>CM029639.1:1172407-1878342 GCA_017311315.1 Dendrocalamus latiflorus
AATATAAATATGCTCTAAATAATGTATAATTATTATTATATGCAATTATACATATGTATGGCTATTCTATTAGGGCGACAACCGACTGGCTGACTTTGCTGGCCTCCACACAAAGAAAGAAAGGGAGAAATAAAGCAAAAGAGAGGGCCCAAAAGTCAAAGCTGAGTGAATAACTGAATGGTTTGATGGCTCCGCGCGCACCTTCTCCGTATCAACGCCGTGCGGCGCGTCGGCGTCAACAGTCAACACTAATATTTGGTGGTACTCATTTGAACTTTTAAATTTAGGTTTTTGGTTTTTTATATTGTAACTTTTTTTTGCTGTAGTTGCTGTTAATTTTTTCAGTATAATTAAATTTTTTTAAAAAAACTACATTATCACGACCAATACAAATGAATAGAGAAAAAAATAAAAAAATCTAAAATACTAGAAAAGGACGAAAATAAGAAGTTAGGAGCTAGATAGGCATTTTTTTGAGCGGGACCTTAACGGGCTGGACCAGGCCGGCCGTCCCGTCCTGCCCATCCAAGTATTCTTTTATTTGTTAATGGTCGGTTTCCCTTATGGTTATGGGCCGATCGAATCGGTAATGCCCACACCACTTTCGGCAGCTATTTGATGGGCCGCCATAGATCAAGCAGGCCCGCGTTGGCTTCTTCTTCCACCCGCTCGGCCTCGCCCTCAACTCCATCCTTCTCTCCCCTACCGCCTGCTCCGCCCCGCGCTCAGCCGCCTCCGCTTCTCCAAGCCCCTCCCAGATGGACAACGTCAGCTACAACACCCTGCTCGCGGGCCTCTCCGAGCAGGGCCACGGGGACGTCGCCGAGATGTGCAAGCGCGGCGTGCCGTTCGATGGGGTCACCGTCAACACCGTGCTGGTGGGCCTGTGCAGGTGGAGAAAGCGGAGAGCTTAGATGAGAGGCTGAGGAATCGGCAGCCCGGATGCCGTGGGCTGGAATGCTCTGATCGGTGGGTACTGTAAGGTTGGAGACATTGCTGCAGCGTTGGCATTGGCCGAGAGGATGATCCAGGGCATACTTTACCGACTTCATTTATATCGTCAAAAGCCGCACGTGAGTTTCTGTTACTCTGTAATCTTTCGCACAAACAGCCCAAAAGCCACAGGCCACAGCCGAAAGCTACAAACCGCAGCAAAAAAGAACAGGCCCTACACCGTACTGATCGATGCACTCTGCAAAGCTGGCGATGTTGATGGAGCAGAGCAGGTATTGCTGGAAATGGAGGAGAAATCTATTACCCCAAATGTTGTTACGTTCTCATCGATCATCAACAGCCTTGTTAAAAGAGGATGGCCTGACAAAGCAACTGATTACATGGGAAAGATGAAGGAAAGGGGCGTTGACCCAGATGTTGTGACCTCTGGAACACTTATCGATGGCTATGGCTTCTTCAAGTGCCAGGGCCAAGAAGCTGCTCTTGACATGTACCATGAAACGTTGTGTGAGGGTGTGGAAGTAAATAAATTTGTTGTTGACTCACTGGTGAGTGGTTTGAGAAAGAATGGAAAAATAGAGGAAGCTGAAGCACTGTTTAAAGATATGGATGAACATGTTCTGTTGCTAGACCACGGCTTTTTGAAACAGGCAACATGCCAGTCGCCTTTAAGGTTGGTCAGGAGTTGATGCAGAGAAACTTGTTGCCTGATACTGTTGTCTATAATGTGTTTGTCAATTGCCTTTGCATGCTTGGGAATTCTACGACAGCAAAATCATTTTTGGGAGAGATGAGAAATACAGGCTTAAAACCTGATCGACATATAACACTATGATGATCGCTGCACAGTGCAGGAAAGGAAAGACCGCAAAAGCTCTAAAACTCCTTGATGAAAACAAGAGGAGTTCCAAAGCTCTACAACACCTTGATTTAATTAAAATATTATCTTTCCATCACTTAAAACTCGACCTGCGGGGGGACTTTCCATCACTTATTTATGTGGCATAAGATGTTGGCTCAATATATCTACTTTTTGTCTTGTGTATGCTTCTCAAGCTTATTGCTATTTGCGTATGAAAATTAGCGTTGAGATGTAAGCAACTGTGAATTGTGACTCCAGGTTTCATACTTAAAACATCTAGATATGTCATATGAAAATTTGATAGGAAAAACTCCATATTACCAACTGAAGATGTCTGTTCAAATCTAGTATGTTGACTTCATCCACGTGGTATTTATCCTGGCAAGATTTATGATATGATGTTCAACTTGCAGGTTAGATTCTGCTGAGGTGGTAATTTCTTCACTGGTTACTGATGTTGTCAAAAGATGGAACCTCAGGTGGTTGTAAAGGTCAGTGCATGCATGTCTACTACTACTGTTTGCTGCCCTGACGTACTTGGTAGTGTTTGATCCATAGTGTCCTCTGTTCCGAGCTGGAATTCGTCCACTCTATCCTAGTTAGTATTTGCCTGCACTGTTGTTTCCATCAGTGTCCTCCAATTCTACAGCCCACGCACGAATAATGGTGGTGAAGGCATAAGAGACAGGAGCGGGCTGCCGCAACCTCGATGGCTCCAATTATACTCTGATCGAGGAGCTCAGCTCCCGTGTCTAGGCTTACTTCTTTACCGTGGCCTTATGGTAATAAATCGATACTACTGAATATTGATTGTAACATCCCAAATTTTGTAATCGGACTCTTGAGATCGAAAATGTGGAATTTTAAAATTGTTCTGTTCATCTTTGTGTTATTTGAATTTTCTGGAGTCTATTTGATTGTCCATTTATTCTTCTTCTTCTTCCTCTTTCTCGAGTTTTACATTAGAAGAAAAACAATTACATGGACTTATCAACTTTATTCAAATCAAGAAGTTATAAAAACAAAGAAAAATATAATGTGAATTCAAATCAATAGCCCAAGAATTCAAATAAAATTTGAGTCTGCAATGTATTCTGAAAATGGAATAAAAATCAGAAACTTCGAATTAGGCCGAAACCCTAGCAGGCAGCCCACTATGGTTCTTTTCTTATCCCCTTTGCTTTCCACTTTCTCCAGGCCCAGACTGCTCCCCCTCCCCTTCTCCTTGCCGGCCTGTGTGCAGCCCACCTACCCTTTCTCCTCCCGCAGCCCACGTGCCACCGCGTGCACGCGTTGTCGCCGCCGTGCTCGCACGTCGTGGCCGTTGTAGCCTTTCCGTCCTCACGGTCCTTGTGCACAGCTGCTCACGCCGACCTCACCGTCCTGTAGCCACGCCGCCGCTTGCGTCGTGTCGCCTCTCCTCGCCCACGCCCTGCAACGTCGCCGCGCACAGCAGCAACTCGCGCGCCGCTCGCTTCTTCTCGCCGCGAACTCGCGAGCACCGACACCCATTTATGCCATGCCCGGCACGCACCTCGAGCTCGCTTTCTTGCCTGCACCATTTCCCCTCCCTTCTTTCTCTCCCTCGTGCAACAGAGCAGAGGTGAGATCCTGAGCTCGTCGTCCCGGCCACCGGCCGCACGGGTGAGCTTCGTCCACCTCCTCCATGTCCTCTGGCCTCGCGTCGGATTCCTATTCCCCGTGCTCACCTCCGTTCTCTTTGCACCCAGAGCACCGGGAACGCCCTCGTCCTCTTTCTCACCGGTGACAACACACCGCGCCGGTCGCCTCATCAACCCGGCCCAACCCAAAAATAAATCAATAGTGAATAATTCAGTTGTAAAATAAATCAGCAAAGAAAACGATAAGGTAGGTCCCACCTTTCATATTAACTCAAAATGAACTCTTCACTCTTGTATCGTTAACAAGTGAATCCCGTCGGTGAAAAACATTTCGATAGCCCCTTCCCAACGGAAATGCCGAAATACTTGACCCATGGGCCTCTTGCCCGAATTGGGTCCTATAAAATCTTGGCCCGCCATAAACTGAGTCCCTCTTCTCTGTCTGTAGTTTTCTCCTTCGCTCTCCATAATCAGAAATCTTATCGGTCTCATCCTTATCTCCATATAAATTCAAAATCTACACTTTTGATTGGATCATTTAAATTTTCGAATCTATTTGATTTTATTTGAACTCGATCGTATTTTATGAAATTAGAATCCGAGATCTCAAAGCAACAACATCCCAAGCAAGTGCAAGATCAATATAAGTGAGAGCAAGAGACCAAGATTATCAAAACATGGAGCAAGGCGAGTCATCAATTTGATCATGTTGCACATACTTTTAAGTACAATTATGCTGTTTTAATTATCAAATATATGCTTTACTTTGAATACACTTATATTGTCATTAGCTTGTAGTTAATGCCTTAATATTAGTTGAGATAATAAATTTCATTCCTTGATTTTGAACATTATCTCTTGTTGGCCTAGGACTAATGGTAAACTTAACTAGTTATTAAGTCCGTATCTAAGTGTTATACTTAACCTTACTTAGATACATTGAAATGTGTGCATTGATTTGCCAATCATCAAAAGCTTGATTTGGATAGCCATTGCATAATGGCTGATATATTGAATTTAGAAAAGATTTTTAAATCAAAATTCAAAAACCATTTTAGACCTCGGCAGATAGCAAGAAGATCGAGTGCAGATGTAGCACGAGAACTTATATTGAGGTAGTTCCACCAGAGTCTAATAAGGATCGAATCTTGTGATGACCTCCCGGTTACTTACAGTGCAACCACATGTCTAAGATGGGTATGGACTGGCTAACTAATTTGCATTGCCCCAGCGTTGGTTACGCAATCTAGTGGAATACGTGAACTGTGTTGGATGTAGACCTTTTTCCGTACTGCGCAAGAGGGAGCCTCTAACTCTAGTGGATGTAACCCTCAGCGGTTGAAACCTTAGCAGGCATAACTACATTGGGGTATTGCATTGTAAAAGCCTTGTGATGATTTTCTTGATCTGCATGCCTACGGTTGCGTATAAGACAGAACAAGTTAAACATCTCTTATAGTAAAATTGTGCAGCCTTTGCAAAGTGAAAACCGTCAAGATAGTCGTGCCCGTGTTCATATACGATGCACGGGAACTTGCTTGATTAGTCTCAATTTTATAAAAAAACAAACTATGGATGGGCTAAAACTATCGGGTGGATGTAGCCCTGAATTTTCGTCCTAGATGGATGTAGCCCAATGTATATTATTGGATGAATATAACCCTAAAAATGGTATTACACCCCATTCTCTGGTGTAGCACGTGAATGTAACCTTCATTACTATTATACAACCATCACTCAATTTCATTATAACTTGATTCAGTTAAAATGCTAAGTCGATTGTCTGTAGGCATATCTTGAAGGTCCCACTTGCTATTGCTTCCGTTTTCGCTTTCGCTGTTGATCTTTAAAGTTTTTGGCCTGATTGGTCCATGTTGTAAGTCAAGCGACCGTATAATCTATTTATGTATTGTTTAATACTATGTAATAGCTTTGTCTAATGCGAGATATGTGCTTGACATTCAATGATGTAACTATGTGCACTAGCTATTGATTCAGAGATTAGTGCTAATGCACTAGCTATTAGTGCTTTGTCTCGGCACTGATGGCTCATTTCTTTCTTTTCTGCCTACAATCTGGACAGATACACGCTGAAAACGCCCTAGACATCGTCTGACATATCACGTAGGAGTATAAGAAATTTGTCGTGCAGATACTGAAAGCGCCTTTCAATGCATCCAATCGACCAACTCAAGCTAAGAAGGCAAGGTGAGAGCAGCCACAGGTTGACGAGGGGCGCAGCACCACTCAACTCAGCACAACATACGGCATCCGCCCGAAAGCCCAAAAGGCATAATAATATATATCTAAAGCCAATGGTGCATCAAACAGTAATGACTGATAGCGAGTGAGGCGCCACGGACGGGGTGAAATTTAGGAGGCTGCAAGTGTCACTGATTTGTTTTATTTTTTCTTTTTTATGGAGGGGAGTTAAAATAAATGCTACATGATTATACATAAGATACAGGTGTCATCGAGTAGAAGGATGTTTACAAAGGGTGGTGGTGGTGGTCACGGGGCCGGTATGAGGCCACAAGTCAGGTGAAGTGATGGCCTTTTGAGTGCACAAGCAAGATGCACACGTACATACATACACGCACACTGTACAGGAGTTTTTGGTACTTTTGCCATGTTTTGAATTTGTATTTATAAAAATAGTCGTAGTCACACGAAAATGATAAAAATAACACTTTTACCGCCAGGTCACCAGACGACAGCAGCGTGGAGCTGACACGTGGGCCTACCGCTGGCCAGTGTGTGATTTCTTGCCTGCCGCCCTTCCACCAGATGATAGGTAATTAAACCGGTTTAATTACATGTCTTAATTAGTAGTTTCGGTCGTAGATGCTTTCCCAACCTTCGACCACTGACCACATTATCCCGACCATTGCCGTATTCAACCACCGTCATTCACGACCACAGCTACTCCGATCGCTCTCGATCACTCTCGAGTCCCGATCACTCTTTGCACTCTGTAGCTTCCTATCGACTAGCTATTGTATCTCAGACTACTGTAGATTTGACCACCTCATCCATACGTGTAGGGACCGGATTTCTAAATCCGAACCCTCTGCGTATTACCTCACTAGTCCCAGATCAAAACTAGTGCACATAGTCAAACAATGATGAATACATAACCAACAATTCTTTATTACAATAATAGAGGGTACGTGCCTTATGGCCACTTTATTACAACTGAGGTTTCAAGACCTCTCAAACTTACAGAACACAGCAGAAGCAAAAGAAACTCTGACGATGACCCATCAACATGACATAGGCAATTGACTGGAGAAACGCAATCTAGTACTCCAGGAAACCTTCATCGAATCCACATGCAAAGTAGTCATGGACTCCTTGATCTTCATAAAACTCTGAGATTTGTTTTGAGTGTAGCATGTGAGTACATAAAGTACTCCGCAAGTCTTAGAAAAAATTCAGTAGATGTAGGGTTTAACAAAGGAAGGATAATATGGCTCTTTGCACAAAACAGTATTTTACTTCAAATACCATTAAATATTTTTGAAAGCCTCGTTTTAACAAAATAATTGCAGTAACTGAAACTAGATAACATATCCAGTGAAGGTTTTAAAACTTTTACTTTGAAACTAAAACCAAAGATCTACCATGTGAAAGCGCACCTTGCTCGCCCTTGACTGTGGGCACAGATATTCGAATAGTTTTGCACTCTGCAGAGATTGTAAAGCTTTACCCACAAGAGATAAGTTATCTTAATAGCCAACATGCTTCCTTAGACATGAAACCCAGATAATTTATCACAAAGCTTTTATCTTACTCCAGTCTAACTATACATCACCCGCTGAGGTTTCACCTCTAAAGGATTAAATCCACCACAGTCAAAAGCACCCTCTTGTGTCGTATGAGTATAGTAAATCCTTGTACCTCACTGTGAGTAAACCAGTACACCCTGGTATCCACTTGTCGCTGGTGATATCTGAACTAAACCTTTGCAAATTAATCAGCTTGGTTGTACCCATATAGACTTGTGGTTGTACGGTAGTGCTCAGTTTAGAAAATCACAAGCGTCGGTCCTTAATTGACTAGGGCGGCATATTCACAATACAAGTTATCACACTAAATCCGTACCAACCCAATCTTACCATCCACCCAAGTCTAAAACCCATTTTCGTCATTTTATTTTATAAACCAATGGCATCATTGCCAAACATTTGATATAAACAATTGTTTAGAGATTTGATAACATTATTCCCACCCATAGGGTTATAGTGATTGAATAGCTTGTCTAAGTAGTTACTACCATTCTAAAGTTATCAAATAATATTATAATCTCAATACTGAGACAAAAGAAAGCTAGGGTGAGGCGGCGAGGCGGTCCAAGGCGGGGTGAGGCGGCCTAGGCGTGGCGGTCTGCCAAGCGGGTGCAGCGGCCATGCGGCGCCTGGGTACGTGAGACTGTGACCAAGAGTAGGGAAAGGCGGTGACCAAGGGCAGGGAAAAAGGAAGAGGGATTGAGGGCTTACCAAGAGTTCCCTTCTGCCTCGCCGGAATCAACCACGCCGCCACCGAGCTTTCCTTCTGCCTCCGCCTCCTATCCCCTTTGTTGTCTCCCCTCCACTGTCTCCTCCGCCTCCCCACCACTGTGTCCTCCGCCGTCTCCTCTTCGCCGCCAACTCCGCCGACCTCATGGCCCCACTCCACCCTGCTCGACAGATCTGTCGGAAGGTCAGAGGTAGGTAAGGCGGCGAGGGGTGGCGAGCGGAGGAGGGCAACGATGGAGGGGAGAACTGAGGGGCCGAGATCTTCGGGGCAGGCAGCAGCTAGGGAAGAGCAAGATCTGTGGGGGAGGCGGCTGGAGGTGGAGGAGATTTGCGGGGGAGGCGGCGGCTAGGGAGGAGAGATGGGGAGGCGGTGATCTGCAGGGGAGGCGGCGGCTAGGGCGGAGAGATGGGGGTGGTGGCGGCTAGTGAGGAGAGATGGGGAAGCGGGTGGTGGCGATCTGCGAGGGAGGCAGCGGCGATATATAGGGGAGAGATGGGGGAGGCAAGCCGCGGGATCTGCGGGGGAGGCGGCGGCGATCTGCGGAGAGAGATGGGGGAGGAGGCGGGCGGCGGGATTTGCAGGGGGGTCGGTGAGCGGATGGGTGTTAGGGTTAGGAGATTTATATAAGGATTTGATGGCTCGATCTGGGACGTTGGATTTTCATCAGACGATCTAAAGTCTGACTTTTTTTGAACATTAGTTATAGGATTTGATGACTCGATCTGATACGTTAGATCTTCATCAGACGGTCTAAAGTCTGACTAATTTTCTTGAACATTGGTTGTAGGATTTGATGACTGGATCTCCATGAGATGGTCCAAAATCTGACTAATTTTCATCTAAACATCAAATATATACTTATCTTCTATTTATTGTCCTCAAATTTAATTCAGTCGCCTAGGCTCCCTAGGCACTAGGCCCCACCTCGCCGCCCGCCTAGCACCTTCTTAACATTGAGTGTAGCATGTGAGTACATAAAGTACTCCGCAAGTCTTAGAAAAATTCAGTAGATGCAGGGCGAAGGATAATATGGTTCTTTGCATAAAGCAGCATTTTATTTCAAATACCATTAAATATTTTCAAAAGCCTCAATTTAACAAAGTAATTGCAGTAACTTAAACTAGACAACATATCCAATGAAGGTTCCAACCACCAACACTAGTAGATAGGCTATAACTGCCAAGGTTCAAGACTATGGGCATGTTCTTTTCCTCCGAAGCTGACGGCTTTTGGCTTTTACTACAGTACCTAACTTTCAAACGGATCATTTTCTCAAGACGGGGTCTACAAGTTAAACGATCTACACGTTAAAAGCCCAACATCTGTACCAACCAAAATCGCAAGTGAATATCTGTCTCTCCGTAATCTGTACCGTAAACAACCAAAATTCAAAAATTTCAGCCAAAAGCCATAAGCCGCAGCCGTTGTCAAACAGGCCCTATGGGTTCTATCTAACCCAATCTTACCATCCGCCCAAGTTTAAAACCCATTTTTACCATTTTATTTTATAAACAAATGGCATCACTTATTGCCAAACAATTGATAATAATATTATCAAATAATATTATAATCTCAATACTGAGACAAAGGAAACCTAGGGTGACAAAGGTACATGGTTGTCAACTCAAATGAGGGCATAATAATTATCGATTTAACTATTATCCTTAAAAAAAGGTTGTCATTTTATGTAACATAGAAATGCATTTAAATTTGAAATAATAAAATGATTTTCGTAAACATAGGTACAAGATGATCAAAGGAGACTTGCCTTTTTGCACATTGTTTGGACCTTCCTGCTGTGGATCGGAAAACTCTTCGGCAACATCGGGTTCTACGCACAAAAATGAGAAACCCAAATAAACACAAAAAAATACAAAAATACAAAAAAATATATACTGGAAGGACGCTTATGATTTTAGATGAATTCAGAAATTTGAACTGGTTCAAATAGAGGTAGGATGAAGAAATATGGGCTTCCGGAAGTGTTTGCCATGGTCGGAGTGATCGAATTTACAGAGGGTGGTTTGTGGTTGAAAACGGCAGGGGAAGATGTTCAGAGCGGTTTGATCGGCAAGAGGAGACGTTCGGAGCGGCCGAAAGCTATAAAGTGGTTGGGGCGGTCGGAGGTTATAACATGGTCGGAGAGGTCGAAGACTATAAGGTGGTCAAAAACGGAGATGGTCGAACGATATAATGTGGACAAAAATGGAGGTGATCGAAAGATATAACATGGTCGAAAGGTTTTATGTGGTCGAAACCTACGAGAATTGTCAGACTACTTAGAGTGGTCGTAGCCGACGAGGTTGTCGTAACTAACCAAGGCGATCATAACACTGATGGCGGTCGAGAGGCCAAGAATGGTCGAACAGCCGTGGTTAGATAGTGCTAAGGTCGTGTACTGTTGTGGTCGTGAACAGCTGCGGTTGTGGGCGACTATGGTCGAAAGCGGTTGTGGTCATGAGCGACTATGGTCATAGGAAGCCGTGGTCGTAGGATCAGAGGGTTCAGAGAAGACGAAGGAATCGAAGGGTTTGGAGAGGTCAAAGGGATCGAAGGGTATAATGTGGTCGGAGGCTAGAGAGACGTTCAGACTGTCTGATCGACCAGAGAGACGTTCGGACCGTCTAGTTGGCCAGAGAAACGATGTGGCGCAAAGAAGGTTTTGGTGTATGGTTGCTTTCCCGGAGGTAGATTGACAGCGAGGAAGGAGTGGCGGCGGTGGTACAAGGGTGTCGGCAATGAAGGCTTTCAATGGCGAGGCAGCTGAGGTTCTCACGATCACGACGAAGATAAAGACAACATCAGCGATGGCAGAAGACGGCGGCGGCGGAGTGCTTTGGTGAGGGAAAGGCCCTAGCAGCAGTCTTGGAGGTGAAGTGGTCGACGATGATGGAAGTCAAAAACAGTTGATTTCGTGAAAATTCAATTCCCGACAATTTGTAGAGACGAAGCTTTGCGAAGGCAGCCATGCAACGTACACAGGTAGTATACAACATGGCTTCGGCCAACCTCGGGGATTTCTCTAAAGGAAGAAAGGTTTGGCTAGATGAAAAGGAAGGCGATAAGACCACGGTGTTCCAATTTATAGATTGGGCAAAGAATGTAAACCGACGGAATTCACGGCACCGTGCAAACATTTCTCTGCATAAGGATGCGTAAAAGGAAAGGAAAGAATGATGAATAGATTGCTAGCTTAAATTGAGCAGTTTCCATAAAGACGATTGGGGGGAATGGCCCTTCGCTAGTTGGAGATTTGAGCCTGTTGGTCTGGGCGCAAGGTAGAAGAAAAAGAATAGTAACTATGACCTCAAGGATAAAAGGAAGGAAGGAAAGAAGAAAGCTAAATAAGAAAGGAAGAAAGAAGTGTGATGACTGGTGTTGTTCGGCTGGGGATTAAGCGAGCCACACAAGGGTCAGCAGAGGGATGGATTTCCCCAAAGGAATTTTCTTTTTATTCATATTAAGTTTTAATTAATTCAAGAAAAATTTAAATAAAATCCCAAAATTTTTAAATAATTAATTTGAAAGTGATTTTTTTTAAAGAAAGCCAATTTTTGGGATATTACAATTTGGCCACTTCAGTTGTCTGACCATGGCCATTCGACCACCTCGGCCTTTCGGCCACTTCAGCTATCCAACCATGGCCATTCGATCACCATGGCCATTTGACCACTTCAACCCTCCAACCATGGCCATTCGACCATCTTGACCATTTGACCACTCTAGCTGTTTGACCATGGTTATTCGACCACTTCAGCCGCTGACCACGTCCGACCACGGCTATTCGACTGATTAAGGCAGGTAATTAAGCCGGTGGCCGGGCGGCAGACCCACGTGTTAGCTCCACGCCGTTATCGCTCGGTGACTAGACGGCAGAAGTGCTATTTTTATGTGACTATAGCCATTTTTATAAATGTGGATTCAAAATATACCAAAATGTCAAAAATTCCAGTGTAGTGTAGTGTGTACATCAATCAGCACAGGGACCAAGTGAGTAGAGTAGAGCAGGTGGCCTTAAAAGAAAGTTGCTTGAGAGTGAGTGCAAGGGATTGGTTGCAGCGTCGCTCTCAGGTAACGCCCTGGCCCGGTGTCACACGGAATACGGTACCATTCACAGGCCTCCATCCGAACCTCTCCTGAAAAGCTTCCTTTCCTTCCGCAAGCCGCATGCTATGCTATTGCTAGCTCACACACTCCTCTTCACAGCAGCCGCTACTGCTTGGCTTGGTGCTGCCTGTTGCTGTCCCTTTGCTAATGCTAGCTACTACTAAACAGTAGTTTCTGCTGCTGCTACTGCTAGTAGTACAGCTTAATACTTGGCCACTTATCAGCTCCTGTGTGGAGGTCTCTAGCGACTCACTAGTGGCTGATTATGACTCTCTTCGCACTAACTTTTACTTCTAATTTCTATTTAAAAAATTAGAAATTAACATAAACACTTTTTAAAACGGTTTCTCCACTCTTCTCGTTTTTATCTCACTTCAAAGATAAGTAGGAGTTATAGGTGTATCACGTACCCTATTTCTCTCGCTCTCATCTCACGCACATATTTTTTTGTTTACTTTTTGCATCAGCCATCTTCTTCTAAAAACCGCTTTTTAGCTGCTACTATTTATTTTCAACCAAAAATCACCTGCCACAATCAAAAGCTGTTAGTAGAGGCTAATACAAACACCTCTTATGTGTGCTCATGTGACACCGTGTGTTTTTTGTGGCCAGCAAAATAGTGAGAAATACCTGTGGCTACTTGGATTTTTGTCTCGCACGTCGAGGTCTGGTTATAGTTTTGGTATGCCGATAGCTATGAGTGGATAACCGAAAGGTTGCAAGGCAACAGTTTGGTCTAGAGTACTAGCAAATGTGTACCTCGAAAACGACCTTTTATTGAAATAAAACCACATGTGCTTAATTATGTCAGATTCAATTCTGATATACTAGTAATTCTTGTAGAAGGCTGTGAACGCTAGGAAACGGAATTCCAAACGCAATGAATAAGTTAAGCACTAGCACGTACTTTCAGTGGCAGATTTGTAAATATGAGCAGCATATGATAAGCGTGCGATAAAGAGGGACTATGTAGCTACCAAAGTTGCCAAAGTAGGCCATGAGGATGATGATGTCCTCACCGGGGAAAAACTTATCATCGAAATTTCACAGGTAACCAGCAGTTTTCGGTGTTAATAGTAGTGTCTGATAAAAATTCAAAATTTTCATCCGAAAAATTCAGCAACCGTCGGTTACCAGTTCTATCGATATTCTCCGATAAAATTTGCAAACCGATGGCGTTTCCCTGATCCTCGCTGCTTGTTTTCAGTCATACAAGAAGAAGGATTAATTGGTGAGCTAGCAAAGAGTGAATAGCCCATTTGCCAGACGAGTACCATGTTTTGGCCGGTCGCCGAACTAACTTTAAAGTCTTGCTGGTTAGGCCTGCATGCGTCCTGGTGGAAACATGGGTCGTCTAATCTCCATCATAAGATATATAGGGCAATATTCACTATGTGTGAATCTTTGAATAATACATGGTTGTGGTTTTGGGATTAGGACACTGATCTAGCCAACATCTGCATTCAAAAAGGTAAATATATTGTATGGTCGGTTTAACCAAATCCCAGACCTACTTTTTCAAAAAGGAGAAAGGTTGAAAGAAAAAAGAAAGGCCAGGGATTATTACCAACATCTAGTTATTTCGGATATTGTTTGGCATTCATTTCAAGTCGTAATCAGGGGCCCACGCTCGAGGGAGAGAGATCTAGTTTCTTTTCTGTGGAATCTGTTTTCCTGTGTTGTTGGATAAGGGTGGCACTGAGTAGGAAGTGGCACTGGCTGTGAGCAATCAAAATGTCAAGTCTTCTTGCTTTTATTTAAGCACATATTTAGCTGTTAATTATCTATATCTATGAGTTTATAAGATCTTTTACAGACTGATTAATTTGGAATTACTAAAGCCTAGGTGTTGTCTACTACTTCTGTCGTCAGGAGCGTGCAGACATAAGATTCCTCGAACTGGGGTTATTTCTCTTATCTCGTTGGGAGAACCTTAGTTAACCAAGTTAATGTACGTGCCACTGAGAAGCATTTCTAAGAAGCAAGTTTGTGTAAGCACTAGGTAGTTTCTTGAAGCATTGGCCAATACACACTTGTGAAGCATTAGAATATGTGTGGCGAGGGCATGTTTGAGTTAGCAACATGCACTCTAGGCATGAAGCAAAGAGGATGCATGACTTGAGAAGGGACAAAAGAAGATTCTAGCACATGGTGTAGGAATAAGGTTGCCCACCCGTCAGTGTGAAGAGTGGTTGCCCATGAGCAACGCCAACACTTGCCACGCTCTCAAGGTGGCAGGGCTGCGCAACATATAATGTATCAACTAAAATCGTAAGCTAGTATCTCTTTCTCCGTAATCTCTATCATAAATAGCTAAAATTTAAAATTTTCAACTAAAAACCATAAACCGCAGGCATATCAAACAGGTCCATAATCATTCATTCGTGCGTGTCCAAATCACCATCGATGGTTACAGGAACACCACATCTATCCACTGTCTCACCGGTTTATTTGCTGATCAGCATATATTTTGACAGCCTAATGACTTGAATTATATTAACCCAGAAGCCAATCAATTGTTTCCTGCAGCAAAACATTCTTATAGAGAAAGCCAGAAAGGAATCGGAGTGCGCTGCAACAAAACGGACCAATCTTGTGAGTTTGGTTACCGTTTAGTATCCGTGTTAACTCCAAGTGGTTAAAACAGCATAATGCCAACCAATTTACATATGTTTTTGGTCAATTTAGGTTTTTGTAACTAGCTGGCGAAACAGAGGGCCGGCCATACACTCTCAACTTGGTAACTAGATCAGGCAATGACATCAGTCACTCATATTATTAAACCATATGTGGTCGTGATTAAAAGTGATGATAAATAATTGACATTTGGATTGCTTTAAAATTTGTATTTGTGAAAGTTTTGGTTTATCGCATTCAATTATTTTGGCTCCGAGTGGTTTTGAGTTGCGAAGAAGAAGCTAATCGAACCAGTCGGATCAGCGAAGACATCTAGACCATCCGATTTTCATCTAAGTCGTTTCGACGGTCCGATTAGCGTCGAAATGTTCAGACCAGTCCGATCAGCGAAGATATTCAAACCATCCGATCTTTATCTAAGTCGTTTTGACGGTCTGATCAGCGTCGAAACATTTGGACCAGTCCAAACACCAGAGACTAGTCCGAACACTAGCTCGCGCGATCGGACATCAGAGTAGTCCGAAGAGTTACTTGTTTTTCGACCATTGATTTACGATCGGGTGGATGAACTGGTTGTGACTGTTCGGACCAGTCCAAAAGATAGAGCGATTGCTTTTTCATCATTAGGGATCGGATGGTGTTCGAGTGGTCTAGGAAGATCGAACGTTGTTCGAGTACCATCGGAGGTCCAGGCGGCTTTACGACCACTCTAAATCAATCACTGCAGATTTCGACTACGACATTTCGACTACGCCAAGTTTTGACCATGTCTGATTTTGACTACTTTCGACTTTGACCACAATAGAACGACCAATGAAAGTAATTGTAGCTACAATACTTTTTCATTGTCGTAGCTACAGTGCTTTTTATGGTCGTAGTTACAGTGCTTTCCATGGTCGTAGCAACAACAACTGATTGATACTCATAGTCGTAGACTTTGTGATTGATGGTCGTAGACTTTGAAGATTGTTGTCATAGTCATAGACTTCACGGTCTGCTATAGTTGTCTTCGATTTTCTAGCCGGTTGTTGTAGACCACGCGATCGGTAATCGAAAGCTTTGCGATCGGTTGCCGTTGGCTTCACGATCAGTACTCGTAGACTTCTTGGTCGGTACGAATGCTTCATCCTTGTGATCTTTGAGTACTTCGAATATTCGTGTTAGGCCAATGGTATGACTGGCTAATGCATGTTTGTTGGTGATTAGAGGACGAGGTTGGTACTCGGTGAATGGTAGTCATGGGTAGTGCTTGGTACTCGGTTGTCGAAAGGACTTCGTACTAGATATTAGTGGTTTTCGTGGTTGCAAGTGTTGCGATCGATTGTCAGAGACTTGTGGTATGTGATCGGTAGTTGTAGCGATCGGTACTCAATGCATATGTGGTCGGTAGTGATGCTTGTTTTTTCAGAGTGTTTTGAGTGGAGCGATAGTAATTCCCAAGTACTTGTTGTTTTGAGTACTTATTGAGCTAGCAGTCGTAATGAGTTATCTGAGGCTGTTTTCTAGCTAGCGATGGGATTCGTGGTCGTGGACGACCTGTGTGATGCTGGTAGATTGTTAAAGTTGTGTTTTGAGTGTGTGTGTGTGTGTGTGTGCTGATGACAGTCAAGTTATGAAGAATTGTGTCGAGAAAACTTTCTTTGGTCTTTGCATGTGCAGGTGAGCATGGAGATAATGACGGTCGGTGATGAGGAGGACCGGAGTAGGATGGGGAGATCTGAGATCCAGATGGTTGAGAATGTCACGCGAGGTGGTCGGGCTAACGCTAGAGCACGTGGAGATCAAAGGTAGTGATGCGTGGAGAAGCTACGGGCGGTGTGGTCCTGGAGGCTTCGACACGGAAGTTGATGAAGCTATAGGAGGTGTGTCTTGGATGCTTCGTCACGTGATGAGTTAGGAGTTGTGGATGGAATCCATAACTGAGAAGGTTGAGTGTTTAGATAAAACTCGTGTTATGAAGGGTTTCGGTCCCTTGATTTGAGTTAGAGATAAGATCTTGTGTTTGTGTTTGAGTCGACTACGTAAAGATTTCAAGAAGCAAAGACAATCATTCACCTCCTCTGATTGCGTCATACCATCCTACACATATCCACACTGATTGATTATAATTTTTTTATATGGACTTTTAGAGATAGTGGCTTGTCGAGTATATGGTCTTGTACTGGGGAATATACAAATGTTTCTTAATCTTTTGGATGAACAATGATCAGCTAGCCTAATAGATGCATGCACTAATTAATTAGATCCTTAAAGCTAGGGTTCTCCACATGAGGGACACCTTGGCTAATTGCTAATCATAGGCAGGATCATGGCAAGCTCAAGGGCACCTATCTTTTCTGCCGTGCTCAAGTATGGCAAAGAAGAAACAAATTAAGGCCTGCATGTACTACCACTCGCTTTGGACTAATTGCAATGCGAGTGACCAGCCAGTGTGCATGCATGTGTGTTGAGAGATCTAGAGAGAGGAACTGTGTATGGAAGGAAGCTAGCTAGCCAGGCCTGCTTCCAACTAAGCCAACTGATGCCTTACTTGCCCCCACCACATCACAGCATCATCCAATTGGATTAGAAATTTTTTTTAGGGAGTTTATTGCTGCCCCACGCAACAAACAACAATTCATCACGTCAAGAATCATCATTAACCAGCTAGCTAGCTCACCACCCGTTCCTGCCTGCTATCCCCTCTCCTCTCAATCGTTGACTTATCGATCCCTTCTTCTACTGGCCACTACGTTGAGATGAGAAAAACTTGGATGCAAGCTAGTCAAGTTACTTTACGATCATATTATATATCCATACAATATATTAAGCTATCTTTTGAGAGAGAGAGAGAGAGAGAGAGAGAGAGAGAGAGAATTGCGACATGTGCAACGGATTAAACCACGTCAGTGTTTACTGTGTAGATGAATACGGTGAATCGATCTGTTTGGTTAAGTACTATACATACATCGTACGTACGTACGGGAACAGTGGTTAAGGTGTGACGACTCGATTAATTTGGAGACGAGGACACCAATGCTTTTGATTGGGACAGTGTAGCCACAGCAACAATATATTAGTATCACCAAACCCAAATCTAGCTTGCTAGTGTGATCACCCAATTGATTAAGAAATAATACAAACTTAGTGTGTGGGACAGGTATGACAATAGAGAGAGAGTAAATGATGTCTTTAAAATTTCTTTTTAAGTATTCGTCAATCCCTCACTTCAAAAAATACAGAGTTATGAAGATTTAGGATAGAAAGCTAACACAAAAGCCAGCAACTTAAGGAGCTAAAAATCCAAGGAATAAATAATAAAATCGGTAGTACCACTACACTAAATCAGCAGTACCGCTATAGTAACCAGTAATATCGTTACATTGAATTCAGCCCGATGAACAGTAAAGACAACACTATTTCAAAACCAATAATCCATGTACATTTTAATCCGTAGATCCAAATAACTTAAACCTTGGTATGAACCTTCTTTACGATGTTATAAACATATTCCAATCAACGATCGAGAGAATCGTTGTGAAAGTTGTGACATTTTTTCATTTGAAATAAGGTTAACCAAAACCAGGCAAAAAATAAAAAACAGTAAATGTGATTTGCTCGTAGGCGGATGATGGCCAAGATACTCTATATGTATTCACATATGTCATAGCAAGCTAGAGCATCCAAGAATTTTTACCTGCGTCATACTACCACCCATCATAGGTCGATATTACCTCTCCCCGTAATTGGATCTCTCTAGAAAAAAGCAATGGTAAGTAAACCGTGGTACTACCGCTCTACGGTCTGAACACCACGGTACTACCGGTCAGCAGTATGACAGTTGCGGTCATACCATTTTGATTGAAAAATTCTGAAACCGATTTAGATAAAATATAATGTTTGCAAAATCAAATATCCATTCCATAAAATTTATAATGGTTTATCACAATATTATTATGGATCTTCTCACATGATCCTTTAGTGTGTGACCACTAACTAATTAGTACCGGATCTCGGAGAGAACACGGAGCAGCTACATAGCTGTGCCATTTGCATCAGAGGTCGACTGGATTTTTATTGGTTTAGCTTAAAATACAAGTAATTGTTATTAGGCAATGCAATTAAAGGACTGGTGATCGATGGATATATAGTGAAACAAATTAACATTTTGGGGGTTACAGGTGATTTGGATGGAACAAATTGCAGGTATTTTTGTGTGGCCACTCGAGACACCTGCACCACCACTGCCTCACTACCTCCTAATTTTAGTTGCCAACTGCCAAGCAACCTAGCTGTTCATGATCAATGGAATTGCCAAAGACAACTGTACGTATAGGCAAACATCTTATTAAAAAAAACTATGGAAACAAGAAACAATCAACAATTATTGTGGATTCATTTTCATATATACTTTTCCCACTAAATTAAAAAGGCACAAATAGTAACAGTCACGTAAATATAGCTAAAAATTAAAGTAGCAGGAAAGTAGAGGTGGGAATAGGAGAGCATTTTTCCTGTGGCTCCAGACTTGCAGTGCAACACTATCACCCCAGGAATCAATACATGCACAAGGAATATTGAGCTTGCTTCCATCCTTTCTTTCTTGGCTTGTTGCTGCCTCGCCCTGTTGCTACTACTATACTAGCACTCACTCACCACTCCTACTTGGATCCCTCCCTCTCCACATATAGTGGCAAACAAATACTCCAATTTTTAGCATCCTATATTTACCTAGTTAGCTTGCTTCATCATCAGACAAATATAGTAGAAGCTAGGGAGTACTGAGGGCATTAATACTTACACTAAATCAAGACTAATTAAGCATTTGAAGAATAAGAGAGCTGCCTAATTTAAGGCTAGCTATTAATTCAATCGAGTACTACACATGTTTTACACATGAATTTAGCTAACCATGGTCACCAATTGTCCACAAGTAATTAAGAGGGGATGGGCATTAGCCAGCCTTAACACGCCCACCCCTATTTTCGCGCGTGGTAAAGTGCGCGTTCCTTGGCCACTAATTAACCTTCTACTATTACTCTTCGCCTCTCTAACAATAGCACCAGTAATTAACCACCAAAACCTCTCTCTCTCTCTCTCTCTCTCTAAACCAGAAGGAGAAGGTTATAAGGGTTGCAAAGTAACAAGAAAGCTTGGAGAGGAGAGAGGACATCCAAAAGACACGATAGATAGGCAGGGAAGGCCGGCTAGGTTTGCCACACAGCTCTTCTCTCTCTTTCTCTCTCTCTCTCTCTCTCTCTCTCTCTCTCTCTAGAGAGAGAGGACTTGTCTGTTGATAAGGCGAAGGAAACTTCCATTCTTTCCATTGATTACAGTGGTGGTCGGTCTCCTTGTTCTGTATGCAAAGCAGAAGCAGAAGCAGAACGCCTCATCTCTCCACTTCTCCCTCGCAATAAAAGCCCAACCTTGCTACACCACGCACACAACATACGCACACAGAGAGACAGAGGCAGCCTGCCACTCTCGATTTCTCTCTCCTCCTTTCTTTGCTCCTGCGACATGGAAACGGAGCTGGCCAAGAGAGAGCGCAAGCCGGCGCTCGTCATCATGTCCACGACGTCGTCCATGGAGCTCTCCGGTGAGGAGGACAAGCAGCAGCAACACCTCGCCGCCGTCGTCAAGCGCAAGCGCACCAAGAGGCCGCGCCACCAACCGCCGGCCTCGTCCGCTTCTTCTTACGAGAGCACCACCACCGAGGAGGAGGACATGGCCCACTGCCTCATCCTTCTCGCCCAGGGCGCCGCCGTCGACTCCAAACCATCGCCGGCGCCGGCGCCGGCGCAACAGCTGCAGATGCAGCCGTCCCCTCTGGCCGCCTCGCCGCCTCCCGTGGTGAAGACCGAGAGGTACACGAGCCGCAAGTACACGGAGGCGGCCGCCACGGCGGACGGCGTCCGGGCCGGATTCTACGTGTACGAGTGCAAGACGTGCAATAAGTGCTTCCCCACCTTCCAAGCCCTCGGCGGCCACCGCGCCAGCCACAAGAAGCCACGCCTCGCCGGCGCCGAAGAGGAGAACGTCAACACCAGCACCGTCACCATCGCCAAGTCGAAGCCGCCGATCACGACAGCCTCGCCGCCACCGCCTCAGGTTGACGCCGCCGTCGTCCCAGCCCCGGTCGACGTCACCACCGTGCTGAGCCTTAACAACGGCGCCGGAAGCATCACCAAGATGAGGGTGCACGAGTGCTCCATATGCGGTGCCGAGTTCGCCTCCGGGCAGGCGCTGGGAGGGCACATGCGGCGCCACCGGCCGCTGCACCCGCCGGAGCGCGCGGTGACCGCGATCACCACGGACATGAAGAAAGAGGGGAGCACGAGCATCAACCTGGAGCTCGACCTCAACCTGCCGGCGCCGTCCGACGAGGAGTCCGTGTCGCTTCCACCGCCGCCGCCGGTGGTGCTCGGTCTAGGGCAGTTCGACGACGGCAAGAAGGGCCTTATGCTCACGGCCTCGGCAGCTCTGGTGGATTGCCATTATTGACATGAGCGCGCTCATGGATTCTTTTCTTAACACTGATTGATCATTTTTTTTTCTTCGTCGGGGGGATTTTACTATACTCAAATTACTCACAATTTGTTTCTTGGCATGAATATATCAAGAAAACTATAACATACAATTGATTCTTTCGATTCTTTGGTGGAAGATTAACTATACATAGTAATTAATTGACATTTATATATGTATTGGTGGTGAAATTGGAATTAAAATTCCATGTTCTCTAGATGAAAAGTTTGGCCACTTGGAGTGATGAGTGTGCGAGTGAGTGGTGGGGGTTGTCTGAAACGTGATGAAAGGAAGTGGCAATGCCATGCTATTGTTCTCAATGGAAACCAAGGGAGTGGGTGCAATATTATGGCCTGCTACACTGTCCACCTTTTCCTTTTGGGTATTGATAGATAGACATCATCTGGATATCTTCTTTTTAACTATCATCCAGATTTGTGACCGTTGGATTAGAGATCCAAGGGCCACAAATTCTCCCCACCCCCTCCAAAAAAAATTCACCCTCCCTCCAAAAAAAATTCTCCCCCCTCTAAAATGTAGATGATTGTTGGAAAGAAAACATCCGGGAGATACCTATACCACCCTTTTCTTTTTATGCGTACTTCTATTCAGTGGCAAAATGTTGCAAAATTTTGGTGAGCTAGCTAGTAGCTTGTGGCAATAAAGATAGATAGTGAAGTGGGCAAAGTTGCAAGCAAGACAATTGGAAGCTAGCTAATTAAGCTGCAAGCTAGGGAAGAGAGGAGTGGGAGTTTGGCAAATTGGCGTGCATGGACGAGTAGTGAGTTGTTTTGTTGCCTTGCTATCTTTCTATCCATCTTTAGCCGGCCGGCTTGGTTTGGTTTCCCCACCACCAAGTAAATTAAAGGGCCATGCATATGGCAGGATCAGGTTCTTTTCCTGCAGCTGAGCTTGTTTTGTTTGCAAGCTAGCTCAGCCAGCTCTCCCCCTGCATTAAATTCCAAAGGGAGATCAACATACATTACAAACAAGTTAGTAGCCTATTAGGTAATCAACGACCTGTCAAAAGTGGATCTCATCCATCCTCCAACCACAGGTTTAGTGTTTGCTCTGCTGTCTACCAACTCATTTGTTAGCGATCGAGCTCCTAAAAATTAAGCAGCAACTTTAGGATCATATTGTTATTCAGCCTTGTCTCCCTGCTGCAGGCTAATATGTGTGAAGTAAGTTAAGTAGATAGTGCCCGTGCGTGCATGAACGCAAGCTTCTGAAGATCGACGCTGCAGCCGGTTGGTTGCAGGGAGGAGAAGGCAGGCAGGCAATACTTTCCGTGACATGCACTTCGAAAAGATGGAGAAGCAAGAGATCGAGAATATATACATATATGCATGCATTCATGGTCGAATCGATCGATCGAACGATACGGCATCTCATCTCACGATATCTAATCTCCTCGATCACGTGTTGGCTTGCCTCCCAATCAAGGATCGAACGAGGTGTACTAGCAGCTTCCCCAATTAATACAGTTGAATTGAACTGATGCAACTCGATCGATCACGAGCACACACACCTAACCCCAACTGGCTAACTAGTGCACGACGACTTAACCACTGCTACATGATATATATGCACGTGAACGATTGAATTGCATGCCATCAGTCAAGTGATCGATCACTGATCAGCGATCGATGTGTATGGATCGGATTATTATGAACGTACGTGTGTATGTATGCTAGCTGCTAGCTAGCTTGTACAATACCCAAGATGTACGTGTTGTGCTACGTACGTACATGACTCGCTGCCAACGACTTTACTTGTAACCTGTAAGGTGCAGGTGAGGTGCTCGTATGCACTGGATTAATTATTAAGCGGCTGGTTAGCTAGCTATCTGTGCAGGCCTTGGATTAGTTTGCGTGAGTAGGCCACCACGAAGAGAGGAGAGAATAGCTAGGGAGTTGGATTTTCTGTACACCTACGGGATCCACTGTCCATGGTGCTTTAAATCCGTGCCCGTATTTAGCAATATGAATCAATACCAGCCGTGTATTTTGTACACAACCGTACGCAACCTCGCCGAAACCTCGCTGATGGCTGGGACCTCACCGGAAACCCCACGTGCGGCCGGAAAACCTCGTTGGAACCCTGCTCGCCGCCCCCGTCCAAACCGCCATCACCGAAAACCCCTTGCCACCACAAGGCCACCGAAAACCTCAAGGTTTCTACCACCGCTGTCCGCCGGAAACCCAGGCTTCTCGCGCCGTCGTCAGAGCTCCGCCTTGCCACCGTAAACCTCAGGGTTTCCCGCGACGCGGCCACCACGAAGCTTTTCCTTGCCGCCGGAAACCCCATCACCGCCTTGCCGCTGGAAACCTCGAGGTTTCTGCCGCTGCCGTCGGAAACCCCCCGCCACCGACTTGCCGCCGTAAACCTTGAGGTTTCCACTGTCGCCGCCTGCTAGAGAGGTTTCTGGCGTGGCCTCCACCGTCGGAGCTCCACCTTGCCGCCCCCCGCGCGTGCGCCTTTCTCGAGGTTTCGGCAAGGTTTCTGACGTAATACATGGGTCATGGGTGTATTAGCTGCGCACGAATCTCAAGGTGTGATTGGTGGTAGATGTGGTATGTGCATATGCACCTATGGGCAACAAAGAGATTGCCGCGAGAATAGGTGGTATATATATATGCATGCATGATGCAACCTTTTTTCAGTCGAAATTAACCTTGCTTTGCTTATTCATCCTTTAATTGCTGAAACCTCCATGTCTCTCTCCTGTCAAATACTCCAAGGAAGATCATTTCCAAGGAAAAAAAACATTAGTGACTGCTTTGACATAAGAACAGAAGACGTTGCAAAGGAGTGGACACATATATACTTGCATGTTACAAGTAAGAGATCCAAAATTATATAAAGGCCGGGAAGAAGAAAAAGAAGAGAGAACGTGAGGCCGGGGTTGACAATTGTCACATGGCTCCGGCGGTTACCTGCTTCTTATGATAACGCGATGCAGCAGGCTTCAATTGGGAGCAGCAGCAGCCGACAACTACAATAATAGTAGGAGTACATGGCCAGCTGCTGCTGCAGCTTACAGTAGTAGTATAAAAAGATCGTTAAATATTGTTAATTAATAGGGCAACATATGCTATGCATTTAAGTTTAATATGTACCCATTGTGCACTCTAACTAAAAAAATCATAAAAAATTCAACAAAATTCTACATGTATTCTATGGTTTACCCCACCTATATATAAAATTTTAAGTTCAAATTCATTCTATGTTAAGAGCAGCAAAAAAAAACAGAAAATTCTGACAAATTTGAACTCTTAACCGTTATCGGATTTTCTTTTTTTTTTATCACCGGTAACATATAACGAATCTGAACTTGAAATTTTATACATAGTTAAAGTAAGTTTAAAAATATATGTAGAATTTTTTCAAAACTTTTTATGACTTTTTTAGTTGAAATACACCATGAGTGTACCATAAGATTAAGTGCGTATGATATGTTGCCAATTAGTAGGGTGGACTGGACTTAATTAATTACACATATGGAGTACTAGCTGCGGCTTCGGTTTGTTGCCTGGTGCTCGATCGATGTGGTTGTGGTTTTGATTTAACTTGATCACGGGTGGGTTACATGCCGCATGAATAATCCGGCCGGCCGGCCGGTGAGTTGTACGACGGCTAGGCACAGGATCCAGCCTGTGTGTCGACCTGTGTATTACTGCTAGCACTAGCAGCTTCCTATGGTGGATCTGTCTTACTATTACGTAGTAGTGGTAGTAGCAAGTAGCCGTCGCAAGCTTCTTAATCTGGTGGTGGTGGGCCCCAGGTACGTATTATTCATACTCGACCATGTGCAGATCCGACAGTGGGAGGTCGCTCGCTCGCTCACTCAGCTCCCCTGTAGAGCTCCCATCCCAGCTCCTAGCTCCCACTTACAAATGGAACAGTGGCTTAATTTCACATTCTTTTCTTGCACCCATTACATGATGCTCTCTGCCGTTAAAAAACATTTCGTTTTAGAATACGTCCCTAATCAAAATGTTGAGACTCTGACTGTCAATACCTTTTTCAAAATATTTAGAATTAATATATGAAAATAGTATGTATGTATGTGTAGTTTCCAAAAGTACTTCTATAATATTATAATCTTATTAGGTTTAATAGATATGTTATAATAGAAATTAGCGCCTAAAGTCGTATTTTTGGAGATATGTTGACATCCAAAACAATATGTTTTTGTGACCGGACGGAGTATATAGACAGCACAATGCCAATAGTTTGCACATTATCTTACAACACCACCAATTCAACCTACAAGAGAGTATATCCACAAAATCAAGTTAATTTTATCAAGGGAATATGGCATATTACAATCCGATTTTAGTACTATCAAAAGTTAGGGTCTGTTTGGAAGGTTTAGCTCTGCCGATTTGCATTTAGTTTTAAAAAATTGATACTCTCCTCAGTAGTTTTCATTTTTTTTTCAACAAGTCGGGAACTTAACTTCTGGACAGAAACCTCTCCAAGTAGAGCAGCCTCAAGAGTACTTTGAAATTTCAATGCATACTCATGCATTGAGATGGTTGGATGGACAGGCAGATTACGTGTGTGTTATGGACAATGTCTCTGTCGCAAAAGTAGGTAAGAAAGAGCTTTAATTTGTTGAGTACGTCGCTTCACTTTCACCTTTTCAGGTTAGTTTGCTAAGAAGAGGCTTATCAGGTTGCCATAAACATATTACTGTTAGTGCTCCACTGGTTTTCTTTCTCCTACGCGTACATGTTTGCGTCAGAAATATATATGTTCACAGCTATGCTATGCTGTGCTATTGCTAGCTGTTAAGGTCGAGGCATCATGCTTGTGTTCTCCTGCCTCTAAGGAATACTTATGCTTTGAGCTATATCGAGGCAAGGATGTGTGATACTGATATAATTGTTGTCTCCTTGGTGTGCAGAGATAATTTTCTCTACCATCAGTTTACTACTTTACTTAAAAAGATACATATAGTTCAGAGTTTGCTGGTCTCAGATCAGATGGGGTAGATACAATCACAATCACATCTCAATACATTATTGGAGTAGTTGCTCGTTGATTTCTTGTTTCAGTACTGCTTCATTTCTTTCTGCCGGACAAGAAGAAAAGAAAATTATATAGTTGGGCTCGCTCGACTTGTCGACACGACAACCCCAGTAGCAGGGGCTTGGATCAGCACATGCTTGTGCAAGCATGTTACTTCCCATATGAAAATTCAGGTATATTTCTGTGGCAAAAGTTGGATAACAATCTCCCTCGAGAAATTAACACCTCACTTCCTGCATTGGATCCATACTTGATCTCAGTCGTCGTTGCTTAAACGGGATATACTTTCGAACAACCCCCTGCCTGTGCTTCTTAAATATTCAGACAAAAAAGTGCACGCTGAACCCATCAAACCTAACTGAAGAAAAAGAGAACAAGTACTATTTACCAACAGCTGTTGCAAATTAGTTCCCTGCACAAGAAAGAAAGGGCTCCCCGGACTGTTACAATCTGCCTGTTGGTGCCACCAGAACTGCTGTTTGCATTTGCTTCAGCTTTCATCGTTTTGGTGGGAGATAGTCCAAGTCAGTTATCGGCCAAGAAAAGATCAGGTAGCACAGCTGTTTGTCAAAGCTACCGATGCTTCAGCGATTAGACATACTCGTCAAAAATAAAGTTTTGAGTTGGACTAATAAGTTAACCAACATGTCAGGCCTGGAACAGTGAGTAATACCATTCTGGAATGATTCTTCAGATCACGTGGAAACGGTTGTGTTGCAGGTGAGAAAAGCAGAAATCGACTGCTTGCATCATCGCACAGGCTCGACTCGACTGTGATCTCGTCACTTTACTGTGCCTTTACACTCGTCAAACAGGGCTTGTTCATGTGTTTCCTTCCAGGTTCAACATTCTCCAATCTCCAGGCTAGAAGAAGCGGCGGCTGCCAACCTGGACCTTCCGCATTTCCAAGAAAGGCTAGAAAATGAGAAGTTTTCAGTTTGCTTTTCAAATCCATACTCTGAATGCGTGTCAACCATGGCTGCAAGAAATATCTGTAGGACATTTCACATTTGAGAGAAAAGGATGCAGGCAACTAGTAAGAACTCAAGATTAAGAAAACCATTTGTGACGTCCCAAAATTTCAAAATATGTTTAATTATTTTCAAAATCATAATTTCTGCATTTCCATGCTTTTTCAAAAAATCCTGCTTTAAAGAAAAGGTTTTCATAATTTCCAACAGCTAATAATGATTTTATGTAATTAATTAAGACTTGACCAGGGCTTGTAAATAATTTATTTGAGATCTAAATAAACTAAGGAGCCTTCCCAAAAAAATTCATATTTTTTGGAGTTGGTTTACTAATTAGAAAAATTTAAAACTTAGTTTTTGCCTGCAGAAACTAAGAAATGAATCGCGTGGCGGCGGCGAAGGGATTTCAGGGATAGGGATTTGGGCATTTTTGCAATTTAGTCTTTCTGATTTTCTGAAATCTACCAATAGGTTTTTGTCCATTTTGATTTCTTCTGTTCTAGCCCTCAGAAATTCTGATTTCATCGCGGAAAGATCCTACATATTCGTTGTGACATGTACATCTGTACAGAGCAGTCCTTAGAATGCCAAATTTGAAGATTGAGTTAGGTTTTGGCCGAGTTCATTTTTGTACTTGTGATATGAGGTGTCTTTTGTTGTTCTTCGTTTTTGCACTTGTAATATAAGGTGTCTTTTATTATTCTTCCTTAAGAACCATCATCATATAAAAATAATGAGTATTTTTAATGTTGCTCCTCCTTAGGTCACCACCACCAAATCTTAGATCGCATCCTCATGGCTCTCTTGCTTCTTCGCTTAAAATCAGTAGAGCTAGACTGCCGGAGAAGAAGATCAATCAAATCAACATATCAAATGGAAGAAAAGGTCATGCATGCATGTATGTTGGTGCTTTTTTTAGATAGAGAAGTCTTTGCAGTTTGCACTTGCAAACATCACCATATAATTAAGGCCTCGTACATTTCGGTTTGAATTTCTGATTTGTAGCTTATTTTTTACTGTTCTTAAATTTCATCCTTTTCTAGCTTTTTTGCTGGTTCTTTTTTCCATTATTCGTTTATACTGTTTGTGATGGGCTAACATTTTTTCATTTTAAATTTTTTTAAATTTAGTTATGCTAAATAAGCCATCATCAGTTACAATGTAATTTTAATCCGCTACAGTACAAATTTAGTCATAAGCTAGATTATTTTAGCCGAACCGAGCGGCACCTAAGTGTAGTGTCTTTGAAACTGTGGGCCCTCGATCGAGATGCACATTGATATATGCATGTATACAATGCGATATGATTGGCCATGATGATCACCAGCAGCGAGCAGGGCTGGACCTGTGCGGTGGCGGTGTTGGTGTCCGGGCGGCCGCACAGGAACCCAACGGTGGCAAATTACTGGCAATGCTGTTGCAGCTCCTCAACCTGCCTGCTCCATCTGGAAAGCGTTCGAGCAAGCAAGGCCTCTGCTCCATTTGGCACCACCGACACCTGAACACAATATCGTTTGCTTGCTTGAGCTCTCAACTTGTTAATCGCAAAAAAAAAAAAAAAGGAAAGAGAAGAGAAGATAGATAGGAGGAAGTATCAGATCTAGCCGTCGGCACACATTCCAACAGCTGAGATTATAAATTTTTAGATTTCAAATTTGGGACTGTCTATACATTTTTGGACATATTTTTTTTTTTGTTTTCAGTCGAATTTTCAGCGTACGATCAAATTGGAGCACCTACAGATTTGTGACGCCGCTATCTACCATCTGAAGTGTGCTGCACCTTATCGGGCTCGCAATGTCTTAACGAATCGGTGGTTTGGGCTTTTGTTTATCTATTTCATTCTTTTTGGGCTTTGAGTGTTTGCTTTATTTTATTCTGAGTTGTTGTTGCTTTATTGGGCCAGTATTTACAAATGGGTCGAAATTTCGGTTGTCCGTGTATGCTGCTTGTGTCTTACTGATCCAACAAAGGAACGCATCAAAACAATATACAGGCCCGTCATGACCAGCCGAACACATTAAAGTAAATTACAGTATACATATATCAAAATTACATGAATTAAGGACCAGTAAAAACAGTTAAAAATACATGTAAATTAATAATAACTGCTCTGCATGACAGGAATTTAAGAGTTAGCAGGGTCCAAGTAGCATCCATTCATAAAATAAAATTCAAAGATAAAGAAAAAAAAACAAGACTGATGATAATTTTGTAGGATTTGTGAACCCCATCAAATATTTAAAAAATCAAAAACAAAAATTTCCGACTTACACAAAATAAGTCTATGATAGGTGAACCCCTTAGAAAATAAATGAAGGAAAAAGTTATGTCATTTACTTTCTGTAATAAAGGGCAACAAGAAAATCTGAAACTTACTTAATGCAATAAAGGTATTTCAATATAAAGTAAAACAATGAATTTTATTACTAGCTTTACAGAATAGTAATCTGCATTTACAGTTATTTTACCTGCAAATTACATATTTCATGCAAGTGTAAAAACTTTAAAAATATGTTGTAGTAACTTATCATTGTTGTAAATATTGCGGTATAAGCATATTTGAATATTTAATTCCAGCCAACATAATATAAACTATATATTTCCAGCATAAGAATGACATTAATTTCATAAAAACATGGAATTCTAACATGTCATTCAACTCCACATATATATTCAAAGAATATAACATCATCAATGCTGAAAATAGCAATGTGCATAACAGTCCTAAGAACAATGAAACAACTAAATCTAGCATAAAACAAATTAATTGTTTCATTATTGCTCTCAGAACAGAGTTGCGCAAAATCAGAGATTTTGGCCTTCTCATGCAAATATCGTTACTCATCATCAATAATCTGACAACTAGAGATTTGAGCTCACAAAGAATAGATTTCTACTATTACAAACTGAGCATAAACAGTAAGCAATAAGCTAGCAGGTTTCGGCTTATTAGTTCACAAGCAAATGAAATATCATGCAGTATCTAGTCTACCACTAATGTAACTGGCAGCAATCACAGATCAACAGAACAAAAGGGATCTGTTCTACACAAGGCTAGACAAGAGTTTTACTGCATAACAGATAAATTTCAATTGCATGAAAACTGATCTCCTCAGCCGAAATATGAGCAATTAACAGAATTAAAGTATACTACCCAGATGAGCTCAAATCTATCTCGGTTAATCAGATTATGTTCAGTCTACGATATTATCATCACAGAGCATAAGTGCCCACATTCAATCACAGCAGCCCACAGATAATTTGCCAAAATTACAGATCAAGAGTAACTGCTGTAAATTGCAAAGAGACAAATATACTCACAACACGGACAGTACTCTAAACTGTCCAGAAGACAATGAGCCGCAAGAGAAATCAATTAAATCGGCAAGGCACGTTGAATCGCTGTCCCAGAAAATCTATCAACCCGTTGTCGCAAGCGAGTGGATGATTCACGGAGATACAATGCCGCTCTTCACTTCTCAGTCGAAAACCAGAGGTGAAGTCGAGGTACAGAGATGCCGCACAAGACAACGAGTTGCGCACTGGCCAAGCGCGCACACACACACAGCAGGGAGCCGGCGTCACCTTCTCCTCTTCTCAGATGGAACTCCAAGGTCCCAAGTCCCCACACCCCAAATTAGGGATTGCGCAGGAGACCAAGGCTAAGCCTCCCTCGGAAATGGCCGAAGCCAATCCCCTTAGCACCACTAGAGATCAAAGAGGAGGAAGTAAGACTCAAGAGGGCAAGAACCAGATCGGAAAATCATATGCCAAACCGTGCAGCCGAACGGGAATAAAAAGGGAGACGAGGTGAGCCGCCAGGGGGCACGAGCGGCCGGCTCCGAAGAACCCGGGCCTACCCGCGCCTCCCCCGCCGCTTCTGCACTCGCCACCTTCTCCATTCACCGCCAAAATCGCCAGATCCAGAAGGATGCGAACCACCGAGCCGAAAAAATCGCCCGGGAGAAGAAATGGGCGCCGCCAGGAAGGCCAGTCGGGAGAGGAGACCGAGTCTCCTCCCCTTTTCCTCTCTGCACACCCATCGGCCAGTGGGCTCCACCCTAAAGCAACCGGTGGCATTGAGCCAATTGGGAAATTCCCAATATGCCCTCTCACATACAACAGTCCCCACCAATTTACCAATTGGTAAAAGATGTCAAAGTCTTGTTTAATATACAGCTGTTCAACAATGGGTACCTTGCGGGTTTGAACCCAAAGTCTAGCGATAGGGACTACGACTCTGCACAGACAAAGGAGGACTACGCCTTGATCCAATGCCTTGGTGTGAGAATTTTCACCCAAATCACATTCTGTACTGGGCGGCTTGCCCTTTCCCTCTCGGGTTGGGACGTTACGGTCATGTCCCCGTATCTAACTCATGAGTGCTTAAGAAAGTATACCCTTATCTTTCTTTGATTGCGACCTCACAATCACACTCACGTAGGTGAACTCTTCTAGGAATCATGTAGGACGATTCCATAAGTCATATAGACCTAGAGTTCATTAAGAGCCAAAGCTCAACCTTCCATACAGACAGAGCACTGCAGCTAATGGGACCCGTTAGATGTGCTCTTTAATCTCACACAGTTTGTTGTCCTAGAGCCTAGTTCACGGGATCTTCGATCTCCTAGGATAGGTTACTACCAATATGAGCCTTTATACGGGTATAAGCCCCATTCCCTGTGACGCTGCTTGGATGACCTTTCGCGCCAATCCTTTAGTGAAAGGATCTGCCAAATTCCTTTCAGACTGGATGTATTCTACAGAAATAACACCCGTCTCTCTGGCATGCCTTACCGACTTAAGTCGGCGCTTTATATGTTTTGAGGACTTCATATTGTCCTTCCTACTCTTCGCCTTAACCAGAACGGTTTGGTTATCGCAGTAGGTCAATATGGCTGGAATAGGTTTTTCCAGCACAGGTAGGTCAGAAAGGAGTTCTCGAATCCATTCTGCCTCTACAGCCGCTGAATCAAGCGCTACCAATTCAGCCTCCATGGTGGACCGTGTAATAATAGTCTGTTTAGAAGACTTCCATGACACTGCCCCACCTGCTAGAGTGAATACATAACCACTCGTAGCCTTCATGTCATCCGAGTCACTGATCCAGTTGGAATCACTGAATCCTTCCAAGACTGCAGGATGACCAGAATAGTGTATTCCCAAATTAGGATTTCCCTTCAAGTATCTTAGTACTCTTTCTAGTGCTATCCAATGATCATCTCCTGGATTGGACGTATAACGACTCAATCTGCATACAGCATATGAGATGTCTGGCCTCGTCGCACTAGTTAGGTACATCAGGGATCCTATGATTTGAGAATACTTAAGTTGATCCTTCCCATGTCCAGTGTTCTTATGTAGCTTTGCATTTGGATCATAGGGTGTAGCTGCTGGCTTACAGTCCATAAACCCAAATCTGGTTAGGACTTTATCCACATAATGGGATTGCGAAAGAGTAATCCCATTCTCACCCTTTATAAGCTTAATGTTTAAAATAACATCAGCTTCACCCAGATCTTTCATATCAAAATTCTGGGAAAGGAAAGACTTTGTGCTATTGATCACATCTATGTTGGTCCCAAATAGCAATATGTCATCTACGTAAAGACATAGAATGACACCTTCGCCCCCATTAAACCGATAGTAGACACATTTATCGGCTTCATTTACACAAAAGCCGACCGACGTCATCGTACTATCAAATTTCTCATGCCATTGCTTAGGGGCTTGCTTTAGACCATACAAAGATTTAATCAATCGACATACTTTCCTTTCTTGCTCCTCAACCACAAATCCTTCAGGCTGTTGCATATAAATCTCCTCATCCAACTCTCCGTTTAGGAAAGCGGTCTTTACATCCATTTGATGTACTAGGAGTTTATATGCAGCAGCTAGTGCTAAAAGCACTCGAATTGTGGGTAAACGAGCCACGGGAGAGTATGTATCAAAATAGTCTTCACCTTCTTTTTGCGTGAAACCTTTAGCCACTAACCGGGCCTTGTACTTTTCAATAGTACCATCAGGTCTACGTTTTCTTTTAAAGATCCACTTGCATCCTACTGGCTTACAACCAGACGGGAGATCTGCAATTTCCCAAGTTCCGTTAGCAATGATGGAATCCATCTCGCTACGGACTGCCTCCTTCCAGTAATCCACATCCGGAGATGCGTATGCCTCTGAAAGGGTTCGTGGTTCATCATCCACGACATAGGTGACAAAGTCATCCCCAAGTGACTTCTCGGTCCTCTGTCTCTTACTCCTCCTCAACTCCAAATCTGGAGCGGTGTTATCCACACTAGGAGAAATAGAGAGATCATCTAGGCCGACATGTCCACTGACTTCATTCGGTCTCATAGGAAACACATGCTCAAAGAATGTCGCATCACGAGATTCCATCACTATATTAGTAGCGATGTCACTCACCTCGGATTTGACCACTAGAAATCTATAAGCCGTGCTATTAATAGCATATCCTAGAAAGACACAATCAACGGTCTTAGGACCAAGCTTCCTTTTCTTCGGCAACGGCACATGCACTTTTGCAAGGCATCCCCACGTTCGAAAATGGGATAAGTTGGGTTTTCTCCCCTTCCATCCTTCATAGGGTGTTTCCTCCTGATTGCGAGGTGGAACCCTGTTCAGGACATAGTTAGCTGTGAGAACTGCCTCACCCCACCAATAGTCCGACATACCTGAACTCTGAAGCATGGCGTTAACCAAGTCACAAAGAGTTCGGTTCTTCCTTTCGGCTATTCCATTAGATTGGGGTGAGTAAGGTGGAGTAACTTCGTGAATTATTCCACTTTCTTCACAGAATTGGGAGAACTCATGTGAGACGTACTCACCGCCTCGGTCCGATCTTAACCGTTTGATTTTCTTTTCTAGTTGATTTTCAACTTCAGCTTTGTAGATTTTAAAGTATTCAAGTGCTTCATCTTTCGACTTAAGTAGGTAAATGTAACAATACTTAGTCGCATCATCTATGAGAGTTAAGAAGTATCTTTTGCCACCTTTAGTTAATATTCCATTCATCTCACAAAGATCAGAGTGGATTAGTTCAAGTGGAGAAGTGCTTCGCCCTTCAACGCTATGAAAAGGTTTTCGGGGCTGCTTAGCTTGCACACACACTTCGCACCTTGAACCCTTCTCATAACTGTAGTTTGGAATTAAACTCATCTTACTTAACCGCGTAATGGCTTCAAAATTAACATGACACAACCGTGAATGCCAAATATCATGAACTTTATTGCAATGGGAAACATTGTAAACGTTTACATTATTCAAATCAAGAATGGATAAGCGGAACATGCCTCCGCTATCATAGCCTTTGCCCACAAAATTACCAAACTTAGTCAAAATGACTTTATTTGATTCAAATACAAGCTTTATTCCTTGCCTACATAACATTGACCCGCTAAGAAGATTGCGCGTCATCGCAGGCACGTACAGCACGTCTCTTAGGATGAGTGTTTTGCCCGAAGTAAGCTTCAGGCAAACCTGTCTAATCCCACGTACTGTTGCAGCGGCTCCGTTGCCCATTAGGACGGATCCACCACCTTCACCCTGAAATGAAGAGAAACAAGATCGATCAGCACATATATGTCTAGTAGCACCTGTATCAATCCACCAATCAATAGATGGACTTGCCATAAAGGCCATAGGTACGTACTCATCTGAGCTGGTGCTAGCCAGCGCGACATTAACCTCAGCCTTGCGGCTCTTGTGCTGACCCGGAGATGGACCCTTGCCCTTCCGATTGCGGCAATGATTGGCCTTATGGCCAGCCTCACCGCAAACGAAGCAGACGATGTCCTCCTTCTTCTTCTTCATTTTCTTAGGCTGTAGCTTGACTTGGGGCTGACTCTTGAACTTGGGTTTCCCAGGTCCTCCACCATTCTTAAGTTGAACTTGATGAGCCTGAACTTGAGCCTTTCCCGAGCCGTCACCGGCTCTAGCACGCTCCTCGACATTAATAGCAGCTGACAGCTCATTGAGCGTCAAGCGCTCCTTTATATGCCTCCGTGCAGTCACAAAGTCACGCCACGAAGGCGGTAACTTAGCCAAAATGACATTTACTTGGAACCTCTCTGGCAGGGCGCAGTCGTACTGACATAAGTCACGTACATGGAGCTGAAGCTCAGGGAGCTGCTCCATCACCGACCGGCCCTCAACCATCTTGTAGTTCAAGTAATTGGCTGTGACAAAGGACTCATTTCCATTATCTCCCTCGGAGTATTTCTCCTCGAGCTCATCCCAAAGTTGTTTGGCATTAGTGAAGTTGACATAGACGTCAAACAAGCGGTTAGACAGGATGGCCAGCAAACGGGCTAAGACTGCATTATTAGCATCTTCCCATTTCATCGTCTCAGGGATCTCCAGCGGAAACGCCGGTGGATTTGAGATGATCCAGAAGAGCTTAAGGTCAGTCAGCCAAAGCTTGGCCTTCGCCTGCCAACGCTTGAAATTGGCTCCGTCAAACACTTCAGGTTTCACAACATCAGATGAGGAAGCCATTTCTTTCAATATAGATTTTCTGGATTGTTGTAAATATTGCGGTATAAGCATATTTGAATATTTAATTCCAGCCAACATAATATAAACTATATATTTCCAGCATAAGAATGACATTAATTTCATAAAAACATGGAATTCTAACATGTCATTCAACTCCACATATATATTCAAAGAATATAACATCATCAATGCTGAAAATAGCAATGTGCATAACAGTCCTAAGAACAATGAAACAACTAAATCTAGCATAAAACAAATTAATTGTTTCATTATTGCTCTCAGAACAGAGTTGCGCAAAATCAGAGATTTTGGCCTTCTCATGCAAATATCGTTACTCATCATCAATAATCTGACAACTAGAGATTTGAGCTCACAAAGAATAGATTTCTACTATTACAAACTGAGCATAAACAGTAAGCAATAAGCTAGCAGGTTTCGGCTTATTAGTTCACAAGCAAATGAAATATCATGCAGTATCTAGTCTACCACTAATGTAACTGGCAGCAATCACAGATCAACAGAACAAAAGGGATCTGTTCTACACAAGGCTAGACAAGAGTTTTACTGCATAACAGATAAATTTCAATTGCATGAAAACTGATCTCCTCAGCCGAAATATGAGCAATTAACAGAATTAAAGTATACTACCCAGATGAGCTCAAATCTATCTCGGTTAATCAGATTATGTTCAGTCTACGATATTATCATCACAGAGCATAAGTGCCCACATTCAATCACAGCAGCCCACAGATAATTTGCCAAAATTACAGATCAAGAGTAACTGCTGTAAATTGCAAAGAGACAAATATACTCACAACACGGACAGTACTCTAAACTGTCCAGAAGACAATGAGCCGCAAGAGAAATCAATTAAATCGGCAAGGCACGTTGAATCGCTGTCCCAGAAAATCTATCAACCCGTTGTCGCAAGCGAGTGGATGATTCACGGAGATACAATGCCGCTCTTCACTTCTCAGTCGAAAACCAGAGGTGAAGTCGAGGTACAGAGATGCCGCACAAGACAACGAGTTGCGCACTGGCCAAGCGCGCACACACACACAGCAGGGAGCCGGCGTCACCTTCTCCTCTTCTCAGATGGAACTCCAAGGTCCCAAGTCCCCACACCCCAAATTAGGGATTGCGCAGGAGACCAAGGCTAAGCCTCCCTCGGAAATGGCCGAAGCCAATCCCCTTAGCACCACTAGAGATCAAAGAGGAGGAAGTAAGACTCAAGAGGGCAAGAACCAGATCGGAAAATCATATGCCAAACCGTGCAGCCGAACGGGAATAAAAAGGGAGACGAGGTGAGCCGCCAGGGGGCACGAGCGGCCGGCTCCGAAGAACCCGGGCCTACCCGCGCCTCCCCCGCCGCTTCTGCACTCGCCACCTTCTCCATTCACCGCCAAAATCGCCAGATCCAGAAGGATGCGAACCACCGAGCCGAAAAAATCGCCCGGGAGAAGAAATGGGCGCCGCCAGGAAGGCCAGTCGGGAGAGGAGACCGAGTCTCCTCCCCTTTTCCTCTCTGCACACCCATCGGCCAGTGGGCTCCACCCTAAAGCAACCGGTGGCATTGAGCCAATTGGGAAATTCCCAATATGCCCTCTCACATACAACAGTCCCCACCAATTTACCAATTGGTAAAAGATGTCAAAGTCTTGTTTAATATACAGCTGTTCAACAATGGGTACCTTGCGGGTTTGAACCCAAAGTCTAGCGATAGGGACTACGACTCTGCACAGACAAAGGAGGACTACGCCTTGATCCAATGCCTTGGTGTGAGAATTTTCACCCAAATCACATTCTGTACTGGGCGGCTTGCCCTTTCCCTCTCGGGTTGGGACGTTACGGTCATGTCCCCGTATCTAACTCATGAGTGCTTAAGAAAGTATACCCTTATCTTTCTTTGATTGCGACCTCACAATCACACTCACGTAGGTGAACTCTTCTAGGAATCATGTAGGACGATTCCATAAGTCATATAGACCTAGAGTTCATTAAGAGCCAAAGCTCAACCTTCCATACAGACAGAGCACTGCAGCTAATGGGACCCGTTAGATGTGCTCTTTAATCTCACACAGTTTGTTGTCCTAGAGCCTAGTTCACGGGATCTCCGATCTCCTAGGATAGGTTACTACCAATATGAGCCTTTATACGGGTATAAGCCCCATTCCCTGTGACGCTGCTTGGATGACCTTTCGCGCCAATCCTTTAGTGAAAGGATCTGCCAAATTCCTTTCAGACTGGATGTATTCTACAGAAATAACACCCGTCTCTCTGGCATGCCTTACCGACTTAAGTCGGCGCTTTATATGTTTTGAGGACTTCATATTGTCCTTCCTACTCTTCGCCTTAACCAGAACGGTTTGGTTATCGCAGTAGGTCAATATGGCTGGAATAGGTTTTTCCAGCACAGGTAGGTCAGAAAGGAGTTCTCGAATCCATTCTGCCTCTACAGCCGCTGAATCAAGCGCTACCAATTCAGCCTCCATGGTGGACCGTGTAATAATAGTCTGTTTAGAAGACTTCCATGACACTGCCCCACCTGCTAGAGTGAATACATAACCACTCGTAGCCTTCATGTCATCCGAGTCACTGATCCAGTTGGAATCACTGAATCCTTCCAAGACTGCAGGATGACCAGAATAGTGTATTCCCAAATTAGGATTTCCCTTCAAGTATCTTAGTACTCTTTCTAGTGCTATCCAATGATCATCTCCTGGATTGGACGTATAACGACTCAATCTGCATACAACATATGAGATGTCTGGCCTCGTCGCACTAGTTAGGTACATCAGGGATCCTATGATTTGAGAATACTTAAGTTGATCCTTCCCATGTCCAGTGTTCTTATGTAGCTTTGCATTTGGATCATAGGGTGTAGCTGCTGGCTTACAGTCCATAAACCCAAATCTGGTTAGGACTTTATCCACATAATGGGATTGCGAAAGAGTAATCCCATTCTCACCCTTTATAAGCTTAATGTTTAAAATAACATCAGCTTCACCCAGATCTTTCATATCAAAATTCTGGGAAAGGAAAGACTTTGTGCTATTGATCACATCTATGTTGGTCCCAAATAGCAATATGTCATCTACGTAAAGACATAGAATGACACCTTCGCCCCCATTAAACCGATAGTAGACACATTTATCGGCTTCATTTACACAAAAGCCGACCGACGTCATCGTACTATCAAATTTCTCATGCCATTGCTTAGGGGCTTGCTTTAGACCATACAAAGATTTAATCAATCGACATACTTTCCTTTCTTGCTCCTCAACCACAAATCCTTCAGGCTGTTGCATATAAATCTCCTCATCCAACTCTCCGTTTAGGAAAGCGGTCTTTACATCCATTTGATGTACTAGGAGTTTATATGCAGCAGCTAGTGCTAAAAGCACTCGAATTGTGGGTAAACGAGCCACAGGAGAGTATGTATCAAAATAGTCTTCACCTTCTTTTTGCGTGAAACCTTTAGCCACTAACCGGGCCTTGTACTTTTCAATAGTACCATCAGGTCTACGTTTTCTTTTAAAGATCCACTTGCATCCTACTGGCTTACAACCAGACGGGAGATCTGCAATTTCCCAAGTTCCGTTAGCAATGATGGAATCCATCTCGCTACGGACTGCCTCCTTCCAGTAATCCACATCCGGAGATGCGTATGCCTCTGAAAGGGTTCGTGGTTCATCATCCACGACATAGGTGACAAAGTCATCCCCAAGTGACTTCTCGGTCCTCTGTCTCTTACTCCTCCTCAACTCCAAATCTGGAGCGGTGTTATCCACACTAGGAGAAATAGAGAGATCATCTAGGCCGACATGTCCACTGACTTCATTCGGTCTCATAGGAAACACATGCTCAAAGAATGTCGCATCACGAGATTCCATCACTATATTAGTAGCGATGTCACTCACCTCGGATTTGACCACTAGAAATCTATAAGCCGTGCTATTAATAGCATATCCTAGAAAGACACAATCAACGGTCTTAGGACCAAGCTTCCTTTTCTTCGGCAACAGCACATGCACTTTTGCAAGGCATCCCCACGTTCGAAAATGGGATAAGTTGGGTTTTCTCCCCTTCCATCCTTCATAGGGTGTTTCCTCCTGATTGCGAGGTGGAACCCTGTTCAGGACATAGTTAGCTGTGAGAACTGCCTCACCCCACCAATAGTCCGACATACCTGAACTCTGAAGCATGGCGTTAACCAAGTCACAAAGAGTTCGGTTCTTCCTTTCGGCTATTCCATTAGATTGGGGTGAGTAAGGTGGAGTAACTTCGTGAATTATTCCACTTTCTTCACAGAATTGGGAGAACTCATGTGAGACGTACTCACCGCCTCGGTCCGATCTTAACCGTTTGATTTTCTTTTCTAGTTGATTTTCAACTTCAGCTTTGTAGATTTTAAAGTATTCAAGTGCTTCATCTTTCGACTTAAGTAGGTAAATGTAACAATACTTAGTCGCATCATCTATGAGAGTTAAGAAGTATCTTTTGCCACCTTTAGTTAATATTCCATTCATCTCACAAAGATCAGAGTGGATTAGTTCAAGTGGAGAAGTGCTTCGCCCTTCAACGCTATGAAAAGGTTTTCGGGGCTGCTTAGCTTGCACACACACTTCGCACCTTGAACCCTTCTCATAACTGTAGTTTGGAATTAAACTCATCTTACTTAACCGCGTAATGGCTTCAAAATTAACATGACACAACCGTGAATGCCAAATATCATGAACTTTATTGCAATGGGAAACATTGTAAACGTTTACATTATTCAAATCAAGAATGGATAAACGGAACATGCCTCCGCTATCATAGCCTTTGCCCACAAAATTACCAAACTTAGTCAAAATGACTTTATTTGATTCAAATACAAGCTTTATTCCTTGCCTACATAACATTGACCCGCTAAGAAGATTGCGCGTCATCGCAGGCACGTACAGCACGTCTCTTAGGATGAGTGTTTTGCCCGAAGTAAGCTTCAGGCAAACCTGTCCAATCCCACGTACTGTTGCAGCGGCTCCGTTGCCCATTAGGACGGATCCACCACCTTCACCCTGAAATGAAGAGAAACAAGATCGATCAGCACATATATGTCTAGTAGCACCTGTATCAATCCACCAATCAATAGATGGACTTGCCATAAAGGCCATAGGTACGTACTCATCTGAGCTGGTGCTAGCCAGCGCGACATTAACCTCAGCCTTGCGGCTCTTGTGCTGACCCGGAGATGGACCCTTGCCCTTCCGATTGCGGCAATGATTGGCCTTATGGCCAGCCTCACCGCAAACGAAGCAGACGATGTCCTCCTTCTTCTTCTTCATTTTCTTAGGCTGTAGCTTGACTTGGGGCTGACTCTTGAACTTGGGTTTCCCAGGTCCTCCACCATTCTTAAGTTGAACTTGATGAGCCTGAACTTGAGCCTTTCCCGAGCCGTCACCGGCTCTAGCACGCTCCTCGACATTAATAGCAGCTGACAGCTCATTGAGCGTCAAGCGCTCCTTTATATGCCTCCGTGCAGTCACAAAGTCACGCCACGAAGGCGGTAACTTAGCCAAAATGACATTTACTTGGAACCTCTCTGGCAGGGCGCAGTCGTACTGACATAAGTCACGTACATGGAGCTGAAGCTCATGGAGCTGCTCCATCACCGACCGGCCCTCAACCATCTTGTAGTTCAAGTAATTGGCTGTGACAAAGGACTCATTTCCATTATCTCCCTCGGAGTATTTCTCCTCGAGCTCATCCCAAAGTTGTTTGGCATTAGTGAAGTTGACATAGACGTCAAACAAGCGGTTAGACAGGATGGCCAGCAAACGGGCTAAGACTGCATTATTAGCATCTTCCCATTTCATCGTCTCAGGGATCTCCAGCGGAAACGCCGGTGGATTTGAGATGATCCAGAAGAGCTTAAGGTCAGTCAGCCAAAGCTTGGCCTTCGCCTGCCAACGCTTGAAATTGGCTCCGTCAAACACTTCAGGTTTCACAACATCAGATGAGGAAGCCATTTCTTTCAATATAGATTTTCTGGATTGTTGTAAATATTGCGGTATAAGCATATTTGAATATTTAATTCCAGCCAACATAATATAAACTATATATTTCCAGCATAAGAATGACATTAATTTCATAAAAACATGGAATTCTAACATGTCATTCAACTCCACATATATATTCAAAGAATATAACATCATCAATGCTGAAAATAGCAATGTGCATAACAGTCCTAAGAACAATGAAACAACTAAATCTAGCATAAAACAAATTAATTGTTTCATTATTGCTCTCAGAACAGAGTTGCGCAAAATCAGAGATTTTGGCCTTCTCATGCAAATATCGTTACTCATCATCAATAATCTGACAACTAGAGATTTGAGCTCACAAAGAATAGATTTCTACTATTACAAACTGAGCATAAACAGTAAGCAATAAGCTAGCAGGTTTCGGCTTATTAGTTCACAAGCAAATGAAATATCATGCAGTATCTAGTCTACCACTAATGTAACTGGCAGCAATCACAGATCAACAGAACAAAAGGGATCTGTTCTACACAAGGCTAGACAAGAGTTTTACTGCATAACAGATAAATTTCAATTGCATGAAAACTGATCTCCTCAGCCGAAATATGAGCAATTAACAGAATTAAAGTATACTACCCAGATGAGCTCAAATCTATCTCGGTTAATCAGATTATGTTCAGTCTACGATATTATCATCACAGAGCATAAGTGCCCACATTCAATCACAGCAGCCCACAGATAATTTGCCAAAATTACAGATCAAGAGTAACTGCTGTAAATTGCAAAGAGACAAATATACTCACAACACGGACAGTACTCTAAACTGTCCAGAAGACAATGAGCCGCAGGAGAAATCAATTAAATCGGCAAGGCACGTTGAATCGCTGTCCCAGAAAATCTATCAACCCGTTGTCGCAAGCGAGTGGATGATTCACGGAGATACAATGCCGCTCTTCACTTCTCAGTCGAAAACCAGAGGTGAAGTCGAGGTACAGAGATGCCGCACAAGACAACGAGTTGCGCACTGGCCAAGCGCGCACACACACACAGCAGGGAGCCGGCGTCACCTTCTCCTCTTCTCAGATGGAACTCCAAGGTCCCAAGTCCCCACACCCCAAATTAGGGATTGCGCAGGAGACCAAGGCTAAGCCTCCCTCGGAAATGGCCGAAGCCAATCCCCTTAGCACCACTAGAGATCAAAGAGGAGGAAGTAAGACTCAAGAGGGCAAGAACCAGATCGGAAAATCATATGCCAAACCGTGCAGCCAAACGGGAATAAAAAGGGAGACGAGGTGAGCCGCCAGGGGGCACGAGCGGCCGGCTCCGAAGAACCCGGGCCTACCCGCGCCTCCCCCGCCGCTTCTGCACTCGCCACCTTCTCCATTCACCGCCAAAATCGCCAGATCCAGAAGGATGCGAACCACCGAGCCGAAAAAATCGCCCGGGAGAAGAAATGGGCGCCGCCAGGAAGGCCAGTCGGGAGAGGAGACCGAGTCTCCTCCCCTTTTCCTCTCTGCACACCCATCGGCCAGTGGGCTCCACCCTAAAGCAACCGGTGGCATTGAGCCAATTGGGAAATTCCCAATATGCCCTCTCACATACAACAATCATTAGGGTCTAAAAGATTCGTTTGAATGTGTACGAGAACTAGCAATTAATTAGTTGTGCAACTATGTCTGAATTAACAGGTTGGCATTCGTCAAACAGGCTGGCATTTGATTTCTCAAACCAGGTAGTAATTTGTAATAGAAAATATGACATACAAAAAAAGTTTCAAAAAGTGTGTTGCGCTAGCAATTTCCACTCACAGTTTAGGTTCAAAAAGTATGTTACATAGAATAAAAAATAGCTAATAATACGAACTTTCTATGAATAGTTACTAAGATACATGTTCAGTTAATTGAAATGTCTATAGTTTTTTATGTAAGCATACTGCTCAATAATTATGAAACCTTATATTTAGTTAATGTATACAACATACAATAAAAATAAATACATAAACTTTTTCTAAAAAGGAGAACAACCATTCCATGTACTGGTCAACCCGACAATGACAATAAAAAAACAACGCATCAAATCTGTTCAATACTCATATGTTCACGGTATATTACAATACGTTGACTATCATAGTGGTTAACCCTACAATAACAATGATAATAATTAACTATATAGTCTAACTAGACAAAACAACGACATAATAAGAGTAGACAAAACAATATGATTTGCGAACCCCTCAAAGGCAATAACACAATATCTCTCCAGTCTCCAGTCTACCTAAATCAGTACAAAATTATGGATCTAAGCAAACAAAACTTTAGGATCTGCAAACCCCACAAAGTAGACAACACAGCAGGTGTCCAATCTACTACACTCCGACAAATATTAGTAATAATAGCACAATAGTTATATAACTAGTATGTGTTATTCACTTGCAAGCAAACTGGGATAATTGAGGTAAAATATAAGAAAGTATAATATCTCATGGAACCACGAGGCATGAGACTAAGGAATTTACATTTACAAAATGTAGAAGTTACATATATCAGTCAATAGTAAAAGGCATTGTTAATCATCGTAACTAATATTCAGTTATTTTCATAACAACAAACTAATCTTCTACGGTCATCATCAATGGTGCAGTAGCACATAGTGCCAGGAAATAGTTTTCAGGTAATCACTAATCCATGGGACATTGGGACTATTATCTGAATTTAGTGTATGGCAAGCGAGGATAAAATTCTAATCCATGCATCTAGTAATTGCAACAAATGGATACGAAACTGAATGGATATACATTATCTGAATTTAGAACACGAGTACTTGTACATGAAACAGGCACAACATACTAAAATTTTTCGAAACCAGTAAAGAGTCAAATAATATAAGTGCTTACAATTTGGCCACTGCAACAGAAATGGCTCTGGTGGAACAAGAATGCAAGTATCCTCCACAGAACCATTCTAGCATAGCAACATTACACACACACAAAAAAAAAAGGGTAAGAAAAACGAGGTAGGGATTATGTTATGCCGCCAGAAGGGTGCGTCATGACCTTCTATGTCGAGGTGGCTGTGTTGGGCAATGGTCCTCTCACTGGCAGGAGTGGAAGTTGAAGCCATCGTCGTCACCACACGGCGTCAGGGGGAGACGACGCTCGCACCACTGGACCAGCGCGGACCAGCAACATCTCACGCAGGAGCAAGCTGAACTAAACCTAAAATATATGGCCGAAAAAGAACAAACTTGGTGATCAAAACAGAATAATGAAACCCATCGCGCACAAATTTGGTCAAATTGGGAGAGACAAAAGCGAAATTTGTGAAGAGAAACCAACAGATAGAACATCAATTTGACCAAATCGGAACCAACACAAGCTGAATTTATTAGACAAATCACCTAAGATCTTGGCCAAATCGAAATGAACAAAAAGCTAAATTTGTGAGACAAATCCAAATGGGTTGCAATTTTGGGAACGATACCAATCACATAAGCTAGTCCTTACATACGTAACCCGGAGCAGCTCGCCGGCTGGGATGTCGTCGGAGCAAGGGGTGGATATGGAGGCAAGTTCTAGTCTTATTGAGTTTTTCCTAAAATTGGTATAGTTTGATTTAATATCATTTTACGTAGAATTTAGAAGTATTTTTAGAAACGAGTCTGAGCAAGCCAAGCTAAAGCAAAATTCAAATTCATTTAAAATATTTAACTAATTAACAAGAATAATTAAAATAAATTTAAACTGAACCAACAGCTTCACTAAAGAGCCTTTTTGCCACCTCAGCAGCAGCAGCAGCAGCTGCTGCTCTTACCCTCCCCTCGCTCTGCAAAGTGCTGTGCTTCATGGGCTACCTCCCGGCACGGCATTATTTTTTGTTTTGATTGAGAATTGATATGTCTACCCGGCCGGGCCACCACGATATGGGCAACCCAAATAACAGGATGCATGGCCCATGGACATGGGCCCATCCACTTGCAGGCCGTTGCGATTCACTCGTGTTGGCTCCCTTCCTTCCTGACCTGCGTCCCCAATCCAATCCGATCCGATCAAGATCGGCGACGTCGATTCGAGACGAACCAAGCAACTCAAGGACAGGAGGCGACCGGCTGATCCGCCAACTCGTATCTCTCCCTCGATCCGATCTGAGGAAGACGAAGACGAAGACGACATGGTGAGTTCTACTTGTTCTGCTCTGCCGATGCAACATCACCCCCCGAATCTTACGATTCCTTCTCTTTTCTTTGCCACCACTGTACAAAGATCCAGTATAATCACTCAATTTTGTGTCTTGATGCCGTGCAATTCTGATTCTAATGGCTTGATGATCTTGTCTTGTGTACCTTGAAAAGGTTTGCATCGCGTGCCTGCTGCCCCTCTTCTTGATCCCCGTCGTCAACGCCCTCCCCTTCCTCTTCGACCTCATCCTCGTATGTCTCCCCCCCTTCTCCTCCTCTTTCTTTCTTGCAAAATTCCCTTCCCTTCTGTCCTATGCAGTCAGGTTTTAGTTGTTTATCCGTCCATTCTTGTAAGATTCATTCATGATTACCTGTTGTGTTTCTTTCTAAAGAGGGGTTGTGGTGAATTTGTGGTTAATTTAGATATTGAGTTACTCTCTCTTCGGCTGCCTTAATTAATCTGCTACGGTGTCTGACCTGACATGTGGATGTGGGAAAGGCGGTCTTGAATTACCGATTCATTCCTGTCACCTGTTTAATGACCAGATAGTCATCATAACTGTATTTATTTCTCTGGCGATTTGGCTAGGATTTCTAGGATTATAGTAGGACACCAAAGGAATTACCAGTGCCAGTCCATGCCCTTAACTAAATCATGTGATTCAGATTAGCACCAAAGAATCCTACGAACTCAAAAAGGGGTGCCGTATCTACAAGAATAAGGGGAATTATTATGCTCAGTCAGAAGTCAACCTGATTCCTGACCCTGAGATCTACGTGTTATGTTCCTTGAGGGGTATGACCGTATGAATTGAGCTCTCCTTGAGGAGCCAGAGCACATAACATGACAATAACCGGAAAGAACTTCCTCCTTTTGATAGCAAAATTCAAGTAAGATATGCAATTTTTTCTATCAGTCTAGATATATGAACATTGGATGACACCAGCTTGCCGATTTTTCTTTTTCTGGCAAGTAATATGCATATTTACATACAAGAATAATTGTTTACTGTTGTAGATCACGTCTTACCATGTACTCATGCAGAAACCATCAAAACTACCACATCCTTTAAACCTGTTCTGAACCATATCAATCATGTTTGTCAATCCAAATTGGCATAGTGGTGTTCTTGTTAAGTGCTGCCTCTTGCGACCCACAGAGGCATTTTAGCATATGTTGCGGATACGCTTTCAAACATTTGTTACTTGTTTTATGAAAACTGGTTCATGTTTTGAATGATATTTCAGAGCAAGATTTACCGGCTGTTTGGATGGGAATACAGGAGACCTGAAAGAGTCCCACCTGCTTGCCCATATAAGCCTGCAGCAAAGAAGAGTGATGGAGTAAGCCTACGTGCTCCTGCTATTTTTCCCCCTCTCTCCTCCCTTAAGCTGGTGTAAAATGCAGATTCCCAACTGGTATTATTTTTAGGTCTTTTTTATTACTCAAGAGATAAACGTTCCCTGATCATTTATTAACCAAACACCAAGCTAATGCATTGTCATATCTGCATTCCACACATTCCCAGAGAATTCCTCGGCTTTCATTCCTGTGAAGCTATTGTACTTTCATAATAGTATAAGATTGTGAGCAACGTGATCTGAAGTGTGGCTTGTTTGGTTTCCCATAGTTTGGTTCAGCTATACTAAATGTGAATTGCGCACCTCGTTCCAAGCACACTTGATACTCAGAGTTGTCAACCATCCTTTACTGCTCCTAAGCTATTTTTTTGGGATCATCTTGCAAAAGGGACCTGACCTACTTATCGATTACCATCTCTGATTTGTTTGGGTTTAGGCTCTGAAGTGCTTACTGTACTCCTTTTCTTTTGCAGGGTGCAAGTGAACCAAAACCTCTGGTGGAACCCCAAGGTGCTGCGGCAGAAGAGAAGAAAGAGGAATGATGCACGTACTAGTCACCCAGTAAATGTTAGCAAACGCCTGAAACAACGACATTGTCAGTGTTTGTGCTTGCATCATAACTAAGAAATAATAATTGCTGTACGAATGTATGTTTGGACAAAGGATTGTTGAATATACCATCGATTCCCCTGCCAGCATAGCTGTGTGCGTCTGTGTCTCTAGCCAGCGATGCGACGGTGTTATTCTATATTGCTCGCAAATTTGCAAATTGCAACAGTCAGAAGCTATGCTTAAAATGCTTCAATTCGAAGAGATGATGCTCTGGTTGCAGAAGTAAAAAACATTTCCAACTTGAACAGCATCGTATGTTCCTATTCAGCTAGCTGCCTGCCATGCATAAAGACAACAAATCTCTGACCTGCTCATGCCCAACCAGGTTTGACCTTAAGTCGATCGTGATCGCATACGAACACGATACGAATAGAGAGATCTTGGAGGCGCACGGTGCTAATCAACCACAGGTACGGACGGCTGGACCTGTTTTTCAAAAGGGAAATTACTTAATTCAACTTGCTTTTGTATACTCGCACATCATGCTAGTCCGATGGGGACTCCAAATTTATTGGAGTAACAATGATTAATACGGACGCGCGCGTTAATACCTTGCCGTAAACTAATCGAGTTGGAGTCCGGTTCGATCGAGATGCTCCATCCTGTTTCGATTGGACGGCTGGGAGGAGGAGCGGCAGGGTGGGAGGCTGAGGGGCCATAGACGGCAGGGTGGGGCACAGGGAGCGAAGGGCGATGACCAGGAGGAGGAGCGGCTAGATGGGGGCAAGGGGTGGCAGCCGAACGGGTGGGAGGCTGAGGGGCCATAGGCGGCCGGCCGGGTGGGGCACTGGGAGCGAAGGGCGATGACCAGGAGGAGGAGGAGCGGCTAGGTGGGGGCAAGGGGTGGCAGTCGAGGGGTGATAGGTAGCCGAGTGGGGGCGAGGGGTGACAGGTGGTCGGGTGGGGGGTGAGGGGCGGCAGGCAACCGGGTGGGGGGTGAGGGATGCAGCCGGCCAAGAGGAGGATGTGCTAGGGCGGCTGGGAATATGGATCGGGAGGAGGATGTGCTTTGCGTGTAATATGCTGATAGCAACTGGGCCCTGGGAAGTGGGAATCACTTGGGGAGACTAGGGCTTCAGACTGAAGTGGTAGTGTTGGGTTGGGCCACCTATCAGGTTACAGTTAAACGGGCAAGATGGGTACGGGTGGAGTTCACATATGCCCTTGCTCGTTTACCCGTTGGGTAGAGGGTTCCCCATTTTCATGCCCATGAGCAAAGAATATATCCCATACCCGGCTCCATTAGAGTATTTACTATGGGCATGCAGGTAAATGGTCACAATTGCCATCCCTAGCCATGGCTAGCCGCATAGGGCATGGCCCCAACACAAGCATTCTAGCTACCAAGGCACATTCGGTCAATGACCCTGAATCCTTGTTGTACAATGTCTATAGCTAACAATTAGCTATTCACATAGAATGAGAGATAATGTGGCAAAAAGTTAAAAGAAAGAAAGGGAAAAGCAGTGTCTTTCATGAGATATTACTTGAGCACATAGACCAACAAGGAAAACATAGCTAAAACATGCATTGAGGAGAATAGTTATTCTATCCCATTAAATCTGTGGCATGGGTGAGGAATGGGAGAAGAGAGAGAAAAAAGTGGGAGAATGTGTAAATTTATTGATTGGGCCTACCGGTAGACACTCTGTCTTATATCTACAACTATTTGTAAGTGATATGAAGAATATAGATATAGCAAAGAAATGCCTTGTATTGAGAATGTCCTAATTAACTAATTAATCCATGTACTTATTGAAAAAATGGGTGCATATTTCAATGGGTAATAACCCATCCACATGAGTCGCACCTGGTCAGCGAGCTAGGTTGGACTAGGTCAAACTCGCACCTTCGTGTTTCCATCTATTTAAATAATTTCAGCGGCCCCACTCTAAACGGGTTCAACGTATGACTAATTTTGGCTTTTGGCTTATTTAAGTTAGAAGCCACTTAGAACATGTAGGTTTTTAATTTTGGCTTATTTTGGATTTTTTTCTCCTTATTCGTTTGCATTGTCTGTGATGATATAATATTTTTTATTTTTTTCATTTTCCCCCTATTTTCCCCTTTACTTAAAAAAAGCTAGCAGACGTTACAGTGCAGTTTCATCCATGAGCCAAAAGTCATAGCCAGAAACTTAAGCTATGAGCCAGTTGAAGCAGGTCCTAATTCTAAAAATAAAAGGGTTAAGAGACTTACTTTCAAAGTTTTCAGAACCTAGAGTGCATGTTACTCCTTTTATTATTAAATTCTAAGTATTCTATTTGTCCAAGTTTATAAGATATATTTTTTGAATGGTCTTGTTCATAAATATATGGCATATTTCATATTTCAATGTAAAAATTAGTGTGAGGTTTTCCTTATACCCCTAATAAATATCCCACTTTACTTTATATTCTCTATATGCATGCATTGAATATAGTGTTTAGAAATAATAATTAGGGATAATCTAGTCATTTTGAATATATCTTTGGTATGTGTGTCAAGAAAAAAATATGCCTTATAAATTTGGATGGAGGAAGTAATTATGTATACTTTGCCTTAAAACATAAATTTAAAACTATGTATCAGTAATGGTGTTGTTCATACCATTGGAGATTTCTTATACCAAATCGATTCGGTGGTGATCTGTGGCGTAGGCGACATCCGTTCGTCGTCAAGCTGAGTTTGTTCAGTAAAATCCATCATAGGTAAAAAAAAATATGGCTGGTAGCTCACCAAAGAAGAACAAAATAGGTACAACTTATATAAAAAAAAACAAAAGAAAAATCTAAAATTAATCCTAAAGATCAACGAGTCCCGTAGCTAAACAACACCCGACAATAAGTTGGGAGAAGAGGAAAGAGAGGCTAGCAGCGGTCCATGATAAAGTTTGGCCCACATGCCAACCCCACCTACCAGAGCAACCCTCCATCGCTCATCTGCGTCCTCCTCCATCTAGGAGCTGCTCCCCACCGGTGCAGGCGTCACTGGCCCGAAGCCTGATTCCGCCTCTTCTAGTCCCTAATTCGATCCCTAAACCTTCACCACCTCCAATTAGTTCCCAAATTCCCCATCTTTTTAACCCCTCTGGTGCCTCCGGCCGGTGCCTTCCTCTACCTTGCCGATCTCACCCATGCGAAGAAGTGACTTGCAGTAAAATTGATTGCAACTGATAGTAAAATTACTTGTGACTGACAGTAAAATACTTACGACTTAGCAGTTAGCAGTAAAATTACTTGTGACTGGCAATAAAATCGACGGGCAATCGATGACCCGTTTGACTAAGCGTGCTCAAGTGGGCCTAGCATGATCTGACCCCTCTCAGTGTTGTGCTTGAGTCGAAGGGCACACACGTAGGCCAACACGGCATGATAACATATTCGGGTCAGCCGTGCTAGGCCTAATCGGGTCATGTCTTATCTGGACCTGTGTCATGCTGTACCAGACAACCCATTTGATCAGATCTGCTGTATTCTCCTGTGGCCTTCTAAATACGTTAGTCTTAACCCATCTTTCCTATTTTTATAATTACCGGTTTACTTTTTATTAGTAATAAAAATTCGTCCATCGATTTTAGAGTACATACGTGCGTCTTTAGTGAAAAAAAGGTGTGATCGTACTCCATGAGACCTTAGATGTGTTGATAAATTTTAAGCATGCGTGGGACACACGTACGTGCCCATGACGTGGTGTACGTATAGTATGCTTTGAGCCTTTGAGCGCGTTGTACTAAAAATAGTTTTTTTACGAGTGGAAACCACGTACGCATGCACAGGAATACTGTAGAGGCTCAACGTGGCAAAAGTGTCGAGCAGAAAGATGTGGTTTAAATCGAAGCGGATGGATGGGCCGTGGCATCACCTATGCGAATAGAAAGGCCCATACCATTGGCGCTGGCCGTGAAATGGCACAAGAGGTCCAGAATTCCAGATTCATTTTGATCGACGCCTAGCTGGGACGCACGTACCCTTAGGGCATCTCCAATCGGTTCTTTATCCTGCTCTTCATTGTATATTTACCTAATATGACTCAAAAAATAGACTCCAACCGGTTCTTTATCCTCCTCTTCATTTTTATCGAGTCGCTATTTTCTCCCGGCCGCTAGCTAGATTTGGCGAGCGCCTCCTCACTCGCTTCTCAAATAGCTAGGCCATTGGAATGCTAACTCAAATAGAGAGCTGAAAATAATAGCTAGCCTCTTCATCCTAGGAAATAGAGAGGGAGAAATGACTAATGGGATGGAGTTGCTCTTAGGCTAGTCTCAGTGGAGGTTTCATGTCCTAGTTTCCAACACACCCATATTTTGAAAACAGTGCAGAAGAGTTTCATCCCCATGAAACTCTCTCTACTCCCATGAAACTTTTATCATCTCTCTCTTCATCAATACAGTGTCATGTCAGCGTATTTAATGCCCATGAAACTCCATGAAACCCCCACTGAGACTGGCCTTATACGATCGAATCGATACTGATCTGCATCGACGCCACCGGCCGGCTCAAGAACAGTAAGAGCAAGTTCAATAATAGAGCAAGTGTTTAGCTATAAATCAAATTATAAAAGCCAAGTTATACAATAATCTATCTTCTATTTGTCTACAAAAGGTTTTTTATTATTATGTGGTACCATGTCTCACATTCTCTTTCCTATTCCTCCTCACATACATTTATTATCTTGACCCACCACTGCATAGGCTCCCGTGCCCAGCTTGTTGCTTGCATGAGAGCTAAGCTCTCATCTCTCTCCTCTCTTCTCTCCTCCACATCAGCAAAAATGCTGACTAGCTTGGCTATAAGACCATTATTGTACTTGCTCTAATAGCTAGCCGGGAATCCTCCCGGGCAAAAGTAGGCAGAAAGCCTCAAAAGCCAAGGTGGACACATCACACGTTTTTTTGTTGGCCGTCGGATCAGGATGGATGGCTAAGATCAGTTTAGAAAGATTGTTGTCTTAGCTACACACACAAAAAAAATAGTGTCTATACTCCTCTCCCGCAGCCAATGCCACCTCCTCTCCTCTCCCCTTGCCTCCTTTCCCGCGTGCCGTCGGCAGTGCCGCTGCTCCCTCTTCCGCCTCCCTCTCGTCTTCTCTGCTCCTGCTTCCTTCCTATCTTCATCGCCTTCCCCTCTCACCCCATGGCGCCTCCGCCCCTTGTGCCATCGTCATCGCCGCCTTCTCCTCCCTGCAATGCGCCGCTACGGCCTCCTCCTTGCTATGCCTCTGCCTCCACTCCTCCTCGTGCCGCCATCACGCCTGCTTCCTTTGCCTCCTCCCCACGCCACCGTCTCCTCCCTTCCACGCTTACCCTCCTCAGCCTACCTTGTGGGTTTGCCTTGCGTTGTGTCGTGTTAGATCCACTGCTATGGTGACCTCTCATCATTGCCACGGTACCACCGCATCGTGTTGTCCACGTCATCAATTCGTATCACCACAAACTCGTGGGATCTCCAGTCATCCACGTCTTACTCCTGTGAGCTCTCTCCTGTCACTCTTCCTCTCGGTTTTCCTCCATCTACCAATCATACCTTAGAATTCCCTAATTTTATGTTCAAATTGTTAATTCAAGGGCAAGTTTGTCAACCGCGTTTTATTTTTTTTAATATCCCCTGTTTGTGATTGTTTTGTCGAATGCATTATATGAGTACCTGCTAATTTTAAATGACAATTGAAAAGAAAAAATATTAAGAGCTTTAATGCCATCTAGCTATGTGAATTCAGATTGTCTAGGCTACTTTCTATTGTGGAACCAGGAAAGACATAATACATAAATTTTCTTTCTTTCACTTGGATGAAGATCTTGCAATCCATACCATATGATCCCATACCATACCAATCTTCCATCCAGCAAGACTAATCAAAGTGACCACGCAGCATGCCTCGTTCAGTCGCACGACCCATAGAGGCATTTTAGCATACTGTTGTGGATATGTCTTCAAACATGTGTTGCTGCATTTGAAAATCGATTCAGGTTTTGGATGATATTTCAAAGCAAGATTTATCGCCTGTTTGGATGGGAATACAGGAGACCCGAAAAAGTCCCAACTGCTTGCACCTGCAGCAAAGAAGAATGATGAAGCAAGCCTCCGTGCTGATGCTACTTTTGTGCCTTTTTAATCTGGTGTAAAATTCAGATTCCCGACATTATCTTTGATCTTCAGATTGTGCAAGACATTAATCAGCACACTCTGATAATTTACAAAGTATAGTCAGACACCTAGCTAATTTGCGGCTTGATACATCATACTAGAGTCAACAGACAATATAGCAGCTACTCAGTTGGCAACCATAGTTCACTTGCAAAAGGGACTTTAAAACATGAACCGTGCAGCGTTACCTGCATTACCTGACGTGTTTGGGATTTAGTCTCAAGTGCTTGTTTTACTCTGTTCTTTGCAGAAGGCAAGTGAATCAACACATCTAAAGCATACTTGGAATGCTTCAAAGAGATTATGCTTTGCAGGTTGCAGAACTCAACAAATATTTCCAACTTGAACAGCAAGTCGGGCATCATGTGATCTTATTCAGCTAGCTGTCACAAAAGACAAACTCAATGGTTCTTCGAAGAAAAAAAATGGAGATATTTTTTTTTTTTGAGATCACTTCTTGTACTCGAGGACGGCATAGAAAGGGTCCAGGTAGATGGCCTGGAAGCCGGTGAAGCCTACGGCGAGGCCGAGCTGCCGGAACTCCTCCTCGGAGCGCTCCCTCCCCTGGGTCCGGTAGGTGGTCATGACGAAGATGTCGTTCTCCAGCAGCGCCCTCGTCCTCACGCTGCTGTCCGTCTTCTCCGGCACCACCGGCTCGCAGGCGATCAGCTTCCCGCCGTCCGGCAGAGCCTCGTAGCAGTTCTTAAGGATCGCCGTGCACTCCTCGTCGGTCCATGTCGTCAGAATCCACTGTTGAGAGGGAATTGTTTTGTTGGTCTTTTTTTCATTTCGGCAATTGGTGACAGCGTGTTTGATTCTTTTCTAAAATTTGGCGATGCTGAGTAGTACAATATAATAATCAATACCTTCATGAAGATGGCATCGCCGGAGGGGATGGACTTGAACATGTCTCCACCAACATGCCTTACTCCTGTATTTGTTTGCAAGCGTTTCCATTAGGAAGAAATGTGTATATGTCTTGGCGAATTGAAATAACAAAGAAACAAACTGTGATGGAGAACTGGAGTTCCCTTGTCCCACGAGGGCATCGTTCTGATCAAATGAACATGGATTTGTTCTGAGGTCAAAATGGAGAACACCAATTTGCACCACAAAGCATAGTTTAGCACAAATGTGTTCTGATTCCTGGAAGTAACCTCAATATCGATCAATCTTAGGTACTGTTGATACCAAGAACACGTGGAGTAGTACATTACTCCGTCTAGTCATGAAAGATGTCGATTTAGACATTAACATGGTCCAAAAAATACAACTTTAACCACTTATTTCTATTGTAATATATTTATGAAAACTAGTAACATTATAATGTTGTAAAAGTATTATTGGAGACAAATCTATATTTATTATTCTCATACATCCAAACTTAATATTCAAGAAGACATTGATAGTCAAAGTTATAGATAAATGATCGTACATAAATCAAAACTTCTTTTGTGACTGAATGGGGCACTAGTCCAGGCCTCATTCATTTCGACTTCAGTTTTTGGCTTCTAACTTCCAGAAGGCAGATGTCAAAATAAACATATTGACTTTTTAATTTTGGCTTTTTCTTCTTCTTTTTTCTTTGCATTGTCTGTAAAAATATAACGATGTTTTTTCTTAATTTTTAATTAAAAGACTCAAAAAATCTAATAATTACTATAGTGTAATTTTAACAAAAACCAACCGTCGAAAGACAAAAGTCTCCGGCTTAATCAAAATGAACGGGCTTAAATTTGCGGTACCAATTATAAAGCAACCCGTGCGTGCCCCACGTGTTGTTGTGCATGCGTGTCAGCGTGTGGTCCATCCATCTGGTGACTCACATGTAGGGCTGGCAAAAAAGCTCGGGCTCGTGAGCCAGCTCGGGCTCGGCTCGGGCTCGTGGAGGCTTGGCTCGGCTCGTGAATGAAACGAGCCGAGCCGAGCCCGAGCCAGCTCGCGAGCGGCTCGGTTGGCTCGCGAGCCAACTAAAAAGTAAAAGTTATGTGTCATATAATCATCTAATGTGATGCAAAATGTTGATTTTTAACATCACAAATCATGCTTTCCATTCTAACATGTTGCTGGGAAAGTATTTGCATTGCAAAAATCTCGTATTAGTCTAATGCTTAATTGGATTTATATATATATCTAACATGTTGCTGGCTCGCGAGCCCTCGCGAGCTGGCTCGAGCCGCATCACGAGCCGAACCGAGCCCACAAAAAAGCTTGATATCCTAACCGAGCCGAGCCGACATTCCACCAAGCTTTCACGAGCCGAGCCGAGCCGGGCTCGGCTCGGCTCGTTGCCACCCCTACTCACATGTGCCACAGGCCGGCAGGCAGGGTACAAGAGATCATCAAGTTTTGCCATTGGTTTGGTGATGCTTGCTTCCTTTAACTCTTTTTTTTCCCTCTCTAGTTTGTTGGTTAATGAGAACTGAGAATGTGCATATGTTGATCGTGTTCTTATACTAGATATGATGCTATAGTCACTCAGCTGTAACATCAGCCAAGACTAAGGGTGTGTTTGGTTGAACTGTGGCTTCTGAAAAAGCTGCTGTGAGCTGTGGGCTGTGGAAAAGCTGCTGTAGGTTATGGGCTGTGGAAAAGCTGTAAGCTGTTTGGTTCAAACAAGTATAAAACTTACCTCCTATCTCTATTTTCCTTGAAACAACTGTGAAACAGCTCTCTATTTTCACCATTTCAAAAAGCAGAAAGCCAAAAGCCAAAAGCAGGGTCCAAGGTGCTTTCAAAACTGTACTACCCAAAAGTAGCTGCTTCTGAAAAAACAGCTTCTGGTTTCCACCCCTTTGGTTGACTTTTGGCTTTTTGGAAGCAAAAGCAGCTCCCAAAAACTCAACCAAAGGCACCCTAAGAGTTTCATAGTGTTTGAAAATAATGCCTCTAAGAAAAGAGACAAAAACCTTGAAGGCAACGTTAAACACTGTGGAAGACGACCTCTAAACAAACAAAAAATTTGCACGCCCACATGCCATGAGAGAGGCTATTGAAAAAAAGAAATCTTTTTATTATAGTTATGGCCCTGATCTTAGAGCCAGTAGCAGAATCTATACATTACAAAGAATAGTGATAAATTTAGAGCTTTTCTATAGATCCTATCTTAAAGACTGTACGGGTCTGTCTCTCTCCTTCTTATAGCATGTTTGGCAGAGCTCCACCAGCTCCACCTAAAAGGCGGATCTGGAGCTGGATTCACCGTGGAGCAGCTCCATCGTGGATCTGGGATTCGTCAAAGTGTTTGGTACAGCTCCACCTCCCTCTCTATCTCACTTACACCTGGGCCCCACGCGTCAGGGGGCAAAATGAAAAAAAACCCCAGGCGGCGCAGGCGAGGCGCACGGCGGACACGGGGGAGGCGGCGCTGGCCTGGGAGGAGGCGGAGGCGGGGGAGGCGGCGCCGGAACGGGAGGAGGCGGAGGCGGACGCGGGGGAGGCGGCGCCGGCCCGGGGGGAGGCGGGCGCGGGGGAGGCGGAGGCTGGGAGGAGGCGGACGCGGTCGGAGGCGGAGGCCGGGAGGAGGCGGACGCGGTCGGAGGCGGGGGAGGCGCAGCGGAGAGGACGGCGCAGCGACGGGAAATAAAAAGAACGAAACGTTTTTTTGTGTGTAATCAGTGGCATGGTGGGTAATTTTCCCCAACTCCACCAACTTGAGTTTGGTGGAGCACCCCTTGAGGTGCTCCATGGATTTGGTGGATCTGAAGTCAGATCCATGATTTTGGTGGAGCAGATCCACGGTGAAGCTGCTGGAGCTAGAACTGTTTGGCTTGGAAAAGTGGATCCGGATCTGTTTTTTGTGAATCTGGAGCTGGTGGAGATCTCTCAAACAGACCCTTAGTTCAGGGAAAATTTAACTATTTGTCACCCTTATGACTCGAGTGGCAACAGATTTACCACCCGGGCCCATTGTCAGTGACTCAGGTGACCCCACATATAAGTGACAGAGAGAATTGGTCAATCTTAAGAGTGGCAAAAAATTGAATCTACCTTAGTTCGGAGGTCGGTGCATGAAGAGTGGTGCAGGGTCAACCAGCCGTGATGAATCCACGCCACGAGGCAATAATAAATAAATACATAAATAGATACGAAGAGACGGAGAGTAGAAGGCGCAGATTAGCCTACATGCACGTGCAACATCGAAGATGCGCAGGCTAACGAAGTCTAACAATTCTCTAACGAAGTCTAACCAACCTGTAACAGATCGACTAAGAAGAAGACAAAAGAGATGAGTGAGAGGGGAGGGGATCTCACCGGCGATGGGCGGCGCCGCGGCGACGACTTCGGGCAGGTCGAAGTTGACGCCCTCCCGGATGGTGCTGACCCTCCGCATGATCATCTCGAGGCACGCGCCCGAGCTGCCCCCGATGTCCACCAGCGTGCCCACCCCCTCGAACCCGCCGCCGTAGCCGTCGAGCAGCGCCTCCATGAACGGCTCTGACACCCCCGTCATCGCGCGAAGCATCACCTCGTTCGCCTCCCTGCACCGCACCGGCAATTAATTAATCAATTGCAAGCATCGATTATTATTGGCCTTAGTAATTATTCGGAAAAAATAAATATTAACTTAGCCTTGGTTGAGAATGAGATGATAACCCTACTTGTCGTTGCCGTAGTAGGCGTAGGCGGGGACGCAGCCGTTGGCGCGGGCGAAGGGCTCGGGGCCGGCGGGATCGAGCACCGCCTCGTGGAGGCGCGGCCAGGCCAGCACCAGCGCGTCCTGGTGGTGCTGCAGCACGTAGTCGGCGTACGAGGCCCCCGAGGGGCCGGGCACTAGGGTGCGGCCTACGGCGGTGAGCGCGAACCGGCGCGGGGAGGAGTCGCCGGCGTGCTCGGAGAAGACGCCGCGGGAGGCGAGGAGGCGGAGGAGGCGCTCGAGGACGGAGGGGTCGGGGTGGCCAGCAGGGAGGAGGTCGGCGGCGGAGAGTGGCGCGTTGGCGCCCCCGGCCCAGACGGCGGCGGGGACGCCGAGCCGGATGACGGCGGTGAGTGCCATGGGGACGGAGATCATGTTGGCCAGCTCCATCATGGCAAGGCGGGCCTCAGCTGGGGAGAGGTCTCCGGCTGCCGGCGACGACATTTTTTTCTCTCTCTTGTTGTTGCGGTGGTCGCGGTGGTTTAATTTGGAGCAGAACTGGACTGAAATGGAGCGGTACGGTGGTGGTGAGGTTGTGCCTGCCTGCTGCCTCTCTGTGTGGCCAATATAATCCGCTTAATTCGGTTTAAATTTTTTTATTTCTAGTTTATTTCTTATTATTTTTAAATTTCATCTTGTTCTATCTTTTTGGCTTTTTAGGGTTTTTGCTGGTTCTTTTTCCCCGTATTCGTTTACATTATCTGTGATAGATTAATCTGTTTTTTCTATTTTTAATTTTTTTTAAAATTTAGTTACGACAAATAAGCCACCATCAGCTACAGTATAATTTCAGTCAGCTACAATGCAATTTTATCCATAAACCAGCTTATTTTAGCCTAACCAAACGGCACATAAGTCTGTGCAAATTGCCATTTCCGTTCCGTTGCTTGTGAAATCAATATTTCTTTCCTCATTTATATAGTTCTTAAAATATAATAAATAATAGATAGATATTATTTATCATTTTATGTGTTTTGAAATCAATACTATTTTTGTTAGAGAAAAGAAGGTACGGTTTAAAAAGGAATCTATGGGCTGCACCATACCGCTATCCTACAGCGGCGGTCCTAGATGAGGAAAATTTCTATTTTGTAACCGTGACACAGCAAAGTTTGTGCAACCCGTAAATAAGAAAGTGATACGTGTCATAAAGTACTGTAATAACATTATAGTCCGTATAAAAAATATTTTTAAAACATAATCTTAAAAATATTTTTTTATACGGACTACAATGCAGCTACAGTACTTTATGCCATGTATTTTATTCTTATTTATTGGTTACATAAATAAAACAGTGTAACAGTTACGCCATAGAATTTTTCCTAGATGAGAGACGTGTGGGATTCTAGTGAAGACAGTCTCTCTCCGGTACGTTGTAGAGGGGGATCGGATCAGCAGGCTGGCAGCATTTGGATTGTGGCCATTCGGTCGACGTCATTCGTTGATATTTTGCTCGATCCATAATCTCTCTCGAGAACGTGGTCGGGTCACACACACAAACACGTGATATATAGTCCTTCCATTTGAGTCGAGTCGATCGAACGATCCAGTTGCATGCACGCAATATACTATATCTTTCTGGTTTAATTAATTTTATTTAATTAAGTATTTATTCTCACCGAGAGCAAAGAAAGCAAAGCTAGTACCATGTATACGTAGTAAAGCTGAGAAGAAAAGCATGGGGTAGCTGCAACGGCATGCAAATATTTATATGCCCCCCCGGCCGCGAACTGGCACTCGTATGCTACCTCTTCTGTTTTGTGGCATATAGAGACCAACGTTGGTCGCCATTGAGATGAGCAAGTGCCAGTGAGCCCTGGCCGATAGAGTAATCTACTACACCCGCTAACACTGGACGCTGGACAGGAAGAAGCAGCATGCTCTTGAGTCTTGAGTAGGGGTGCAATTGAAGCAAATACAAACGCATATTGTTTATCATGTATTTTATTTTATTTTTTTGGAGTCGGAGACGGACACAGATAACGTCGGATATCTATTTCTCCATTCCATATATGTTCCATAATCTTTCGGACGGTCGGTTGGACGAAAATTATCCGCTTCTTTGTACAAGACATTGGACAGTATGGTACAATCAGAGCGAACATAGAGAGACTAATTACTGAGATGTTAAAGGAAGAACATTTAGTACCCCACATATTTAGATGTGACAATCTGTCTATATGTTATCTTGTTCCTAGGTGAAGTCACAACAGACTTCCTCATATCACTTGACATACGGATATCACTTATCCCGTATCATATTCTATATTTTTTTCTTAGACTCAGAGTCGGACATAGGTAGTACCAGATACTCATATATCTCTTCTGTATTCGTTTCGTAAACCTTTGATCGATCAAATGGATGGAAATTATCCACTCCATTTTGCATCCATACTCCCGAGGACCACCACCAACCTACAAGGGCAGGGGCAGGAGCGCTGCGTCTGCGCGGTGTGCCCCGGGGAACTGCAGGCCAGGGAGCGCGTCAAGGCAATCCCCGCATGCCGCCACGTCTTCCACCCGCCGTGCACCGACCGTCGGCCACGCCTCCTGCCCGCTCCGCGGCCGATGCCACGCTCAAGGTAACCAAGCCCATCAGCAACATGAGCCTGTATCTGCATGGCCCAGTGTTGGAGACGCACCAAGCAGCTAGCTCATGCTCACACAACTTCACTTGAGGATGCAGCCAGTGCATGCAGATGAACGCACACCAGAGCATAATGCTGCTGCTGCTGCTGCTGCTGCTTGCATCATCTCTACTCCCTTTGTTCTTTCTTAGCATGCATGTAACTGCGGACGCTGCTAAGCCATCACGGTGGAACCAATAAATACGTAATTTTTGTCCGACCGATTGAAGACTGTCTTCACAGAACGAATACAGAATGGGTAAATAGATATTCGACACTATCTATATTTGACTCCAATGAAAAACATAGAATAGGGTACCAAATGAGTGATATCCGTCCTATATATTCGTATGTCAAGTGATATGTGGAAGTGTGTTATGACCTCATTTAGAAATAAGATAACAAATAGGTGAATTATCGTATCTAAACTGGCGGAGAATATTAAGTGCTCTTCCTTTGATATATCAACAATTAGTCTCTCTGTGGTCACTCTGATTGCACCCCTACTGCCCAATGTCATGTGTGGAGGTGTAAAAGAATAGAAAATTTTCTATCCGAAGGCTTATGGAACGGATACAGAATAGAGAAATGAGTATCCGATACTATCCATGTCTGACTCCAATTCTGAGAAAAAACGAAATAAGATACAGGATGAACGATGTCCATCCGTATCCACTCCGATTGCACCCCTACCAATAGGTGATGCCATTTTTTGAAATCACTCCACCGACAATCCGGATTATACCACTAGCCAAGCGTTTAAGAAAGCGGTCTAGACGGCCGCCTAGGCCCCGTCTAGGCGCTAGGCGACACCCTGACGCTACGCCTTGGCCCTAAGTCAAGTGCCTAGGCAGCGAGCTGCCTACACGGTCCAAGGCAGGTCAAAGGCACCCTAGGCGGCCTCGGTGAGACAACCTCCCAAGCGGACGCGATAGTGAAGCAGATGACTAGGCAAGCGACTAGGCGAGGTGAGGCGACGACTGAACGGGGATTGAGTGGATTAGACTTACTAGTTGCCGCCCAGTCAACGCGACGCATGGGAGATAGGGTTCCCGCACGGGCACATGGGAGGGATCCCTACCTCTGCCGCCACCTCCAGGTCTCCGCCAGTGGAATCCGCTACTACCGCCACAGAATTGAGCTCCCTTCCATTGGATCTACCACCCCTGCCGCCTCTGCCACCTCCGCTACATCCTCCCCAACAATGCTAACTGGTTCTACTACTGCCTCCCCTCCAACCTCACCTCCCATCTTCCCTTACCTCCATCGATTGGCGATGCTCGACGTCGAGATCCATTGTCCTTGACGACAGATTAGACGACATCAAGTTAGATGGTGCGATCTATGGGGAGAGCAAAGTGTTGAGGAAGAGGAAGAGTAGTATGTACATGAAGATGAGAGAGATTAGAGAGGAGGCGGCCTGAATAGTGGGACCAAATCCGCTTGGTTGGGCTAGAAAGGCTAGATCCAGTCTGTGCTGCTGTTGGCTCACTTAGGGTGTGTTTGGTTGCTGGAATGAGGTGGGATGAGATGAGATGAGATGGGGATAGGATGAGATGGTTCCACAAAAAAAATGGAACCACATGGTCCAGCATTTAAGAAGAATATTCTCTAAATTTACATAGGCTCATCCCACTTTGGACCATTCCATCCCACCCCATCTCTCAAACCAAACACATAGATAGGCTTGGTCAAAGGAACTATCCCATTCTATCCCACCCCATCCCAGCAACCAAACACACCCTTAAATGCCTATCTCGCAAGCATATACCAAGTAGCAAGCAACCAAGTCGGGCGCTTGGGCCCACCTACACAGCCTAGGCGCTAGGCCCCAACTTCGTCTGCCTAGCACATTTGAACATAGGCCCATAAAAACACAACACTACACTGAGTGAAATGCATGCGGCCAGGCACAGAGCGTAGACAGACATCGTGAGTGTGTTCCGGTCAAGGAGGTGAATCAGGTTAAGAATCTACTATATAGTAATTGCGATTGTCTCTTCTGTTGAGGACATAAATACAGTGAAAGAACTTACATTGGGTTGGGCATGTCTCTTTTCCTCCTACCCAGCGCAAACTCTTTCAACAATCAATAACACAACGCACGCCGCCCTTCGCTGTTCGCGCGGAGGCCAACAGCAAGGAAACAAATATGTAAGAGAACCTGTAGATACACAAGAGGAAGAAGAGAGGGGAGGCAAAATGGTAAAAAATAACAAGGAAAAGAGCAGAGCACATTTTTTTTCATTTTCTGAACAAGCTTCCTGCAGCAAAACCTCGATTGCCATCACTTATTTCACTGTCGTATTTCCCACCACTTTACATTACCGAATATGCCCGGACCACCTCCACGATCGGCGCCCGGCACAGCGGGCATTTGCCACCACCGCGCACCAGCTCATTTGCACATTTTGAGCAAGTACACATGTGCCCACATCTGCCACCACACCAGAACCAACAAAAGGGTTTAACAGTATACGTCAGACCAAAAGGGTGCAAGTCAGATATGTTTAGCTTCATACGAGATGCATAGTGTGTACTGCTGACCTGTACAGTAGAGAATCAATTTGCGAATCGCAACATACGCAGCAGATTCCCTTCCTCACCTGATCCCATTTTGATCCATCGTCAGATAGATCCATGGCGTACCCTGACAAACATAAGGAAACAATCATTTGAGTTAATTGGAGCAGGCATATTTGTGCAATGAATTGCAACAAAAGAGCTATACGGCAAAATAGCAAAACACGACCAAACTGAAACATGCAGACGTCTACCGATAATATAATTACCAGGAAACAAATTAAACTAGGTAAACAAATACATAAAAGAATTTCTGGGGCTGTTTCCCTATCTGCCCATGTTTGGTGTAAAATATCTTTGGATCAGAGAAAACAGCATAACCATTGATGCCATGAATATGCTATTATTCGACAAGGAGCGATGTTAATACAACCTTCAGCTCCCGCAAATCGATTCAAGGCCGCTGACACTTCTTGTCTCACTGAACGTTGCAATTCCAGTTGCATGTCCATGCATGCCTCCAGCATCCTCTGCATGCTGCTCATCCCTTGATGAAGTCTACCCATGTCAGCTTTCAAATCATTAATTGCATCCCATTCCTGCAAGAATACAAGCCAAATGAATTCCCCAAGATGAACTTCTAATCAACATACAGGACACATCTTATTTCATGCAAAAGGGGGAGAAAAATACCACCCTTCACACTTCCTACATCTAATGGATCATGGCATGACAGCAAATATGGTATCAAGCAAAAAGGAAAAGAAAAAACACGGAACACTTTTAAGGTTCCTACACCTCATGAGTCATGGCTTCAAATATACTTTTGACAGGAACACTTGTGGGGGGAAAAGATAATTGGACCAACATATTTGCAAAACATGGTAAAATTAAGACAGCAGAAACAACAATTTCCATTTTTACACGAGCTCCAAAATTTAATGTGAGAAGATAACGCATGGGATCTGTGTGATGTACCCTGTGTCTACTGCTCCAGTTGTTGTGACGCAATTCTCTGTGCCATAGCGGCTGTCGCGGTGGCAAAGGTGGCGGAGGGATAACAAGGGCAGGTCTGTTGACAGGAGCGTGAAATTGCCGAGTTTCGGCATTCCTTTCTTGTTCCTGATTTTCGTTTGGTGAATTCGCAGTGGGCATGGCTGAATCGAGATTCCAATTGAGGGGACCACGACCACGTCGTTGAACATATGACCTTATTAATCGCTCCAAACTTTCACCAAAACCATTACTAAGAAGATTGGATACACTTCGCCTGGCAATACAAAAATTGAGATCGCTTTGTAATAAGACCACATGAAAAAATCAACTAAGAAAAAACATTCAGAAGAAAATTCAGCATTAAAGGTCAAAATACCTGCTAAGTAATTCTCTCAGTTCCATGCTGTACACATTGTCGTCATCAGATGGGATGAACCTATTTTCAGTTCTAGGAATGGGGACTGTGTCAAGTGCAGAATCTTGGTAATCATCTTGCCAATTCTCCTCGGTAGCACGAGACTCATCATCGTGCCATTCATCATGCTCATCTTGGAGATGATCATGCACCCTGTCGTCATCCTCCAGAGTTTCACTGTGTAACTCCTCTGCATTATCTTCCCAATTTCTGTCAGCATCCTCTGGGGTTTCATTGGGCCACCTATCAAGCCTGCCATCCAAAGATGGCTGCCAGAAACTTGTGTCATGTTCTATCTCATCCTGCAGCCTATTATCACCTTGAGGCACTTGCATCTCAACCATGTCACCCAACGTTATAGTTGGTGACTCTAACCCAGCATTATCTGCATCACCCTCCTGTAAACCCACATTCTCGAGCATGATTTGGGCTGTATCCTCACTACCAGCAAAAGCCCTGACCTCAGCCCCTCGTTGAGAGTCATCATCATCTAGTAATCCAACATTTTCAGCCACAGAAGCATCAGACTGGCTAACATCTTGACTACTTACAGCACTCTCTGATCTGAAAGAAGCATGTTCAGCACATCTTTCATTAGCCTGAAACAATATCTTAAACTCTACAGACATTTATTACATAACAAGAACTCAAGAAGGTAAGGACAGAAGACAAGTGATAGGGGATGTCAATTGTATGAATAGCTTTGATTGATGGGGTCACATAAAGGGTGAGAACACACATCAACAGGAAAATCTAAAGAGGAGGCACCCTTTGGCAATTTGCTGCTGTTTGCTTAACCACCTTGTCTGATGCTTGAGATTACGTATAACCAGCAGAGCACAAAAAGATACTCCACATGCTTCATGTTACACGACGTTGTTGAATTTTCACAACATTCAATATGAAACTTTTGACTTTGATGTATGCAATATTATGTTGGCCAAACATAACATAATTATATTTTAGCAGAAGCACTTTTGATGACAAATATAATATTCATATTTCAACATGACTAAACTTATATTTCATTTGTTAGCAGAAAGAATTAAGGTTACACAGTATAGCAATAAAAAATAAGTTCTTATCCTTCATTTTGCATGAACTCTAGTATCTCCATAACCCCATGCAACATAAAAGAGATTTTTTTACTCCATTTGGCAGTTGTATCTGATCCTTGAAATTTCACTCTCCTTCCATCTATCATTGTCAAATCCACTAGCGGCACAACCATATTAATTTAGTCGTCGTTAAAAATTTTAAAAATCAACACAAGAACATAAACATCAACAGTAACTTTATGTTGTTGCTCTTTTTTAAACTACTCTGATACAAGTTATCCGAACTGTCACATAAGGTGCTGCCATGGGATGCAGCAGTCACACATTTACAGCTCTACCATTAAAGAAAGTGGTCATATCATGAAGTAATGTTGTCAGTATTCTGAATAACAGGAGCACTTCAGTGAAACATGGAGATCACTAGAACAGCACCAAAGATCAAACTTAAAGAGCGGATGTGGTACAGCAAATAGATTGGTATCACCAGCATAACTACTAGAAGAAGAAAAACACAGAGGCTGGATTCAATTCAGGGACCCTAAATTCCATGATATGCTAGTCAATATCATCAGTACATTTCACAGTACCATTTATCATGTGGTCTAGGGTTAAGGGTAAGAAGGGATAGAGCTGATCGCCCTTGTCACGCCAGGAACTTGTCTCCTGAGCGCGGGAGGCTCTGGTCGAGCTGGACTTGGGAATATAATTTTTTTATTGCCTCCTCAAACAAAAGCCGGCTCCTTTATATAAGAGGTGCCCTTCTAACATTGGAAACTAGAATCAATACCATATTAATACTAGAGATATAACTATCCTGAGATAACTTGCTAATACTAGAGATTACTTTCCAAACCGACTCCTATCCTTCCGGTTCAGCACTTTCCTATCTCTTGGAGATATCCTATTCGGATACTCCCACAGCAGCATCTGCATATGCCTCTTCTATTTCGGACTCCTCCCTGTTTGCAGTCGCCACTGATCCTATAGCGCATCCAGCCGCCGAAGCCAGTGGCGCTGCTTCAGATACTCACTGGACTGCTGGCGGTGTTTGCCTTCGGCGACACTCATACACTTTCCCAATAAAAGCATCCACAACATTTTCGCCCACTTGGCGAAATAGCTCGTCCTCGAGCTGGAATGACAGATAACGAGTCTTGAAAACATCCAATTTCTCTCAAGTAGCGTCAGCCGCTGAACACCCCATCCATTGAACCAAAAGCTCCCAGATTCCATGATTAAGGCGAGCACGAACAATCTTGCTGGGGGAAGGGATCACCCTGCCATGCACAAACTCCGGCAGAGGAAATTCAGCCGTAGGAGGTTGGCCCTCAAACTTTTTGAGACGAGTGACATGGAACACATTATGGATACGGACACGGGCCGGCAATTGAAGTCGGTATGCAACCAAGCCTATGCGCTCCAGAAACTGAAAAGGACCATTAAAACAGGGTGCCAATTTGGAGTAGAACCCCTCTTTAAGAGATGTAGCTGGACGATGGTGGAGAGTGGAGACATAACCAAACCCAGTCCCCAAATGAAAAAAACACCTCTCTATGCGTCTTGTCGTGATATTTCTTCATGAAATCTTGGGCTTGAAGCAGTCGTTCGCAAATTTCCTTCAAGAATTCATCACGGTCCATAAGCTGCCGGTCTACTGCAGCCACGCGCACTATACTAGGGTTATATGACCGCATGGTAGGGGGGTCTCGTCCATAGACAACCTGAAAAGGAGTGGCCTTCAACACAGTCTAGAATGATGTGTTGTAGCAGTATTCAGCCCATGGAAGCCATTGGAGCTAGGTATTCGGTCTATCGCCACAAAGACAACGGAGATACATTAGAATAATCTGGTTGACCACCTCCGTCTGCCCATCACTTTGAGGATGAAAAGTGGTGCTGAGATGCAGTTGGGTACCCGAGAACTTGAACAAATTGGTCCAAAAATTACTGGTGAATATCGGGTCACGATCACTTACAATGGAAGACGGCATGCCATGCAAGCGAACAATGTCGGTGAAGAAAGCCCGGGCCACAGAATTGGTTGTATACGGATGGCCAAGTGCAATGAAATGGCTATATTTAGAGAAGCGGTCAACAACGGACAAGATGATAGATTTTCCTCCAACCTTTGGCAAGCCCTCCACGAAATCCATTGATATATCTTGCCAAACCATGCTCAGAATCTGTAAAGGCTGCAAGAGACCGGGGGTGAAGGTGATTGGTCTTGTTGCGTTGACAAACCTCGCAGCCTCGCACAAACTCCCACACCAGCTTGTTAGAATGAGGGTGATAAAAAGAGGCGCACAAGCGATGAAGAGCCTTTTGAATGCCTTCATGTCCCGTGCCATGAGCATCTGCGAGCAGCTGTTGCCAGAGGGAGGATGTGGGCGGAACATAGACCTTCCCTTCAAATAGAAGTAATCCATCAACCCACGACCAATCTTCTGCAGTAGTGCCAGCCAGTACTTGATCCCTCAATGCGCAAGTCTCCAGACAGGCAGCGATCTCCACGCGGATAGACTAAAAGACGTCGAAGGATGGAGATGAAATAGCCATGAGCATTGCTGCTGGGTCCACGCGGCGAGAAAGAGCATCTGTAGCCTCATTTTGACACCCCAGCCAGAATTCCACGGTGAAATCGTACCAAAGCAACTTGCTGACCCAAGTATGTTGTGGAATGGTAGAAAGGCGTTGATCCAAAAGGAATTTCAAGCTGTAATGATCAGTGCTGATGGAGAATGAGCGCCCCCCAAAGGTACGGCTGCCAATGGTGCACAGCCTTAACCAGTCCAATGAGCTCTCTTTCATATGCCGCCAATTTGAGGTGGTGAAGCGCCACAGCCCGGCTGAAGAAGGCAATGGGCCCGGCTCCCTGATGCAGCACTGCCCCAAAACCCATACCAGACGCATCACAATCCACGGTGAATCATTTGATGAAATCTGGCAATTGAAGTATGGGTCCTGATGTAAGGGTTGATTTCAATTGAGCAAATGTCGTATGAGCCTCCTGTGTCCAAGAGGAAGACTCCTTGAGTAACTTGGTGAGGGGTGCGGCCACTTCACCGTAAGATTTGATGAATTTGCGGCAATACCCAGTCAACCCGAGGAAGCCCCTCAACGTGTGCACGAAGGTGGGTGTTGGCCAGTTCAACACTGCATCAACCTTGCTAGAATCCATTGCCACACCTTGGCTGGATATGATGTGGCCGAGATATGCTAGAGATTCCCTGCCAAACTCACACTTGGATCGCTTTATGGCTAACTGATGAGAACGCAATACTTCCAGCACCTTTCAGACATGTTGTAGGTGTGCGAACCATGAAGAACTATAGACCAATATGTCATCAAAGAACACAAGCACAAAGCGACGCAGATGCGCCTTCAGGATCGAGTTCATAAGAGCTTGAAAGGTTGCGGGGCATTAGTTAGCCCAAAGGGCATAACCAAGAACTCGTAATGGCTGCGGTGCGTGCGGAATGTTGTCTTCTCAATATCATCCGAATGCACACGGACTTGATGATACCCACTCCGGAGGTCAAGCTTGGTGAAAAAACGAGTGTCATTGAGCTCATCAAGAAGTTCATCGACCACCAGTATCGGAAATTTATCCTTCACTATCTTCTCATTAAGAGCTCGGTAATCCACGCAAAAGCGCCACGAGTTATCGTGCTTCTTGACCAATATCATCGGCAAAGAAAAGGCTGAGGTGCTTTCACGAATGAGGCCCTGATGTAACATCTCCTCGCAGACGTTCAATTTCATCTTAGAGCAACTGGGGGTAACGATAGGGATGAACTGCCACAGGAACCGCCCCCGGGATAAGATGAATGTGGTGATCACCCCCCCCCCCCCTAGCTGGCGGCAAACTGCATGCCTCGACGAAGACACCTTCAAATTCCACCAAGAGAGAATCCATCAAGTCGTGGCCTTCTGCGGTTAACAGCTAAGGGAAACGTGGTCCTTGCTGCTCACTAACCCATGTCACTTGATGATTCATCCACCAAAAGGACATGGTGAGCTTCTCGAAATCCAACAAGATCGACCCAAGTGAGCGAAGCCACTGAACGCCTAACACTACATCAAATCTGGCGAGAGGAATGAAATAGTAATCTAGAGCAAATTCTTCATCAATCACAATTCGCACTGCCTTGCAAAGTCCACTGCTAGAAACCTTGTCACTGTTTGCTACGACAACACTAACGCCATGGCTGCTGGTTGGTATTAAGCCTAATCGACTGGTTGTGTCTTCTCCAATGCAGTTATGTGTTGATCCGGAGTCTACTAGGGCTTGCAGAGTACATCCGTTAATCTGTACTGGTAGCTGCATGGTCTTGCTAGTGCGAATTCCCGTGAGAGCATGAACGGATATTTCGATCTCATCCTCCGGCTGGTCTTCCATATCCTCCCCGTCATCCAACTACAAGAGGTTGATCCCATTCCTAAAGCACTTGCTAAGATGATCCTTGGAAAACTTCTCTGGGCAGTTAAAGCATAATCCCTTGAGCCAACGATCAGCCATATCTGCAGCAATGAGTAATTTGCAAGCACATGGAGCTGAAGTTTAAACGACCGAAAGAGCTGCTGCCAATGCTGGGGCAGCAGAAGTAGCTATGGGTTGTCCGCTTTTCTGATGAACAGCCAGCGTGGCTGGATAGACATTTGCCCTGTGCTCCTGCCTTGAGCCGCCATCTTGCTAGAAGATACAGCCCTTGAAGGTGGCTTGCCCTCATCTTCCTCATCTATCTCCAGACGCCGCTCATATGCCCGCGCAAGGCTCATAGCCACTTCCAGGGTCGCAGGATTCTATAACTCCACGTTGATACGTAAAGGATTACGCAGGCCCGTGGTAAAGATCTTCACTTGTTGCTTTTCAGTCATCTCATCACAACAGCACAAAAGGGCGAGGAACTATTCTTGGTAGTTGGCTATTGATCCCGTACGCCGGAGCTGAATGAGTTCACCCAGGGAATTGTTTCGAATCAGAGGTCCAAAGCGGAGGTTGACGTGTTCTACAAAGCGTGGCCTCGTCGGAACGTCGTTACTCCTCTCCAGTCTATAATACCATTTTTACGAGACTCCTGTCATATCATATGAGGCGAGCCAGACTTTCACATCCTCCGTTGTTCGTTGTCCCCTAAAGAACTACTCGTGTCAATTGAGCCATGGTAGCGGATCCTCCTTGCTGTCATATGTTGGAAAAGATAGCTTATAAAACCGAGGAACCCCTCGAGCTACCGGGTCAGGATCTTCTTCGGGTGTCTTCCATCTACTGCATACCGGCTTGCCACCATTGCTCGTAGAGCCCTCTAGGCCAGACTGCAGCCGGTTGATAGCCTCCTCCAAATTCTCCACCTTCTCTATCATTGCAGTCATCCGCTCCATCATCTTGACGTCCTTGTGAAGTTGCTCCTTATCAGCAGGATCCATGGAAGAGGTGGCGGGTATGCTCTGATACCAAATTGATGTGGTCTAGGGTTAAGGGTAAGACGGGATAGAGCTGATCGCCCTTGTCACACCAGGAGCTTGTCTCCTGAGCGCAGGAGGCTCTGATCGAGCTGGACTTGGGAATATAATTTCTTTATTGCCTCCTCAAACAAAAGCTGGCTCCTTTATATAAGAGGTGCCCTTCTAACATTGGAAACTAGAATCAATACCATATTAATACTAGAGATATAACTATCCTGAGATAACTTGTCAATACTAGAGATTACTTTCCAAACCGACTCCTATCCTTCCAGTTCAGCACTTTCCTATCTCTTGGATCCTATTCGGATACTCCCACAGCAGCAGCTGCGTATGCCTCTTCTATTTCGGACTCCTCCTTGTTTGCAGTCGCCGCTGATCCTGTAGCGCATCCAGCCGCCGAAGCCAGCGGCGCTGCTCAGATACTCACTAAACTGCTGGCGGCCTTTGCCTTCGGCGACGCTCATACACTTTCCCATCGCTCCAGTGTGCTCCACGCCACCGCCCGTCGCCGTCCACTGCTGCCTGCATCTTGCCGCCTCCGCCACATCTCCCTCCAGGCGCCTCCCAGCATCTCGCCGCCTCCCGTCACCGCCCGCCGCAACCCGCATCTCGCCGCCTCCCCTGCATCTCCCTCCAGCCGCCTCCCCGCATCTCACCGCCTTCCCCGCATCTCACCGCCTCCCCCGCATCTCCTCCCTCTAGCCACCTCCCTGCATCTCGCCGCCTCCCCCGCATCTCGCCGCATCTCCTCCCTCCAACCGCCTCCCCGCATCTCGCCGCCTCCCCCGCGTCTCCTCCCTCCAGCTGCCCCCGCATCTCGTCGCCTCCCGTGTGCCTCCTCGCCGACTTCAAGATCTCGTGTGCAGGCCGACATGGACGACAGCCTCCTCCCGTGCGCCGCCGGCTTCCTCCCGACTCCCCTACGCTGCCAGCTTCCTCCCGACTACCTTGCGCGGTCGACTCCCTCAGTTCCTCCCGTGCGCTGCCGGCTTCCTCCCGACTCCTCCAGTGCGCCACCGACTTTTACTCGATTGTTCAAAGCATATTAGTTGATCGTTGGGCAAAAGGCAACACTCCACTCCATTGTTTGGCACACTCACTTAATCCAAGGTAAATTATAAATCTTCGGTCTTCCTTTGCTTTTGCTTGTAGATATTATAATCTATTTTTGTTTGTAAATATTATAGTGACAAATGAATCAACCAAGAAGGTGTTGTTGGCCGTGTACCCCCACACAAGGATCTTGAGATTTCACAAATGAGAATATAGTGCTTCAAAAAATTCCTCCCTATCCTTGAAGATCTCAAGAAAGTGAAAGAAGAATATGCAAGATTTTTCACTTGTTCTGGAGAATTCAATGACTTCGATTCTATTTATGATAGATGGATCCTTATCCAATAAATTGGTGGGCAAATCATGGACAATCCGCTCCTGTGCTATAAAGTTTGGCTCTCAAATTGGTTAACCAACCAGCCTCATTTTGTTGTGAAAGAACCTGGAGCACATATAGCTTCATCAACAGCATGAAAAGAAACAAATTAACTCTTGAGCATGCTGAAGATTTGGTATTTGTGCATAACAATTTAAGACTTATATCAAGAAGAACAAAAGCATATAAAACAGAGACAACTAGAATGTGAGATGTGGGAGGAGATAGCTTTGAATCTCTAACTGGTGTTGGCATTCTAGAGGTTGCTCAGCTCTCTCTTGAAGAACCAGAGTTGCAGTGTATGTTATTTGAAGGTGAGCCTACTGCGATGCGCCAAGAAGAAAATGAGGACGAAGTTCAAGTCTAAGAGTCTCATGTTATCTTTTAATTAGTCTTGCTACTAGAATTTGAGTTTGTGATGTACCTTAAGTTGAACCACTCCTATTCTATGTTGGCTAGTGGCCATTTGCTTTAGGTTGAACTCTACATTTAAGTTTCTATGTTCGAACTTGGCTACTTCTTAATATTTATCGCTTATCCTTATCAATTATCAATTGTTGTTGCTCTATTAGTTTATTACTTTAATTATTTAAGAATTAAATATACATGTTAATATGTTATCTTTGTAGTCTTGCTGATCTGATCATGTTACTTTTTTCCCAGGTTAATGGAATTCTTATTTCTAGAAATGGTATTCATATCAACAATTGTTGCCAGGATTAACAAAACAATTGATGAGGTACATATTCCGAGTATACACTTTACAAATTACAAGTTTACAATTTACATTATTTCAGTTTGATAAGCACGAGAAAACATAGAAAATAATACATATATATACATAACTTATTTATTAGTTAAATATATACAGCCTGTTGCAGTATCGGTATTTTTGGAAAAACAGCGAATTCCTGTGTCAGTGTCGTGTCGTGTCGACATATCCGTGTCCGTGCATCATAGACATAAATAATGCAGTGCTTTCTCTCCCAACATTCTTTGTTACACGACGGTGGAAAAGATGCCATCAAACTATCCAACCAAGAGTTTCATTTGCGCTAAAAGATTACGACGAGCATACCAGACATACTTGCATTCATGTAGGAGATGGAGATACCAATCAAAATATAGATATTATCACCACATAGAGTTGCAATTGGAAGGCCTGCTAACCTCAAGGTGGACACACGATGGCTCTGCCTCAACTGCCCGAGCTCCCTCGCTGCCACAGATGGTGGTCGCTCCTCCTCAACCGGAAGTGCCACGTTCCTCAAGAATCTGCCCCTAAGCAATCCCTGCAAAACCACGCATTTCTCAGACAGCGCACTCGGTGTCATAGATAACTGATTCCTGCCATGCAATACGATCAGCTTCCCACCTGGATGCGGTTGCGGCTGCGGTGGGGGAACTCTGATACAATGTGGTACCCTGATATCCCTTGCAGCTCACGGTGCCGCTCCCGAGCCATCCGAGTGATCACATCCAACCGCGCCTGTCGGCCACGGAGCCGAGGAGGCTCCCCCCGCCTCTCTCTCTCCGCACCGCCCGGCTCCTCCCTGCGTGAGCCCGCACGGGAGTCGCGTGGCTGGCTGGCCATCTGTACCCACTCCCTTACGAGCCTGACCCTCTGCCTCTCCGTCTCGCCGAGCCACTCCCCAGTGGCCGCTGCAGCGGCGGCGGTTGGACCGTCGGTGGAGGCCGTGAGGCGGCGCGCGATCTGACGCACGCGCTCGCGGTCACGGTCGGCGGTATCTGGGGAGGGCTCGCGGTCGAACGGCTGGTCAGTGTCGGTGCGGCGGTGCTCGAGCTCGCGCCACATCTGGAGTAGGGAGGGCGGCGCGGTAGGCGAGGGCGCCTGCGGGCGCGGCGGGGGCGTGGTGGGCGACGAGAGGAGGAAGGAGGAGGGGTCGAGGGTGGAGACGGGGTGGAGGCGGGCGAGCGCCAGGAGCTCGGCCTCGCGGTTGCGCCGCTCGACCTCGCGCTCCATGGAGGAGAGCACCTCCTCGGCCTGGCGCGCGACCCAGCGGCTGAGCAGGCGAGACTCCCGCCTCCGCCTCCGCGCCGCCGACGACTCCGCCTCGTCCCCGTCATGGCCGGGACCCCCTCCGCCCCCCGCGGCGGAGCAGGAGGAGGAGGAGGGCGGAGAGAAGCAGCCCCCGAGGTGGTCGCAGACGAGGTCCTCGAGGTCGCGGCGGAAGTAGGCGGCGGCGCCCATGCGGTGGTGGTACTCGTCCATGGCCCCGGCGGCCTAAAGGTAACCCTAACCCTAAGGAAGAGCAAAACTATGTGGGATTAGGGAGTCGAAATGGGGGCTAATGCGGGGGGCTGGGAGGCGGGTTGGGGATTAGGACGCATTTGGGAGCAATTAGAGAGGTGATTTGGGAGGGAAGGGATTGGGTTGGAATGGAATGGATGGTGAGCGAGCAGGAGACGCAAGTCACGGAGAAAGGAGAGAAGAGCAAGGAAGAAGAAGATGAAGAAGAAGAAGCAGCGGCGATTTATGGGATTTTACCCTTTTTCTCTTCGATTGTTTGGGTGGCGAAGAAAAAAAAGAGGAGGGAAGGCGAACGGATAGCGAAAGGTGGAGCTATTTTTGATACGGGCACACCAGCCACAGCCACAGCCACGACGAAAAAACATATTTGACATTGTTTGCACTCATATTTATGAAAATAGTATTACACGTAACGTATCAATAAAAATGAAGTTTTTGCTACCTGATGGCTAGGCGATGGCGATGTAGAATCTGACACATGGGCCTGCCGCTGGTGTCAACTGCCTGCCGCCCCGCCACTAGACGGCAGGCAGCCTGTCACCCATGGGCAGACGACAGGTAATGTCTTATTTTTTTGTACATTGTTTATTTTAATTTTTAAATATAGTAAATGAGCTTAGAAAATTATAAAATTTTATGTGCAGCCTCTCGACTTAACATACTTGACTGTGTAATTTTTTTGGCAATTTTATCCTTTGTGAACATTGCTCAAAAATTCATATGATTACGATTTTTGTATGAGACATTACATGTAGCAAACGAGCTACAAAAAATTATGAAATCTTATGTGTAACATTTTGACACGGTTGTAGTTATTGTCTATTTTTTGAGAATTTTATACATTACGAATATTTGTATAAGTACATATAATAGTAAAAAAAAGCATCGCACGGGATGCGATATGGCTCACCCATCTGAGCCACTGCTGTCTACTCGCGCGTGTCTACCTCTCCGTGCATGGTCTTGTCTTCGTTGAGCACGAGCATATCCCGTGAGATACGTCAGTTGGTCTGGAGCTTGCGTCTCAGTTCAGAGGAGGTGTGAAGACCGTTCCGTTTCTTCAGTGGCCGGTGGTTGTCTAGTAGGCTGAGGTACAACAGGTTGGGTCCGATAAGCGTCGATGTCCTCTAGCTGAGACATGCTAAACTGTGGGCCACCAGTAATAATGTCATGAACAAAGGACTCTAGAAATCCTCCTCACGGTGCTGAGGAGCTCTCGCCTTGACCGTACGATGTGGCAGCAAAGCCGAAGGTGCTTTGCCCATCGAAGTCTCCAAACCTTAGGTATGGTGTAAACGATGAGCTCTATCGTGCGTACGCTACAAACCCTGGTGCTATGTACCGCTTCCTAGAAGCATCTGGGAGGCCCGTATCGTCATCGGTGGACTCGACATCACCCCACGTTGATGAACGATAGGGAGCGGTAGTCTATGTAGGTGGTGCAAACGTCAAAACTGTTGTGTCTTAACGATGGACATGCGGCGGGATAATACCATGATGTTAGTGCAATGTAAGACATAATAGGAAAACAAAATGTAGGTTTGTACGTAAGTTACCTTCTTATCAATACGACCCGTGGATGATCGGCGGCTAGTAATACGACACCGGGCAGACTCAGTAGATTGCGATGGTCGGCCGGACTCACTAGGTAGCGATGACCTAGTGAGTAAGCATGGTGGCTCCATTGGGTGCCCGATGTGCACGGCGTGATCCGTTGAACGGCCGCAGCTCAGGTTATGCACTATTTTTTTGGCTTGCTTTATGATGTAATTCAAAGTATTCTGTAGGGCCGGTGGTGTCTCCAGGCTACTGATGGTGGCGTCGGACGCAGTTGCGATGTGCTATGCTCGCTCCATCTGAAGTGACATATGAAACAAGTTCAATAATGGCCAGTATGAATTTCGTAAATGAAACAATAAGAAATTACAACTGTCTTACACTGTCATGCCGCCACGAAGTGCTGTAGGGATTGATCAAGCGTGATTTGCTCGGGACGATCTGATGGAGGAATGATGAGTCTGCTGCACGACCGGGGTACATACCACTCCAGGTACTCATCATACGTCTGGACGTCATATGGACACTGCTTCATGATGACATCCAGGTACGCCCTATCTGTACATGCCATCGTCCATTTCTGCTACAGTGGCTGCCAGTCCGTACCATGCTAACCCATCCTTGATTGCCTGTATTTTCGGAATTATCGATGTTACAGAGTAAGACATACAAAGTGTAAACATTACTCAGATAGAGTTTGACTCACCGGTGTACGGCTCACGGTAGGAACCTGCCGTGTAGAGGGGGCACGGTCTGGTGCAAACCAAACTGTCGCATTACACGCTGCGGCACGTAAACCTCCACCATGTATGAGAACACCAGATGGCATGTCGTCGCCCATAGCTCTGCGTCCTCTAGGCATTGCAAGGACAGCCCGTACGGCGATACACGATGCATGAAATCTATAGTCCATGGACCCCAGATGATGTCGCTATCGTGCAATGACTCAAACTCGTTGTAACACAGTAAGTTGCACCTTGACGGTTTGCCCTTGGCCAAACGTAGAAGGGCAGTAGTCCACTGGAAGCCCATAATGGGGCCCATCTATCAGGTCAGCGAACTCGCCAAACAGGTGCACTGACATCAGGATAGCTGGACACCCAACACAGAAGTGCTCCCAACTCTACAATTGCAGCAGCACGTAGTAGACGGCTAGGCTAGGGGTATCAGCAATGGCGCGCTGGCAAGCGTCACATAACCACCGATATGTGGCGCACAAGACGGCTGATCCCCAGATGTACTGAGGCATCACTCCAAACTTCCCATCAACCAAAGACTCGGTGAGGCGGATAAACTCGGCATTGCAAATATCGCCGTGTATGTCTGGAAACATATTCCAACCAAATAGCTGAATAAGGTACACGACAAGATGTGTCCTGACGACCTCAAGCGGTACATCCTATAGGCACACACTAAAATTGTTCAGCCAAGTGCGGGGGACGCCACAAGCTCCCTCCGGGATAGCCAGGCTGAATCGATCCGTTAGCCTCTCCTTTTAGTCTACCAGTATAGGGACCGAAACAAGTATGTCACCTCGGAGAGGGAGATCGGTCAAGAACGAGACGTCCTGCAGATGACAATCACCTCACCTGAAAGTGGAATGTGTGTGTCTCAGATCTCCACCTATCCACCAGTGCAGCTAGCAGGTTGCTGACGATAGTGAACTCATGTCCGACGGGACTAGCCTCGCAAAGGGCAAAAAGCACGTTGCCCGCAGGATTGGGACGTAGCACTCGTCCAGCTCCCACGGATCCCTCCCACCCTATAGCTTCAAGGGCGGAGGGCCAGCCGCATCACCTATCATCCATGAGTGGCACCGGTGGTTCTTATCGTAGAACTACTCAGTATAATAGTACACAACATGCATGATGCAACAGGTTTCCTAGAGATTCTTTTTCTAAGTTTCTAATATAATCTTTCCTTTGGTATCATAGTTTAATTAATTACTACACGTAATAGTTATGATTTTAATATCTAATATAGTCAACATAAAAGCATATAAAACATATACAATTAAACAACATACACTTGCTAATGGAAAATTAATTAATATAAAAAATAAATTAATTATGCCTAAATAATTAGGACTAAATTAATTACACCTAAATAACTGTAACTAATTACGTACATATTTAACAAAGATAATTCATACGATAAAAAATTACCTTTTAATATGACTGCTAATAACGGCACTAAACAATATTTAATCGGTTGTGAAGAAAGCGGATGAAAAGCGCAGGCGAGGAGTGTGAGAGAAGAGACTGCGATGCAAGGAGTGTCAATGAAGAGATTGCAAGAATGTGAGTGCGTGCAGCTTGAAATTTATAGCAAGAGCGATAACGAAGGGCACGCTAACAACATGTCAATAATGGCGGGAGTGAACTGCGCGTGGGAAGACAGACATGACACAAGTGACACTTACGATGGTCTGTGTTCCTGCACGAGTGCTCAATTTGCTTATGAGCCAAATGTCTATGGCCCACTGCGCTTTGTTCACATGCAGATTAAATAAAGCAAAAAAACCAAAATACGGATTAAACAGGGCAAATATAAATGAAATGACCTACATTTGTCGCCCCTGCTAATCACCTGGTAATTGTACAATTTTTTAGGAACATTCATAATGGATAAAATTGTTAAAAAAATTACATAATTAAGTACGTTGTCGTGAGAGGTTGCATATAAAATTTTGTATTTTTTTGAGCTCACGTGCTATATTTAAAAATTCAAACATTAACTGGTAGTCGTATGAATTTTTGAGTAACATTCACAGTGAATAAAATTGCCAAAAAAATACAGTCAAATACGCTGTATCGAGAGGTTGCACATAAATTTTGTAATTTTCTGAGCTCATTTGCTATATTTAAAAATTGAAACAAACAATATGGCTTAATTACCTATCGTCTGCCCACGGGGCGGCAAGCCGTTGCCGTCTGGTGGTGGGCGGTAGGCCGCTGCCATTCAGTGGCAAGGCGAGAAGCTACCACCGGTGACACACCCATGCATTAGCTTTGAGGCATGGCCGTCCGATCATTGGACGGCAAAAACACCATTTTTACAAATATGATATGTATATTATTATTTTCATAATAACGGATGCAAACAACACAATATATGCCAAAAACTCCCACAGCCACAGCGTGGTAGTATTTGCAGTTTTGCTTGGCTTGACTTTGTAAATTGAGTGGAAATGCCTATAGTTAGTCCTATGTTCTAGTAGTAATTTTACGTACGTGTTGTTAACAAAGTTGTATGCTGCATGTATGCAAATTTTTCAGAAGCAAGAAGCCATTTTAAACACGTTGGCTACTTAAACGTAGCTTTTCCTTTTTCCTTTTTTTCTTTTCTTTTGTATTGTCATATAGATATAATGGATTTTTTTCCTTTTTGCTTTATTAAATATCTCAGCAAAAATCTAACCACCATTATAGTATCATCTTAATCAAAAGTTATCAATCGTAGCCGAATTAAATAGCTCTAAAGCATCCTCTGTAGTATTTTTGCTTTTTTTATGTTTGGATGGAACGACGAGGGAGTAATTGTGGGGGGCGCAAGGAAGGAAGGCAACGCCTCCCTAACGGAAACGGGCGAACGGGATATCATATCAAGCCAGCCAACTCTCCGTGACGTCACGTCAGGTATGGTCCACCGTGGGCTCCGCACTGATACGTGGCATCGTCTCTTTTTGTTGCTTCCTGAGACGCAGTGCAGATGCAGTTTCGTGCCATTTTCCAACTCTCTTAATTCCATCTTCTCCTCGGAAAATTCTAGAGTTTATTTCTTCTCCTTTTTCACTGCAATGAAACGGTGTTAATTGAAGCAATGGGGTTAAAAAAACGCTAAGCCAGTTTGGTGATCGATCCTTTGATGAAAGCTTAAACCCATCTCACCGACCAAATGGAACTAACAAAACAACGTTTGCCACAGTAGGAAGGCAGGCTGTTCTCTCACTCTTACTCAAAATGCTTTTTTTTGGAGGGCGTTGGAATGGCCATTTCAGCTGAGGTGCAACCTTATTTTCTGCTCAAAATTTCTATACTAAAACAAATGTTGAAATGCACAAGTTTTAGTCCTAAAATCGCTATCTATTTTTTAGTGCAAAAAAATCCTATCTTTTTATTCAAGATGTGGCATGCAGTGGTAGAGTTAGGAATTTTTTAGAGCCTGGGCAAGCCAAAATATGGCGAGCGTTTGCTTGAGACAATACTATCTTTAACCTTACCGATGGTGGAAAAGTCCCACTGTGCTTTCACCGGACGGTGGCTCTGCCACTAGTGCCATGCATGCATTCTACTGATGATCCGTGTTGCTTTCAACATAACGACAATGATTCCTTAAAAATGTATTGCAAAGAACATATGAATAAGTCTACTTTACCCCTCAACTATCATGTTTACCTAATTTTCAACCTCCAACTACGAAATTGGATATTTATCACCCCTTAACTATTGAATCTGGGCAATTACCCTCCTGACCCCATTCCACCCCTTTTTCATCTGATGTGACACTGGTTTTGACACGTCATTGGTATTAAGATGATATGGCAAGTAGTTACAAATCAACAAACAAAAAAAACCCAAAAAAATCCCCTAGTCATCCAAATAAATAAGAAGTAAATATGGACTCACTTATCATCCCCCTATCTCCTCTTCATCCACTTCTCTCCCTCCCACCTCTTACTCCTCCATGGTTGTGGCCATAAACACATCTAAAGCTCTTCTTCCCTCCTACTCCCCCCTCTCCCACTTGCTCTACCTCCTCGCCATGCCCAAAACTTCCCTCATCTCCTCTCACCTTTTTAGATCTAAACCATATTGCTGCCAGAAGACTCCAAATTTGGGGGCGGATTTGTGGGAGTTGGCGGAGGAGGAGCGCGTGAGATGTTGTGTTTTGTTGTGGATTACATTGACCAAAAGATGTTGTTTCTTTTTTGCAGATGGAGGATTTATTTTTGTGTTGTTGACTTGTTGTGAATTGGATCCGACCGAAATCTACATGAAACAGAACAAATCTTGGTGCAATTGGTGGGTGGAGCTTTGACGGAGCAGGCCATGATGGCCTAAGCAACGCGGTGACAAGCAGGTCACGGCATGCGGCCATGGCACAAAGTGGGGAGCGGGATGCAACGGTGACGGCTTGAAGCGGTGAGGGTGGCAAGCGGCGGTGGCATGAACAACGAGGTCGAGGTCGATGGCGAGACCCGACGTGCGACGTGTCAACTTGCAACGATGACGTTGGAGCAAGGACAGTTACTAGCTTCTACGCGGTAGCAAGAGCAGCAAGGCGATGGTGTGCCGTGGAGAGCTATGTGCAACGCAGTGACCATGCCAAGCTCGCGAAAGAGTGGGGAGGAAGAGTCTATTAGAAGATGAAAGAGGAAGAAGAGAATGGAGAATGACATGTGGGCCCCACCTTATTTTTTGCTGATTCTGATTGGTAGTTGCCATATCACCCAAAACCAGCTCACATGTAAAAAACCACTACCATATAAGCGCCACGTCGATGAAAACCAGGGTAAATTAGGGCTCGGAGGTAATTTGATGGGTTTTGATATTTGAGGGGTATTAGATACCCAGTTTCATAGTTGAAAGTTGAAATTAGACAAACATGATAGTTGAAAAGGGTAAAGTAGACTTATTCCAAGATAATATTGTCGGTTAGTGTTGTAGCTAGTAGGAGTATGTAATATACTATTAATAGTAAAGCTGATACTCCATTAATTTGTACGCATCATTTGCTCTCTGCCTTTTGTTCGTGCATATTTTTAGGTCCAAAAGAAATTAAATTTAGACATATAGGATCGGCAGGGCGCAGTTTCCATGATTCCAAAAAATATATATCCTATTGTGTAGAAATAGTGGAACTTGCCATAATAACTTCATAGTAGTATAAGCTAGCTTTCACTTTCCAAATCATTAGAGATTATGTGTTTGTCCTCACGAAAACAGTGCTAGCTTGCATTATGTTGTCTTGTTATGATCAAGCAAGACATGCCATTGTTCCAAGTCTTCCCGTCATAAAATCCATCTCAAACTTGAACTGCATATGTATTTTAATTTGGGAATCGCTACTAGCCATACGTCTAGTGAAGCAATTGCTTCAGACGTAGACGTGGCTCGTTGTCATGCACATGACCACACCCAACTCCATTATCATATCTATTCCTCAACTATTTCCACTCCCCTCTTCAAGTATTCCTACAGATAAGAATGTATTCTCTCTCTTATCTTCTCCCTGCTACTCTCTGTCTCTCTCCACACATGGCCATGGCAAGATAGAGCTCTCCCACAACCTCTCTCTTCCTGCACATGGCCATGGCCAAATGGGGCTTAAGCTCCTCCTTCTCCTCCATACCTCTCTCGTTGCACCAAAACTCCTCTCCATCTGAGGTTGCAACCATTTGTGCTTGAAGACTATGCTATGATCGGGAGGGATCCGGTGAGGGCTAGTGACAAGGCAATGACACCAGCTATGAGCCATTGATCTGCCTTGGCCCCGCCAAGTCTAGGCTTGTTGGTAAAGAGGCTACGAGCTAGCCTCCTCCTTCCCCTTCGCCAATCTCAGGTATCACAACTATACGCATGATCTCCTCCTCTAATAGGCTTTATTGCAACTATTTTCTCGAAATGTTTTAGCACCTTTTATCGATTATTGTACGAGTTGTTGAATTGTGTTGCAATGTGGTTTCTTAGAGTTTGCTGCAAATAAGTATTTGTTGCCATAGCTTTTTTGGCATGTTGCACAAGAGTAATATTTCTGTTGCAATATGGCTTCTCAAATGTTGCCGCAAGAGGAATTTATTACAATTGTGTTTTTGATGTGTTGCATAAGAGCAATTTTTTGTTGCAATAAGTATTTTCATTTGTTGCGATATCATCATGGTTGGTACTAAGTGCTTGTGAGATGCTGCAAAGGCTCTCAATTTGACAATATTTGTTGCAATAATCACTAGTGATGTCGCACGAATGGATGATTTGGTTTATGGGAAGGTGCATACGGGAAGAGAATCAGATAGTGGGGGCCGAGGCACATATTGATCCAACGACAAACTAGATGTATGAAGTTAGCGTCTGGATCGTACGTAACCAAATTAAGTACCCGTCCATATCGTCTAGCACTAATGTCATACCGCATATACACACAAAGTTTTTCTTAATTGTGACTTTCCCTTTAATTTCCTCTTTCGATTCAAGAGCACCAAAAAAATATGATACGAGACCACATGCACCAACAACTCGTTCTCTGAAATGATGCACGCTATTTGCTTTTTAGATATGACATACTCTCTTCGGTCATAAATATATATTGTTTTGAATATTGATTCGTTCTCCAAAATACAATTTTAACCAGTAATTTCTATTATAATATATTTATAAAACTCAATAAAAATTCTAATATTATGAAAGTATTTTTGAAACAAATCTATACATATGATTTGCATGTATCCAATTTAAATCATTAAAAATATATTGATAGTCAAGATTTTAAAATTTTGACTACACATATATCTAAAACGATATGTATTTATAACCGGAGGGAATATCATGAGAAAGTGAATTGGACAGAGATCACATACTTGTCTTAAACTCTTAATTAAGGTATATATACATGCATAAAATTTGTTCAAAGTTTTGGAACTATCAAATTCTTCTACTCCACCAAACGTTAAGTTTCAATACAAGGCGACCATATATAGGATTTGGATTGGTGTAGTCTAAATTAACTAAGAAAAACCCGGCATCTTAACTACCACTTGCAATATCACATTTATTTGCAATTAAACCGTACAAAAGTTAATTTGAGTATTGCAATCACATCTTGTTGGGCTATCTTTTTTAGATCAGTTTCTTAAGCTATTTGTATTTAGAAGTAAACGGCAACAGAACAAGTCTTATATTCGGCATTGCGTTATGCCCAAGAATGCCTAAAAATGCATAAGCTGGCTGGTCCTCTGGAAGATCTAAAGAATGGCCCCAAAAGACGCTTCTTTTTTCTTGTTTAATCGCCCCCAAAACGAATCGTGAGCAGTGATGAAAAGTAGCCCAATCTTGCAACTGGCTCTTGTCTTGAGAAAAAGAGAGACAAAGGCCTGGCTGTGTTCTTAGACCCTAATCCTCCCCTTGTCCCCCCAGCTTTTTCAACGAGTGAAATGATGCGTTGGTTTTTTTGTTCTTCTTCTTGATATCTATGAAAACCTATACTATGCTTGGCAAGTGGCAGGATCATGACAAGAGCACTGCATGTCTGCATTGTTATACCCTTCTAGTCTCAGTGTGAATGTACCAGTCATTTTGACTTAATTATACTCCATTATGAAGGAAAGCGTGCAAATCGCCACGCTTTGGCTGAACATATATTATATAAGTACTACAAGAGTTTAATACTACTGTTTCGATTCGGTTTAAGCTTTTTGGCTTTTATACTTTGCTATAGTCACTCGTTTTCAAATAGTATATTTTTAAAAATAAGGTTAATTAGTCGATTATAGTAGATGTTGTACCGACCAAAATCACATATAATTATCCCTTTTTTCATAATCCCTCTCACAAACAATCAGAATTCAAAAAGCATAAATTAAAAATCATAAGACACAGAAAAAACTAGAGGTGGCCAAATGGGCCGGGCCGTGACGGGCCGCACCACGGCCCGTCGCTGTAGACCCGGCCCGGGCCGGCACGGCACGGCCCGTTAAGAAATCGGGCCGTGCCGGCCCGGCACGGCCCGCCCAACGGCACTAAACGGGCCGTGCCGGCCCGGCACGGCACGCCCGGCCCGTTAATTTCAAAAAATAGCCGTTTTTTGTTACCGTTGGGGGGAAAAATTCGGAAAAAATAGCAAAAAATTCGGGAAAAATCTGAAATTTTTCCTATAAATAGGGGGGCATCTGGCCTCCATCTTCCACACCTCAAATATCATTCTTCTCTCTCGGTTTAGTTGTGAAAAATCTGAAAGTGTTAGCGCAAATTTGGTCAAAATTCGGGCAAAATTCCGAAAATTCAAAAATCTTCAAATTTGTTTGTGAGAGCTGCAAAGGAGGTAATAATGCTGTCTTATTTCAATTTTTTGGTATTATTTGTTGGTTTAATTTTTTGTTATTATTTGTAGGTTTAATGGATAACTACGATTTTCAACTCTCCGAATACGGGCTCACGGCGGAGGATGTGCAATCGTTTCAACAAGCATATCCATCCGCGGAAGGTCCACATGTACAAACTGAAGATGCCGAAGAAACGACGGCCCCGGTGACGCAGGGTCCAATCGATCCATCTTCTGCTGGCTCAACAAGTGCATCCACGACCCAAAGCACGGGTGCAAAAAGAACAAGAACTAGTACATCAACAGTTTGGAATGATTTCGACAAGAAGATGAAGACCGACAGTGATGGAACTGAAGTGAGGTATGCTGTTTGTAAAATTTGTGGTAATGAATTGACTGCAAAATCTTCAGGTGGTACGGGTCATCTACAACGACATGCTGCAATCTGCAAGAAAAAGCAAGGAATACAAATGCGCCAGACTAACCTGCAATATAACCCCGACGGCTCGGTACGTACGTGGGAGTACAACCCAGAGGTAGCTCGGGAATCTCTTTGTAGATTAATTGCTTCTCAAGATTTACCTTTAAATTTTGGTGAATCTGATGCTTTCCAAAAATATATTAAGACTGCTCATAACCCTCGTTTAGTACTGTATCTAGGCAAACAACAACTAGAGATTTAATTAAATATTATAACAATTGTCGTGATAAATTGAAAGAAATGTTTCATACATGTACATTCTCTATTGCTTTGACATCCGACATATGGAGTGGTAGGGCTAGAGAGGACTATATTAGTGTTGTTGCTCATTATGTTAATGATGACTGGATAATGGAAAAAAGAATTATAGGATTTAAATTAATTAATGTTTCACATAATGCTGAAAATATTGCAGAAAACATTATTAAAGTTGTAGAAGATTTTGGTCTCACGGATAAGATTTTTTCCATAACTTTAGACAATGCAGCTGCAAACACTAAAGCTATGGAAATTCTTACTCCTTTGTTTAATAATTATGCACAGTCTTTCTTATTGCATCAACGTTGCGCTTGTCATATTATTAATCTTATTGTTAAATCCGGTTTAAAAAGATTAGATGCTTGTATTAATTCTTTTAGAGATGCAATTTCATTTATTAATTGTTCTAACCAACGAATAGCCGCATAAAAGAGTTTTTGCGTAGCAATGGATGTTCGTCCTAGAAAATTTGGTTTAGACATGCCTGTTAGATGGAACTCTACTTATCTTATGCTTAAACATATATTGCCACATAAGAGCACTGTATCTGTTTTCCTTCACACCCAAAGTCATCAATCTCGTAGCTCCTCAAGTAGAACCCAAGTTAGAGACCCTGAACTTACTGAGGACGATTGGGATGTTGGTGAAAAAATATTTTCCTTTCTAGAAATTTTTCATAAAGCTACAGTTTGTCTTTCTGGAGTATACTACCCTACATCTCCCATGATTGTTCATAATATTGTTGAAATTGCCACTCACCTAAAGGCTTTTGAAAATGATCCTATACTACGGGATGCTGTAGGTGCCATGAAATCTAAGTTTTTAAAATATTGGGGCGAAATTCCTATTTTATATGCATTTGCTTTTATTTTGGATCCTAGGGCCAAACTCCAAGGATTTATAAATGTTTTACAAGTTTTAAGTGAGGCTACCGGTTTAGACTATTGTTCATACTATACACAAGTTAAGGATAAATTAAATGAGGTATATAATAAATATGAAAATAAATTTGGATCTGTGCGTTTAGAAAGACCCCCGGTAGTCCCTAGCACCTCTAGGGGGGCTATGCAATGGGGCAAGATTTTTGGTTCTTCGTCTAGTTCTCGTGCAGGTGCAGGTACACAGCAGTTAGGAGGAGGAAGGCGACAAAACACTGGAGACCTATCAAGCTATCTCAACAGTGATAGCGTCAGCTTCGAGCAGGAGTTGAACATCCTCTCATGGTGGCAAACCCAGAAGGTATCATATCCAGTGCTATCCATATTAGCGCGGGATGTGTTGACTGTTCCTGTCTCTACAGTCTCCTCGGAGTCAGCATTCAGTCTTTCCGGAAGAATAATCGAGGAGCGACGAACAAGTCTCTCCAACGAGATGGTCGAAGTACTTATGACCGTCAAAGACTGGGAACAGGCTGAATCAAGACTCCAACATACTGCAGATAATAAATATTTAGAAGAATCTTTTGAGAATTTGTATTTAGATAGCAATGAATAGGATTTTCAATATTTTTCTTTCACATGTGGTCAATAATGAGCTTTATAGGCTGTACTCTTTTTTCTTTACCAAGGTTTTCTCAAATTGAGTTTTTACTTGGTAAAGTTTTTAATGAGGCAGCCATCCCATGTAATTTAATAAATTAATAAAGCTCATTATATCATTGCAAATATTTATTTTTATGATTAACAATGTCTACAATTTTCTATATTTTTTCTGAATTTTCTACATTTTTTTTGAATTTTCTACAATTTTTCTTAATTTTCTACAATTTTTCTTAATTTTTTCTTTTTTTCGGCTAAACGGGCTAGCCGGGCCGGCACGGCCCGTTTAGCGTTAATCGTGCCCGGGCCGGCACGGCACAGCCTCGGGCCGTGCTTGGGCTCCCACCGCGGCCCGCGGGCCGGCACGGCACGGCCCGTTTAATACACGGGCCGTGCCGAGCCCGAGCCCGTGCCGTGCCGAGCCCGAGCCCGTGCCGTGCCGGCCCGGCACGGCCCACTGGCCACCTCTAGAAAAAACCATACAATCGTACTCGTACAGGATTGCTCTTGACGTCGACTCGGCCACACGGACTGCATCCTGTCCGACGCGCATACGGCAGCGGTGACTAGGTCCCACTCGTTTCGGTTTGAGCTTCCGTCTTCTGGCTTATTTTGCACTATTCATAAATTTCGTCTTTTTCTATACTTTTGGCTCTTTTTTTTAGTTTTTTTGCCGATTCTTTTTTCTCGTATTTGTTTGCATTATACGTGATGGGTTAACATGTTTTTCTATTTTTAATTTTTTAAATTTAATTGTGCTAAATAAGCCTTCGTCAGCTACAGTATTTTTTCAGCCAGCTATAGTGATTTTCAGCTATAAATCACTCAAAAAAAACTCTTTTGAGCAAGGCCAGATGACTTGGAGAGCAATCCGGCCGGAGTCATGTTCTCTAACACATTAGCTAGCTTGTAAGTAAAATAGGTTCGGAACTTTAAATATAATATTATCTGGTAGTATTGTACTGTATGCCTCTTCTTGCGTAGCTATCACTATCCAGCATCCACTACTAGCTAGGTTGGTGTCAATTTCGGGTGCTGTCTTACGAGGCTATGATTAATTAATTAATTAATTATTGTGATAATATTCATAAACTGTTACTGTAGAATATATACGGGCTGGAATGCATTTATGCGCTTGTGACGTGAGATCCATCGGTGGCAGGAAGAAACGGGAAAAAGTTATTAGGTCAATGGAGTATAATTAACAAAATAAAGTCGCATTTGTTTCGTAACAGTGAAGTGATAACGCGCGCACGTCTGTAAACCATCGTGATCGAGTTGTTAACAGCGATGTTGCATCCGATCAAAGGAAAATTAAACCAAGGAGATATCATATAACAGTGACGCTGGCTGCACAGGGCGTATATACGTATGGTCCTTACATGTCTCTCTCTCTATATATGAAAAACAATTTCATACTTGTAGGACTACGTCCTTCTATTTGTTATATACCACTTAAATAATATTGTTATATCTCTTTACTTTTTTGAACTCTAATAATAATAATTATAAGATACTCCAAAATAAGTTATATAAAATTTTTCATCAAAATACACTTTTAATAGCATAATTTGTGTTCATACCATTTTTATATATGAAAGGGTATATAGCAAAAATAAAGGTAGAATTAGTATTAAGTATACTGAAAGTGATAAAATAATTATAACATGCTCATTCAAGTGATATATTAAAAGCGAGATTAGACGGTTTTAGCATTATTTTCAGATTAATTCCAGATATAAGCAATAACTGACATGAAGATAAATCATATGACTAGTAGAAAATAAATGACATGAAGATTAAACAAATATCTCTCAAGACTAAGATAGCATTCAAGTCATTTAAACAAAACAATATGCTTAACTAATCAAGACAGTAGACAATTAAAATCTGCATGGCACACATGTTATTTAGTATGAATTTGCTCTCAACAGAGGAGTTACTCAAGTTTTAAACTTGGTCTTCTCAACTCTAGTCAATATGTCAACAATCTAAGTAACAATCCTTTTATATTCGGCTAGTTTGTCAATCTAAATATTACTTCAGAATAGTGACTGAAACAATTTTATGTTCTAATCAAAACATATAGCAGAAATGAGCTACTACAGTATTAATTTGTTGTCGGTAATATTCATAACAGAGACAAAATGCACTACGACTAAATCAACAGATTTCAGGCTATGATCAAAACATAATAGCAATTATCACATATTTTAGATATAATTAAACAAAGATATCACACTAGTACGACAAACATATGAATAATAAGAATCAAGAGTGTAAAGAACAAAATATTGGGCGATGGCAATCCAAGTCATCGAGATGACAGTAAGGGCAAGGCTCATCGCGGGGACGATGTCCCAGAAAACTAATCATCGGCGTATGCCCGAATATCGTCGGAGAGGTTAACGGAGATACAATGCCCAAAATCACAAATTAGTACTCACCAAATCATGAAGCCGAGATGCAGGTATTGCCGCATAAAGCCAATGCAATCCACAATCAGATGAAGCAACTAAGAGTTTATAACCACAGCCGCTTACGACTGTGTTAGATCAAGTACGATAGGTCAACCACGATAGGTCGACCTTAGTAGAATGACCATGGTAGGTCGGGCACAGCAAAACGACCACGGCTGGACGACCGCAGTAGAACAACCATGGCTGGTCGACCACGGCTGGACGCCCGTGGCAGAACGACCACGACTGGTCGACCACGGCTGATCAAGGATGGTAGAGCGACCACAGCAGGTCAACCAACAGTAAAGGCCGACTACACCACAGAGAATCAGTAGAGCCTTGCCGCGCGTAGAAATCACCAAGACCCCAACGAGTTCGCTGGAGCAAACCGCATAGGAGATAAGGAAAAATTGCCGCCCCTTGCTCTCAGATCTTAGTATGTTCTCTCTATTGCTCTCCCTCGAAAGCTTTCCCATGGCCCGATTTAAAGAGAAAAGTGGGGAAAGTTTGAAATCAAAGGAGAGGGGAAACGAGATCGCACCAGTCGTCGGACCAAGTCCAGCACAAGAAGAGGAGAGCATGACCTGACCCCTTCTCTCGGCTGATCAGTCAACCAACCACATCCCCCTCCCTCATACCTCTTACAGGTGGGCCCCACACCGATATTTCTTTTCCTCTTTCATTGTTCAGAAATGAGAGAAATTCCCATATTGCGCAACAATAACATGCTCATTTAAGTGGTATATTGGAAGCGAGAGTACAAAAAAGGTTCACACACACACACACACACACACACACACACACACACACACACACACACACACACACACACACACACACACACACACATATATATATATATATATATATATATATATATATATATATAATACGGTGGTGAAGCTTGAACAAAAATGAAGAGAGGACTAAATCATTGGACCATGTGTTAATCCTTTGCATAGAGAGCCAATTTATTCTTATGATTCACATGTGTATATGCATTGAAAAAATCAATTCATTGTCAAGTGTTTCAAGTGGGAAGGGGGCTATTGGCCTACTTGAAGCTCCGCTAATGGGTAAATATGCACATACGAGTGCATACATATCGATCTAGGGGCTTGTTTAGAAGCAAGAGCTAATATGAACACCTGGTTTTCTGAAGTGGCTTCCCCACTTCTCTCGTTTCCATCCCACTCCGGAGATAAGGTAGGGAGTCACGCGTGTATCATGCATCCTACTCCTCTCGCTCCTGTCTCACGCACGTAGCTCTCCCTCACTTTCCCCACCACTCATGTTCTCCTTCTGAAAGTCACTTCTTTCAACCATTACTATTTATTTTCAACCAAAAATCATCGGCTGCAGCCAGGAGCGAAGCCACTAGGGAGCTTCGTCAGGCTCTAGCCTACCCTCTGGTGGCTAGAGCCCCTCGGTCGTGTTATTGGATGGGCGCCATGGATGAAACCACAGAGGCGAAGGCGATGACACCATGAATGGAGGAAGGAACATATGAGATTACCAATGTAGGGAAGGAGGAAGGAATTTGGCTGGCTCACAGTACAAGGCCCAATGCCACTTACTCCTCACATCTAAACACAATCCACCCACCCACCTCAATCCAAAAATCCAAACCGACAGGAGAGTGGAGTGCGAGCAACACACCTGAGCACAGTTCTGCCTGAGCAGATAAGTGAGCTAGCGGGCAGCAGTGCCACGGTGAGCCATGACCATGAGGCAGCGACGGATCTTAGGTGGGCCATGATAGTGAGGCGACGATGGATCTTAGGCGGCATTGTGGCCTATGCCGCAGTGGGGCTACTGACGGTGGAGGCTGGGGCAGTGGAAGCCAAGGAGGGAGGACTCGATGAGGGGGAAGGGCTAAAACCAGAGAAGACGAGGAGTGGTGGTGCAGCAGTTGGGTGCCAGGGGCAGAGCCAAGGAGCGACTAGCAGTGACTCGAGGTCAAAGAAGGGAAGGGCCGGAGCTAGAGCCTAGAGGGGACTCGAGGTCGAGGAGGGAAAGGTGAGCTGGCCGAGCCAGCGAGCCGCGGAGGTAAAATACTATAATCCGATTAATGTAGGCTGTTTAATCTGTATTTATTATCCATATGTAGTAGTATGACAAGGATAATTACATGTCAAAGCTTTGTAGTAATGGTTTAAATTCAAAGTGAAATATGTAGTGATGACATTCTGAGATCTATGTTGAGCCGAGGTGTTATAGGCAACTCGACTCCTCCATAAGTGCTCTGCTGATGAAGAATAGAAGGGAGAAGAAGAGAGGAAGGGGAATGAAAGTGGAGAATCCAGTAGCCCTACCACCCTGGGGCCGTGGCAAGTGCGCGAGGAAGCACAGTAGTGGCAGGGGAGCGGCAACACGAGAAGGGGACATCGCGCCTGCTGCTAGGGTGCTTCACTGGATTGGTGCGGCTGGTGCCTGGCTGCCTAGTGCGAACCTTGCGCAAGTATATGGTATACTGGTATATATTCTTAAATCTTGATTTCTTATTTTTTTTCCTTCATTCTTTCCCTTTTACTATTTAGCATATAGCAGTTGTATACTTTGGTAATTTAGTTGTATACTTGATACTTCAATACTTGTATGATTATTTTTGTTCATAAATTTGAAACAATGGAGAAACAAACTTTAATTTGCATAACTATTTCATAATCAATTCAAGTAGTACTTTCCTAATCGATAAGAGCACAACTCAACCAACGTGAAAAAAACTATGTTCGTATCAATTTAGCTTAGTTCTTTGAGTTCATTCTGTATTTTCATCCTGACTTCGCTACTGGCTGCAACCAATATGAATAGACGTAGATAATTTCTGCGAGGAGTTGTCACTTGATACATTCGTTCCCGTACTTAGCGGATATATGCGTACTATACATAATGTTGATACGTACGGTAGAGAAAAATACAGAAGCAAACATGAATATATATATATATATATATATATATATATATATATATATATATATATATATATATATATATATATATATATATATATATATATATATATATATATATATATATATATATATATATATATAGCAGAATAATGTTGATGCAAGGAATGAAGTGGAAACACCTTGCGATTTGCGATTGACAAGATCGAGCCTCTGGAATGGAATGGCATCTTTGGGATAGATCTCAAGACAGGAACTGAAGAGATCGATGGATGTCACAATAATCCATCAATCGCATCCATAATTGCCAGGCGATCGAATCCATCCATCAGCATGCCTCTCGATTCATGCGTTTGCATTCGTTTGGCCTTGCTAAGCCTATCACTTGTGCTGCGCAATCTTGCATTGTGTGGCTGATACTACTTCACATGCATACATGTGTACCTCGCAAAAAGAAGAAGAGAAGCATACATGTGTATATGATGAATCTCATCTTAATTTGCATCAAGACTTAATTAAGGCTTGCACGCTCATGCAAGTTCCATCAAGCTAAAAAGTTAATTAGTATATATATGAACATAATGCTATAATTAAATCTATCTGAGTTGTGCTTGCATATAGCTAGATTTTCACCCCATTCTCTTTTGAGAGACACGATATAATTGTTGATCATCTTTTGAAATGATGGAAGGTACACCATTGTTCACACCCCGAGCTATGATAGCTTGGAATTAAAAGGGCCTGGGGTGGCAAAGCATGTGCCCGTGCCATGCCAAGTGATAATTAGCAGGCTAAAAGATGGACAATACAAGACACATTTTGGGCACAAAAGATTTGCCAAGCAGGGAGAAATAAAAATGTTGGCTTCTTCTTTTTGGGAGCTTGTGTGCATGCTTGAATAGATTGGCTTCTTGTTCCTCAGACATGCTATAGATAGATGGATATGTGACAGCTCACTCACCGATGGATAACGATCCAAGAAACGCCCAAATCTCACCTCAAAGATGCTTAATTCAGTTCAGCAGCATAGGAACGGCCAGTCGATTTGCTATGATAGAACAGGTCTTTTGATTCCTGGAGACGGAGCTCCGGTTTCACACCGGTAGGAACGGATTTCGGACTTTAGGTTTAAATTTACAAAACAAGTATATTTAGAAAAAGTTTGGTTTAAAATTTGGAAGAAATCGTCTCAACCACAAATTACGCATCCAATCTCCCACTTTTGGGAGATGGTAGACCAATAACCCTCTCGCCAACTGCAATGCAAGCCGTTGATGGAGGCCACGGGTTTCGCCAACTGTAATGCTGCCTGCCTAACTAGTTTTGTAGGAGCTTTTTGGTGGATTTTTTTTTTAAGTTTATGAGCTTTCAAACAGAATGTCTTTTTAAAATGGATCTATAAATCGATTGTAATATATATTATTTTGATTTTATCTATATCGACTTAAATTATATATGAGTATCTCTCTTCATATTTTTCTTGATGAATAGACAACATTCAAAAGTTTAAACAAAAAGACACAATCGTCCAAAATAACCCACCCTTTATTAGCGGCTTCTCGTGTAGTACAGCGCACGACGTGGGACTAAACTCCGTTTATTCGGTCGTAATCTGTCTTTGACTGCAGAAACTTAATACTACGAGGATTAATTGCCTAGGATCGATCATATATATCATGATGATGTGTAAGTTCGTTTCATTCAGGTCAGGATGGATTGGAACTGAACCAGTCATAACCATAAAATCTGACCGGCTCCAACAACTTAATTGCTAGCTTATCCTTATCCCTGGCTGGATGCTAATCTTAAGAGCTCGTCCAACTCGAAAGAAAGAGCGTCAAGTGAAGCAGTTGGAGGCCAGGGTGACGTAGCTGCTTAATTAATTACAGCTTGGATGTAATGCGATGTAATAAACTACTCCTAGCTAATCCTGTACTAGCTTAGCTTCATCGTGAAAGTGAAGAAGAGATGATGCACTGAACTAGACACTCGAGTGCCCACAACTAGCTAGCGTGTCCTAGTGTAACAACGAAGGACTTGGTTAGTTTTGGTCTCAAGAAGATTTAGGTCCATTCTTTTTAGCTTTTTATCCTTTTTTTGGTTTTAATTTCTTTTAACAATTATTATTTATTAAACTAATAAATCATAATAAAAAAATCATAAGCCATAGTTAAAAAAAGCCCCTGAGATTAGAGGCGCGCTCTCTCTCCCTCTCTGATTTTTTTAGACAAGGGACTCGAGGCTTTTTTCATACTGCAACCGATTTATCCTTTTGTTTTGTGTTGTTTTTTTGGCAAGAATTATTGAAAGAGATTTGTTTTTTGTTAGGTCACTGACCTGTTAGGCCGAATCAAAAGAGAAAAGTGAGAGAGATGGATCGTTCAAGGAGGCCCAGCTTGCTATTGGGCTCAAACCAGGTGGATCATCCCACTCCAAGCCTACCAGATACCACAGTAAATAATAATTGTTTTCCCTTTTTTCCAGTTTTGTACTCCATTTTGTTTTTAAGGCTAGATGGATCATGGATGTGATCGTCTTTCATTTCGGCTTACAATTTCATGACTTATGACTTTGGACTATTTACAAGAGATAGTATGGATATATAGACAACTCATGTATAATTTTGAGCGATATAAATGAAGTCGCTACAATATGTACTACAATTAATTTGTAGACCCTGTTTTAAAAAGGCACTTCGTTAGTTACTGTAAAAAAAATCTAATAAATAACTTTTAGAAGCTGACAAGATAATGCCCGATGTCTAATAAACGGGCCATTCAAGTCAGACATATCATGGTTCTCAAAAAGAAAGAAAAAAAAAACTAGACATATCACAGGTTACCTGCAATGCAATACGGAGTGGGGATAGGAGGGTGTCCCGTGAGGAATAATCCCGTTGGCATCCCTATGTATGTATGTGCGAGTACTGCGGGGCAGTAGATATATAGCAGTCGTATACATGAAAATATCGTCGTAGAGGCACTTGAAGATGGATCATCGCAATAGTACCATAAACATCACATGATTGATTTACATGCATGCTTGAATTACGCACGTACTTCAATTCATCACATGTACAGGTACAGGAGGAAGGAAAGAAAAGGCTAGTAAAATCCACAGTTGGGAATGCAAACTTTAGATGGCTCGAACACGCACGACGATAGATGGATCATTACAGAGGTAAACGAACATGCAGCTTGATACAAGTTATCATTTGCAGTGGGTAGGATTTGATGGAGCTGGATGATCAGTCGCGGCTCTTGAAGGGGATGGCCCTGATCACCACCACGTGGTACATGGCGGCCAGAGCAGCTCCGATGAACGGGCCCACCCAGAAAATCCACTGTCGATCAATGAATTACTATATGTCAACCCCGAGATTAAGAAGATGAGCATGCAATGACTGATTCCTCAAGGGTAGGGTAGTTAACGATGGGTCCTTACGTGGTCGTCCCATGCTTGGCTCCTGTTGTAGACGATGGCGGCGCCGAGGGAGCGGGCGGGGTTGATGCCGGTGCCGGTGATGGGGATGGTCGCCAGGTGCACCAGGAACACCGCGAACCCAATCGGGAGGGGAGCCAGGATCTGCACGTACGCACCATGATTCACTATATTCATCCGTGGCATTAATTCATTGATGGATCCTGGTCGATCGATGGAGCAGCTGCGTGCTACTTACGGGGACGTGCGAGTCTCTGGCGTTGCGCTTGGCGTCGGTGGCGGAGAAGACGGTGTAGACGAGCACGAAGGTGCCGACGATCTCCGCGCCGAGGCCGTCACCCTTGGTGTAGCCCGGGTTGACGGAGTTGGCGCCGCCGCCTTTGCCCATGTAGAGCGTCTGCTGGAATCCCTTCACGACTCCGGCGCCGCAGATGGCGCCCAGGCACTGCATCACCATGTAGAAGAGCGCCCGGGTGAGGGACAGCTTCCTGGCCAGGAAGAGCCCGAAGGTGACGGCCGGGTTGATGTGTCCCCCCGAGATGCCGGCGGTGCAGTAGACGAGCACGAAGATCATGCCGCCGAACGCCCACGCGATGCCCTGGATGCCGACGGTGCCGCACTTGGACGTCGAGTTGTTGACGCCCATAACCGTCAGGATGCTGATGTAGAGGAAGAGGAACGTGGCCAGGAACTCGGCGATGCCGGCGCGGTAGAAGGACCACGACGTCAGCTCCTCCGCCTCGAACAGCGGCGCGGGAGGTGGCTCCTTGTAGTCCTTCTCCTCGCCGCCGCCCTGCGCCGCCGTGCCGATCGGCTGCCTCTCCGAGTAGCGGTTGGCTCCAAGGCGGACGTCCTCGTCCTTGCCCTCCATTTCCTCGCTGTTTAATTACTTGTTCCCTGTTAAATTTTCTCCCTTTGGTGGCGGGTATATATCTACAGGCACAGCGAGAGCGGAGATGGCTGTGACTGAGGAGTGCGTTTCCACTGCTTCTTATAGCGAGCGGCTCTCCTCTCCTCTAACTTCAGAGGACAACAATAATTAATCAATGGCCAGGCCTTCAGCTGGTATGATAATAATAATAATCTATCAGCGTTTTTTTTCCCTCTTTGTTTTTGCTGCCTTTTCTTAATTAGTGGATGATGATAATGATAGGGATTTCTTTGTTTTCCTAGTTAGTGGATGATAGGATGGGAGTTTGATTGCTAGCAACTCTCTTGCTCTATCGAATTAATATATGCTTGTTTTGTTTACTCGATCTTGGTCTGTCGCCTCACCTTATCTGCACAAGAGGTCCATGGCCGGCCATAGGTGGCATGGCAGACCTGGACTATTGAATCGTTCCATCGGTTGTTGTAGGTAAATAATGATCGATAATTTAGACGGTGATTAACATAGGATTGGTAGGTTTTCTTTCTGTAAAATGGTTTGTTATGAGGCGGGCAGGTTCTGGAAAGTGGTGCCCTTTTGTATAAGCTGCGAGGCACGGACAGAGTGGTCAGTCCGGAACTTTATCCTTCATTATGAGCTCATCAGCTGTCTCTAGCTACTTGTATGTTGTCTTAATCCCTTGATCAATCATAGCCACAAACCAGCCATCTCGCTGAGACAGAATCGAAAAACTTAGCACGGCCAGGAACTAAATATAGGGTACACTCGTAATACTAACCACACATGTTGTTAGCATGCATGTACTGGCATTTACATCCACTAGGTTTAAAATTTTTTCTTGTCCGAGTGGCACTAACCTTGCTCAATTCAACAAGCACCCTAGCTAGCAGCAGAAACGCAATATTGTTTAGAATTAGATTGTGATGGATCTTTCTCTGGCTAGTAGAGTAGCAAAGGCGACTAATGGGGGCAATCGGGCACTAGGGTAACAACACTTGTGAGTCAAAAAGCATGAACTGGATGACGATGGAATCCAGACGCACTAGCTAAAAAGGACGACCAAACATGTCCTTTAGAATTTACAAGCAGGAGGGGAACCACTCACTACAAAAGCAGGCCGGAGGAACCATCGTCTGCGAGAAAACAAACAAAAACACGAGACATACACAAGAGCTTGGACGAGGACAGCAGCGACGATGGCGTGGGACGGCAGCCGCAGCTTCATCGCTGGCCACACACCGCACCACCGCCCCGACTCCGACATCACCTCACCTGCACCAAAAAACAAATCACAAAACATGACGCCTTTACAAAGCTCGTTGCATGCATACCGTCAATACTCACTGGTAGAAATAATATTGACTTTAAGTTCAAGACGTAGTAGAATTCGTCTTCGTGTATAACTTAAGTTGAAGTTGTGTCCAATTTGAAGTCCACTTTAAAATCTTGTCACGGGACACCATTTTTCTCTGCCTTCTGCTGCCTGGGATCCATGGATAATTACAGCTCATCGATGATGATGCACTGATGCATCACCTACACCGACAAAACCAGTAGGCCCTTGCCACGTGTCCACCTGGTATGAGAGAATAGGTCCAGGAAAACAAAACTAGCTAGAGGGAGGGGTTCACGACTACTTTGTGTTCATAATTTTTCTTCAACAATCATATGAACCAAGGTAGTATACGAGAGTGCCAAGTAGCATAATCAAGGCAGACGCATGTAAAGAGAAATAAGAGCAGGGAATATGACAGCTACAGAACTGCAAAACCAGTATACCGAAAGAGTTTACGTTGATCTATGGATCATATGCATACGTTTTTGGTTGGGAAATACAGAGCTGAAACCCTAACTCACCTCACCTTTTATGCAACGACAAAGCTATAGGGCTGATTATACTATACAATGGATGGGTTGCTAGTGATGACAACATGTTAGGTATTACAACAAGCACTACAACATTGGAGCCTAATTTGTAGTGGTACGTGCACTACAAATCAGTGGAGTCGCACTGCTGCCTCCAGAAAACGAAACATTATGACACAACACCGTGGCCCGATACAATTTACATTAGGGATACAGTGAGGCTCTCTCCAAGGCCAGGCTTGTAAAGTTAGCCTGTTTATGACGAGCTTACAGCGTAAGTGGAGTCCTTCGGGTTTGGCGAAGGTTGCATGCGCTTGTGCGTGCAGACCCTCTGACTCTGAGGCTGTCCTCTTGTCCAGAGGTTTCTGAGTTCACCCCGTTTCCTGCCGAGTGCTAAGAAAGTGCCTGCAATAGTACGGTGGTTTGTTAAAGTTTGCTTCATCCCTTATATGTCACTCTCGGGCTCTCTAACATGTGGGTCTGGACCCCACATGTCAGACAAATCAGGGATTTCGCAAAATTCCAGTGGCATATAAGGAATTAATCCGCTGTTAAAACACAAGCACAAAAATCTCAAGCTATGAATCTCATCATCAGACACAAGGCGTTACTTACCAAGCGTGAAAGGCACAATGTAAAGAAGAGATGGCTGCCCATGACCATCCATAAGATTTAAGGCGACATACGTGATCGGAAGACCTAATTAAAGAGGGCAAAAAATACAGTACATCAAACCAAGGTGGATGTGGTAAAAGGTGCAGGTATCACATTATTTCACATAAGATAGGACATTTTAGTTTAAGCTGAATATGTTGGCAAACTGTGCTTAAAAAGTTTTTTTAGGAAATAAGCAGGAGTTCTGCTAAGTCATTGAAGTAAAAGGAAGCGAGTTTACAACATATGGCAAGAAGCCTTTTCACAAAGCTGAAAACAGTGAAAGAATTACAGTCACGAAAAAACTAACAGCGATGCATGCATAGTTGTGATGGAAGCAGCGATGTCTTACCAGAACCGTATGCGACCATTGACCACAGAAAGTAACCAGATTGTAAGGTCTTCTTGGTAGCCCAATCATACCTAAGGAGAGAGGGAAGGAAAATACTAAGTGGAGAGCTCAACAACCTGCTGTATCGAACATACTGCAAGTTCAAAGCAACTGCAACACAGGTAATTATCCAACAAACGAAATTGGAAGAAAATCATGCTGATTGTTGTTCTCCAGCCTATAATTATGAAATCACATATGACATGCCCATAGGTATCGGCTAATGGCTATTGAGAGAAGACTGAATGGACCAGATTTGGAGCACTAACCTTAGCGCAAAAGCAATCAACAGTCCAGGAAGAAGGATATCACCAAAGCCTATAATGCTGTATTCGCCCCATGGATCAAACAATCGTGGGATCTTTAACAGCATGGGCACACCATCTTCGTCGGTCTTATCACCACGTGCGACCTGCGAGCAGAGCGCAAGCATAACTAGAATGTCTAGCAAATGGCAAAAGCAGAGCATGACAATAGTCATTTGTACCTACCACAATCATCACACTCTCATGAAACCACATCTTGGAGATAAAAAAACCCAGAAGATGTCATACAAGAAGGCACAACTGAGAAGAACAGACCCCACCTGACCATGACAAACAAGTAAAAATTTTGCATCAAAGTCCTTCACCAAATGGAAAGCATAAACCAAAGAGCAGAATTACCTTGAGGTTAGGTATCCTAACAGTTTGGATCACAGTAACAATCAGTGCAATACCCTGAAGGTGCAAAGTACGATATTAATCAACAGAGAATAATCCCAAAGGAGGGCATCAAAAACAAAACTGTACTTACAAGAATATCTTGCCCAATCCAAGCATAGGGCATCCGGTGATAAACAGCCCATATAACAGCAGATACAATGCAAAATGGGCAAACTGCCAATGTAAGATACTTACAATACTCTCGAATCTTTTAGAGTTTTAGGATTTAGAACCATCATATCCTTATCCTATACAAGAATCTACTACTAAAGAATTATTTAACCCTTAATCCTCTTGTATATCCTCTATTTTGAATAAGTATGTTTGATTGTTTGGTTGCTTCTTCTTGCTTCTTAGGTTCTCCATAGTCACCTCATGGGTTCATATAGTCTCTCAGTCTTTCTCTAAAATAAAGAACAAATCCTAATACAAATATGAATAAAATTTATCTAAAACTCTTTACAACACGCCTTTCAAAATCCAAAAGACTCGAGACTCTTAACATCCTATCGTGACTGTCATTGTAGATTGATGAGTCTTATCTATCTGCTCAGTGAGAGAGAGAATACGAGAACAATGAGATGGATGGGAATGAACACGTACGTCGGCGCTCTACCGACTAGCTAGGCGTCGCCACTGGTGGATGGCTGAGCGGAGCGCGTGATTGGGGATGAGGTCGCGGGTGGGAAGCTTGAGGTTGGTCATGGGCGATGTGTCGTGCCCGCTATCCAGCCACTCCCTCATCGCCTCCGCCTCGTACGTGAACCCGTCCCCGGCGATATGCGGATCCCTCATCACCTCCTTGACTATCGGGCAGACGAAGTAGGACGGGACCCCCTCGCCGTCGGACGCCGACGACAGCGACGACCACGTCCTGCCCGGCGCGGCGCTCATCGCCGCCTCCAGCACGCTCCGGGCCTCCTCCAACAGCTCGCCCGAGCGACGCGGTCTCCGCTTCACGTCGCAGCATCTCAGCCCGAGGAGCGCCACCTCTTTGGCGTGCTCCATCGGCCAGCCTCCCGCGCTTGCGTCCACCACCTCGTGCCAGCCCTTCCTACCGGCCGCGGCCTCCTGCGACGCCTTCTTTGCCAGGAACGCAGGCTTCCCGGTGACCAGCCGAAGGAGCACCACGCCCAGCGAGTACACGTCGCACTGCGGGGTCAGCTCCTCCGTCGCCAGGTACTGCGGGTCAACGTATGCCCGCGCCGGCCTTGCCAGTGCCGTGCAGCCGGGCTGCACCGCCAGCCTGCGCATGCCGAGGCCGCCCAGCTTGCTCGACGAGTGCTGCTCGCCCAGGAGGATGTTCGCCGGCCTGACGTCGCCGTGCACCGTCGGCCGCGGCTGCGTCGAGTGGAGGAAGGCCAGCGGGGAGCACGTCCGGTATGCGACGCCGCAGCGCGCGTGCCAGGGTAGCGGCGTCTCGCCTCCGAGGTGGTCCTCCAGGCTCCCGCCCGGCACGAACTCGTACACCACGGCGCGCGCCTCGGGGCACGCGCCGACGACCGTGACAAGGTTCGGGTGCCTCACCCTGCTGATGGCTTCCACCTCACGGGTGAACTGGATCTCGTCAACGGCAGCGTCAGGGCTGAGCATCTTGACGGCGACGGCCATGTTGCGCAGGTTCCCTCTGTACACGTTGCCCCGCCCGCCGGCTTCTCCGATCCTGACAGATTCGTCGAAATGGTTGGTGGCCTCCTCCACCTCCGAGTAACCGAGCCGCAAGAAGCTCACTCTTGCATCATCAGTATCCATTCTCTCAGTGGCAGAATCTTCTCGCCGGCGCTCTCGCCGGAGCGTGTCGAGGAGGTTGTACGACTCCGACAGCCTGGTTTCGAGGTCGCTCATCATGCGCTCGGAGTTTATGATCTGGAGCTCGAGCTCGGCGCTGCGGTCCTTCACCTTCTGTATCTGCTCAAGCATGTCGTCGAGCTCTTGCCTGTCCTGCTCCGTCGCCGCGCGCTCTCTCGCCAGCCTCTCCTCAATCTCCTTCCGGTGCTTCGCCTCTCTCTCGCACGAGCTCTCTGCGTCCTTGGCCTGCATCATATCATACATACTGCAGAATTACACATTGTTCGAGCAGCCAAGCAATTTCATCTCTTTTTCCCTACTTACCATCCTGGACGCGTCGGCCAGATCCCGCTCGGCCTTCTGACGCCGGCGAGTCTCTTCATACACCTCATGCCTGAGGTTCTCGGCCTCCATGAGCGCATCCTTGACTTTCTCGTATAACGCATCATCCATCTCACCAGCATCCTGACAACATGGAATGCACCCTTCACCATCCGAAAGCATGTATTTCATTGATACGACGCTGATGATGCATATCTACTGGACAAAAATGCAGGATCCTAATCTTATGAAGCATGTCAGTTTTATGCTGTTCAGATGACATGAGGTTTAAAAAAAGGGATAGACTGTTGTACAAGCGACTGAAATTTTTTTATCTTTCAGTCACCTAAAGTTGCACTTTGAATCACCTGAAGTTGCACATGTTTTTTTTGAGGGGGCTGCAATTTTAGTTGATTGAGAGTGCAATTTCAGGTCACCAGAAGTTGCACTCTGAATCACCTGAAGTTGCAGATCTTTTTTTTTTGGAGGGGGCTGCAATTTCAGTTGATTGAGAGTGCAATTTCAGGTGACTGGAAGATAAAAAATTTCAGTCGCATGTGCAATAGCAAAACTGTTAAAAAAACTAGTCATTCGGAAGCTTTAATGATTAGTGAGGGCTAGCATCGTCAGACTTGGCAACATCCTGACAAACTACAAGTACCCACCTGTTCTGTTCACTATCTGAAATATTATGTATTTCTGAAGAAGTAAAAATGTGGACTAGTCTAGAGACCATAACGTATCTGGCAATTCTGGGTCTTGTTCTTGTCATGAATGTTACACTTCTATATTTCATGCTGAGCAGAAGTTGTCACCATTTTTTTCATTTTCAGAAATGTATTACACTGTTCACTATCTGAGATACTGCACATACCGAACCATCCTGTACTGAAGGCGTTGGCGAGTCCTCTTCAACCTTTACAATTTCAGACACCGACACCGTCGATGATGATCCAGCGACAACAGTTGCTTCATGATTGAAATCCTCAATGGTGCGGTCCATGGCATTGTCCTCCTTGCTAGGAGTCTGATCAACTGATGATGTTGTCGGTTCGGTCGATTCCAGCATACTGAGTGGCTCACTGTGCAGGCACGGCGAGGATTTGGAACTTGAGTAGTCCGAAGTGCTTGACCTGTAACTTGTGCTAGTTGTGGATGACTCTGCTCTATTCAGTCCCTCGCTGACCTCCCTATGTCGGATCAGATGAATGGAACAACAGGAAATATGTCACTTTGCTGGCCAGTTGTCAGTAAAAATCATCGTATGTTCAGTCAATAAGCGATCCTGCTACTGTTTGTGGTCTCACTCATTTATTCGTCATGTGAAAACAGCAAGAAAGCTCGTATAAAAATGTCAAATTTTCAGACAGACAGGTCACACAAGCTAAAGATGTTCAGGTATTTCCAATGCTATCACAGGTTCTATGTATGCTCCAATACCAGGCAACGCAATCTAGAAATGTCTGCCCCATTTTGAGTAGACAGGGAGAGGAAATGGACGACTTTTGCAATTTGCGCGGTTGGCATATGAACACTTTTGAAGCATGTATGCATACCTGGTGCAGATAAGATTTCCTTTGCAGACAAACCAGATCTTGCAAGAGGGATTCGCCTTCCGTTGCACTGTCAGTGCTTTCTTAGACCTTGGCGCCCGCATTTTCCTAACAAGCATCACACCACATTGCATCTAAATTATTGTTATCTATGAATTCACACACATACAGAGTAGATTCAAATCTGAGCCTAGCCAACACCGACACTAGCGATATCAAGAGCTGAATTCGTATGTATGAATTCCAGGAGCACTCACACCTTGTATACCCCCGATCAGATGCAGCACCCATGACGAATTTGGCGACCCCATGATCATCGACGAGCTGCACGAGCGCACTTGCGATATCATCGCTTGCGATGATGATCTTGCTAGCATTGACCTGCGAGTTTCAGTAAGTTGTTAGCAATCCGGATTGCATAGCTGGGACAAGCTTCATCAGCTGTGAAGAATGGAAGTTGTCACCAGAACAAGACCAATCTCGGCTGGTGCATGGCTAACATTGATGATACTGACAGGATGGGGTACAAAAATAAAGAGGATGGGATATCAAAATAAAGAATGATTATCATGATAAAACAAAAGGAACCAAAAAATGGAGCTGATTTCAACCTTTTGACTTTTGCAAATGTCCAAGAGATTATCTAAGACTTTGCTGATCTTGTCCTCCTCCAGCTGCCTGTATGCAGCCACCTCCTGCTCTGCAAGCTGGCTCACTGGGACCCATGCCCCCACTGCAATCCATAGATCATCCAAACATGTCACACAATATTCCTGGCTAGAAACACAAAAAGTGTAAACTGTAAAGGTAGGAACAGAAGATACTACAATTCCTGTAGGATTTGGTGGAGAAGTAAAGTGACTGTAAACAGTTGAACTGAAATCGATTTCTAGAAATAGGTGAAAATGGCTTAGCAGATTTGGTTAGTAAAATAAAGGGGTTATGAAAAGTTATACTAATGTCAACTTGGAGGGATGTAGTATTTGAAGTTTCTTTAGTGAGTAAGTTGTCTGAGATCTTGATTTCTCTACAAATTTTCCCTTAAAAATAATTACAATTCAGAAAACAAAAAAAATGCAAACAACACAGGGCGGCAGCAGCAGCAGCAGCAGCATCAAAGGCCTCAGTTTCCAAGGAGACAGCAGTTTGAATTCTCAATTACTCCTATAAAATTTGGTCTCTACCGCATACCCGAAAGGTGGTGAGAATTGTTCACAAGAACAAAGTTGAGAAGGACAATTGCACAGAAGCATTTGCATTTTTTTTTGACAAAAAGGGGACGTGTATATGTAGCATAATCTCCAGATTAGACAAGGAGCTAGGCTGCATTACACTTGGCTAACTAGAGAAAGATGATGGCTCTGAGAGTGACTTCACAAACAGGAAGCTAGATTAAATGGCGTAAATTAAAACGAAAAATAGAATCTCCGAAAAAGCAATGCAAGAAAGCAAGCAGAACAACCAATTAAGACACCGTTCGTTTAGCCCTTTCCTTGGGCTTAAAAGCAAAAAAAAAAACCAAAGACTAAACAAATGAATGGATTTTAACCAAGTTTTTGAAAAGCCATAAGCCATTTTACAACTATAAGCCAAAAGCCAGGAAAGAGGTGCTGCTTATTTTGGCTTCTGCGGGTTGAGAATAGGCCTTGCCACTCAACTTCGCGAAAATCACCCACCAATGCTATTGTTTATATAGTTTTAGTTATTCTCTTTTTCTCCTCACTTTTCCCCTTCCTCCAAACCAAACCGGTTTGGCGCCTCTAGGGCTTGGCCCGCGCCGACGCCTACAGTACCATTCTCGCCCAGCCCGACTCTGGTGGCTTGTCCTCTCCGCTCCCCCAGCACTTCTCCGTGGCCCCGTCCATCTCATCCGAATCTCCATTGCGACTCCCGTTCAGATCTCCACCGTCGCCACTGGATCCTCTCCAGAATCTCTGCCTCTGTCCGACTAGCCACTCCCCCTTCTTTGCACTGACCAATGTTGCACTCCACCGTCGGCCCTTTTTTACTTCCCTCCGTCAACCTCGTCTGCTGCCCTAGCGGATATACTTCCTCCATTCAGATATGGAGGAGGGGGGCTGGGGGGCGACAGATCATCTCTAGATCACGACGATGAGAGTTATGGTGTCCAGACGGCAGCGACAACCCGCCGGTGAGGCCGATGGTGGCTCGACGGTAGTGGAGACACCGCGGTGGTGATCGGCGAAGATGTGAAATTTTTTATATTTTTCTTTCTCTTTCTTAATTAAATTGTGATTACCAAGATTATGGTTACAAATTGATTAAATCATTATCATTACTATTATAAAAGAACGAGTTGGTGGTCGTACATCTATTCTTCTCCAACCACTCTATTTTTTCGACTTCCCATCACTCTCCACTTTCCAACCGATTAGAGCAACCCTTTCAATAGCATGATTCTCTATACATCCAATGAATTCCGTTGCAACGCACGGGTATGTAACTAGTTACCCCTAATTGTTATGTGTTCTACTAATTATTATTGTAATTTAACTTATTTTTCTTTGAATAATTCGTGCCATTGTTGGTCAAATCATGATGCCGTGACGAAATTCGGAATTGTCGATAGCAATGGAATTCATCTCTGACATAAGGGTATTTTAGACATTTCAACGGATAAGCCATCGCTAAAAAAACTATAATGCCAAACAGATCAGCTCTGCTTTTATGTGGTGATCAGTTGGGCTTTTTTTTGGTGGCTTATGGCTGAAAGCATTGTAGCTGGCTGAAAAAAACATTGTAGCTGACAGAGGTCTATTTAGCATAATTAAAATTAAAAAAATATGAAAAATATGGTAGCCTATTACGTATAATACAAACAAATACGGGAAAAAAGAACCGGCAAAAAAACACAAAAAAAGCTAAAAATTCAGAAAAAAACGAAAATTATGAATAGTGAAAAATAAGCCGGAAGCCAAAAACTTAAACTGAATTGATCAGGGCCGAAAAGGGCGGTTTTAAACTATAATCCAAAAAAGCTAAGGCTAAACAAACAGGCCTAAGGCTAAGCAACCCGTCTGTGAAGTGCGAACTCAAACAGTAAAAACAGAAGAATTAACACTTGGGGCTCGACGCTGAATTAATCATGAAGAAAGGGAGTTTTTAGTGACAAGTAGAGCATGCAATGGAGTTAATTGTGGAAGCGTAAAAAAGGTAATTAGGATGCATGAATGCGTACTCATGTTGATCCGCGAGGGCGGACGGTGGACGTGGGCGAGCACGATGCGGCTGTTGGTCCGACTCCAGGGGAAGCTGGCGAGCACCCACTGCAGGTTGGCCTTCCATTCCTTGGCCGCCTCCTTCCCCACGGCGCAGTAAACCGCTCGCGCCCGCTCCTCTTGTTGCTCTTCATGCTCCGTGCAGCAGTCGTCGCCGTCCTCCTCCTCGCGACAAATGGCTCGTCCTACCCACTCCATGTTGGGTAAAGGCTGATGATTAGCCTGATCTCCTCGATCGTGCTGATGGTTAATAACTAATAATTAAGCTTGGAAAAGTGGTGGATGCGCGGCGCGCGGCAGGGATGCGATTCGATGGTGGCTAGTAGTAGTAGGCATCCATGTAAAAGAAAAAGAGAACCCCGGACGGCTTATCTACTACTGCAGCAGCAGGAGGAGGTGGAGGTGGAGGAGGAGGAGGGGAGGCCGACAGCCATGGCCATGGGGGAGGGAGGCTGACAGAGACGGGAGGGAACAGCAGGGGATGCTTTGGATCTAGACGAGACGGTCTAGGTTAGAGCATGATGCGGGCCCACCTGCTTCGGATCGGAGGCCGACCTGTGGGCCCATCGGCTCAGATATAACCTGTTTTTTTCTGGGGACTGACAGGCTGGCCGGATCCTGCGAGGCCATTCCTCCCAAATGCTCATGATTTTTTTACGGCTTTTGGTTGAAATATACGTTGTAAAGGCAGTTAGTCTTTAGCTAAGATGTTTAACTATAATAATAAAAGAAAGAATATAAAAAACTGTTGTATTTCTATGGAAAATATAAAGAGAAACCACATTAAAAGGTCATCATATTTAAAATAATTTTAAAATTTTAAAAGCTGAAAGAGAGAAGCAAAGGCCGTTTTGAACTGCCTATATATATATATATATATATATATATATATATATATATATATATATATATATATATATATATATATATATATATATAATAAAGATCCCTCAGTTCATTTACTCCTATTGTATGAATTGACATGACGCTTTACAACTAGAGTACAAACAAGGATATGTCGCCCCAGCCGACAAGATAGATCAACGGGCAAGTGGCCACACGCTTAGACTGGTTTATTAGAGCAAGTTTAATAAGGCTGACTGTGCTAGCTATAAGGGAATCTATGTCAGCATAGTCCTATGTGGAGGGGAGAGAAAAGGAGAGAGAGAGCCAAGCCGACTCCCATGCAAGAGTCAGGCTATAGCACAGGAAAAGAGGCATTATCCATGCATGTACCTATAGAACTAATTGTTATACCCATGCATGTATTAAATTATCAATACCCATGTATGTATTAAATGATTGAGAGCTCTTGTGGAGACAACTTATAGCCAGCTTATTGTATGAGTTGACTACATCATTATCTTTTGATGACATGGAAATGTATTGGAGGTAGCAGCTATCTGTACTATTAAACTTGCTCTTAGCTATAGTACCTATTTACTGTAGCAACTATAAATATATTGAAATGATTATTAGTTTTTTAAATAATTAAATTTAAAAATAAAAAACATTATATCGTTAAATATAATATAAAAATTAAGGTAAAATTAAGAAAATAAAATTAAAAAGTGTTCGGAGCATGGCTAACTAAAGACACGCTGCAGCGCTCGTCTCAGCTCCCTGTTTCCGTCCAGTTGCCGACTTGCAGTGCACCATCAAGAATAACGACGATGCAGGCAGCCGCCTTGTGTGACTTTTTCTGTCGGTTCTTGAAGTGCCTTGGATGGGACCAAAAGACCACTGTACGTTCCTGTCGATGGAATTAATGTTACTACTCTGGCCTGTTCTTTTTAGTTTTTAAAAGCTGTTTTTTATTTTTTTTCAGTAACTAATTTTTAAATATAGTATTTTTAGATAGGGTCTACTAGTTAATTGCAGTACATACTTTACTGACTTCATTTATATTGGCAAAAAACACATGTGAGTTTTTGTTACTCTGTAATATCTCGTACAAATAACCTAAAAATCATAAGTCACAGTCAAAAGTCATAAACCGTAGTTAAAAAGAACAGACTCTGTACTGGATTAAGACCTGCTCGCAAGGAAGGACTACTGACAACCATCGCACACGCTGTTCCTGGTTCTGGCTCAGTTCTTACCTACTTGTACCTTTGCTTCTTCCTAGCGACCTCTTGATTGATGATTTTTTGTATGAAAATTTCTGAATTTCAAAATGCACCTTTCCTAGCTTAATTGTCCCTATCTAATTCTCTATTGATGCAAGCACATATACATACGCACGGAGTATTTATTCCTACATAGTTCTAGCTCCGTTCCTTTTCAAGTAACACTCAAACCCATACCGTCAAATTTTAATCACTAATATGTTTAGAACAATCTAGATTAACCACATAAAAATTATATTATTAGATTTATTGTTAAAAATACTTTTATAATATTAAAGAATTATTTGTATATAATAAGACAAAATGATAAAAATAATAGTTAAAATTGTATCTCAAAGACCTAAAAATTAAAAAAAGTTACTTAAAAAAAGAAAGGAGTATTAACCAAACAGGTACATGTACATCGTGTGTTCGGTTAACACCCGAGAGTCTGAAAACCCTAGGATGCCAAGGCTATTAAGGTGGTGATCGGTTCGGCTGAAAAGCTCATGGCTTATGACTGAAAACACTGTAGCTGGCTGAAAAAAACACTGTAGCTGACAGAGGCTTATTTAGCATAATTAAATTTAAAAAATTTAAAAATATGTTAGCCCATTACGTATAATACAAACAAATACGGGAAAAAAGAACCGACAAAAAAGTTCAACAAAAAGCCAAAAGTTCAGAAAAAGACGAAACTTATGAATAGTAAAAAATAAGCCAAAAGTCGAAGCCGAAGCCGAGTTGATCAGAGCCTAACAGTGCATGCATGTGTAGATAATTGTTGCAATCTGAGAAGCTTCTAGGAATCGGGATGGAGCACGCATGGGAAACACGCCTGCCATTCTTATACATCCCATCTACTATTTGGATGCTTCCACGTCAGAAATATTCTATGAACATAAGGACACATTCTTTTTAGCTATGGTTGATAGTTTTTAGTTTTAATATAAATACTTATACGAATAAACTTAAAATTAATAAGCTATTTTGAAAATATTGTCTCAATAAACTATTTTAAAATAATGACGGAGAAACTATCTCATTTATTTGTTTATGAAATATTATAAGTCATAAGTTACGGAAATATGTTTTGACTTGCAGGTTAAGAAACTGTAACAAAGCTTGCAATTAGATGTTTCTTAATGACAGGTGTCTGTGCATGATGGATATGAACGAACCTTAATACGCTACTAGCTGTACTTTAAAATGACAGCGCTTAATGATCGCCACGTGTGACCAAATTAAGCGTCAAGAAATCTAGCAGCAAGTCTCCGTTTGTCAGGCCACAAGGGGGACAAAAAAAACTGGGAGCGATAAGTACTTCTCATGTCAGTGATGAGTCTGCGAGGAGGAGGAAGAAGAGCTCATGATTTAAACAGTTATGGTGGTGATTATTTGGGTTTTTTGTGGTTTATAGCTGAAAAGCACTGTAGCTGACAAATGCTTATTTAGCATAATTAAATTTAACAAAATTAAAAAATATGTTAGCACATTACGTATAATACAAATAAATAAGGGAAAAAAGAAGCGGCAAAAAACTCAAAAAAAGCCAAAAGTTCAGAAAAAGACGAAATTTATGAATAGTAAAAAATAAGCTAAAAGGCAGAAGCTGAAGCCGAAACCATCACAACCATACATTATATCATTCTCATCTCGCAGTCTGAACTATTCGTTTTTCTTTCTGCTGGTCACTTCGACAATTGAATCAAAGAATCACGACTCTCAGGTGAACAATGACATTAGCACGTTTTTTCCCAGTTTATTTTGCCTTATGATTTACGGTTTATGGTTTCTCTTAAATAAACAAACTGACGTGATTTTTCTACCATTGTTTCAAAGTGACTTATCGAGATAGTCTTTCATAAGTAGCTTATTGGATTCGGTTCGTTCACACAATATTTATATTTAGACTAAAAACTATAAGCCATAAGTCATAGCTCAAAATAACAAACCCAATATTGTTTTCTTTGACAACAAGAATAAAAAAGGTTTATGTCCTTTTTTTTGCTTAGTTTTTGGATCCAAAGGAAACAAGCCTTATGATCTTGGCGATCTCATCCGATGATGGATCTTGGCGACGAAGCGGCAGAAACATGTGAAGACAGCCGTCCTGTTCTTTTGTGCTGCGGTTTATGACTTTGACTCTAGTACGAGTGCTCATGCGAATGAACCGAGGGCCAATAAACACATAAATCGCTTCTAAAGACTATCCTGATTAGCCGTTTTTAAACTGTGATAAAGAAATTGTTCCGTTTATTTATTTGAAAAAAGTGACTCCGCTTCAAACGGCTCCAGCTTCTTCTTCTTTTGTTACTTCCGGCTTATTTAAGTTATAAATCACTTGGAACGTATCGGCTTTTAATTTCATCTTATTTTTACTTTATCAGTTTTTTTTGTATTTTTTCTTCTTCTCCTTATTTCTTTGTATTGTCGTGACAATATAATGAGTTTTTTTTAAAAATTTTCTCTTTTTTATTTTTTATTACAAAAGCTAACTATCGCTAAAATATAATTTTAACTAAAAGCAATAGCTATAAATTAAAGTTAAAAAACTAGTCAAAGCACCACCAGAATTAGACGAAAAGCTGGCACGGAGACATCAGGCTTGGCTAGTTGAGAAAGAGGGTGTTTGGACGGCTGTGTAGGCAGGCTCGCTCGTCAACTCCTAAATTTTTTTTCTCACATCTCAATCAATCATTTTCCATCCCATGAGAGAAAACACAAACATACCACATCATTTCCATCCCATGGCAGGAAAACAAACATGCTACCTACATCACCCATCAAATCCGCACAACTCGCATGGACTCTATACAGACTTTGGTGGTGCCCGGCTTAAGTTTTGGGTATAATTCTGGGCTCATAATTAAAATTACGCTATAACGTCTCTTATTTTTTCAAAAAAACTATTATATTATCATGGATAATACAAAAAAATTAAGAAAAAACCAAAATATAAATAAAAACTGTTTAGAGCGGAGGCAAATTTACCTACCCTATCTCGTGATAAAAAAAAAGGTGCTTCCTTGCTTCAGAACTCGTACACCAATTGGGTAGAGTTTCGTGCACCATCCGATCAGTGTATCAGTTAGGAGTTTGGAACCGCGCTGCAATATATTCAGATAATTTTTACGGTATATATTCGTGCCTAGACTTCTGTGACCATCTAGGGCCGTTCTATTCGGTTTAAAAGCTCTGGCGTCCTACTTCAACAATCGGATTTTAGCTATAAATATATTATGGCAGATGTTAGTTTTTTGAGTCTATAAATAAGAAAAATAATAAAAATATTATATCATCACAAGACAGTACAAATAAATAAAGAGAAAAAGAAAAGATCGAGAGAGAAAAACTAAAAAAACCAAACTTACGAAGCCGACGTATTATAAATGGCTTTTCTAGCTTCTGGATGAAGCCGTTTGGAGCAGGACCGATCTATGTAGGGGTGGATACCGAGCCAACTGCTCGTCTTATCGAGCTTTTTCTAAAATTGGCATATTTTAATTTAATATCATTTTACGGATAATTTAAAAGTATTTTTAGAAACGAGCTAACGAGCCGAGCCGAGCCGAGCTTGAGCAAAATTCAAATTCATTTGAAATCAACTCATTTTAATGTTTAACCAATTAACAAGTATAATTGAAGCAATTTTGAACCGAGCCAACGAGCCCACTAACGAGCTTTTTTTCCACCCCTAGATCTATGGCTACATTTATATTGATTTTTAAAATATGCTTTTCTATAATATGTAGCTTTCAAACGGATTGTCTTTTAAGACGGAATCTACTAGTCAATTATAATACACATTACAACGACTTTATTTATATCAGCTAAAATTATATATAAGTATCTTTTATCTATAAATTTCTCTATAAATTATTACTATTTAAAAACTAAAACCAAAAGTCTATAAACGGGCCCTGTAGTTCGTCATTTACTTTTGCTGATCTATAGTTCCGAAGCACACGCATCATGTCGTACCAAATCCACTTAAACAAGCTCATCTACTGACTACTGATGACCGAAAGGTTATTTTGCCCCTGCATTCGATGATTTTTACCTCCTCCTTCTTTCTCCTGCTCTTCTTTTTTTTCTCAGCCATGGCAGCTTCGACGGACTCACTCCGATATGATTGATGCCAAGCAATCCCCGTCCATGGAGGAGGAGAAGGTCCACGAGTTCTTCTGGCACTGGTGTCCGCGCAGGCCTCAAGCTCGAGTTTGCGTTCGCCCTCGCGTCCCATGCCACGCTCGCCTCCTCCTCTTCCCTCGGCCGCACGCTTTCCCGTACCTCCTCCTCTGTTTCCCAAGCCCGAGCGCCCATGCCCACTGGATCCTCAACCCCCCGGAGATCCTACTGCCTCGCCACGAGCGGAGGGCTTCTTGACTGGCTGCTGGAGTGGCAGGGCCTCCTCGACGGGTCTTAGAGGCAGCGGCGGCGAGAGCACCGCCTCGACGGGCGATGGCGGGGAGCGCGAGTGCTGCCTTGCCTGCATCACCGTCGCCTCCTTGTTGGACGCACGCCACCATGGTGATCCGCCATAGTTGGGGCAAGAAGAAAGGAAAGTGGAGAAGGGCATAATTGTCCATGCAGGGGCAAATATGTTAACAAGTGGTAAATCATAAAGCTATAGTGGTAAATTCTCAATTACAACCTACACAGTGGCAGAATTGTTCCACGGCCCAAAGTTTCAAATTCACACTACTTTGCATCGAGTTCCTATTAGATTAATCAAACTGGGGATAGCTAATCTGGATTTATTTATATATATTATTAACCCGGAGAGGAGAAGATGAGGATGGTTTGGCTGCGTCAGCTATTTCTTCTGGATGTTATCTTACGCCTTCCGGTCGTCGCATAAGGCGCAGATTAAGCATACCTACGACTACGATTACGATGTATTGCAACTTTGTGATTGACGCAGAAGAGATCCCAAACTTTAGACGGTCGGTGCGAGCCATCCATGTAATGTAACACGCCACGAGTAGTGAGCTCGTCATGCCTGCATCAGCGAACTCATCCATCTTATTATGTAGCGTAGAAATAAAATACGCCTTCGCATGGCGTTTACGACTCCGCAGGGAGGCGTTTTGACCTGAACGGACGTGGCACGAACAACCGACGAGTGCACCCTCCGCTCTCTCAGATCCAAGTCCAAGTCAAAATAATATTTATTAACTCCTCCGTTAGGAAGCCAAGGGAGGGAGGGGAAGGATCCGGCTAAGCCCAAGGTGAGGAAGCTTCCACCCCACAGATTCCCAGACCAAACCATCCCCACGGATTCCGTCGCCCAGTTCGCAGCGATTCCGATCTGGTTCGATTCGGTCGGTGCAGATTTGAGGTGGAAATGGGGGAGGGCATCGACGGCGAGGCCAGCCTCGCGGCGGCACCGTACGACCGGTGGGTCCTGCTCCGCCCCGCCGAGGGATCCCCGCGACCATCCGCGCGCTACAAGGTGCGCACTTCTACTCGGGTTCTTACGGTTTTCTTATCTAAATTATGATCCTCCTGGGTTCAGCTGTCGACTGTGGTTTGTGCGGTGATTCTGTTCTAATCGACCAATTCGAGCTGTAGTTTTTGGTGTACTATGGCAGAAATTAACGGGTAAAAATATAGGAAGCAAATGAGTGCGAAATGTGATAAAACTCCGCCTTCATGTGGCTTTGGAGATATCGTCCCGTTTGTTTTTGCAGTGTTTGTTGCTATACGGCCGAGGAAATGACTGAATGAATGGACAGCGCCGGGCGGCAGTAGTAGTTTCCAGGGAACAGACATGTGGCCACTCTTTGGTAGTTCCCATCCTGTCCTGGTGTCATGGTTAGCTGATCAGAACAATGCAGTTTAGATAGGAAGTGGTGATAGTGAAATTTGTAAATGCGTTGTGCTCCAATTTTAACATGGTGAAATGTGTTAAGCAAACCTCACCCAAAAGGATATGCTAAGGGTCATATGAATGATGTGATGTGCCATCTTTCTGTGCAATTGGCTTACACCATAGTTTGGTTATCCTCTTGCTACTGAAATGCTAATAGTAATACATGACAGCATGCTGCCGAGGTGGTTCAAGACAAACTGTATGTGGTAGGGGGAAGTCGCAATGGCCGTTATCTGTCAGATGTTCAGGTTTTGCTCTAATGCGTTTTAACTAATCATGTTTCATGTCCTTCTTCCTCCTGTACCTGCATCCTAACATGGGCAATTTTGGCAGGTTTTTGATTTTAGGACATTCAAGTGGTCGGTGTTTAGTCCTACCAGAGATTCAAATCAGTTGAATCTTGAAAATAATGCCACAGACCGGCCATTCCCAGCATTAGCAGGCCATAGTTTGGTAAACCTATTCTCTTTCACTACATCTTTTTTTAGCCTCTTTAACTCTTTCGACCCAATGAGTTTCGTTTCCTTTGCTAACAAGCGTTTTCACTCAGGTCAAGTGGAAAAATAATATTGTGGTCGTTGCTGGGAACACCAGAGCATCATCTTCGAATAAGGTTTCAGGTATTTCCTTGGGAAACCCTACAATTATTTTGGTAGATACTAAGACATAGAGCAGAAAAATGTTTGGTCATGGATTTACTTAAACTTATTTAGTGCACAACAATTCACTTAGCACCTTATTTTTTTTTCAACACCACTGATCACCATGACGTCCTTGTATGTCCTTACATATTATATGGTTGTAATATATTTTTTTGTGAGGGTGGTTGTAATATTCGAAATGATCTGGATACATATTTCACTTTGAAATGGACCTACATATTGCTTAAATGCTTAGCCATAGATATTCTCCAATGGGGCTTGAGCTTCAAAGTACTGCTGTTTCGGAAGCTTTTGAAAATACATTGAATTCAAGCCTTTTATGTTGCAAGGCACAATGAGGCATTTTGTACATTAGTTCAGAATCCTTTCCTGATCCTGTAGATCATACTGTGCATTTGTTTCGAAACATGTCTTGCTTTTGAAAATACATTGAATTCAAGCCTTTTATGTTGCAAGGCACAATGAGGCATTTTGTACATTAGTTCAGAATCCTTTCCTGATCCTGTATATCATACTGTGCATTTGTTTCGAAACATGTCTTAATGGAAATAGGTACACCCAAGTGGTTCCAGTATACCAAATCAAGATGCTACTCGTTATTTCTATTGGCAAAATATTCCCCAATTATTTCTTATTCCACATCATTTCATATGTTCCTGGCAAAATTTCAGATTAAAAAAAATGCTGACAACAGGAATGGTTCCCAATTATTCTTTGTAGGCCTATGCATTTAAAGACTGTTCAAATTGACTTGGGTATTGTTATAAGTGTCGAGTTTTTTTCATTTCCTTATGTTGTGTAACACCGATTCACCATGTATCGAACTTCTACTGAATAACACATTCTTCATCACAAGTTTCATTTTCCCTGCGATACCAAAAGATTGTCTCTTTATACCACTCGATATTCTTTAGCATTCTCTGTTTTTTTTTGGAGTTACCTCCTTTCAGTTCTATAAGAACCAGAACTTATCGCAAATAATAGCGCTGAATTTCTGCATGCAGTTTGGCTTATTGATGTAGAAACAAATAGCTGGTCTGCACTTGATACTTACGGAAAAGTCCCAGTAAGAATCTTTTTCTTTTGTACTTCAAACGAAGGCTATTATTTGAAAGTGGATAGTATTGGATGAGTAGATATTAATCTACTGGAGAGCTTTTTGATTCCTCTTGGATCTTTGCTTTCACTTTTTTTGGTATCAGATAGCTCGAGGTGGGCAATCTGTGTCCCTAGTTGGTTCTCGATTAATAATGTTTGGTGGAGAGGATAGCAAGAGGAGGCTTTTGAACGACCTTCATATACTTGACTTGGAGACAATGATGTGGGAAGAAATTAAAACAGAGTAAGAACTTATTTATTATGCAAGGTATCACTTTGTGTAGTGCTAAACAGTTGCTGAGTTTATTGTTTTCTTTCCTGTTGTGAAATAGGAAAGGTGGCCCAGCTCCTAGGTATGATCATTCAGCTGCCGTTTATGCTGACCAGTATCTTTTGATCTTTGGTGGTTCTTCTCACTCTACATGCTTCAGTGACCTCTACCTGCTTGACTTGCAAACTGTAAGTACCGAATACTCTTCATGTATATTTCCACAAAAAATATTTTTCATGCATTATGCTATGCAAGCACATTTGTGCATTGAGTTGCATTCCATAAATTCGCAAAGGAAAATCTTTACTTGATAATTACAGTTATATTTAGTTGTTCTTTGATAGCTTATTGAAGATCTCCAAACTCCATGCATTTATTAGTAGTTCTAAGTTGTAGTAGAACTTGCAAGGTTGAACTGTTGCTATCCAATGACTTGGATCCAACTCCATTCTGCTATGGTTAACACTTAACACTTGACAGTAACTGGTATATATCATAAGCTGACATGCAGATATGCTAAGCAATTTAGTGAATTCCATCGTACTTCTACACAGAAGGGAGAAATTGGGCATTTCATTCCAACCCAAGTTAACTGTTTTATTTTCACTACTTATGTAATGTTTAATGTTAACAGCTGGAGTGGTCTCAACCTGACACTCAAGGTGCACATATAACTCCTAGGAGTGGTCATGCTGGTACCATGATTGATGAAAATTGGTACATAGTTGGTGGTGGAGATAATGCAAGTGGTAATGCCTGGATGCATGGTGCTGTATTTATTTTCTTATATATTCTTGTACTGCTCTTTCTGCTTCGGTATCTAAGAAAACTCGCACGTTGTAGGTTCCACAGATACAATTGTAATTAATGCTTCCAAGTTCGTCTGGTCCGTGGTCACAAGTGTGTCAGCTCGAGATCCACTTGCTTGTGAGGTAAGCAGTATTTTTGCAGTTGTGCTACCTAGTTCTATCATAAAGAGTGCTCATATAAAATTCATGTTCCCGAAGTGCATAACTGTGAAAATGAAATGAGTGTTCATATAAATTCATGTTCCAGAAGTGCATAACTATGAAAATGAAATGAACTCACATTAATTATTTCTTTTTTGCCTGATTAACTAATTCTAATTTTTAAAATACCATGGTTATTCATATGGAGCACTTATTTTCATATATTATGTTCACTTCATTTGGTTAACATTGCTTGCTGATAGACATTAGGAATGCTTAAATTCTTAACAATAAGGTTAAGTTGTCCATCTGAACTTTAGTGAGAAGCAAATGTATTTCAAAGCATTGTGCAACCTTTGTGGTGCTTTCTACTGCAATACTTCAAAGTTTTAACAATAATTGAAGGATATGCCACTTTCCAATTTCCAATGCCTTTCTGAGGACAACAGATAAAGATGTTAACAATATGTTCAACTTCAATCACGTTTCCTGTCAGGCAGTATGCTTAGAATTTGAGCTTTGCAAAATGTGGTGAAATAATAGATTAATTTTATTCTCTGCCTTTTTTCTAATTTTTTTTCAGGGGCTCACTCTTTGCCCGACAACAGTTGATGGCAAAAAGTTTATAATTGCCTTTGGTGGTTACAATGGGAAATACAACAATGAGGTATTGAAATTAAAGGAGTTTCCCTGTGCGTAGTACTTTGTTCGAAATGGTCCATCTTTAGTTCTGTACAATGTGTCAGACATCTGATGCCTTCAGTGCTTGACTTATAACTGTTACACTGATATGATGAAGTTGCATTTCCTTAACTTTCCCTTCCATTTTTCTGCTCTGTTTCTGTTAGCAATTTCTCAATATATAGGAAAAATATTCTTGAATATCTGAGGAAAGTGAGGTCACTGCTGCAGATATTCGTGATGAAACCCAAGCCAAGAAATCCAGTGCAACCTCGTCTTCTCCAATCACCAGCTGCCGCAGCTGCTGCTGCTTCTGTGACAGCTGCCTATGCTGTAATAACTGTTACTGATGAGAAAACCAGAGATATTGTTGCTACAGATGATTTAGATGTGAAGAGAGCTCAACCTGCAGGTTCTTCCAAAGAAATTGTTGCTGAAATTGATGCGCTTAATGGAGAGAAAGTTAAACTAGAGTCCAGACTGGCAGATATTCGTGATGAAAACTCAAAACTAAAGGATAAACTAGATATGGTAAAGTTGTCATACGGTGAATTAACAAAGGTAAAACTTTCTTTCAATTCTGCAAAAGGAAATTCTTGATTCAGCTTAATAAATTCTCACTTTATTCCCCTTTTGAAGGAACTTAAATCAGTTCAAAATCAGCTAGCAGCAGAGGGTTCAAGATGCCAGAAACTGGAGGTTCTGAACTTATACACTAAAATTGGTTACGAGCTTGAACATGCTTGTTTTCAACTTTCCTTTATATGCTGCTGATTGGTTACCTTTTTCCTTATTCTCTTGATCAATTTAGTCCCAAATTGCTGCTGCACATAAAAGGTTGGAATCTTCTGGTTCTTTGGAGACTGAATTAGGACTACTGAGGCAACAAATATCTCAGGTGGAGCAAACCATGGTAACTGCTCAGAGACAGAAATCTGGGGGTGTCTGGAAGTGGGTGGCAGGAAGTGCAGAGGTCTCTGACAATGAATAGTAAGTCATATGTGTAACATGCTGGAGTGGAACAACGTCTGATGCGCTTTATGCTTTCAGCTATTGTCAAAGCTTTACGGTTTTTATTTTGCACAACTTTTTTTGGTAGAACTTCATTTTAAGAATGTTGTGATTCATGAGTTGTCAAGCACTCAAGGGTGTAATGCATGGTGATGTTGCTTGATCATGCTATAGCATTGAAGCAAAAGGGTAAATATGTAGTTTAGAATGATCTGTGAAACAAACATCTTGCCCTGCAGTACCGCAAAATGTTTTAAGTGTGTTATCTTTGATTTTTTTGGTATCTATTTTCCTTTATGAAGCCCATTAAAAAATAAGCTGAATGACATAGCCTTTTTGATCATAATGTTATTGCACATCCATTATCATATGCGTCTTGTATTTTCTGAAATTTTTTTGGTGAAGTATATTATCACTTGATCTCGCATGCGGAGGTAGTTTGAATTTGGACTTTAATTTCTTCTATGCAGAACCAAAAACCACAAAGCTATTAGCTGAAGTTGTGGAGGTAGAGAAATATAAGTGTAGGGTAAATGCTGCATTTTTTCTCATTCATGTACTGAATTCAGAGTCCATACAATTTGATTCAAGTTTTACAGTTTTTTTCTGCTCCCCATTCAGTTTGCCATGTAACCCAATATATAATAGTACTACTTTCGAGAATGCCTGTAACTCTTGAAGCATTTTATGTCAGGTCCACCAAGACAAGCAGCTACTAAACAGAAAATAACACAGGCGGAGCGCTGCTACAGTTTTGAGACAGCTTGTTTGTTGTAAGCTACTGGGTGCTTCCTCAGTATCTTGCTCGTGGTTGATTTTGAGAAAATGTCTCGCAGAACATTCTTTTGGATCTTGTTAAGTGGCAGCACCTGGTGGAAATTTTCCATAGGCAAGTTTAGAAATTCAGTAGTAAGAGCATAGCATCACACAAGTATACCAAAAGACTGTATCGCATTGGATATTTAATTGGGGTTATTAGCTCATGTTTTGTTTTCACTATCTCATACCTTTTTTGTGTAGCGGGTATTACAGCAATACAAAGGTGTTCATTGGTTGTGGCAGCTGGAACAAGTACATTGGTTATTACCGTAAATTTTACTAGTCATATATTATCCTGTGTTTTTTTATTCAGGTGTCAGTATGCACCTGTGTCGTTCTTTTTCCGAAAGAGACCTAAAGGAACATGTTGCCGTGCTAGTTATTGTAGAATGTGCACTTATGCCTATAATGTTCATGATTTTGAAAGAATAGAATGGAGTTTTACCGGAGCGGCTGCCTCGTTTGTTACTGACACTTGATATTCCGTTGCGCCGTTCTGCCTGCAATTTTTTGACATGGAAAATAAAGGTGGTCAAGTGATGTTATTTGCTGTCAAAATACTGATCCATTGTTCACTTGTTCAGCAAGGACATCCTTACTGTATTGTCGCTGCAGCGCTAGCAGCGTGAGGTTGTGTGAGCACCAGAGTTCCCAGCTCTGCAGGAGCCACCCGCACTTGCTCCGAAGCTGGCTCCATTCCCTTCTCCGGCATGCCGGAGATCTCCGTCAGGTCGACCCACGGCAGCCTCCGGTGGAACGCCCGACGCACCTCTGCTGCGAGTGCAGGTGCCACCGTCACCCTCCTCAGCATGGGGAGCTTCCCATGTAGTGCCATGGGAGCTGCAAGCGCTGCTATTACCTCAGGCGTCGCCACGACGTCCGTGGCGCCGTGGGCGGCCACCGCGTCCCTTGCCGCCTTCGGATCGGATGGCAGCGACATGAGCACGGTGGTCACTCCAGCAGCGGGAAGCCCGAGGGCGAGCAGCGGCAAGCCGTGCACGCTGCACATCGGAAGGGACGCCAGGCAAACCCTGCCCTCGTCCGGCAAGCTTGCACCGGCCACGGCGGCGACGAGGTCGGCGTGTGTCATCACCACCGTCTCGCTCGCCGACGAGTAGATCACAAGAGCTACATCTGATGGGCGTGGCCGCTCCGCTGCCACCTCAGGGGCAGCCAATGCCGTCGGGTCACCGCCGTCGATCAGCTCCTCTGCGGAGAGTTCCCGGGGATCCATAGACCGGGACGTTAGCAGCAGAGGTATGCCGACGCTTGCCACCTTCTCAGCCACTTCCGGCGTGGTGACGATAATCACTGCACCCGAGCTGTGCGCCACAGCGGCTATCTCAGCAGCAGTTGCGTTCGGGTCGGCCGTGACCACGACGCCACCGACAGCAAGAACGCCGAGAACTATGGGCGGGAGCAGGAGCGAGTTTGGAGACAGTACCAGGACGGCGTCGCCACGCCGGAGGCCGAGCCCGAAGCGGAGGCCGGAGGCGAGGGAGAGCGCGGCCCGGCGGAGGGCCATGAAGGAGAGGGTACGGCCGGTGGGGGCGTCGACGAAGGCGTCGTGACTGGCGGCCGCCGTGTCGGGGTGGGGGAAGCGGGAGAGCACGACGGACGCAGCGTCGCCGGCGCCGGCCGGGCAGGCAGGTTCGAAGATCTCCATTTGTGTCTCGGCGAGTTTGTGAGGAAACCAAGCGAAAGGTCGGGGATTTTAAGGAGGACGGTTAGTTTTGGCGCGCTCGCTCGCTCGCTTCGTGGAGTCCGCAGCGAGGGAGGTTTGTCCGGTGGGGTAAGGGCCACCGCGGACGGCTGCGACGATGCAATGTTAAATATTTAATTGTGCTCTGTGCGTCCGGCGGCGTCCCGGTCCAGAAATCTGGGCATAATTGGTCTTCTCTGATAGAGTAATTCTAAATTTGGCTCTCTTTTATGCGGAATTTTCAAAATAGCATCTTGACATGGAGCCGTAGCATGCAAGGAAGGTGGCGCGCCACCCCATCACACCAGGCCACCTGGCGCACCAGCCCACCGCGTGAGGGAGGTGACATGCTCCCGCTGCGTCGGTATTCTGATTTTTTTTAAATGCAAATTGGTCTTAAAATGTAAGATATTTTATTTTTAGTAGCAATTTCAATTAACAATTTAATTAAGAAAAATAATAGTAATATTTTTTATTGATGGAAGTAATTATGAAAAAATAAAGAGCAATTTTTATAGATAATACATGTAGCAAATCTTATTTGTAGATTGTTATTTTTTTGACATAAAAGAACAAATAATATTGGTTGGTTGGTCCGTTTGGCACGTCCCACCCTATAAAAGTAGGAGCACTCGACCCTATGAATTGTAAGAACAACTACCTTCTTCGTTGTACAATAACATACCGTGGCAGACGTTGAGGGGCCAGTCGAAGTGGGGTCGTCAAAGGAAGATCTTCCTTTGAAAAGGAGAGAGGACTTTAACCCTAACTACCGCTTGTTGCCAAATAAATGTGCTCAACCGGTATGGCCGAAATGCAGACACAGAGAGGACGTAGTCGCGCAGGTTGTGGAAGGCCATTTTGATGGTGGGTGAAATTTCTTCTGATGCCCACATTCCGAGGTACAATTTGCTAATAATTTACTTTCTCTTATTGCTAATAGAGCTTTCATATTAACTGTCCTTTCCAGCAATAGCGAAATATGACTTTGTTTGCTGGATTGATCCTCCCATGAAATCTATATTGTGAGGTACATGGATACATTGTGAAAGCGAATCTTAGAGTTAGAGGTGCAGATCGACAGTCTCAATGAGGAGAACGATGGCATCCATCAACAGATGTAGCGCGAGAGGGGCAACGAGGAGGTTGTCAACATAGGAAGTTCGTATGATCCCATATGCTGCTGCACGAACCCTAACTGCATATATGCGTGTCACTACAACGATGCCCAGCTACGTCCGAGGTGGCCCCCTTTGCAACACTCCATGTGGGCAGCGCGAGGTGCCTTCTACCAGTAGTCACGCGTTGTTATGATAGATTGGAGAGCGTGATTAACTTAATGTTGTATGTTATTTTATTTCTTATGTTTGTTGTTGTGTTCAAGGTGTAGCGCTGGGGGTGCTGTTTTGATTCACACTATTACCTGTAGTGCTTTGTGTGATTTACATATGTGCAATGCATATCCTATTTGGTGTTGTCAGTGCATAACGTCGTCTCATTTGGTCTTGTCAGTGCATAAGACTGCAACAAACTTGAACTATCTACAGTCACTCATACTGATCATTATCTGTCTTCTAGTACAGATGGAAAAATACCATCTTGCCCTTGCACTCGGGCTATAAAAGGGAGCTATTCCTCAGCCACTCCCCTGCATGTTCTCCTTCACCTCCTGAAGTATTTCTTTCCAATCTCTCTACCTTGCTTTGGTTCTCTCTTCCCCGAACGTCGAGATGAGTCAACTCAGCGCCACACGCTTATGAGATGTAAGACCTCACAGTCAGCCGTGAATCCTAGACGACACTGCTACAAGTACCCCTTTTACTCGATGAGTCAGCTTATTTCGGGTTGGTTCAGATCGTTCAGCATATGTCACAAAACCTTCTTCTCATGGAATTGTAGGATGGCCCAGCAGTTGTCGATTCTGTGTGTAGGATGATGAAATGGGCACTAAGCCCGGCATTGTTCCATATGACAAAGTTGACATGGGGGCAGTGACCCCGTGGAGATGCGGCATCGTTTCGATAGACTAGAGTGGAAGACTAACTTAACGTTGTGCGCTATTTTCTTTCTTGTGTTTATTATTATCGTGATGGTGTAGTGCTCGGAGTGTCTGTGAATGGATGACTGCATCATGCAAGGATGAAGTGCAATTTTATTGATGCATTTTCGCGTCCGCGAGGCAGCGGGCCCGAGGAGGTATCGTCATATCATTTCATGCGTGTGGTCATCATTGCATGTGCATGGATGGGGAAGCGGGATTCCCGCTTCATGAGGTTGGGTCCATGTGGAATCTTCACGTGTGGGTGAGGCACCCACTTTTTGTAGTTGGGGAGCACTTGAACCAAGTTATTTAGAAAAATACTCAGCGACTTAGCAAAAAAACTAGAAGATATACAGTAGCATCTTTAATATTAAAAAATACAAGAATTATAGAATAACAAGATATCTATTTTATGCAAAAGATATATCTGTCAACCATTTCAACATACACACCAATCTCCAGGTAAGAAATTTAAAAAAGATAAAGGAGCATGCCAGTTCTCATCAATTAAAATATACACACCAATCTATTTTATCCAAAAGATATATTTGTCAACCATTAAAAACAACATACTACATATACTTTCAGCAAATAAAGTAGCAACGATTGACCTAGTTGATTGCTCTGATTATTGAATGGCACCATAAAAATCCATCTCTGATTGTTGAACAAGCAACATTACTACAGGGGAATGATATGTTGAACGCTATGGTGCGTTGCTTGAGCTGGGTCTGTTTGGGCAGTTGCTGAGGGTGTGGCCAACCGTCTTGCACAGTCTACATCTTGGGCGCCTTACCCGTTCACCACATTGGCTTTCATCTATGTCATTACGAATACGGTGGGATTGTCATCTTCCACGGTCGTCATGGTTCAGTAAGTCGTTCAGCACCCCTCGCACCTCCCCTAGCCAAACGTCCCTGTAGTGCACATCTAGCCTGTATGAGTTGAACTGCACACTCCAAGTGCTATACAAGTGGTGCATGTTGTAGTACTCCAAGATGTACGGCATCAAGGCCTGCCGCCATGCCACACAGGCCACGTACACATGAGAGTAAGGCTTGTGAAGAAGCTGCGGCTTGTTGCACGCGCACGACGCTTCATCATCGATCGTGCATACTTATGTGCACTCCCATATGCATGATCCATGATGTACTTTTCCCTCATACGGATCTTAAATTTCTTCCTTATACCATCTAAGGGCCCGACAGTGTGCGAACGCACCTTTCTCATCTTCATGTTCATGTACGCCTACTAACTTTGGAGAATTGCATGCCTTTGTACATATGCTTCTTGTCCATCAGGGCTTTGTTTATGAAGTACTCGATGGTGCGGTTCTAGCTCTCATCGATGATCGCGGTGATCAGTAGGGAGCGCACACCTTTCAAGACACAGTTATACACCTCGGACATATTTGTCGTCATGATTCTGTACCTTGCACCACCGGTGTCATGCAGTAGAGACCACTTCTCTATGTCAGATGCGTGTGTGTTTACCAACTACGTGAATTCCCCAACTCTCACAGAACTGCCTGCCATTGGCCCTGGTTCGCCATCCTATGAGTGCGCGACATGCTTGCTGGTGTCCTGATCGAACTATCTTCACACGGCATCAAACTTCCACACCTGGTTATGTATACAGAGTTTCTTGAAGGTCTTCATCAACTCCTTGCTTTAGAATCTTCTATGGAAGTTCACTGCGAGATGCCTCAGACACCAATGGTTCCTCAGGCCGTTTCACGCGAACGGGGGTTGTGTCCCGTTCTACATCATTCTCATTGCAGACAGATGAGAAAGTTTGATGCATAATTTTTATGCATTTAATCTAAATATTTAAAAATATATCGGAAGCTGAAGTTTTTAAAATTTTTGTTGCACAATTTATGATACCGCTAAACTTTCTCAGTGCACTTTAGTACCACTGATCCTTGTCTGCCGTTAAGTTTAATACCGTTCCGTGTACTTATCCGCGTCACAAGTTCCCATTAGATCCGGGGTGCAAGGAAGCAAGATTTATTGGGGTTAAGCAGAGTAGTACATTAGGGCTGCGATCATTGTGGCTTCGCTACAGTGCTGGAGGCTTATTTGGCACTATTCATAAGTTTCGTCTTTTTCTGAATTTTTGGCTTTTTGTTGAGCTTTTTTGCCGGTTCTTTTTTTCCCCGTATTTGTTTGTATTATACGTAATGGGCTAACATATTTTTTTTATTTTTAAATTTTTTAAATTTAATTATGCTAAATAAGTCTCTGTCAGCTACAGTGCTTTTTTCAGCCAGCTACAGTGTTTTCAGCCATAAGCCATGAGATTTTCAGCCGAACCGATCACCCCCTAGGACTAGTGTCTTGGGGTGAAAAAGTAGGGATAGGGACTCGCTCCAAACGACTTTTCTTTCTGATATTTAGGACACGTCGGTCTCTTAATTTTAATTTTCTAGACTTTTGACTTTTGACTTTTTTTTGCTTTTTCGTTTTTCTTATTCGTATGTTTTTTATTTTTAAATATAATTACTCAGAAAATTTTCAACTGGTACAGTACATTTTTCAACCGCTATAGTTCTTTATCAGTCAAAAACAGAAGTTACTTTAAGCACTATATAAATAATCTATGTCCCAGCCGATGTGACCATGCTCATTTCGGCTTATACAAGCCGGTTTATGCTTTTGGCTTCTATTTTCTTAATTTCGTCTTTTCTGACTTTTTTTTGGTTTTTTAGAACTTTTTAGTCTTTTTTCTCTATATTTATTTGTATTGTCCGTGGTGAGCTAACTTAATTTTTATTTTTAAAATTTTAATTTAATTACATTAAAAAAATTAATAGCAACTATAATAATACAGAATAAATCAGCTACAGCAATATAAAAATGCATAAGCCGACTCGTAAAAGCGCAGCCGAGCGCCCCTGGTCGCCCGCGGCCGCTACGACGTTTGTGCTGTGCGAACCAGAGTGCTAAAGCATTCAAGGCCTTCTCACAGCCCAAGACTAGGGGTAAGTGCCGTGGCCCTCTCTCTGTCGGATCGAAGGGAAAATTGAATATATAGGACTGAGTTGGGAGTGGTTTTGTAAAATAGGACCGAGTTATTTGTCCTCGTAAATATAGGACCGAGTTGATCACCTTGTTGCAAATATAGGATTTTTCCCATTTTAATTTCATTTCCATTTTTCAGCAATTTTTCTCCACGCGAAATGACTGTTTTGCCCTTCTTCTTCCTCCCGCTCCCGGCCGCGCGCCGCTGCTCCCGGCCTCGCCGCCGCCGCTCCCTCGCTGCCCCGCGCCGCCGCCGCTCCCGGCCGCGCCGCGCCGCCGCCGCTCCTGGCCTGCTCCGCGCGGGGCAGCGAGGGAGCGGCGGCGGCGCGGCGCGGCCGGGAGCGGCGGCGGCGCGGCGCGGGGCAGCGAGGGAGCGGCGGCGGCGTGGTGCGGCCGGGAGCGGCGGCGGCGAGGCCGGGAGCGGCGGCGGCGGCGCGGCGCGGGGCAGCGAGGGAGCGGCGGCGGCGAGGCCGGGAGCAGCGGCACGCGGCCGGGAGCGGGAGGAAGAAGAAGGGCAAAACAGTCATTTCGCGTGGAGAAAAATTGCTGAAAAATGGAAATGAAATTAAAATGGGAAAAATCCTATATTTGCAACAAGGTGCTCAACTCGGTCCTATATTTACGAGGACAAATAACTCGATCCTATTTTACAAAACCACTCCCAACTCAGTCCTATATATTCAATTTTCCCCGGATCGAATCCATTCCATCCATTCGGGATAAGGAAGCAAGCACTACTAGCAGTAGCAGCCGAGCCGTGCAAACCACGCGCTCCTCCATGGCGTCCTCGTCGCTCGCCGTGGCCTCCGCCTTCTCCCCCTCCTCCCGCCCGCCGGCGGAGCGCCTCCTCCGGGCGCGTCGGGCCCCGTCGCTGGTCATCGTCGCCCAGGGCAAGGTCAAGAAGTATCGCCAGGTCGGGTTCCCCCCGTTTCCCTCCTCTAGTTTCTGCAGGCATTCGCTTTTTACATCGAGCGGTGGAATTGGCCACCTGCATGGCTCGGCATACATGTACTGCCCAATGTTCATCACCGTTGCTGCGGCTGCTGCATTACTTTCTACTACCATGAACACCTCTAGTTCTAGGGACACATGTGCGTGCCTTCTTATGGTTTCTCCAACTTGATATGTGAGCCATTAGTTCCCTGCATTAATATACAAGTAGATGGAAAAAAATTAATCCCCCTTAGTAGGTTGCCTCTTGCCATTGCAGCCCAGAGCCAGCAGTCGTTTCCACAGTGAATTTTGTTAGTTGACATGGAAGAGTTGTTTTGAGCAGCTTTGGACTAATCTAGGATTCGGTTTTCACATGAGAAGAAAGGTGTCTTAGTCGTTGGGCTTCAAATGATAGGTCGTTTTTGTGGTGATTGGCTGGTGATGCAGGAACCTGAAGAGAGCATACATGCTTAGCATCAGGCTACAATGTGCAACCCATAGTCTGTGCCATCGTCATCTTTGCCTGTATATTACGGCTTTCTATAGCAGTATGCACTTGGCTTTGCATGCACGTTTTCTTCAGTCTTCTCCTTCTCTGTAGGTCATATTGACGGATGATATAGCAGAGGTGGGGAAGAAAGGGGACACTTTGAAGGTGAGGGCCGGGTTCTACCGCAATTTCCTCCTCCCCAAGGGCAAGGCTCAGCTGCTCACGCCAGAAGTCCTCAAGTAACTTCACCCTCTTCCTGTCCTGCAATCATTTGCCACATCTCTCATTCTTCATGAACTATATAGGTTGTGTCTCGTGCTGATAAGCACTCCAAACAAAATCTGCTGATGTTTGCTTTACTTATGTTTGTTCGTCGTTGGGTTTCACTGCATGTTCTGTTATCAGTGAATTCCAATCTATGCTGTACAATTCAGTGGCTCATTGCATCGCTTACCTTGTATGATCCTTATGGAATCCTTCGTGTTATGCTTGTTCTGAGGGGTGTGAACAGCCTCTTATTTGCAAATGAGATACTGTTTAATTTGTCTTGTGGATTGCTTTCGAAAGGTTGGGTTGGGCTGCTAGCACCTAGCAGTTTCGATTGAGATAGTAACGTGCAAAACTTTCTAAATGAACATTCTGATACGATTTTAACTTAGATATGTAGGGTGTTTAACATAGACAATGTTCAATTGGCTGTGTAAAGAGAAGGTGAATAAACTGCTTTCATCTGCTTCTCTTTGCAGGGAAATGCAACTAGAACAGGAGAGAATAGAAGCTGAAAAGAAGCGGGTAAGAATCGTATTTTTTAGACTCAGCAAGAAATGTAGTTGCCGTTTCAACTTATTATCCTTATTGTCTAAAAAGGACACTACTGTGGCAGTTAATGCCAGTAATCGTTATTGTCTGAAATATAAAATTAGCTACAGTTTAACCTTAGTATCCTTAATCCATATTGTCTGAAAAGTGACTAGTCTTAAACAGGCTGCATTCCTGTGAACCCTGTCAATGCCATTTGCCAAATACAACAAAATACGAGTACCATCATCTAGTGTTGGCATAAACTCCAGAATTTTTGTACTTGAGTAGGTAAAAGAAGAGGCACAACAGCTTGCCCGAGTTTTCGAAACTATTGGGGCTTTCAAGGTGCCACGTAAAGGTGGAAAAGGCAAACAAATCTTTGGGAGGCAAGTGAATAATCAATTCTTTATCAATCTTATTTCTTTCTTGTTTACACTTTCTAACAATTTGCTTTATTCTACAACAGTGTCACATCACAAGATCTTGTTGACATAATAAAGTCTCAACTTAATAGGTACGTCCTTCTAAGTGGGGCTAACTATGCTTTCATTTTTCTTGTTTGCTTACTTGCACACTGTTTTCATGTAGGGATGTCGACAAGCGTCTTGTGACAGTTCCAGAAATTCGTGAAATTGGGGAGTATGTTGCAGAGATTAAGCTGCACCCTGAAGTCACAGCTCGAGTAAGGCTGACTGTATATGCAAAATGAGCTCTGCTGGCACAGAAACTTTAGTGGATGGACTTCGGTGAAGTCTGATTTGGCCAGGTAAGCTTATCTGCAAGACATATGCTATCGTCCGGTGTGTAAGATTGAGTTTTGTTTTACATGGGTGTTGCTATGCCATGTTCTTATGGTGTCTTTTCTTTGATGTAGAGATTCTGATGAAACTACCAGGTGTTATGGGTAGAACATGGAGGCCCGGTTTTTACCCATTGATACTGCCCATCCTACCTGTAAAGTCACGTATTGTATCTTTTTGACAAATCTCTTTGTGTTAATTTTCTGGGAAAAAGGGGGCTGTGAACCACAATTGGTTTGAACTCTAGAGAATTATTGTTACTTGTGGATTTTTAAATAATCATTATTTTTATTAATATTACATAATATACCGTCGATCACCAACTAACCTGCCTTGTGCCTACAAGATTCGTTCTCGCGGACGTGAGTGCTCTTTCATTGGGCAAAATTTACTCACAAGCACTATGTATGAGCGACTACAAAAAAGGGGCCAGATTCTCTATCCAGATCCAACACCACACTCAAGCTAATCTTGAAAATAGGGGGAGAGAGGGGGAAGAAGAGAGGATCAGTAGAAGGCATCACTCCGGCTGTGTTTGGGATGTCAAACTACGGAGAGATACTTCAGAAGCGGAAGTGAGTGGTCAAGAAGAAGGGATCCTACCCTGACAATTCATGCAAGGATGCACCTGTGTCACCAGAGTTTCCACGCCACAGTGCGACTGCGGCAATCTGGCACACATCATTTTATTGACATATCCAGCAACTATCACCCTGGCGCACTACACCTGCGGCGATATCCGCATAAGTGAATATTACGTATTGATAAATCACATTGCAACTTTTGTTCCACATATCGCTAAGTCCCTCCGTGCATCCCCATAGGCGATCGAGCGTTGCTACTTCTTTCATGGATCGACAGCCAGAATAGATACGACAGAGCATTCATCGAGCAAAATATATATGCTGAACTACCTAATGGCACCCAAGAACTTCAACCATTGGAAACTTTACACCCTAGAGGACAAGGGAAATGCCGAGAGGGTGGAAGACAAAGGGAAGACGCCGATGGTCCTTGATGCCCCCTACTAGATGCCAGATTATTTCGGACTGGGATAAACCTATAGAAGTTGTGGAAGCTGAGTACTGAGCGATCGTCACGAATGCCAAAGCACACAGGGGAGACAAGGGAAAGGCACTGTTGGACCCACATGTATATGACGAATAACTGCAAACCTGACTTTCAAAAGACGCACATGTATCTTAGTTTAGTTTGGGGTAATAGTTTGAGCATGTTACCATTTGTATCATGGGTGTAGTGAGGTGAACATATGCATCTAATCAAACCCTACGTGCCATGTAATTCATAACTTCATTAATAAGTCTATAAGTCCTAGTAGGTTATGATGTGAGTCACTATATGTCAACACCTACCTACACTATCACCCTATTGCAATTAACTGTCCTTACATTTCTTTCTTCGTAAAGTTATATGTTTCACGAAATTTTATTAATACATCGTCCAATTGTAAATGTAAGTTATTTTAGTCTTATAAAATTTTATTTAAATATAAGTTGATTAATAATTTTGGTGACACTTTTTATTCTTTTCTTTTACCTTTGTTCAATAAATGCCATTGCGTATTGTAATTGATATTTGTGTTGTGAAAAAAGGATCCATTTCGTATTCTAGCTAAAAACATGAGGTTTGTAGTGTGCTAATTGTTAGATCAGACTCGAACTTCGTAAATACGTAAAACAGAACCACAAATGCAACATGATGACGTTTTGAATTGTCTGATCTATGCTAAGTGAACAGGCTGCACACTGACTTGTCACGATGCTTGTGGTTTCGATTACCTCTTTATCACGCTGCTGAGAAGAGGGCTATCTCATGCTCATACGAGAAATCATATAGTGTGACAACTTTTATAGCCTGGCTTTTGTCGCCAGACGACAGAGGGTGCGGAGATCTCTGTCGCTATTTGAAATGGCGCTTGAATCCGGGCTGGTTTTTGTCTCCATTTCTATTGGTGATTGGTTTCTCTATTGCCAATAGAATTGACAACAGAAACTGTGGCACCGACGTGGCTCTCTGTCGTCTGTTCGTTTGATGACAGAGTTTCTGTCGCAATTTGAAATGATGACAGAGCATCTGTCGTCAATTCAAATGCTGATAGAGAGTTATTTCTGTAATTTTTTAGGTGGCGATATATTTATGAAATATTATTAAAAATCGTTACTTGTGTGGTAATCTTAATTGTCGAAGGTACTACACCATGTGTGTGTGTGTTTTTCCCATATTATTTAGTAGACATGCTGAGTGGCCTACACCGAAACATATGTGAATTATAAGAACAGGGTGAACTATTATTGTATTGCAATAGATAGGTCAACTAGGAAGCAAGAGTGAGAGGGCCCAAAGTGTACCGTATCCGAGATTGGGATTCGATGCTTTTTTTTGATTTCGGAAGTCTTTATTAAATAACCAAGAATAGTACATCAAGATGATACAAAGCCTTGAAATAAAACTTCCAGCCTCTGCCTCGCTCGGAGACACACAGCTACATCAATCAAAATCAAGCAAAATTTTAATGACTATCTATCCGTAGACTAGATCGCCACCCATATGCCCGGGAGTAAATATCCTTGGCCACACGGTCCAAATGTTGTGAGGCCTCCACCACTAAACCCTGCAAAGCCGTTCTGTGTAGAGTAGCCCAAGAACGGAGTCGATGAGAAGCCGCAAAAATAACCTGCAAGGGAGAGAAAGAGTGTTTCTTTTCAAAAATAATGTCATTTCTGTGTAACCAAATTGACCAACATATAGCTGCTGCCCCAAGCAGAACTAGCGGTTTCAAGTTTTTAGTTACACCATTTAGCCAACTTCCAAACATATGTGATGCTTTTTGGGGTTTAGTTATATTGAAGGATATTTGGGGAATGCTCCATACCGCTCTAGCAAGACGACAATCAAAGAACAAGTGCCTAATTGTCTCGTCTTCGTGACAAAAGCAACATGTTTTGCTTCCTTGCCAGTTACGCTTAGCTAGGTTATCTTTAGTCAACACAACACCTCGCCGGAGATACCACAAAAAAACCTTCAGTTTGAGGGGTGCCTTTAGTTTCCATAGTCTCTTATTCAAATTAGGGACATCTGGACGAATCATGGCTTGGTAGAATGATTTCACCGAGAACTGCCCATTTGGGTGTAAGGACCAGCGAAACACATCCTGACCTTGGGACAACTGAATAGTAGTCAAACGAGGAAGAAGATTATTCCACGCCACTAACTTGGGACCAATAAGGTCACGTCGCCATGATAAATTTGGAGGAAGGGAGTTAAGCACTTCCGAAATAGTTATGAATTTTGGTCGTGCAATATTATACAGACCAGGGTACTGATCTTTTAGGGTAGCGTTACCTAACCACTTGTCCTCCCAGAACCTCACTTGTGATCCGTCTTTAATAATGAAAGACCCAAAACGGAAGAAATCTTGTTTAATCTTCATAAGACTGGACCAGAATTGGGAGTCCCCTTGTTTTCTGTCAACTTGAACCAGTGGTTTAGTGCCTAGGTATTTGTTCCGCAAGATTTGTTGCCAGGTACCGTCAGTCGTGAGAAGCTTAAAAAGCCATTTACCTAATAGGGCAATATTTTTCAAATGCAAATCATGAATCCCAAGACCACCTTGGTCTTTGGGCTGGCATAGGATATTCCATTTAACAAGACGATATTTCCTCTTTTGTTCATCACTTTGCCAATAAAACCTAGATCGGTAGTAATTTAGTTTTTTTAACACTCCCTTAGGGACAGCGAAGAAGGACATCATATACATTGGAAGGCTACTCAAGACTGAGTTAATAAGTGTCAATCTACCACCTATCGAAAGGTGTTTACTCTTCCAACTACGAAGTCTTTTCTTGAACCGCTCCTCAATTATCCTCCAATCCGAGTTTTTTAGCTTTTTGTAGTGTATGGGAATTCCAAGATATCTTAATGGAAGGCCACCAGCTTTACAACCAAATAGATCAACATAATGCCCTATTGCCGACTGTGCTTCCCCGAAGCAAAAGATTTCACTCTTATGGAAATTTATTTTGAGACCAGAAAGTTGTTCAAAGGCACAGAGGAGAAGCTTCAAATTTGTTGCCTTTTCTAAATCGTGATCCAAGAAGAGGATAGTATCATCCGCATACTGGAGGATAGAGAGACCCTCATCCACTAGATGAGGAACTACTCCACTAAACTGCCCATCCTCTTTGGCTCTTCGAATCAGGATTGTAAGCATATCTGCGATAATGTTAAAAAGCAAAGGGGAGAGGGGATCCCCCTGTCGAAGACCTTTCTTCGTTTGAAAGAAACACCCGACATCATTATTAACATTAACCGCAACACTGCCTCCCGAAATGAAAGACTTAACCCAAGTAATCCACTTTGGCGCAAATCCTTTCATCCGTAGAGCTTGCATCAAGAAAGGCCATCTAACCTTGTCATATGCCTTTTCAAAGTCTATTTTAAGAATCACCCACTTATTTTTTCCTATGTAGCTCGTGTATGATTTCATGCAGTATGACGACACCTTCCAAGATATTCCGTCCACGCATAAAAGCTGTCTGAGTAGGACTTATGACACGATCTGCCACAGAATTCATCCTTGTTGTGGCAACCTTAGTAAAAATTTTGAAACTCACATTAAGGAGGCAAATAGGTCTATATTTCTGGATAATATTTGCATCTTCAACTTTAGGCACTAACGTGATCACTCCAAAATTTAAACTGAACAACGGCAAATTCCCCAAATAAAAATCATGAAACATTGTCATTAAGTCACCTTTTAAAACTTCCCAGAATTTCTGATAGAACTCTGCTGGGAAGCCGTCTGGGCCAGGGGCTTTATTATGATCCATGCTAAAAATAGCACTTTTGACTTCTTCCTCAGTGAAAGGGGATATTAAGACATTGTTCTCCTCTTGCGTTACCTGAGGAATATCCGTAATCCAATCCTCCATCAGAGTAAAGGAATTTTCCTCAGGCTCGCCAAAAAGTTCCTTGTAGAAGTTAGTAATGTAAGCTTTTAAATTCTCTTGCCCCTCGATTTTGCCATTGTCATGGTCAAGGGAGAAAATCTGTTTTTTCCTGTGCTTACCGTTAGCAATCATATGAAAGTAACGAGTGTTATTATCCCCTAGTAGCATATCCTTTACTTTAGCACGTTGCGCCCATTTGATCTCCTCTTCCCTAAGAAGAGTGGTTAGGTGATCCCTAGATTGAGCTAATAGATCCCGCTCAAAATTAGTCAAATCCCGAACCTCGGCTGTGGTATCTAAAAGCGAAACAGTAGATTGTAATGCCGACTTTTTTTGTTTGTAGACACCATTCGAATGGGCAGCCCAACCCCGTAAGTGCCTTCGCAATGAGCTCAGTTTATTATTCCAGCGTTGGACTGAGTTTTGCCCTTTCACCGATTTATTCCAAATATTAACAACTCTATCATGGAAATCGTCATGAGTAAACCAGCTAAGTTCAAATCTAAAAGGTTTTAGAAGGCCTTTGTAAGCTGGTTCCCTCGTGTCTAGAAGTAACGGGGTGTGGTCCGAAACCCCTCTATCCAAAGCCCGTACCGACACCAGCGGATATTTGAATTCCCACTCAGTTGACATGAGAACCCTATCCAGCTTTTCATACGTCGGATTAGGCAAAGAGTTAGCCCACGTAAATTGTCGACCAGTTAACTCTATTTCCCTTAAGTCAAAGCTATCTATGACAGCATTAAACAGGAAAGGCCATCGATCATTGAATCTATCCTTGTTTTTCTCTGTACTACTTCTCAAAATATTGAAGTCCCCTCCTATTAAGATTGGCAAAGGACTCTCCTGGCAAGCGCGAACCAACTCTGCTAGAAATGGTGATTTGAAATCGTCCTGAGCAGGGCCATACACTGCCATAAGAATCCACTTGAACTTATCTAATTTATTAGTTAGGTGGAATTTGATATAAAATTCACCGTCACAAATTAAAGACAGATCAAGCGAGGAAGTATTAATCCCAAGGAGGATGCCCCCTGATCGTCCCCTCGGCGGTAGACAATGCCAAACGAAATCTGAACCTCCCGAAAGTTGTGTCAGATTTGATTGTGACATATCCTTTTTGCCTGTTTCCATGATAGCAATGAAATCAAGTTTATGTTCTTTAACGGCTTCTGCTATGTACCGATATTTAGCCAAGTCAGACAGACCTCTGCTATTCCAGTAAAAACCTTTCATTGGGCAACCTCTTTCTTTGTTTTTCTTGAGTTTTTATCTTTTCCCCCAAAACGAGTGTTCCGTTCTTTGGAGGCCAACTTAGCTTTCCGACAGGAGGCTTTGAGATCACAAATCCTTGTGTCCAAGTCCCCATTATCAAGGTCCACTTCAGAGACATCTTGTATCAAGTGCGCGAGTAGGTCACAATCCTGTGTTTGTACCTCGTCATCACTTTCCTCTAAAAGATGACACTCGCTAGGTAACGTTCTCTCCTTATTACCGACCTTTGTTTTTATGGCTGTTTGGACCCCCATCCTATCAATCTCAATTTGTTTTAAAGCATTGATAGACAAATTAATACTTTCATCACCATTGTCTCCTAACTTGAGACCTATGTTATTTAAATTGGAGGCACAAATCTCTTCAGGCAACAAAACAAAAGAGTTGGGAGGTGTTGGTATAGGGTTACCATTCAATGAAGAAGCCAGGGGTGCAGGCGAATGTGGCAGACCGTTGTTGGTAGCCATCGTCTTGTTGCCCAGCTTGTTCACCTTTTCCAAGCTCCGTGCTGCAGCCCTTTTCATGACCTTGGTCATAATGTCTTCATCTGCCATTGTTACCCCATCATTAGAAGAGGAATTAGTACGCAAACTGCGACGAAAACCGTCCACAGAATGATAATTTTCAACGGCCCCCAAATTTAAATATGCTGGAGTTTTGTTACCTTGTTCCCGGTTTGTCTCTTGGTTATTTTTGGCGTCGCACTTGTCACCCTGCACAGCACATGTTGACGAGTTCGTCACAGGTTCGTAGGGAGCCTGTGCATCACTGCACTGTGCCGATGTATCAAGTGTCGGGCAAAGATCAGCCATGCAAGCTACGTCTTGCAACTCTCCGTTCAAATCAGCATCTGTTGCCAGCCGGCCACCCTGAAGATCGTGTAAGGGCGTATCAGAGCCTGAATTGTGAGCCGAGATCGGCGCCTGTGTTGTCAAGGCCAGGCTATTAGAACCCATGTCAAAGTAGGTATCTGAAGTATTCCCAATAATTGTGCTCCGACGATCAGTTCTAACAGCAGCAGGTGTCAACTCGGAACTTAGCTCACTCGAAGATATTTGTTTCCCAGGAACAGGTCGAGGACCAAGCGGTGTGACTGCTAGTTTTTGTCGACACAGTTTCATAAGGTGGATTCGATGCTAGCAGCTGCTTCGATTAGACGGCCGAAAGAGAACGGGTGGGTGTGGCGTCAAGAAAGAAAGAAAGAGAGAGAGAGAGAGAGTAGGAGAATCGCATACGACGAGGTCGGTCTGCCGGTTGGGTGATGCATGCTGTTAGTGTTAGAATGTGTGGTGTGGATGAGTGTGAGGTCGCGTAAAACCTGCGCTGCATAGTATGAGTGCGGTGCCGTCCGATGAAGCAAATCCACAAATTTTTTTTCATTTAGACCCGGTCCATCTGACGTCCATATCATTGGTGAGGCTATAGGCTGATTGTATACCTAATACGTAGGCTACGTATGATTAAATCATCCATCATCGAGGCAGTGTTCCAATTAGGTAGAGATTAGTGCGCTATAGCTTTTCTTTTGAGACCTCGAAAGCGACGCTATGTCCGTGAGATTAGGGGTGTTTGGGACTGCTCCACAAACTCTGCTCCACAAACTCTACCGTGAAGCAACTCCACAAAAAACCTAGAGTTTGTGGAGCACCCCTTTAGGTGCTCTCACAACTCCACCTTTTTTTTCCTCGAACAGAGTGCGTGGAGCTGAACCTGTTTGGCTAAAAAACGTGGAGCGGAGCTGAAAAACGTGGAGTGGAGCAGTCCCAAACACCCCTTAAGACTCCGCTCATTTCAGCTCCAGTTTCTGATTTATTTTTTATTATTTATAAATTTCATTTTTTCTTAACTTCTGGCCTTTTTTGCTGGTTCTCTTTTTCCCCGTATTCGATTGCGTTGTCCGTGTTGAGCTAGCATATTTTTTTCTATTTTTAAATTTTTTAGACTTAATTACACCAAATAAGCCACCTTCAGCTATAGTGAAATTTCAGCCGCTACAGTGCAGTTTCAGTCATAAGTTACAGTTTTTCAGCCCAACTGAGCGGGGACTAAGGCCCCATTTAAAACAGTTTTTTCTTGGCTGTGTCTGTCGGCTTTGATTGAAGAAGCATTGAAACAACTATTAACTTTTAATCTAGGCATTTAATTAAAAAAAGAAAACAACAAATTATTATGTCTATACAAATAATACAAAGAAAAAAAAACATATTTAAAAACCATATTTACGGTCAGCGGCTTCTAAAAGCTAGAGGATACCTAGCGCTAACTAGTGCGTGCTTTCTCTCGAATGTAATAGCAGTAGATGGGAGTAAAAACCAAGGAAATATGTAGGAGGAGGCGGGCGACATCAAATCAGCAAATTGGTGTTAGGTACTAGCATTTGTATCGATCGATCGCTGCCAAGTTGGCCTAGAGCACGCATCAATTTTATTTTATTATTATCATTATTTTTTTTGCAGGATAGAGCATGCATCATTGAATTGGGCCTGTTCTTTTCGGCTGCGGCTTATGGCTTTTGGCTGAAATTTTTGAATTTTGGCTGTTTACGGTACAGATTACGGAGAGACAAATACTCACTTGTGATTTTAGCTAGTATAGATGTTGGGCTTTTAACGTGTAGATCGTTTAACTTGTAGACCTCGTCTTGAGAAAATACTCCGTTTGAAAGTTAGGTACTGTAGCAAAAGCCAAAAGCCGTCGGCTTCGGAGAAAAAGAACAGGCCCATTATATCGGCCAGCAGAGCAGAGAGCGAGCGATTACTAGCAAAAGGTACGGACAGACATTATCACCACGTGCGTGTTTGCATGTGTGGATCTGATGCTGCATGCAATGCAATGCAAGCACCCACGACAGGTCAGGTGTTTGTCAGGTGGACATATAGGCCAAGTGTCAGCATATCGACCCATCGTGTCGCTCGATTTCCTTTCTCTTTCCCTTCCTGAATCCGGGCATGTCGATCGATCGTGTTGGAGCTCGGAACAAGGCTAGGCTAGCCACCCCAATTTCATTTGCACGCACGGCACGAGCTGCTGCTTCTTCGGTCGCCGACGGCACGTTATTTTTCAGTTTTTAGGTTTTTAACAGTATCTAGTTTTTAAATAAGATGATTTTTAAGATTGCGTTTACTAGTTAATTATTGTATGTATATACCAACTTCATTTATATTGGTAAAAATCGCACGTGGGTTTCTGTTACTATATAATCTCTCATATAAATAGTCCAAAAGCTATCAATCACAGCTAAAAACCGTAAATCGCGATAAAAAGGATAGATCCGACACTAGCTACTTATCGAGGTTAGTTAATTAGTTAACTACTCTAGATAGCTAGCTTTCTTCTTTCTTGGGACATACTGCTAATCAATATGCACCTTTACTAATCAATTGCAGGCATGGCCCGCATGAGCACTAGGGTGGTGATCATTTGGGCTTATTTTTGGTGGTTTATGGCTGAAAAACACTGTAACTAGCTGAAAAAACACTGTAGCTGACAGATGCTTATTTATCATAATTAAATTTAAAAAATATAACAAATATAAAAAATATATTAGCCTATTACATATAATACAAACAAATAAGGGAAAAAAAAGAACCGGCAAAAAAGCTCAACAAAAAACCAAAAGTTCAAAAAAAGACGAAATTTATGAATAGTGAAAAATAAGCCAGAAACTAAAAACAGAAGCCCAACTGATCACCCTGTAGTTTGTGTCTAACATATGTACCATCATATCTGGATCTGATCAATCGAGAACCACACATTCAGATGAATTGAGCGTTGCGAACCCTGCGCGCGCTGCCTCAATTAGGTGGTGATCGGTTCGGCTGAAAAGCTCGTGGCTTATGGCTGAAAACACTGTAGCGGGCTGAAAAAAGCACTGTAGCTGACAGAGGCTTATTTAGTATAATTAAATTTAAAAAAATTTAAAAATAAAAAAATATGTTAGCCCATTACGTATAATACAAACAAATACGGGGAAAAAAAGAACCGGCAAAAAATCTCAACAAAAAGTTAAAAGTTCAGAAAAAAATGAAACTTATGAATAGTAAAAAATAAGCCAGAAGTTAGAAGCTAAAGCCGATCTAACTACTCCAACGACTCTTGCTCTTCTAATGTGGAGTACAATGTATGTCGTCACGTACGAGCTTACTCTTCTTAGTTGCTCCAAATTAGATAGCACAAACTAAACACAGACTACATTGTAACGCCCCATTTCTGGATCGTTGGTATTTCCTTGCAATTACCCAAAACTATTCAGTTATGAGTACTGTAGACGAGTATATATCATTACCATCACAAGCTTAAGCATAAGAATCAAACTTTATTATAAAATTAAGACTTAGCAGTCAAAGTTTACACAGTGGGACGTACAATCTAAAGTTATATTACAATACAAAAGAACTCCACAGACATGTCTGAGCGTAAAATAAATCCTAACACCAGGCGTCGTCTATATCGTAGTGCTCCTTACCGTCATCTTCATAGATTTCTTCATTTTCTTAGCAAATATTTTCTGTTTATAATTTCAGCAAGCATTAGTACAATCAACCGTACTCAACAAGTCATATGAGAAAACACTATATAACTACTTGCCAAAATTTCCAAAAGATGGAGATATAGTGCTTTATTAAAATATTTATGGACACAATTTTGTTTGTAAATGTTTTTAAACACAGAAGATTAATAGTTCCTTAAGGAATTGGGGTTTCAAAACTTGATTATTAGACTTCAACATTTTCAAATCTATTTATGCTTCGCTATTGGAATCACCCATTAAACATAGCTTCATTTACCGGAAGCACGGTGTATTCAAATACCATTTATTATGACTCTGCAGAGTTACCGAACTTTATCCACAAGATTCATCGACCCACATGACTGAGTTGAGAAAACAAGATTATTTCATTGCTTATCTCTTTATGTAGCCTCTACCGATAGACTAGGTACCCCCTGTCACATAATACGGCGGCCTGACAGGGCTGAGCCTACCATTGGGAAAGTATGATTTTACCGTTTCCATATCACATTCGGTTGAATTTCCTAAACTAGCATGGTATATTTTATAGTTATTTATTATTATTATTATGGCTTATCAAGGTGAATATGGTCATAAAATAAAACAGAGCTTTTACATATGGTAAGATATAACTAATATCATGTTATTTTAAACATTTATCGTACAATAAATAACAGTGCATAAATAACACATTAAGAATACTAATAAATAAATAATTAAAGGAATGCAGGTTTAACATGATCAAAGACATGTGACTTGCCTTACAGATCAACGTATTCCATAATTTCGTATTTTTCTGATTCTTGTGCTTGATCTTGAGCTTCTTCTTCTTGAATTGGTTGACCTTCGACGTCGTGTGCTAGCGTAAAGCAAAGGAAAGTAATTCAATTCCATGCTCGTAGGGTTGAGTTAGGAATAAAGAAATCAAATTAAGAAAAAAATCCAAGAGAAATCAAATGAATTAGGTTTTGGGTTTATAGGTGTCTAATACGGGGAAATGAAGCTAGGGGATGGATCGGTGGGCTCGAACGGTCGAAATGAGTATACATAAGCATTTTCGGGTTTAGGTGAACAGTAACAGGTCTGGGCACTATTCATTGTGGGTCTTTACTATTCACACCGGGTCGGGTTACTGTTCACACGTCGGTGGGATTTTTCGGGTGATGAATAGTGCGCGCACAAAATCCTCTATTGGGGACAATATAGCAGGGCAATTAGGGCTTAATGACTGGGATTTGAGCTAGATTAGGTAAAGGTCTAGGAAAAATCGAAATCAAACAAGAAATCCAATTTTTTTTTTGAAATTTCCGTTTTGTTTCATACACATACTGTATACGTGACCTGAGTTGTAGCCGCTGAGACCTGCTATAGCCAATGTTGGACCAGACAGCGGCGGCACACAATGTCTCCAGAACCTTCCATGTGAAAGATTTATTTATTTATTTTGCTTCTTAAAAGAAAAGGAGGCGATCTAGAGAGAGTATATATGCTGCTGCCTCTGCGTAGCAATCACGAAAAATTATTTTTAATATAAAATTTACTGATCGATTATAGTACATACTGTGATGCCTTTATTTATATCAATCAAAATAACATATAAGTATCTATCTCTACAATCTATTATTATTTATAAACTAAAAAAAAGCGCATCTAAATACTTAAATGAACGACCCTTAGCTGCGCAAAGCCAGAGGATCCGGTTCCATATGGGTGTGACAGGACAGGGTGGTGCAGCCGAGCCGACGCTCTGAATAATGGCCCTAGCTCCATCTCCCGATTGCGCCTCGACTCGAGGTGAGAAGAAACAAAACTCGACGCTCTGAGTATATGCTGCCTGCTGCCTCAGCGTAGCGATCACGAAAAGTCGACGTCCCGTTCACTTTAGTTTCTAAAAACTACTTTCTAATTTTTATACTATAACTTATTTTTAAACTAAATCTCTTTTTAAAATAAGGTCTACAAATTAATTATAGTATATATACTATAACGACTTCATTTATATCGATCAAAACCGTATTTAAGTTTCTGTTACTCCGTAACCTCTCCCACGAACAACGCAAAAGTTATAAACCGCAGCTATAAACTATAAACCGAAGCAAAAAAGAACAGCTCTAATTTTGTTTGTATTGGTTTCTAAAAGCTACTTTTCTAAAGTACATAACTTTCAAACGGAGTTTCTTTTCAAGTTAGAGTCTACTGGTCAATTGTAGTATACACTGTAGTGACTTAATTTATCGGTCAAAATCGTATACAAGTATCTCTCTATAAGCTGCTACCATTCATAAGCTAAAATCAAAATCCAATATGAACATGTCCTTAACCTAACCTGTAAAAGCAACACGCCATACATGACATACATGCATATACTACCTTTTTTCTTAGACCACATACATACGTATACTATCTTTTGCTTCGTGTGTGCCTGCATGGTATTAGCCAACGGTGCATGTGTATATATGTGTGTATGTATAATTACTAACCAACGTGCAGATGTAAAATATGTGGGGAAGTTATCGACGTTTCTGAATGAAGTTATTGCCAACACAATATCGGGAAGTTACTGACGTTTCTAAATAAAATTACCATCGGTAGCGAGTGAAGTTACCGCCAAACGCTTACAGTACACAACCGGTGGTAACTTTCCTCATAGCCGGTGATAATTTTTTGGGCGCGCAAAACTGCGTGCATAGAACAAGCAGGCGCAGAATAGCTCTACCATATTGTACGTGCTACAGTAACTAGCTTTCAAATGGTGCGTTTTTCAAGTCAGGTGTCAACAGAAATATTGTAGTAAAAAGTGTACTGAGTTCAGCTGTACCGGCCATGCGACTATTTTTTCTACGTACTGCCTCCCGTGAACCGTCAGAATTCAAAAATTTAAACCATAAGTCATAGCCCAAAAGAACCTACCCGTATATAACAGCTATGCAGATGCTATCGCCTTATTTTATTCTTTTTCTTTTTTTAAAAAAACATGCACCGCATGATAAGAAAGAAAAATGAAAGGAGGCACGTGCTATACTGCGTGCCGTGCCGGAATATATACAGTATATATAAATAGACCAAAAATAAAGTGAACTGGACACATGCAAGATGCCCAGGAAATGGACAGGGCACGGGACAAACGCAAGCATCTCTCTCTCTCTTCCATCTTCCTCTAAAAGTACTAATATGGGTACCCCAGCTTGTTTAATTTCTACATAGAAAATGCAAGAAGAAACAAGCTAATAGGCATCCCTTGCAAAAAAAAAAAGGAAAAGAAAACTAATGGACATTTAGTATCTCAATTTGTAGTGGCACATCCACTGTGCTAATTAAATAGCAATAGCAGCAGCAGCTATCGCGGTAGCACAGTCTAGACGCTATTTGTGGCGCCGTAGCGGTGGCTATATAATATTAGGGAGTGACTATTGCATAGGCGACTGAAATTTTTTTATCTTTCAGTCACTTGAAGTTGCACTCTGAATCACCTAAAGTTGCAGGTGTTTTTTTTGAAGGGGGACTGTAATTTTAGTTGATTAAGAGTGCAATTTCAGGTCACCTGAAGTTGCACTCTGAATCACCTAAAGTTGCAGCTATTTTTTTTGGAGGGGGGCTGCAATTTCAGTTGATTGAGAGTGCAATTTCAGGTGACTGAAAGATAAAAAAATTTCAGTCGCATGTGCAATAGCAAAACCGATAATATTATCACCCGCTATCTGAAAACCGCTACAGCCCAATATCACTACTCATTCTTTCTTTGTTTATTTCTTTCGTTTTATACAAACTATCACTTCCTTTTCAATCTTTCTGTACAATTAAGAAAATGTTTAGGTGGCATATGTTCATATAGACAATTACCAAAAGAAAAAAAACCCAGAAAGTACTTACGATTGTGAATAGCCCATTTTCATTGAAAGACGGTGACAGTCACTCCTCAACTCCTGAGGCCTGACCACTTTGATTTCTAGAATATATTCTACTTTTTATTTTTCTGAGATTGCAGAAAAACCACTGCTTATCGATGGCAACTTGCCCTCCAAAATATGTACTGCTTTGCATCTTCCTTCCCAACAGTTGCATTTGATTAATCCATGGGGATGGGGGTAGTAGGTAGCGCGCTATCTGCCACCATCTCAAATAATCAACTAGCAACAGCAGCATCGATGCATGATCAAACCTTTAATTAATTTCTAGATGCAAAGCACTAGCAAGATAACAGAGTATTTCGATTGTTTATGTGATCGTGTTATTCCTGTCACTTGTTTTGCTTATTACATCACAGATCCTTCTCTGTTGCTCTTAATTTTCTTGGCAAGACGGACGTATTGAGACAGATGAACAACCAATCCAAATGGATGGGTCGATCGAGCCCTTCCAAATTCCAATGAGACGATGGTGATGACGATGATGGTACCGTGAAAAGTGTGCGTCTGATTTCTTTTGGCCGGCATGCCCGAAAGCGATCTCTCTTCCTTGATTTCTTTAAGCTTTGCTTGATTTAGGGTTCCAGTCGTGTGGTCTGCAGTCCGAGCTTATCTTCTTCGTGAGGGAGCAGGGGCGGAGTCAGGTTGGAGCAACATCCTGGACTTCACAGTATATCATAGATGACATTCAGTATATATAAGATATCTTTTTAAAATTTTATAATGAACTTTTGATCTTAGATCCAGGGCTAAAATCCAGCCAGTCCTGAACCTGGATCCGTCCGTCACTGTGAGGGAGTGCGTGTATTCAGGTGGTGGAGCATTCGATTGCGTTGCTCGACGATGCCTTGATCGTATCCTAGCTTGTATTACTAGCAGTAATTAACTTCCCCCAAAACCTGACCTAACCTTAATCCAATCACTGTGGCCTACGGTATGATGTCGGCACATGCTTACTCTTCTAATCACTTGTTGGTGGCATGCACCAGCTCTTCAGCCACTGGCACCTGGGCTCATATACAGCCGTCTATGTTAGGTCATGTACAAGTTTGACTTTTGATGTCGCCACGCCAGTTGACCCAATGCCAATACGAAGCATCGACCGGGAATAAACAAAGTCGAGATAACTGGAAACCAAAATCCAAGGGAAACGAATCCTCAGCAGTCGCGTACGGACGACTGCAGAGGGAAGTCGCAACCTGAGCGTCCGATTGAAAAAAGAACGGCTCAGATCTTTTTTACTACAGTAAAAATTACTGTAGCTTCAGTAATTTTTACTGTAGCTACAATATCTTTTACTGTAGCAACAAAAGGATCTGAGCCGTCCTTTTTCCAATCGGACGGCTCAGATCGCGACTTCCCTCTGCAGTTGCCCGTACGCGACTGCAGAGGATCTCGTTTGAATCCAAGACATATGTCGTAGTAGTAGATGGGATCGAGTGGTCCATGCAGAACAGCGCAACTATGTGAACAATAGCTTGGTAACGTAAGAATTTCACAGGCACAGGAAAGCTCCCATCCTTATGTAATGCCATATGGTCTAAACTACTTTAGGTCTAATCCTATTTTTAGATAGACTACGCACACGTAGCAATCCGTTTGCACTTTCGTCTTTACTTCGCGTAAAACGGTTAACCAGAGATTGCTACCATTAGAAGTCTTAAGCTTATATGGTAGTGCTTCTCAAACTAAACTAGCAAGGTGAGACTAACTCATACCCTCCCCTCATGTGTACATACATATAGGTCATTATTGGTCTAATTCTACATGTGTCAAGGTATTATTACATCATGCATATGGGGTATGTGGACGCAGTAAGTTTAGTTTTTTAGAAGGCGTACCGGCCACAGACTATGGGTTCAAATGTGAAAAATCATAACAGAAAATCGATGCAAATAACCCACCTAATATATGGTTTATGACCATCTAGTTTTAGTTATCGTCAAGATGCCATGCAGCGCTAAGCTATTCCATGTACGGTAGGCAGGAGGTGCAGGGAAGGTTTTGACTTTGTGCCTGCTACGGCGAATTGGTTATCATCCGATCCAAGGCGGCAATGCCGATAGGAAGCGTCCAAAGGGGGCCACAATAGAGATGTTTCCGATAATAATATTATTGATACGGTCCAAATGGGTGAGTCGAGATCTTCCGTAGGATAAATAAGAGTAAGTTTTATAATACAGCCTTCAGCTGGCTGTATGGATACTTACAGCCCACTTATCAGTCTACTCATATAGTAGTTACAGCCAGCTGAAGGCTGTATGACCTACCCTTTCCTCTCACAAAGTTTCTTGATTCTTGTGCTTCAGCTGGCTGTAAGCTTACAGCCCACCTCTCTTCTCTCTCCTCCTCTCTCTCTTCCACCTCAGCATACAGCCAGTTTACAACCTCTTATAATACTTGCTCTAATACTCGTACCAGTATAGGAGTCTGTATAGGAGCCAGACAGTGCGTTGATTGGCTGTAATACCTGTGTGGATCGTCGCACCCGGACCCGGCCGGCGGCACCAAAAATACGTTACTCCTAGCCAACCTGTGCTGTGCACTGTACTGGCTACAAGTACCAGTATCTTACGGGCTAGCCCAAAGATTGTCTGTGCTGCATACAACGGTAGGAGTGAGAGAAGAGCTCGGATGGATTCTTTTGAGCCATGATTTATGGTTTATGATTTAAATATTTAAATTTTAATTATTTATGAGAGATAGTATATAGAGAAAAATAGTTAATGAGATTTTAGTCGGTACAACTGAACTCAATATAATTTTTTACTATAATTTTCCTATTAACACTGTTTTGAAAAAACATACCTTTTAAAAGCTAATTATTATAGACAATATAAGCATAAACCAATTTTAAGTCCAAAAGAACCCGACCAAGATCTTATGGCCTAGCTCATTTCGACTTGAGCTTCTGATTTCTGGCTTATTTTCACTATTATTAAATTTCGTCATTTATTGGTTTTTTTTTGGCTTTTTGAGCTTTTTAGCCGATTCTTTTTTCCGTATTCGTTTACATTGTCCGTGATAGGCTAACCTGTTTTTTTCTTCTATTTTTATTTTTTAAGTTTAATTATGGCAAATAAGCTGCCATCAACTATAGTGCAATTTCAGCCAACTACAGTAAAACTTTAACCATAAACTACTTTTTCAGTACAAGTAAGCAGCACCAGAGAGGTGGGATTAAAATTAAACAGCAGCTACAGTTAAAGACTAAATGTGGATTTTTTTACTTCATTTAATTTGGTTCAGTAGTCGATCATGATGAGTGAGTACTTATCGTTATTGTTGTTTTTTTTTGTCAAACTGGAGGCAATTTATTTGTTAGAGAAAAGACAGTAGTACTTCTGTCGATCCTTCCTACCTGCAGTACTCACTACTAGCCACATAGGTGCGGCGACACGCCGCGCCAGCCACCGTGTGCACCGAAGTAAAAGAGGCGATAATTTGTGAGGAGGTTTTTAAAAAAATCGAGGGCACATGCGTATTTTCGAAAAAGTTAAAGGGTTTTTTCGTAAAAATTGAGGACCAGTATGTAACGAAACGAGGACCCGTACGCAATTTTAAAAACCGCGGGGCGCCATCCTGCAAATTGGAGGGGGTTTTTCAGAAAAAATCGTTGAAAAAAACCCGCCAGGGACCTTTTCGCGAGGAAAAAGAACCTGTTCGCGAGAAAAAGGACCTCTACGTAATTTCCGGAAAACATGAGGAAAGTACCTCCCCAGCCGTACGGGAAATCCCGCGCCACGCGCCGGTCGGGGCGCGCGCGCGGGCGAGCTGCGTGACGTGGCCGAGCGGGGGCTCGCGCATCCCCCGCTCGTAATAGGGGTTTTTATTCAGGGTCCGGGCAGGACATAATTAGCTGGAGTAATAACAGACTAATAGTAATTGTAGTAACGAAGAAAACAAATAAAAGATGCGATGATGGTCCCATCAAGATCGAGAGACACACAGAAGCGAACAAATCCTTGCTCCTTTAAGCTGCTACTGGGAAGATATGGAGGGGAAAAAAAGTCGCAATCCCATCAACTGATTATTTATTTATTTAATTAATTAAGCAAGATTGGTTAGTAAAAAGATGTCCTCTAGTCGTGCTGTCGTGGTAGTAGAGTTTACGGACACACATGTCCGTTTGGCACAGCTCTACCACCGGCTCCTGAAGCTGTTTGGAGCTGTTTTGTGCCAAACGAAATACAACAAAATAGCTTCACCCAAAAAGTCCCTTAAAACCTGCTGAGACAAAAGTAGCTTCTTAGAGCAACACCATCCCATTAGTCATTTCTCCCTCTCTATTTCCTAGAATGAAGAGGCTAGCTATTATTTTCAACTCTCTATTTGAGTTAGCATTCCAATGGCCTAGCTATTTGAGAAGCGAGTGAGGAGGCGCTTGCCAAATCTAGCTAGCGGCCGGGAGAAAATAGCGACTCGATAAAAATGAAGAGGAGGATAAAGAACCGGTTGGAGTCCATTTCTTGAGTCATATTAGGTAAATATACAATGAAGAGCAGGATAAAGAACCGGTTGGAGATGCCGGTGGAGCTGAAAAAATAGCTTCACCCAACTCTACTTGTGAAGTAAAAAAAATATCTCTACTTGTGAAGTGGAGTCGTGCCAAACGGGACCTAGCTAGCTAGTGACGGCATTCGTTCCGTTGCAGGCCTCCCAATCCCATTCTCCTCCTCCTCATCTCCTCCCGTTGAAGCGGCCAGGCTCCCCTCCCATTACGCCGCGTCGTCGTCTTCCTCGCTCTCTCTCTCTCCGTCTCTCTCTCACACACACAGAGAGACACTAGGTTTCATCGCTCCACCTCCGTGGCGCTTAATCGCCATCGCGCCCCGTCCAATCCAACCAGCAGCGCCAGTGGGAGGCAAGGCAACCCCGCTCCTCTCCTCACCTCTGCCACGGTACGGGACCTTCCTCTTCTCTTCGATTCGCTTTATTTCTACGCGTCTCCTCTCCTCTTCTCTTCTCTTCTCTTCTCAATTAATCGCGCGTTTGGTTGGTTTCGCCATCTCACGCGGTTTGCTACGCTTTGGTTGGTTTCGACTCTCACCTCACCCTCCCTGTCTCTGTGTGTGTGTGTGCGCGCGCGCGCAAGGTCTCCCCGGTAATCAAATCAACCGATTTTGCTTCTGATTTACCCCATAGTCGAATCGGTGCTTACACTTTGCAGCAGGGTTTCCGCAAATTTTTTCCCCATCTTCTGTTTGATCCAATCCGACCTCGTTTGGGATTTGGGAACGGACCGTGTGTGATTTCGTGCCTTGTGCGTGGGTTTGCCTATGCAACAGGACTAGCTGCTTGTCACTCCATATTACTTTTATAGGGAGCTCTGTACAACACTTGAACCAAGTCATGTATACGATGGTTGGTTTCTGAACCTCCCTTAGAAGAATACACGTGACTGGTTGATGATTTCCTGTTGCTCTCTAGATTGTTGCCTAAGGACGGACGGTTCGTCTAGTGCCTAATCTTCGCCGCTAGTTCGGATATTATTGTCTTCGATTGCTCGCCCCCCGTGTTTCGTGGACGTCGCATGAACGAGTTCACGGGATGTGATTTATTCACTTTTCATTTCTATCCATACGTATGTGTGTCTGTAAGGCTGTAACAAGCCAATAGTTTGTTCTTGCCAAAAGCGCAAAACCACTTAGCCTTAACTGTTCGAGGTGATTCTCCACTGTGTTCCTGCTCAGCTTTTCCTAAAGTTTTAATGCTCCATTAGATCAGTGGGTCCCCACCACTGTACTGGGTGGATAGCAATTAATTGGCGAAAGAACAGTGGGGTTTGAGCATTCAGGTTCTGATGCTACCGTTGATAGCTTCGCCCACTTACTATTGTCCCTTCACAATGTGGTGATAATCAACAAAAAAGATCTGGACAATCCATCTCTAAAAGGCGTTTGGAACAGGCTACACAGAAACAAAAGCCACTCCAGAGTCCAATAGAGAGAGGAGCAGCAAGGCTTATGAAGGAACGACGCAAGAGAGAATATCGGCGTGATCAAGATCGAGAAACAAGATTAAGGAGGTGATTGTTATAGTTGGTAATCTTGTTTTCAGAGTTGGTAGTCGTACTCGAGCATTGGTGGTCGTGTACGAGGACGCTCGTAGTCGTGTTTGAGTTTGTGTACGAGACGAGTCAGTTCATCGAATTCGTGTCGGAGTCGTAGAAGTCATAGTCGTAGTCGAAGTCGAGTCCGTCTCAGAGTCGTAGCTAGTCTCCGAGATGTAGTCGTAGAGCTGGGTATAAAAGGGCAGAGTAATGTAACGAGAGAGGGCAAGCAAGAGAGAAAGCGATCGATGTGATCGGAGCAATCGGTGTGATCGAACAGAGAGAAATAAAGAAGAGAAGAAGGAGCAGTTTTGACTCCAGGAAACGATTGAGCGGAGGTGTCTACAGAAGCTGAAGACGTGGTCGTAAACGAGTTACGACCATAGTTGTGGAGCAGAAGACGTGGTCGTAAGGGTTATGACAACGACAGTCGATAGAGCCTTCAACGTAGTCGACAGAGTCACAGCGTGGTCGTAATCGGTTACGACTACGGTGATCGAGCCTACTACGTGGTCGAAGGAAGCGCAGCGCAGTGGCGGAAGACGTTGTCGTAACTTTTACAGCTGAAGTTACGAGTACGCAGTCGGAGCTGGGAGGCGTGATCGGTTCCAGATGTGGTCGTATGACTGTAGTGAGTGGTCGTAAAGGCTACAGAGTGGTCGTAGGCTGCAACAGGACTCCTAGTAGTTTATGAGTTGAAGGCATGTTTGTGATCTTCTTCACACCTAATCTATACTGTTGCCCTTAAGTTAGATAGCTGATTCTTGTGAAAGTGTTTTTTTAATTATTATTATTTATGATTCTTTCAATAGGACAGATCGTCCATTGTAGCGTCCCTGTGCCCTAGTTTCATCTTATAACTTTTGCTCCTTTCACTGGAAAGATCTGCACGGGTTAGTTCTGGTTGCTCTTGTAAGTGTTACTGATGTATCTCATCTAACCTTTTGTGCAGGTTGTGCTTTGGATCTATCTTCCTCATTATTGCTGATCAATCCACCTAGGGGGTATGCATGACAGCCCCCGTGGCTCTTCCAAATGAGCTAGAAGGGATCTCCCATTCTGAAAGAGTTGAGCTATTCCGAGACGTCAGTTGCAGTATTGAAAAGGAGGTGTTGGCCAGTCCGGCAAATGACCAAGATTCATATGCTTCTGGAACAAACCCTGGATTCAGAGTTGGAGAGATTAGTCTCCCTAACGGGGATATTTATTCCGGCACATTGTTGGGGAACACACCAGAGGGTTCAGGGCGGTATCTGTGGTCAGATGGTTGTATTTATGAGGGTGAGTGGAGGAGAGGGATGAGGCATGGGCAAGGAAAGACGCTATGGCCATCTGGAGCCGTGTATGAGGGCGAGTATTCTGGTGGCTACATGTATGGTGAAGGCACATATAATGGAAAGGATAACATCATTTACAAGGGACGGTGGAAGTTGAATCGTAAGCATGGGCTTGGATGCCAGACATATCCTAACGGAGACATGTTTGAAGGTTCTTGGATTCAGGGAGAAATAGAAGGTCATGGGAAGTATACATGGGCAAACGGAAACACTTACATTGGCAATATGAAAATTGGCAAGATGTCTGGGAAGGGAACTCTCACTTGGAGAAATGGGGATTCGTATGAAGGTAACTGGTTAGACGGCATGATGCATGGGTGTGGAATCTATACATGGAATGAATGCGGGTACTATGTCGGAACTTGGACCAGGGGACTCAAGGATGCAAAAGGCACATTCTATCCAAAAGGTTGCAGAGTTCCTGTTAGTGATGAGCTCTATATCAATAATCTAAGGAACCGAGGTGTGTTGCCTGACCTTAGAAGGCAGAATCATGGTTCACGCATACTTCACTCTTCCTCAGTTGACATGGGAAACATGAAGGTTGGCATAACTCGAGAATCTTCAGGTGCTTCATCTAAAAGGAACTCAAGTGATCAACCTCATTTGAAAAATGTGTCCTTGGAAAGACGGTGGAGTCTTGAGGTGGCTATTGAAAAATTCATTGGCCATGAAACAAGTGGAAGCTCTTGTCTAGAAAGCTGTGAAAGCATTGGCGATCCTGATTTGCCTATACTGGAAAGGGAATACATGCAAGGTGTTCTAATCAGCGAGGTAGTACTTAACAGGAATTTTTCAGACTCATCCAAGAAGGCAAAACGCCGCCAGAAGAAAATGGTGAGGGACAGAAAAAAGCCTGGAGAGACAATAATTAAGGGCCATAGAAGCTATGATCTAATGCTCAGCCTGCAGCTTGGAATCAGGTAATGCCTCCAATGTTGGCATCATGGTTTCGAATTTGCATGCCATTGGTCCTTTTCTTTTATTTGCTCAGCTATAACTGGTCGGTGTTACTCCCTGTTGTTGAATGTTCTTGTTTTTAAATAGTGTCACTTCTCTTGGCATTATATGCTGAAAGGGAGAACAGCACAATTACTAGCCCCTCTAGTCATCTAACTCGAACTGCCATTTATAGTGCAATTGAAACTAAATAATGACCACATTATCATTTAGCTTCTGAAAAGTAACAATGCAAGACTTAGTTGGTATCTCTAGGCTAGGCCAGGAAGTTTGCAACCAGACCTTTTTTTATCCCTGTTAGGAACCGCTGCAGCATATACTTTTTTTTTTGTTGGTAGCAGAGCACGATGTTCAAACATCTGGGACAAGTATATATATTCTATAATGATCAATGTGTTATTGTGATTAGGTACACTGTTGGAAAGATCACGCCCATTCAAAAACGTGAAGTTCGTGCCTCAGATTTTGGTCCAAGGGCAAGTTTCTGGATGAACTTCCCAAAAGAAGGATCACGACTTACTCCTTCACATTCTGCAGAAGATTTTAAATGGAAGGACTATTGTCCCATGGTTTTCAGGTTTGTTATATTGATTTTAGCTTTTATGACAATATGTATATCAGAAAAATACCAATGACCTTATTCTTTGTAGATTTATGTGGTCTTTAGAATTTGCACACTTACCTAACATAATTTTCTTTCATTTGAACTTCTGGATCTTCTCATGGACATTTTTCCCCCTAATTTCTAGTCTTCACCTTTCTCCTGCATTTTTCTACTTTAAAACACAGTCTCATTTCATTTATGTAGAAATTTGAGGGAGATGTTCAAGATTGATGCTGCAGATTATATGATCTCCATATGCGGAAACTCTGCACTTAGGGAGCTATCTTCTCCTGGAAAGAGTGGAAGTGTCTTTTTCCTATCACAAGATGATCGATTCATGATTAAGACTCTCCGGAAATCTGAAGTGCAGGTTTTATTTTCTATTTGGACTTCAGAGATAATATAAGTTATGCTAGGAAGTTCTGTCATGATATAATTTATAAATCATGCATTAGCAGTGGAAATTGAATTTTTCATGACTCCATATGATCCTGTAGGTTCTTTTACGAATGCTTCCAAACTATTATCATCATGTCCGTACTTATGAGAACACCCTCATAACTAAGTTCTTTGGCCTGCACAGGGTAAAACCTTCTAGTGGTCAAAAGGTAATGACTGTTGACTTCTCTACAAATTTCTTTTGAGGGTTCTTGAGTTCTCATTCCTTTCTGTGTAGTAATGATCCTTGTTTAATATTTGCAAATTGCAGTTCCGGTTTGTTGTGATGGGAAACATGTTTTGCACGGAATTGAGAATTCACCGGAGGTTTGACTTGAAAGGTTCATCCTTAGGTCGCTCTACCGACAAAATCGAAATTGATGAGAACACAACTCTGAAGGATTTGGATCTTAATTATTCCTTTTATCTTGAACCTTCCTGGCGTGAGGCTTTACTTAAGTGAGCATATTTTCTCTAAAAATCATCTTTACTTACTGAGTTATGGTTTCTGTGGCATAATTGCATTATATTTTGTGATGCATTTCTGTTAAATCGTTGTTCAGTTAGTATAGTACTTAAATATAAAATGCATGTTGAAATTAAGTATATATTTTAACTTGCTAATGGAAGTGAACTACTTGGAGAGCAAAGATAGAGATAGTAAAGATACAAGGATCTGAAGAGACATTGCCCCTTAAGACATGCCCACTGAATGTCAGTCCAGCCATGTGCTACGATCATTTTTCAGGTTCAGGTTTTGTGCAAAGTCTTTCTGCATAGGTCCACCTAGAAATGACTATTATGGTAGCACTTAACCTTCTGGACATGTACGGTATTGCTGTGTTCATTTTGTTTCCTAGTGTTGCTGTTTTCATTTTGCTTCCTAGCATTATTATGTTTTCTTTTTCTCTTAGAGCAGTCATGCAGCATGATCAATTTTCACCTTTTAACAGCGTTTTTCATGATCATTGCTCTCCTATTTAGGCAGATCAAAACTGACAGCGAATTTCTAAGGACACAGCGGATAATGGATTACAGCCTATTGCTTGGAGTCCATTATAGAGCTCCCCAGCACCTGCGGACACGTGCATCTTATCGTCAAACCATGGCAGCCGAGAGATTAACTGTTCTTTCAGAAGAAGGTAAAGTGCACTTTTCCCTGCCGGTAAATGGAGTTTATCTACATGTTATTTTTCAGTTTCAGTGATCTTGAACTCCAGGATGTGGGACGCATTGTAACCACTTGTATTTACTGACTGATGTTCCCTAGAATGTTTACTTGAATGGTAGTTCAGTTGGTGATTGTTATAGTGCCACTTTCTGATGTTAACCTGTGTTATATGATCATATCTACTCATTGTGTCCGGCTGATTTCAGGTTTTCAGCTAGTAGTCGCTAATGTTATGCTGTAGGATCTCGGCGTACGTGCATTAGGCGAGCGAACGGTACCACCGGTACTGTAGCAAATGCGAACAGTACCGTGCAGGTACTGCAGCAGCATGTAAACAGTATCATGGGTACTGTAGCATATACGGATTTGAGTGGTTCGCTAATATATCGCGGATTAGGAATATAATAATTAGTTTTCTTATTATTTAGGTTTATTTCCTTTTAGATTATTCTATGTATTAGAGATAAATTTCCTATTATTAGGAATTAGTTTCTTTAATATAGAGATGTTTCTTAGATGTCCAATTTAGCCATCCCTATAAAAGGGACAGCATTATACTTATTATCATTAAGCAATAAAGCAATCAAGTTCTAAACCGATTAGTCTCCAGATCAGAGCATCCAAAAGGAGGGTGATCCTAAGCTATCCTGGTCTATCCTCTACTATAACATTTTGGTATCAGAGCCACTCACCATGGCTTCCGGTGTCATACTATCTGTCTAGGAATCATTGAAGGCTAGCAACAAGGAGTTGATAGCCTTACTCGAGAAAGCTATGGAGATGGTAGACAAGCTAAAGGAGCACGAAGAGGCGTCGCGTGCCATTGCAATGATTGTGCTGCCACCACCTTCCCCGACACCGACATTGACACTGGCTATGTCACCAATGATGACTCCTCTTCAGGCTTCACCTTTGGTGCCTTTGCTAAGGAGGAAGATTGTCGTTGTCCAATGGCGGTCATTTCCACATGGCCGGCCAACACTATGCCTCCGCAAGTGTGAAGCACAACAGTTGCCATGTGGGGGTTAGCGGCGGCGTCATATCTCTTCCATAACCGTTGCATCCCGAGGTAAGAAGGATGATATTGCTGCCCTGCGCTGGATGCCCATGCCCTCAACGTCTCCTGTGTCATCAAACCACGCTCAGAGATTGCTGTCCATTGGAGCTCCGCATGATTTCCTTTCATGCGACACGATATCATCATCACGCCCTCTTGTCAACATGGGGTTACGAAGGACTTCAACCATAGCTGCCACCTGATAGCTCGAGGACGAGCTGTCTCACCACGAGAGGTGTAATGTTATGGCCTAGGATCTCGACGTACACGCAGCATGCGAGCGAGCCGTATCGTGGGCACTGTAGCAAATATGAACACTACCCGTGAGCACATACGGGTTTGGGTGGTTCGCCAGTATATCGCAGATTAGGAATATAATAATTAGTTTTTTTATTATTTAGGCTTATTTATTTTCTAGATTATTTCTATGTACTATAAATAAGTTTACTATTATTAGGGATTTGTTTCTTTAATAAAGAGATGTTTTTTAGAGGTCAAGTTTAGTTATCCCTATAAAAGGGACAATATTATATCTATTATCATTAAGCAATAAAGCAATCAAGCTCTAAACCAGTTGATCTCAGATCAGAGCCTCCACAAGGAGGGTAATTCTAAGCCATCCTGGCCTATCCCCTACCATAACACTGAGATCTAGATGAGTTTTTCAATTGAAAATTTTCCTTCTGAAAATATATGTGAGTTACACTTCTAAATTCATGATCCCACCCAACCTATCCACAATAACCTGACAGTCCCGTGAACTCGGTCTGAATTGTCTAAATGAGCAAACCTTGTTGAGTCAGTTAGCTGTAAGTTGCCTTCACGGGATACTGGGTGAGCGCACAAATTTGTCTGATAGTTGCTCTGTTTTGCAATATGCCATGTTCTTTTTTATTTCTGTGATACGTTTACTTCCTGGAGTTCTATGTTTAATTCTTGTTAAGATTGGGGAGCTAATGTTCATTGTCGGCAATGATCTTGCATAGATGCTCAGGAGGATGATGCTTTTAACTACCCAGAAGGGTTAGTTTTGGTTCAAAGAGGTAGTGACGAAAACAGTGTGGTCGTTGGCCCTCACATAAGGGGAAGCCGATTGCGATCGTCAGCTGCTGGATTTGGGGAAGTAGATCTCCTGCTTCCTGGTACAGCGAGGTGAGGGTCCTTTTTCTTTCTAACCATCCCTGTAACAACCATTGGTCTAAAATTGCTTGCACTGCAGATATTTGGTAACTTGTGGAAGTCATTTGGGAGGATTACCAAACGTATTCTTACTGTCTTTTGTTTGCAGGCTTCAGATCCAGCTAGGTGTTAACATGCCTGCAAGGGCAGACCAGATCCCTAAAGAAGATGAGAGCAAATCATTTCGTGAGGTGTACGACGTCGTCCTTTACCTGGGTATCATTGACATTTTGCAAGAGTACAACATCACGAAAAAGATTGAGCATGCCGTCAAGTCCGTGCAGTATGACTCTGTCTCAATCTCTGCGGTCGACCCCCACTTCTACTCGGAGCGTTTCATGAAGTTCATCCAGACCGTCTTCCCTGAAAATTCATAGAGCCTCAGCAGCCCTCGCCATTATTTGCTCCAGAGATTCTCCACCCTGCCGTTGTCTTAGCTGGTTCTAATATTGGGCAAGCAAATGAACCCTGATCCTGCGGCATTCTGGTCCCAGTTGAAACTGGTTACCCTGGAAGCGCCGTAACTGCATTCTCTTCGCTTCAGCGTGGAATATATTGCATGCCCGTTCCTTTGAAGATGAACTGGCAGAATGAAGACAGCGGCAGTGTGCCCAACTCCCAACTTCTGGTACCTGTCCAGGTACAAACGAGCCGCAAGCGGTCAGCTGGCGCAAACCATGGAGCGTACAGGCGACTGAACTATCTTAATCCTAAGGTGCAGTATGGAGGAATCACTTGATGTTTTCTCACGGTAGCATTTTGTCTTTTGCCATCCGGGCGGGTGGTATATGCCTGCGAACGTGCTGTCGATAGCTGAGGCGTGCTTCCTGTTTGGGAGAAGAAACCAGGAGACTGCTAGTTTTGTCTAGCGTGTATACAAAAATGGCTACTCTCTTTTTTCCTTTTTTTTTTTTGGGAAACAATTTGCTGCTCTTTTCTTTGTGATATGCAAGCCTGATATACAAGGATTTCTATGCTCTTCTTCATGCAGCTAACGTGTGGCTCCGAAGGGAACAACGTAACATATGTAAGCTTCTTGCTTAGCCTGCGTCACGCCGGTTTTGAAAGTAGCTCGCATCACATGGTTGTACACTTCTACAGCTGTTCTCACCACTCTGCAACACTGCCTAGAGAATATGCAATTCGAACAAGCAGCGATTGGCACACGAGCGAGGCGTTGGGCGTTGCATCGCACGTGCGACGCGGGGGGAACCCTGGACAACTTCCAACATACAGCCAACAGGTTCACGATAACGCAATTTTCAGATGGACTACCTTCAACAAATACAAATGCAGAGTACTAAAAAAACGTCAACCGCAAACGTCTGTACTTCGTAAATGGAGAAGAAAAGAGACGAGAGCACATCTCAGTTGAAGTTACGGTACACCACTAGGGGCTTCCAACCTCCCCACTTGACAGAATAAATAGATACAGTACAGATCCCAAATGAAGCATAAGGTCTCGGAACCAAATGCGTGGAAACTAGCTTCTCCAGTTCAAGAGTTTATTACTATACTTTTCACCAAGGCAGAATGGCTTTTCACCAAGTCAGAATGGTACGCCGACTAAATGTGTAAAACCAAGTCGTGGGGCTCCATGTATGGTTTCATTTAATTAAGCAAACAGCCAGAGGTAACAAAAACTAACTTACCTGCTGTAGATGCACGACCCTACTTTGAAGCTCAACATGAGAATCATCGCCGAAACAAAGAAAAGATACAAGCCGCTACGCAGCACAATTGGAATGGTGCTCATCCGTGTAGCTGGCTCGTAAACAATGGATTTGGTGGAGACATCGCCCTCCACAGTGAAAGAAAGGAGCAAACTGAAGTCTCCATTCTTCTGCAGGGGCCAGTGCTCAGAGCTGCCAGTGAAAGTGAGACCACCAAGTTGGATAATGCCGGTGGTGACGCGAGTTGAGCTATGAGGGTTGACAGCAGAGAGCGGTCCAACAAATTTTCCTGTGGCCGGAGGGAACTCTGAAGCCATTGCAGGTGGAGCTGGGATTGAGCCCAGCATGCTGGCAAGGTGCTTTCCGAAACTCTTGTCAACGGTATCATCCATCGGCGCACCTGGAGCAGAAAAAGTTCCATAAAATTTTACACAAGTTTATCTATCGTTAAACGCAAGTATAGTTACTGATTGCCTAAAGGGAAGCTTATGACACTGCAAATCTTAATAAATGAAATGAAAGCATATAAGCATACACCTAGAAATGAGTTTTCACAGTAATAGAAACTGTACCTGGTACCGCAGTGTCTGGATACAGAATCTCATGAGAGCCGGACGAAGATGCACCGTATTGAGCATTTGCATCTGAAGTCTTGGAGACCCCATCGACTGTAAAACCATCCATGTTATCACCCTGCAGAGAAGTAACACCATGGTTGATCTCCAGAAAGAAGAGACATTTAAGGATGGTGATCACCAAGTGGTTCTTTAGCCTAGGATTTTAGAGAACTTGAGCAACGGTAATGTGGCATGTTACAGTTCTGAAGCATACCTTTTGGGCAAAGTTCGACATATCTGGAAGTAGAGGATCAGAACCATCAACTGAGCCCAAAATATCAAACTTGAAATCATCCTCTGTGGTATCAAAGTAAGCCATCAGATCATCTCCCACATCAAAGAGAGATTGATTCTCAGGTGGCTGGTAGAGCAGGTCATTCACATTTAAGTACTCATCATTTCCATCTACCCATTTGTGATTAGATGATGCATCATAAAACACCATATTATCATCCACTTGCTGAGGAGCTGGCAAGCCATTAGTTTGCAAATACAAGTTCTGGCAATCTGACGGACAGATTTGCTGCTGTCCTGAATAAGCGTTGGTATCATTCCCTGTCTCGAAGAACTCTTCAGCACTAAGAGTTCCATTGGCATGGTTCTGATTACTATATGTTCTCAAAGGCCAATATGTGTGATCGCCATTTGAAGGGTCACTCCAATGCATAGGGCCATTCTGACCTACATAGCCATCATCTTGCTTTGGGTATCCACACAAATCTGCGATACTGAAGTTATCATCAATGGCATTCTGCTCTTCCGGTTTGCCAAAATTTTTAACACTGACATTTGACACGGGTTCCTGCAAAATCTCCTCCAGAGAAATAACACCTTCACCATAGCTGCCATCATCCGTCTCTTTTGAACCTTGAGCTTGGAGAGGAGCCATTTCTGGTTGGTTGAGCACTTCTTGCGCCTGAATGATGGCAAAAAATAGCAAAGTAAATATTGGCGTGTTTAAACATGACAAAAGAAAACATTTAACAGAGCACAGGATAGTTGATAGCAAGAACAATTTTCTCACAGTTGGTGGAATGGTTCCTATCCACAGAAAAATGCAACAAGGAAAAAATAATGGAATTTCAAATACATCCTAAAAGTTCAACAAGAAAGTAAATTATTATATTTTATATAAGTTCGCTAAAATAGGAATAGGGAATTAAAAATATGTAATGCCTTGAGTAAAGATTGGACCCAGCAGCCAACTAGGAAGATACATTTAAAATAGCTAAAATGTTCAGCTGTTGTTGTTCAGTGTTCACCGATATGGCCTCATGCCAACAAGTACGATGTGCTCTAGTTTTCAAATCTAGCTAACTAACATCTCGCAAAAGGCCAAAGAAAAAGGCAGTACTTACTGGCACAAGCTCATTAGCATTAAAGTACACATTCTCATCTTCCTCATTCGACTCCTCGTCTGCAGTATCTGTGACTGCAGCCATTTCCGTGGATGTGCCACTGGCAGGTGCATTCTGAATTACATCATCTTCCTCTTCCTCTTCCCATTCCTCCTCCATGTATGGAGCACCGTACTGTGCTCCATTCTGCGGTCCAGACCCAATTTTCTGAAAGATTCTACACACCACATGCAGATCCTGCACACTCAACAGGAAATCAACATCAGAATCAGGAAAGGAATATCTTAAAGCAAAACTGGGATAACTAACAAAAATAACACGATAGAAAGCAATGTACACAAATAATACAAACTGCATGGTTTACAAAAACAACTTCTAAGAGACAAGGACAAAGAACTTCTCTTCTGATTTTTCAGATCAAGCACACAGTATATTGGTATGTTAAAACTCATAAAGTAACTTCCAGGAAACTATGGGAGGTGCATCTATGCTTTTCTCAATAATGATTTGCACAATTTTTAAAATATGATTGAATGGTAGATAGATTTACTTACCTCTTCATTTGCTTTGAGATTAGTGTTACTCTTGTTAGAGGAAAGCATATAAGCACTGCTCAAACTAATAACTATTATCACCATAACATTAAAAGAGACAAGCAACAAATAGAAGTCAAAAAGCAAGTTTCCTACCCAGGTAAGTCACTTGCCTTCTTTAAAGTCGTGTATTGTATTGCCATATCAGACTGATGTTACTGTTGGTTCTGATGTTATAGGCTTATAGCACAATGCTATATATATATATATATATATATATATATATATATATATATATATATATATATATATATATATATATATATATATATATATATATATATATATATATATATATATATATATATATATATATATAGGGGCATCATAAGCCCTAAGCTCTATAATTGAGACTTTCCATCCATGATTGATTCAGTATGCTAAACCAATGACTGCCCCTGTTATTTATACTATATATATATATATATCCCTTGCTTAGGTAGTCCCAGATAAATGGAACTTGTCGTCGTCTCTCTCAGTCTCTCTGCTCGATGTTGTTCCTCTTATTTCACAATGTATAAGCTCATGCATTGCACCCCTTGGTTTCAAGGGATGACGTTATAGGCAGGGGTCTTCATCTGCCGTATTGGCAAACATCCACTTCATGCAAACCTTGCGGAAGGCAACCAAAAAACAAAACCTTTATGTCAAGAACTACCAAAATTATAGCACAAGATAGTCAACTATCGAAGTACAACCCACTCTAAGTATATCAGGCCCAATCTAACTAGTAACACTTGAGATTCCTGCACACGGTACAAGTTGAGTATTTGAGTGTACCTGCACATTTCAGGTTACAGAAATTTTACAATAATAGAACATCTGCATGATCACCCTTTTCAGCTTTTACGGAACCCTTACTAAATACAGAAAAGGTGGCTTACTAAGGTTCCCCTCACTGACGAAACTACATATATCGCAATTGGCTCTAACTGACAGAACATACGTAGATCCTGGACGAATTACAGGTGCGCGTTGCGCAGGCAGTCCAGTGAATCATTCAAATCGGCACAGGTACAAACTCAAACACAAGACTAGAGATCGCTGGGGAACCGGGGTACCTGAGTGCCATCGGCGTCGAGGAGGCGGTACTCGTGCATGACCCAGTTGGTCCTCTCGCCCTTGGGGGCCCTGCCCGCGTGGAAGACGAGCGTCTTCTTCATCCCGACGGCCTTCCCGCGGTGGTGCACCTCGCGGTCCTTGCCGGTGGTCTTCCAGTACCCGCGCGGCGTGGCGCGGTTGGTCCTGTTCCCGGGGCCGCCGCGCCCTCCCGCGCCGGCGCCGGTCAGCTTGCGGTCGAGGTGCGCAAAGAAGTACCACTGCGCGTCGCGGCTGCGGATGCGGGAGAGGGAGGGGAGGTCCCAGGGCTCCAGGCGGTAGAGGTCGACCTCGGCGATGGCGTCGATCCGGAGGCGGCGGCCGAGGACGCGGCGGCGGAGGTAGTAGGAGACGAGCTCCTCGTCGGTGGGGTGGAAGCGGAAGCCCGGGGCGAGCGGCACGGCCGCCGCGGACGACTCCGACGGTGAGAGGCGCATCGGGGATTGCCTAGGGTGGAATCGGGCGCTAGGATGTCGGGGAATTTTGGGGGGGGACTTGGATTTGGATGGGTGGATTCGATCGGTTTTGTTAGGGTTCTGAGGAGACGCAAGGACGGACGGCGAACACGAGGAAAGCCGCCGCTTTTCTTTCCTCGGTGGTGGACGCCTCAGCGAAACGACCACGAAGCCAGTGGGAAGCGAGGGCGCTGGTCCCGGTTCCTCGCTATCGGCGTCTTCTAGAAGCCTCTCTCCCTGACAGGATACGCGTACGCTACATACGACTTTTATCTGCAATACTCCTCTCTTTTTTTTAAAAAAAGAAAAGAGAGGATTGCTAAACAACATTTCTTGTTCCTTGGTGTTTCCACAAACTGGTACTAGTAGGATGGATGCCTGATGCACCTTGACGTGGATAGCTTTTATTTTCTTTTTAAGAAATTCAGGTATAGGTATTCTTCTTGTTTCTGCTTGACGGGTGGTTGTTGAAGGGCGTATCATCAGCATATACGTCGGCATCAGCCACATCATTTATTTTTTCGGGCACGAGCACATTATTTCTGACTTGTGAATGGGTGCAAAACCATTGGCCAATCTATTTGGTACCCGGTTTCGTTGGTTAATAATGGCTAGATTTCAATCTAGCTAGTACATGTTTGGATAGATTACATCCCAATGCCAAAGTAGATTGGAACCACGCGACACGAGCCTGCCTTTGTTTCTTTCTCTTCCGAAAAGAGGAGAAAAGGTGGATGAATCCACGCACGCTACGGCACATGCTCGGGACTTTCCACGCCGGATTGGACTGAAGATAAAAGACTCGCATGGCGCTTCTTTCATTTGATTCTTTCTGGATTTCAGACCTTTGCTCCGCGTATGCAACAAACCATGCGGCTAGCAAGTAGCCTCAGTTGGACAGCAACCGAGCCACCACCTGATTGCCATGCCTGCCATGTTGTTGGGTTGGCAACATCATCTCAAGTTTACCCAACACCGCGGTCGCCTGATTGCCATGCCTGCTTTGGCTAGGCACGCCAAGCTTCAAACATGAGCTCGTCATTACGAGATACCAACAAATAATACATCAGGTGGACATAAAAGTTTACAAAACTGTATCAGAGAGAGAACCAAGTCCAAGGATATCAGTTATCAATACCGGAGCAAAGAGCAAAGCAGACCAACCAGTCCATTATCCTATCGACAATCTGTCCTAAGGACTTGCCAAACTCAAAACAGGTAGCAATAGCACACCAGTGTTATGTTATGGAGAGCCAAATCTGTAGAAATATAATTCTATTCCGGGAAAAAAAAAGATACTGCAGCTAATTAACTGGTCACTAACACAATCGGGCGCAATAAACAATAATAATCTAAATTTCTCACGCTTTGCAGGTAGTACTGGAGCTAGGGAAAAAAACAAATTCCTCGTCCACCTAATTTGGCATTAAACATTTGCAGGCACACATTCCATCAGATGGATGCACCGTCTTCAAGAGAGAGATCACCTCTCAGAGCTGGCCGACACCCTCTGCATGATCATAGACTCGGCGGCCTCAATAGCCTCAGGTGTTCCAGTTATAGTCACTTTCCTGCATCAGTGAGTAATATTAGCAACACGCCCCTTTACGTACGTACGTATGTATGTATGTACTCACACATATACATATGTACGTACGTATGTATATGTATACACACACATACACATATATACATACATATACGTACGTATCTTTGTGTGTGTGTGTGTATAGGTTATCACAGAGGGCAGCATAACGTGTTTTAAGGGTTCAGTGTGATGGCGAAAGGTACCAAGGAAATAATTACCTGTCAGATGTGCCAGCCATGAAGTCACCCCTATCTGATATCTTGATCCTGGCACCACTAGCCTGCAGTTGCAACAAATTGCAAGCATTAGGTAAACAATGAATTTGATTACTTTGCCTGAAATATGGTGCACTCACACCACCAGGAGGCAATTTCTGAAGGATTTTCCCTAAATCTTAGCATATGCTCCCCTTTTCAACTACTTGACCAATGGGTTCTATGAGGGCAACAGCAATGGATAATTTGCAATATAGGGCGCTACACCTTAAGAGGATAACGCTGAAACATTATGCCTTTTTACAGAAACACATATACAGTCATGTATATATATGAGGCTTGAGGAATTAAAAATTGCAGTAAAAAGCACTAACTAATACGGTTACTATAATACTGAATTCACATAGTGCAAAAAATATACCTGGATGATCTCTGTTATGTTCCTCCCTGCACGTCCTACAACAGCACCGATGTGTTCATCAGCAACACTGATGGTGCGAGATTCTTGGGCATCATTATTAGCAGGCGATCTCATAGGTGCACTGGGCTGCAAAGTTTCAACAGCAAACCATGGTTGAGTGATTCGAACACATAAATCAAGTTCTGGACAATAAATAGCGGATATAATATCAGAAAATAGCTAATAATTCAATTTCAATTGGAACATTTATTAAAGTTGTTTTATGCTTTCCACCAACAGTCACACCATTCACTACATATACAACCGTAATGAACAAAAAGTAAGCATGGCATTTACAGAAAACACAATACTAACATCGCATCGCACAACAGCACAAGCAGTCTAAACCAAGTCATAAAATATGTGCATATAACTGATAAGGTGAGAAAACATTAGAGGCAGGCCAATGAAACTGCAGGAAAATTACATGTGCACATTAAATCAAACATCAACAGTTTATCTCACCAACTTCATTACAAATTGTCAATATACAAACTTCTTTCTCCAAAAACAAAAAGTATGTCTGATAGTGTAATATACCATTCTATTTTCGTTGCATTCTGTAATTACGATAATTATTAATGGCACCCACAAAAAAAGCTATCAGGAATCCAGGATAACACCTATTCATGATATTTCCAGCTTATACGAAGTATGCCTTTAGATTTGGTTCAAAATAGTTGTTCAAGACATTTACTGATGTACGGTGTGATTAAACAAACAAGAAAACATAATTTCTATTAGAAAGTATCTCAATGCATATCATCCCCTCCTCTAGTGCATAACAAAAGAAAATGCATGGTAGCTCAGTATCAACACAGATGGACTAGATGCATGCAAGTCAATGCTGATGTTGGATAAAAAAGTTTGCATGAGCAAGATGTGCAACAACAGAGTAACGCAGCAGCAACAACAGAGTAACGCAGTTTGCATGAGCAAGATGTTGGATAAAAAAGTTTGCATGAGCAAGATGTGCAACAACAGAGTAACGCAGCAGCAATTACTAACCTTGTTGTTTTGGTACCTTCCTCCATACCCATTAGGTCCATAGTTCACAGCATTATTATATGGCACCTGTGGAATCATATACCCAACAGGAACACCAGGGTAACTTGGGAAGCTGAGGCCTGAATATTTTAAAAAGGAAATCAGTCAGAGAAAATGATGATGCAATAGCTGAATGGAGGATCCATGCGGAAAGCTAATGGCTGGCAAATGGTACGTTCACTGAGCATGTCAATGTATCCCAGTATGCTCAGTTGTGATTTTTTTTTTAGAAAAGCATTGCCATCGTCCAGTGTGAAATGCAGTGTGAATTTGCAAGAAACACATTACAAGGAGAAACCCCAAATAAGCAAACAGGTATCCATGCGGAAACATAAGTACTGAAAAATGCTAGGATTTACCTGCATATGGAAATGGGGAACTCAAATTAGGTGGGTAGTGAACATCCTCAGATAACTTGCCTAATATCAAATATATTGCTCGCATCTGATTGTCAAAGGGTCCTGTGACAGTAACGAGTCTATCATGCAAACCAACAAAGTTGTTATCCTGTGGTGAAATCTTAATTCCAGCATGCGAGTCTTCAATGAATGACCTGACGAGAAAAGGGGGCACACCAACTCTCAACATCCCGAACAACATAAACTAAAACATAGCAATAAAATATGGAACAATAAATATTGCTAGAGCATACAAGAAGTCAAGAACAAAGGAAAAACATGCTGCAAGTAATTTCGAACTAATGCAAATCAAATTGCCACTCACACAGCCGGATGAGCATTAGGAAAAGGACCATATATTTCCTATTATGGTCAGTTGGTTCATATATACCTCATTCTATCCTTAAAATACAGTATTGCACCAGCTTCGAAAATTAACTACCATAATAGGACAAGACTACTGATAGCATCAGAAATTAGAACAGGTTTATGAATGCGGCATACTTAATTGTTGCTCCTCCTTTACCAATAATTCCACCACAAGAGCTGTTAGGAACTACAAGTCTAACTTTAGGTCTAACTTCAGTTTCATTGAATTCTTCCCCCTGAAAAATAACCGACGAAGATCAATTGTCAAAGAAGGGCAACATGACCCTATGGATACAACCATTTGCAAAACAAAATGATTTACCTCAGCTAAAAGTTTCTCGAGAATCAGCTCCATGGCCTTTATTACTTCGTCAAACAGTCCAGAAACCATGATGATTCTGTCATTTGTACCAGGGAAAAACTCATGGCTACGTGATAATTGAATACGAGCCCCAGACTGGGACTGAAACTCATTAATAGTTGATCCACCCTTGCCAATAATACATCCTGCTGCCGTGTTAGACACCAGAAACCTCAAATGTGTTGGCTTCTCCTTATCATCTGAGGAGAAACATCATTTGGAAATTCAGAATAATAAGCAAGAAAGGTGGATAGCAAAACTATGGCATTATGAGTTTAGTGATAGAAATTTTGAAGTCAAGGAGAAGAAGTAATCAATAGTGCATAGTAAAAGCTGATAAATAACATAGCACTTATAAAAAATAATATGGTTATATGATTTAGAGAAATTTCAGTACAAAAGCATACTATCTCGCGTACACCTGAAATCATTTCTAGAAGGAACATGTATCCCATGTTTCCATGTGTATGTTATTATTAATCTCTGGCATAAAAATGGTAAGAAACCTAGGCGTTTCATCACCTTCACTGTATGTTTCATATGATCTAAACAGGGCTATTTCTCTGTTTGAAATCAACAACGAAAATGATAGAAAACATTGTACAAGTAGACCCATGATACCCATAAAAAGGATAAGAATTAAGGCAACTCTACTATGTACATCCCCTCAAATTGGAAGTAATATATGCTACATGGAACCAGGATCAATGTACACTGCATACTAAAGCAGTATAGCATTCCATTTTGGTCGAGGAAGAAAAGAGTGCCTTCCAGCTAATTCTCCTTCTAGTGGGTTAATATAGCTTACCAGAAACAATGTACATGTAGATTGTGTTTGGTTTCTCTTGGAGTATGTACATGTTTAGAAGTTTGGTATTTTACTATTAGTGTCAAATAAGCATGTTAGAAACAATGTCAAGAGGGCCGTCATATAAAGGCCCAGCAAATGTATTTTGACATGACTTATGTCGTTGTCCTGGTACATGTTAACTGGTAGGCCTGGTATCCAAGATATATTACAGCTGAGTAAAACTGCATGTGATAGCACCCAGTAAAACGGGGTGCGAGAGGACTACATAAGAACGGAGGCGGCATAAGAAAAACATAGTAAACACAACTCAACAACCACTGGTGTTTTGAAGTACTTCTCGTTGTGCAAGAGCTAGAACAATTTTAAACATGAAACGGAAGGAGTGCCTTCATCCCACCACCTATTTTTGTGTTTTGAAGCTGTCTGTGATCACACAGCCGTTATTAACCTAAGTTTAGCTATCTATCATGGCGCGTGCAGCGGTTACCAACCAAAGTGTTACCAGGTCACAACGCTTATACGTATGAAAAACCGCATCGCATCACCTCCTAGAGTACATGTATTGCTACCAAATCATCCAACGAACCAGGGCACGTGCACCTAAACCACCAATGAATTAAACATCCCAGGCACAGAAATCGACTAGAGACAGCACACTGAAATCTCTCCATTACACGACGACGCACAGACGCGGAACTACCCAAATCAGTCGTCTACTGCTAGCCATGTCATATTATCATATCATCCACTAGTGCTCGCAGATCTCGATCTCGGAGCGGGGCGCCAAGGCCCAGATCTCGCGGATCCAGACACAACGCGCGCGCGTACGGGCGGGCCATGTTCAGATGCGAAAGCGCTCAGCTCACTCGCAAAGGGGGAGATGCGCCGTTACCTTCGGGCTCGGAGGAGGGCTGCTGCGGGGGAGGGGAGCGAGGGGCGCGCTTTGGGGCGGACTCCGGCGAGGAGGCGTAGGGGGAGCCCGGGGCGTCCATCTGGGCGCGGCGGCGGAGGAGGAGGAGGCGGTGGTGGCGGGGTGGGGGTGGAGGCGGAGGGGAGGGGAAGCAGAGACAAAAGGCAAACTAGATCGCTCTGGTCCTACGCCATCGAAGTGCAAGGGTTGGCTGCGAGGGCCTGCCCTTTTATCCATCCGCTCCGCTCGGCTCCCTCTTTTTTTTAGGGGTGTGGAGGGGTCCGCAGACCGCAGGCGTGCTCCCTCCCATTGGTCCGTCAGATCCTTCAGCAACGGCAGGATGTTTTCTGGCTGATAGCTTTTGACCGTTTTTTTAGACAGTAGAGATGTCAATCTGGATAGTGTATACGGTTTTAAGCCTAGGATGTCACTTGGAGAAGTTGTTCCGTTTATTTCGGCTTTCGAACAAGATGAAGCTAAAAAACCAAAAAGAATATGTCCTCTAAGAGTGCGTTTGGTTTCGAGGCAAAGTGGGATGGGATGGGGTCATCTCTGTTTTCTGGGACGAGGTGGCCCCTGTCGCTGTTTGATTGAATGGATAGGGTGAGCCCCTTTTTTTGTTTGGTGTAAAGGATGAGTGAAGGACGAGGGCGCCCCAGTTTTTGTTTGGATGGATGAATATGGTTACATAGATTTGATCTTTACCCCATACATATATATACAAGTTTACATACACAGAAAATCAACATAAATATAATAGATAATCCTATCCCTTTCTCTACTAAGTCTAAGCATGTTAACACAAGTTGTATCGTTTCTCCATACTTTTGTGTTAAGGTACTCAAGTCTAATCCTATCCCTTTCTTCCATTGGACCATAAGTAATACCAACTCTAGTATAGCCCCTTTTCCTTTTTCTAGACTTGATAATCATAGCCATCATGGACAGCAACATGTGTGCAGCAGTAGCATAAATCAAAAGCTTTTTCATCTTGTCCATCTACAACACATAATCACTCATTCCAATTAATCCATCCAAGATAATACAGATCCAGATCCAATGAAATTACTCATTCCAATTGAGCTTAGGGTTGACATTGGGCACCATACCTTACTGGTCGCCGTTCCCTGAGCTGTTCCTTGAGCTGGTCGCCGTCGGTCCTCGTCGCGCCCGCCGGTCGTCGCCTCGTTGGCCCCTCAGCTCGGCGGGAACCGCGCGCGTCGCGTGGCCCCTCAGCTCGGCGGGAACCGCGCGCGTCGTGTGGCCCCTCAGCTCGGCGGGAACCGCGCGCGTCGCGTGGGGGAGAGCGAGGCGGGAACCACGCGCGTCGCGTGGGGGAGCCCGGCGGGAGCGCGCGTGTGGGGGAGAGCGAGGCGGGAACCGCGCGCGTGGGGGAGCGACGCGGGACCGCACGCACAGGGGAAAGCGACGCAGGAGCGCGCGCGGGGGAGCTGAAGCGGGAGCGGCGCTGCTAGGGGCGAGCGCGAGGTGGGGGCAGCGCCATCCGGTCGATTTCGGTGGATGGTGTTGCCCCCGAATATCAGGGAATATTCGGTGGTGGCTGCCCCTGCCTCCCTGTGACTCTGATTCAAACGGTGACTTCAACAGGGCCGCCCCGTTCCATCCATCCTAAGACAAGAAACCAAACACACTCTAACTAGTTTGAGAAATAGTCATTTGTTTCTCCAAAACTAAAATGATTAGAAATATCTACAACAAAGACCCGCTCGTTTGAGCTTGAACTTTTGGCTTCCGGTTTATTTTTCACTATTTCTAAATTTCGTCTTTTCGGATTTTTTGAACTTTTTTGCCGGTTCTTTTTCTCGTATTCGTTTTCATTATACGTGCTAGGTTAACCTGTTTTTTCCTTTTAAAATTTTTTGAATTTAATTACGCCAAATAAGCCACCATCAGCTGCAATGTAATTTCAGCTAACTAAAATGAAAATTCAGTTATAAGTCACAAAAATTTAGCCTAACTGAGCACCACCTTAAAGAGATGTCTAGTCCTTTTGTGGGAACTGGTGAATAAGACTTGGATAAACAAGATCCAAAGGATGCTAGGAATTCTTAGAGAGAATAATTTCATCTTGATCGTGGAGGGGTTAGGCATGTAGATGTAGCCCTCTTCGCATCCTTTTGAATCTTGTCCATCACATCCATGGTCGACCTGAGGAGTCCGCAAGCCATCACCTAGATATAGGGGGTGCGGGAGAAGTCTGCAAGCCATAATCTAGATATAGAGACTGCTTCAACCAGCTTAAAAGCTCGGGTTTCTGCCATTGGATTTTGGTTGCAAATGTATTGGTTTGCAAATGCTTTTTCGGAGTAAAAAAATAAATAAAAACGAGGGAAAAAATTTAAAAACATTATATTGCTACGGACATTGCAAAAAGAATAAAGAAAAAATGGAAAAGAAAAAAACCGTTATTAAGAAGTCGACACGTTTCAAGTAACTTTTAGTTTCTGAACCCAGAAATCGAAGCCGTTTGGAACAGGATAATAAGGTTTGCACTTCGTACTTCTTCATACATCGACATGGTCTCCAAACATAATTTTGACCACTAATTTATATTGTATTATAATTTTAAAATTCAATAAAACTATAATATTATGAAAGTACTTTTTAAGACAAATCCATACATATAGTTTTCATGTATCTAAATTAAATATTTAAAAATGATATTAATAGTTAAAATTTCTAAAGTTTAACTTCACCTATGTTTTATAAGGATATGTATTTATGACTAGACGGAGTAAGTAATTAACACTGGACTCCTATAAGCAGCAGGTTTCATTTCCAGAGCAGCAATGCACACATGTTAACATGCACGAATTCTTCTTCCTCGCGTAACTGGCCTATATCCAGTCCAGCCATTTATCATGCCATCAAAACACGTTGGAGAGAACACCAGAAATCGTTTGTACGCCAAAACTGCACTTATCCTTTGGTTTGGATGGATCCCCTGGCAACCGCCGTATAGAACCAACCTCAACTTTTCTTATTCATTTTCTTATTTGTATTACCCAATCTCAACAGACCACGTTAACACGACAATAGATTCAGGATCTAAGGTACTAGTGGCACCCAAGATAACGCCTCGGCTAACAAGGTCAACTCTACCACATACCACATGTTGCAGTTTCTCATGGACTCATAGCATCCAATTTAAGTAAGATTAGGAAGTGGACGTTTCAAAATAAGCATCCAAACAGATACTTCTCTTCAACATATTTTTGTACTTCAGAACACTTGGCCTAACGCAAAATAAACAATGCTACCATCCACAAGATTAAATCAACCGTCTCTACAGTTCTACCCGGCAGGGGGGGGGGATCATAACTGACAATACAGCACAGTGAAAAAATTAAGTAGAATGGTTCAGAACCTTAGTAATATCTCTAAGCTGCCAACTAGGTAATGTATCTCATAACATAGTGCATTCTCAAAAAGGAAGATGCGGATAACCGCACAAACTCGATACAGCCTACTATGGCACTTTGCGGTCATCTTGTGCTTGGGCTGGAAGCCTTTTGCTGCTTGGCCTTCTCAACCAATGGCTTTAGCTGCTTCTTTTCCGCCAGCATTTTCAGGAAGTTAAACAGGAAAGGGATGTAGTTGTGCTTCCTCCGGATGTTCTCCTTCTTCCACTTCTTGAACTTCTCTTCTTCCATGATAACCTTCTCGCTGAGGGTCTCAATAGCTGATGTCACCTCTGCAAGTGCGCTATTTAAGGATTCTGTGGCGGAGGTCCCATTCATCTCCTGCAAAATTTGTTCCCTTCCCTTCTCCAGTTCCTTCAGCTCAGCAGTATATACCTCTTTCCTATTTTTTATGATGGCCATAAGATTGAACCTAATCTCACTCTGTGAATAGCGCTCAATTCTTTCTTGTATAACTGGCTGCACCATCCGTAGCCAATCAAGGCCATCGGGTCCACCAGAACACTGCCCAAGGCTTATGGGTCCTTGCTTTAACCCATCCAGCTCATAGAGGACACCTTCAAAAGGTAAATAGCTTATGAAATGGTAGACATCATCATCCTTACCCGCAGCTCTTTGCTCATCGGAAACAAATGGCTCTGGCCTTGCAAAACTGTTGTGGGCTGCCCGAATAGAATCACTGTTGTTAATAGCTAAGCCCTTCATATCAGGTGCAAAAGCTCCTGTGAATTCCTTCAAATTTGACAATTCTGGCCCTATGTTGATTTCTGGGCGATTCATGAGAATTGAGAGAATAGCTTGAGTAGCACATGCATTAGTGATGACCTGAAAATGATCAATTACATCAGCTGTTAAACGCAAAGTACTAAACAGAGGCAACTAAAGGACCAAAATGGAACAAACCTGGCGAGCAAAGAAAAGGTTTGGGTTTGGATCTTTGTCAACATGCCGATCATCCTTATCCCCAGGCCTCCACTTGAAGAGAAAAATTAACCCATATACTGGCCTATGAGAAGTAGAGAGGAAGAATGTGTTGAGGCCATCCAGAGAGCAGAGACTACATTAAACAATAAAGATTCTCACCGTAGTTCACTAAGAGAGTCCACATCAAGAGAGTAAAGCTCCTCCACCTGTTTAAAGATAGCATAACAATGTAAGAGGCAGCTAAAAGTACATCCTAAAGTTAAGTTACTTGTCTGGATCTTTTTGATAACATATGATAATCTCTAGAAGCACCTAGCGCTATATATATTACGGTAATAAAGTACGGCCACCATCAAACTAAAAAAAAAACCATGACCTCCTATCAACATTATGCTGCTTGCTTCCGGCATCTCATATCGTCATGTGAGGTCCCAAAGTGAAAGTATGCAAGTAAATAGCAAGTGTAGAACAAAGCCTCAGTGAAGGCCCCTTCCTTAGGCAACTGAGTTAACAGTGGCACAGATATAACCCACTGAACGCCAGAGCTATCATGTCTTTTCATTTTTATCCAATCCTTTTTAATTGCCCACCATATTTCCTTCAGAAAGTTCTCTTTACCCAGAAAGGTGTTGTTCTCTAAATTCAAGTGCATATCTTCACAAAGGTATTGCTTTAAATTCAAGTGCATATCCTCACAAAGGTATTGTTTTAAATTCAAGTGCATATCTTCACAATTTATGTAGCAATATGAGTTCACCATAAGCTACTTATAATGTATACTCCGCTTATCATACAGACATATAGCATAGTAGTTCCTTGTTACGAGTTCAATCAGGTTATCGTCAGCTTTGCAACACAAGGGTCAGAAGACTAGTCTCAAGTAAATTGCACAACTCAACTAACAGATCCAACCAACCATTTTACATCATTGGAGATACAATTAAAGCACGAGTACAAATAATTGAATCAACAATGTTTAATAGAGATTTCATTTCCAAGTTCTGTTTAGGAAAAGAAAGCAATAAGCCCTGGAAGCTAACCTGTACACCTTTTACTTGCATTTCCTGAATCAACTCGGTGAAAACACCTGCAAGACGTAGGCTCAAGTGAAACATACGCGATATTTGAAATAGTGATGATCATAATGCATGAAGAAGTACAAATCAAGTGAAACATAGGCTCAACTGTCTGTTTGAGGAAAGAAGGAAGAGAGTAGTATAACAGGTGCCTATGATTGATCGGTAAAGGATGACAGCGTAATCACTGGTATAATCAGTGGTTTGCCCAGGCTAGCTGCTAGCATGACGTATGTTTTATTCACGCTTGATTATTCCCCATTAAAAGTAGAATTTGCGGGCAGTGCAGCTGACCCCAGCGCTTGGTGCTTTATTCATGGCTAGTTACTAACATGAGCGGGGAAAGAACCAAGGATACATGGTGGACTATAGGGCAGGGTGTAGTTATGTTAAGAAAATAGGAGCAAATTTACACATCAATGCGAATTAATCAGCGACGAAGAAATAGCAATGGGCCGGCAGCCCACAAATTTACTAGCCCACCACTCTCATCACGAGCAAGCAAAACAGAGAGAAAAACGCATGACCTTCAGGGCTCGATTAATAGAAAACCAAAACAAACCATCCTCTTTTAACAAACGATCCTAACAAGTAAGCACAATATCCCTAGGTTACTCGAGAACTACTAGGATGGCGTACAATGGGATCCCATAAATGAATTAGAAACAATTTAAGAGAGAAGATAAGAAATGGAGGAGAAGCAAAACTCACCAGGATCAGACTCAATGGTGCACCACGACATCCTTGCGAAATCCCCGAAAGCCTCTGATAACAGCAGCGAGCAAGGGCCTAGTAGCACAGAACCCCTCAGATGAGACTAAAGTGCCCCAAAAAATTTTGGGGAAACAAGCTAAGCTGCTATCAGAACAGCAATCAGATCAAATTCGGAATGCAACAAGGGTTTGGACTTGATTGCTCACAGCAAAGAGCAAAGCACACTCCTAGAACAATACAAGCAGGCTAGGTTGGGGCTTCCGTACCAACAGAACGAATCGGCCTGGGCGGATCTCCACGCCAGCCCAGCAGAGGGGAGGAGAGAAGGGTTCCTTCGCCTTGGGGTGGCACGGCTTCGACGGTGAGCGGAGGCCTTCCCTGGACGCTTCTTCTCCGCCGCTGGCCTGCGAAGAGAGAGGGTTGTTGGTTCGGCGGCGCCGGAGCCGGGAGTACGGGTAGGGTTCCGATCCTTGTTAGGGCATGTGGATGGGGAGAGAAGAGGGAGGAGGTGGCATTTTTCACACAAGCCCTCAATATTCCGTATCATCGTTTGCACCTAAGAATATTGGATGGATCGCAAATAAGATCCACTTCTCGGCTTTCGCCCACCGTTGGATCAAGCACTTCCGCGGCCCAGATCGAGGCTTGCATTGTTGCACAAAACACCCTAATCTTATTCCGTATATCGTCAAAGAAATTTAGATTGCTGATGAGAAACACCGTTGGATCGGGTTGCAACGATCCAGATTGAGACGTAGCCCCAGCTACCAGGACCACCACGGCACCACCGACGTTGCCGTCCCAGGCCCCGGCCGTCGTGATCGCCGGCGACGTGGAGCGAGCGAGGCTCTCGAGTGGAGATGTCACGTCCGTGAGGTCCCGCCGGCTGCAGTAGGCGAACGAGTGGTGGAAGGGGAGTTGTTGCCGCACCGGCCGGTGTAGACCAATGGTACGGCGGCCACCGGAGTTCTCCGTCGCAAGGTGGCTGGCTAGCTTTATTTCCTGCACTGCACTCACCACCGATGGTGCCATTCAGAAGCGAGCAAAATAACCACTCCATCGACAATGGCACGCATTTCATTCAACTTTTTCTACCTGTAAAATTGTTCAACTAAGCTTTTTCAATACTAGGTGTACAAACTCCAAAATGTACAGCTTTTTCAATACTAAGTGTACAAACTCAAAAATCCTCCAAGCACCATGATATATGTGCTCATGAGGCAACGGTACAAGATATTATCCCACAAGATTCGACAAGAAAATTCACATTTTTTTTACATATCCATATCCATATATATCTTCTTCGACGTTCCTTTTCAGGTGCTTCGGATGAGAAGCAACCCAATCCCGGTCACGATGAGCGTCGCCGGGAAGCCGAACTGGAGGTGGCTGGAGAAGGAGAGGGTGTATCCGTATTGCTGGGACCTGCGCGCCTGCTCGCAGACGATCAAGTTGGCGGCTGAGCCCAGGAGGGAGAGGTTGCCGGCCACCGTGCTCACCCAGGCCAGGATGAGCCAGGCGTTGGTCTCTGCGGCGGGGGAGATTGCCGCTGCTGAGGCCGCCACCCGCGCGCCAAGCAGGAGAACTGAAGGAAACACCATGCAGACTGTCAGATATATACATGGCACAGAGAAATGACATACATGAATCAAGATATGCAAAGAAATGTTCATCTGTTTCCGTAGAATGCTCGGCCACCGAAACAAGTCAGGACCTTACAAATCGTGTAGTGTTCACCGCATGCGGCAAGTCACAAGTCTGAAGGTTTGGCTAGCAGCTGATACATTCAGACTTGGTCTCAAAACCAATCCCCACTGCAAACTGAATAATATCATTGTTTCGCCCCTTGCTCTATTCTGATTAGTAATTGTGATAGTTATACATTCTGGAAGCAGTAATTGTGAAATATGCATGAAAACAGATAATATTTTGCACTAATTTCCGGGGATATGGCATTAAAACGATGTGGCTTGTGCCACACTTCCATTGCATTGAGAAGTTAGGCGAAAACATGCAACTTTCTTGTTAGTGTTGATGCAACCGTAGGAAAAGCTCACAAGTTCATTTACCACTAATTATGCTCTGGTTCCCTGGCTACTTCTAATTAATTTCCCTCTCTTTTCCCGAGACTTAAAACCATTTCTTTTTCTGAGGTATGACTAGTTACTTGACATTACAAACATGTGGGGTTCGACATAATAGATTTTTGAACGCAATCAAATATGTTTTCAGGTAACGGTAGGGGGAGGACTAACCGGTTGGAACATTTGACGCCACATTTGAGAGGAGAAGAATAACCAAGGAAAGAACGACTGCCCCACTTGGTGTATTGATCCGCGCATAGGGCTCCATGAAATCCCAGAATGTGCTAGGGATGCCAGTCTTATTGAAGCCGTCCACAGTAATGAACATTCCACAGAAGAACAGCAACAGTGGATAGGAAACCTGAAAATTGTTCCAGCGGTACCACAGTAAATAACAATATGGTATCCAAAACCAACACCAAACTGCTATCGCTTTAATTCAATGGCCACTGATTTAAGATAGGTATGAAAGTGGGAAAAAAATGATTTAGCAACACCAATATGTGAATACATGGTTTCCCAAATCAACACGAAAATACTATACCAACATGATTTGATTGTCATTACTATGAGATAGCTAACAACGATACAAAGAGCTTGAGAAATTAACAATCACAGAATATGGCTTTTGGTTTCGCAAAGAACACACTAGTATATGTCCAATCTAATTTGGTACAAAGAGGAGTAAGAAGATATTGGCTATATGATTGAATAAACTGTAAACAGAAGTTTCATTCGAAAAGGAAACGGAAGTTCCATTTTTCACACATGTCGCTTCTATTCAACTGCAGGCAGACACACGAAGAAGCATAAGAAGAAAGGAGTAGTGATGGCATCCACTTGCAATCGGTTACCTTCTCCAAGCACGGCCGGGCATCCTTGAAGTCGAGGACGATGAGCGCGAGGGCGGCGGTGATGGCGCTCCAGGACATGTTGAGCCCCTGCAGCAGCGCCATGAGCATGCCGAAAGTGATGACGTAGACGCACGTCTTCCACAGCATGCTCTTCCACTGCTCCATGGGCTCTTCCTTCTCCTCCACCGACCGGAAGGAGTACCCGTCCTTCACGCCGTTCACCCGAGCGTCAGCTCTGACGACGGCGCCCCGCCTCTGGTGGATGCCGACGGCGCCGTCGGTGGCGACCGCCAGTTTCGGGTCGTCATTGGTGGCGGGCTTCACTGGCTCGTACACCTCGCTGGCCAGGTGGTGGTCAGCGGCCGAAGAATCGAACTTTGAGATGCCCGGGCGGTGGGAGCGGAGGTGCGACATGGTGGCCGGCGAGAAGCGGTGCGAGGTGACGTCCTCCTCCTCGATGATCTCGGTTGGCACGGCGACGACAACCTCCAAGCACTTCTCGTCGGAGAGCTGCCTCCAGTAGAGGCAGACGAGGATGGCGGCGTTGACGACGGCGCCGACGAGCGTGGCGGGGAGGATGCCGAAGACGAACTGTCCGAAGGAGATGCCGCTCTGGACGGCGATGACGAGGTTCTGCGGGTTGCCGATGGGCGTGGCGGCGGAGCCGATGTTGGCGCTGGAGGCGAGCGCGAGGAGGAAGGGCTTGGGAGGCAGGTTGTTCTGGCGCGCGATCTTGAGGATGAACTCGGTGAGCACGACGCAGCAGGTGTCATTGGTGAAGAGCGCCGAGGCGAACGCGGAGACGACGCAGATGCGGACGAGCAGGTCCTTGCCGCCCTGGCTCCGCCACGACAGCAGGCGGCCCAGGTGCTTGAACATGTCGGCGCGCTCCAGGTAGACGCTCACCACCATCGTGCCGAACAGCAGGCCCAGGATGGGGAGGTCCACCGCCGCGTACGCCTCGTCCGCGGAGATCACGCCCAAGAGCACCATCAGCATCGCGCCCAGCAGCGACCCCGCCGTGCGCCCGATCGGGAGGAACGGCACCGCCGGGAACACCGCCAGAACCCAGAAGATGGCGAACGCCGCCGTGCCCATTGCCACCTTCACCATCGGCTCCATCGCCATTCTTGGTTGCTCCTGCTGTGCTCTCTCGTCGAATCGAGCTCAGGCAAAATGCCTAAAGATTTGATTTTTTTTTCCTTTCACCTTTTTTCCTGGGCAATTCAAGGCCCCAATAATCTTGGCGGACACAGGATCGGACAGATATACGTCTGAAGATTCTCCTTGCCGAAAAAGACCTCTACACTGAGAAGGATGGATCTAGGCAGCTGGGAGGAATTCTTCGCCGAGAAATCTGGGAAAACTGAATCTACAATCTGTGGCCTAAGGACAAGCAAGCAGAAGATCTATGTCTAGCTAACTGGCTGCATGGCTCACATGGACATGGACAGCAACTAGAACAAGAGCAAAAGCTGGAGGAATTGGAGCTTGCAAGTCAACTAATTGGGCGCGTACACACACACACACACACTGATGACTGATGAGTAGTATTACGTACGTACCTCTCCTGTGTTACTTCCAAGAAACCAATTCATGAGGCCTCTCAGCGAGTAGTAACCAGAGAAAGATTGGCAAAACTATATATGAGTGACAAGTAGAGTGCAGAACTGGACAAGAATTAAACAAAGAACAATTCTGAGATTGGGATGGAAACAGGGAGGAGAAGATGAGGCCTAATTTGGTGGGGGTGTGCTTGAGCTTGGGCGGAATGGCCAGCAGGGCAGATTAGGTAATGGAACACATGGCATGGGATTCTTCCAAAGAGGCAATGCACACTTGGCAAGCTCCACATGGCCTTCCTAATTCCTATAGCTCTTCGATGGTCCCATTATTTTAACTTATGATTTTGTCGGAATAAATAAGTAAAGTAGTTATTTCATTGCTATTTTTAAATGATTTATTAAAATAATTTTTTTAAAAATAAGTCATCATCATTCGATTCATTCGCATAAATATTTATGCTAGAACCAAAAATCATCTATCATAACCATAAACTATCAACTACAGCGAAAAAATGCACCCAAATTTTTGCCTCCCCGCTGAGTTGATGTCTGCAATCTACACCAAAATAGACCCAAAAAAATCGGTTTTGGCTATCCTAAACAGAAAATCTACACCAAAATCATCAGTGATTTTATTCGTATAAGCATTTATGCTAGAACCAAAAACCATCTATCATAACTATAAACTATCAACTACAGCGGAAAAAATACACCCAAAATTTTACCTCTCCCTGCTGAGTTGATGTCTGCAATCTACACCAAAATAGACCCAAAAAAATCGGTTTTGGCTATCCTAAACAGAAAATCTACACCAAAATCATCAGTGATTTTATTCGTATAAGTATTTATGTTAGAACCAAAAACCATCTATCATAACTATAAACTATCAACTACAGCGGAAAAAATACACCCAAAATTTTACCTCTCCCTGCTGAGTTGATGTCTGCACTCTACACCAAAATAAACAAAAAAAAATCGGTCTTTGTTATCCTAAACAGAAAATGGTTGGCGCATATGAGCTGGCTCACCTGGCCACGGTGCGCTCACCTCTTTGCATCGACATGATTACAAGACTGTTGCTCTGGAGGTCGACAGGTCTTGGATTCAATTTGTGCTCTCTCTCTCAGCTAAACTAGGAATATTTGTAGGTTTTGATAGGACATGACGGAAAATAATTCTTTATCTAAAGTGGTAAAATTATGCTAACAGAAACACATTGACTTGGTAGAGATGATCCATCGCCACGTGTAACGGGGTGTCACTAATTGAAGGATTAACGTGGCATGAAAGGTAGTGATTTTAACCTAGTGGCTGGTACCAAAGGTAGTAACTGTGCTAGGGGGAATGCAAATCTCCTTCCAACGAGGATCCCCTTGATCTTCCTTTTGAGATTCATGCAGCCTTTGGGTCCTATTTGAGCAGCATCTATTTTTTCCAACCAGTGAATATTAGCACCGATCTCGGAGCAGCATCAACGGCAATGGACTTAGGAGGAGGTCCTCCCAGGTGGAGAATCTCCTCCTCCAACTGTGCTGCTAGGTTATGCCGTACCGGCTGGACTCGGTGATACAAGATTGGAAGTCGATCACGGCTGCCCTGCAAACCTCTCGCTTTCCCAACGCTCAGCGTGAGTGTTAAGTACTAAACATAGGCGTGTAATAACTAATGATTGATCAAGGAGAATAATAATCCCTTTGCCGGGCCCAGCGACGGAGACGGAGCCGAAGAAGCTATGCATGCTTGAGCTCACCGGCGGTGAGCCGGGGACGGCGGATGGGAGCTTGAATTATTGAGAGGTGAGGTGAGGTGAGGGGGGATGGATTGGGGTTTGGTGCCGGATCAACGTTATCCGTCCACGGCACCCCTCTTGTCTCAGCCGTGGCCTCAGAATTTTTTGTTCCCTTAATTATGCTCACATAGTTATGTTTCTTTTGACTGCAAGCTGAGCCTTACTAATCATTTTCTGTGATTGCTTGTTTCCAGTTCTTAGCATAGACAGAGCAGAGGAACAGTACTATGATCTTCCCTGTTTCCTGTTATGCTTTGAATTGGAGGTGGATTGATGCAGGGGAAACATTTTTGACCGAAACTCTGTGAATTTTGGTTTTCTGAACGGGCTCCAAAAATTGATCGAAGGGGTGTATTTTTGTTTGGAATTTCAGATTTATATAGACTCATAATTAACACTTGGAAAGAAACACTTAGATAGCCTAGTGGTGAGAGATGCCGAGTGAGCATGATTGTGGGTTCAAACCCTAAAATCGGTACTATTTTTTGTTTTCTATTTCCGCTCAAAAAATCAGATTTGAAATTAACACAATTCAAACAAATTTTTTTAGATTTTTTCGAAATTTCTGAATTGCGGATTTATCGGTGGGGGCGAAATTTTTTTCCAAGAATGTTTTTCCTGGATTGATGCTGAGCCCGTCGAAAAAATATCACAAGATAATATAACCTTGTGAGTTTACACTCGTCCATAGCTTAAACTTAACCTAATATAGTCTTGTTGCAACATGGTCGGCTTGGAAGACAACTTTGCAAGTTTAGCTAGATTTTTTTGTTGTTTCTGTTAGAATTGAGATAGACCTACTTAGGCCCATTTATTTCAGTTTCAGCTTCTGACTTCTGACTTTTAATTTACTATTCCTTGATTTCATCTTTTTCTGCCTTTTTTACCTTTTTTTTGACTTTTTTGCCTTTCCTTTTTTTCTGTATTTCTTCCTATCGTCCATAATATGCTAATATGTTTTTATTTTTATTTTTAAATTTAATTACGTTAAATAAATTATTATTAGTTACAGTAAAAAATAAATCTGTTACAATAAAAAATCTATAAGTTACCGCCAAGCTGAGCACCATCTAAGATTGATATGTTCATAAAAATCGACTTGTATGATTGGACAAGATGAGACTTGATCGTCTTTTATGGGGTAATAGAACGGAATGATGTTACAGAAGAAAAAAAAACCTTGTGGCGAAGATTCATTCTGCATTACTCAATGTAATGGGCCCCCTGACAATTCTTGGGGTCACGGGCTCATGATATCGATCAATTGCATTATTGGCTGTCAGTTTTCGTCAAATACGTATTCCACATCTCGTGATCTCGATGTATTATCTGGTGGGCCACATCTGTGTCAGATGGGAGTTTCTGACTACACAATTGCAGAGTTCTTCAGGGCCCGTTCAGGATTTTTCTGTCCTGTGTTCCTGTCCAGGTTCTGCAGCGACAACAAAATATCCCGTGCATAGGAAAAGAAGTCGTATGATTCAGCCTTCCGGTTCTACCAAAGCAGCAATGTAAAATAATTATCCTTTTAGATTTTAGAATGACAGTGTAGCACCCCACATACCGATATGAGATACTATTATAAAAGATACTATCATAGAACATCATCGCAAAATAAAAAATAAATAATAAAAGCAATAATAGAAATCACAAGTAAATAAACTTTAAAGGTAATTTACTAAAAAATCAACCGAGACTGAAATAAATGTCCGAAACATATGACCGGTCCACTTTTAACCAAATAAAGGACGAATAAAACAATAGATAGTGGCAAGTCACGATGCTGAAAACTCGAGTGCTCCCACCCATGTATAATGCTATCACTCCACTGACGCTTTACCTGAGAATGAAAAGAACAAACGTGAGATTTGAAAATCTCAGCAAGTAACCAACAACGATCGCAACACGGCGAGAAAAGGTCAAGTAAGCAAGCAAAATATGTAAAGGACAAGCAAAGCAAACAAGCAAGCCATTGATACAGTTTATGTGCAAAGAAGCTAGGTTATCAAAAACGTTAATACAGATTGGAGATAAAGATCACAAAAACAGTAGCATTAAAGATAAATGTTATTTAGCAAGTTATGACGGTGGCACCGGCGATCACTTCCCACATACCCAGTTATACGAGAATAGTCAGGCACGCCATCGTCCTCGTCTGTATAACCGCCGACGAGATGTAATATCCTGAGTAACGAAAATGTATGGCCCCTCGTACGTTACCAGGTGGGTGAAAATCTCCCCTATATGTGGATAGCCCCAAGCCAGGTAACCATCATCTAGTCAACCGGAATAATTGTTATTTATCAAGTTGTGACAAAGGCACTGGCGATTACTCCCCACATACCCGGTTATACGAAAATAGTCAGGCACGGCATCGTTCTCGACTGTATAACCGCTGACGAGGTGTAATATGCTGAGTAACGAAAGTGTACGGCCCCCCGTACGTTACCAAGTGGGTGGAAATCTTTCCTATATGTGGATAATCCCAGGCTGGGTAACCGTTATATTATTAATATGTTATATGGTGTGAATTTAAGGAACTACGAGGAAGTTAAGATAAAATTAGGAAAGGTGAGGGAATTTTACTAAGGTTGGAAATGAAGACACATAATACCCTGATACGAGGATGATAGGAAATGATAGTATGGTGATAAGGTAACTGATACATCATGGACAGATTAAATAGTATGAATTTAAGGAAACTAGGAGATGGCGAGGATAAGGCTACGATAAAATGATGAGAAGTGGAAAGAGATGCTAGAGTTGAAAATGGAGAGACATAGTTCCTGATGTGAGAGCGATGTGGAGTAATGATAAGGTGATAGTGATATAGGCATTATCCTAAAGAGGTATTATAATATAGCTCATGCAAGGTTATCAACCAATCAAATTTTATTATGTGATAAGTGATTAATAGTCAGGTTAACAGATTTAATACGTACATCCTTCATAGTTCAAATACAACATCATACAATTATTGAAACATAATATTAGGAACTAAACATAATAGCCATAATATCAAAAGAGTGTCAATAATTTAAATCTAAGTTAAAACATGTTCATATGCTACCCCTCATTAACAATTTAAGCATAGATTCTAAAAACACTAATTAAAAACATGAACTCTAGAACATTTTAATTGAGCATCCTAATTAACATAAAAGCAGGTGAAATAAAATACCCTAGAACATCATGGCATGAATACAATATTGAAAGTCTATAACCAGGCAAGTATAAACGATATGATAGTAACCAGACAGCATTGGTGATATGCTATTGACCAGATAAGCTTAAGTGATATGCTAGTAACCAGGTAACTTTTAGCGATATAATATTGGCCAGGTAACCTTAGTAATGTGATTTTAACGATATGATATTAGTCAAGCGATATGAGATTAGCCAGGTAATTGTTGTGATGGGATATTAGCTAAGCGATGTGATATTAGTCAAGCAAGTATGGTTGACATGATAATTATACTCAATGACAAGGTGACAAGTAAACTGGAAACATGTGATTTGCGAAAACAGAAAGGTCACGGCCGCGAGGTACTTGCCTTGCGCGCGCTTGATGGACACGCTGCACGATGGATCCGAAATGCGCAACCGCCCCGCTGCTCCCTTAACAACTGTGTGAACCTACAGGGTGGTAAGGAAGGCAATCGATCAGATGAAGATGGATTTAATAAAGGACGACAGAAGGTGAATTTGACTGGAAAGAAACGGGTTCGCTAGTCCCCACGACGTTCGACCGAGTGAAACGCTATTCGGCCGAACGAACGGCCGTTCGGCCGTGCGAAACCACGTTCGGCCGTGCCTCTGTCTCCGTCCACCAGCCAGCCGACCGCCGCCACGCCATGGCGCGCGCATGCGTGCAGCCGCGTGCATGCGGGCACGTGCGCGTGCGTGCGGCCGCGTGCATGCGAGCACGTGTGTGCGGTCGTCGCCACCGCTGCCCTACCGTGGCGTGTGTGCGCGTGCGGGCATTGTGCCGCCGTACGTGCCACCACCGCTACCGCTGCCGTCCCCCGTCGCCGCAGCCATGCATGCAAACGGGGAAGAGAGAGAGAGGTTAGATCCGTTAGATAGGAGAGAGGGTGAGGTTAAAATGGGAGAGAGATATTAGGGATAGGAGAGAGAGAGAGAGGCCAGTTAGCTTTTTTATGGTGCTACAGGCAGTAGGTAATCAAACATGAATAGTAAACAATAGTTCTAATTATAGCCAAAAGGGTGTTGGGCAATATAAAAATTTGCCTTATTTCCGATTTAAAGACAGAGAAAAAGAAATCCCATGTGGGGCCCACCTATTCTTGTGCTAGAACTTGGTCCGACAGTTGGTGCGGCACCATTTTCCCTCTCATTTGATTTCTGATCTTCCCCACTTTTCTCTTTAAATCGAGCCATAGAAAATCTTTTGAGGAAAAGCAATCAAGAGAATATACCAATATCTGAGAGCAAGGGGCGACGGGGTTTTCCTTGTCTCCTGTGCAGTTTGCTCCAGCGAACTCACTGGGGTCTCGGTGATTTCTACGCCAACGAGGCTTTGCTGATTCTATGTGGTGTAGTCGGCCTTGGTTGTTGATCGACCTGTTGTGGTTGATCAGCCGTGGTCGTTCTGTTGCGGTCAACCAGCTGTGGTTACTCTGCATCGGTCATCTAGCCGTAGTTGTTCGCGGTTGTTCAGTCGTGATCGTTTTGGCGTGCTCAACCTGCCGAGGTCGACATGCCATGGTCAACCTGTTGTGCTCGATCTGACGCAGCCGTAAGTGGCCATGGTCATAAACTCTCAGTTGCTTCATCCGATTGGGAATTGCGTTGGCTTTGTGCGGCAACACCTGCATCTCAGCTTCACGAGTTGGTGAGTACTGATTTATGAAGTTGCGCATTGTATCTCCGTTAACCTCTCTAGCGATATTTGGGCATACGTCGATGATTGGTTTTCTGGGACATTGTCTTCGCGATAAGCCTTACCCTTACTATCGTCTCGATGGCTTATATTGCCACCGCCCATGAAGTTGTTCTTTACACACTTGATTCCTATTATACATATGTTTGCCGTGCTAGTGTGACATCTTTATTTAATTATCTCTGAAATCTGTGATAATTGCTACCACTATGAGGACTTTGCATAATAGATTGTGGGCTTTTGAGATTGCTCGATGAAGAAACTAATCGTATTTGAGATCAAAACGCCAGTTTAGAGATATTCTGCTAGTTTGACTTGTTAATTATACTTCGAGTTAGTGCCTACTCTCTTCTGTTCTGGTCATAGACTGAAGTCTGTTGATTCAGCCGTAGTATATTTTCTCTGTTATGAATGTTGCCAACAACAGATTAATATTGCAATAGCTTATTTCTTCTATATGTTTTGATCAAAACATGAAATTGTTTCAGTCACTATTCTGAAGCAATATTTAGATTGACAAACTAGCAGAATATAAAAGTATTGTCATCTAGATTGTTGACACACTAAAGTTGAGAAGGTCAAGTTTAGAACTTGAGTAACTCTTCTGTCGAGAGCAAATTCACGCTAAATGACATATGTACTATGCAGATCACAATTGCCCACTGTCAAGCATATTGTTTTCTTTACATGACTTGAATGCTATCTCAAATCTTAAAAGATATTTGTTTAACCTTTATGTTATTTATTTCCTACTGATAATAAGCTTTACTGTTATTGCTTATATCTAGAATTAATCTAAAAATAATGCTAAATAATCTCCCACAATGGGAGAAGCACAGCTAATAGATCAGGCAAGGAGTCATTGATTGCCCCCATTTGACAGTGCTGCTGCAAGGAAAGAGTTCTACACTTTTCGCTAGTTTATTATGTACATAAACAGCATCAATATCGGAACAGCAAGTCAGTTAAAGAGAATACAACAGACGCTACACCAGGAAAGTATTGCGGTTTTATAACACGAGGTTCCAGAATCTGCATCACCTTTAGTATCTTATGATGATATTAGCTGGACACTGAATTACTATCTAACTTCAAATTACCACTAAAAACTTAAAGTTTTGCATAGGTTTGCATCTCCTGCAGTTAAAATGACGATATCTGGGAAAGTGGGTACTGTAGCAGGAGCAAAAGAAGCAAAAACTTATTTCTTCGTCTTGTAAGGTTATGGTCAGTGCAACGGTTAGCTGACCCCCGGCTGTGTCATTGGGAAGAAGGACCAGCTCTTTCTTGGCTATACTGTGATTCCAGCAACTTTCTCATTTGCCCACCACTCAGGTCCGACGCTCGTCTCCACATTAGTAGTATCAATGTTGTTGAACTTGAATTCTTTGGCCAGTCGAAGGGACAGGGAGCGCCGTGTTTTCTCAGGCAAGTCATGATATGTTTCGTCAACATATAGCCCTGCCCTTGTATCGTTAGATTCTCTGGGGTGATCACCATCACTGGTGGGTGCAAGTCGAAAAGATGCTGTAGTAAACTCCCCGGAAGTAGCGGTTTTCTTCTCGAGGCAGCGGGCGACATCTTCTACTGTCAACTCAAATGAGACCCGATGATCCATAGCATGATCATTGTTTTGAAGTCGGGCAGAGAAGTCTACAACAGGTACAGCTGCTGTAATATGGCCATCCAAAAGGGAACCACCATTGCGCATATGGCGAGGTATCAACTTCTGTGTTGCGATGCCATGGCCATCCAAGATCTTTGGTGGCTCACGAACTGGGAATGAGGGAAAAGTGCAACGTGAGGAAGCCTGCACTTCAGGATCGGGGAACGGGGAGGAAGTGCCGGAACAAGCCGAGCTTGGAGATATCAGACGCCCTATTGGGCTCTCAGGGTAAATATGATACGACTGAAGCTCAGCCGTTTCACCATTCTTGCTGTTGTTGATTGAAGTCAGAAGCTTTGCATATGGCACCTCTGGAGAGGAAGGGGTTGTCATATGGACAGACTCTGGTGGGGGAGTGAAAGGAGCTGTTGAAGGTTCAGTTGTGAAGGCCGAGAAGACTGGAGGCGAGACTAGCTGTGTCTCATGTGCATATGGTCCAATAGCAAAGATGGATGGAGGGCCTGTGGGGGATGGAGAATTTAGCGAGGGGGGCAAAAAAGATGGAGGGCCGACCGGTGATTGTACAATAGATGTGGGATCTGATTGGAGGAAAGAAGCAGGAGATGACGGAGGTGCGACAAAGGCGAATACTGGAGGTGGTGGATGATTTGGAATTTGTTGCACGGGTGCATCTGTCCTCTGAGGTGCAGATTCTGGGACAAGGACAGCATGGCTTATGCGCCGGCCATTCTTTTGAGATCCAAAGCAGAAGTATGCGCTCAACCAATCAGCCCATTTCCTCCTCTGCAAATGAACAACACCGGTTACTAATACTGAAAGAAAGTGTGATTCTTTTGTGCTCTAGCTTAAGAGGATTGCACATTGCAGCATAAATGGTTGATAATAAATGTGAAAATTTCATAAGTATGAATTAAAGAGAGTTAAATGCCCATGTGTAATTAGAATGCATTAGCATGTGCTTAACGTTTCTCATACACATACATTCCAAATTTAATTGCTTCCTGAGTTCCTCAACAAATGATCAACAATACGAGACATGTCACAAATTTAAAATAGAAATAAAAGTGCATCATAGTATGACCCTGTGTGATGTGTGGCTGGGGGAAGGGAAGATCATGGTACATGGCTCTGAACAAAGAAAGCTAATACAACGCCTGACGGAACTCTTCTTTATGTCAAAAATTTGCATTATAGTATTTTTCCAGTTGAAAAATGAAGGACCTTTTTTGAACCTCAAAAGGAGTGGAAATGAAATCATACAAGTCATCAAAGATTACAAAAGAAATCTCAGTGGCGGATGGAGTAAGAAACAAGAGGGAAACTATAATTCTAGCAAAATATCATAACATAGACCCCACAAAATTTTCCTTTAGGCCCCACAGGGTGAAAATCCTAGCTCCACCACTGAGAGATCTACCATCAGCAAGCATCGACTGCTATTGTGAAAATAAACGGAAGTTTAAGAGAATGATCGTGGGTTTCACGTGGCCCAAATAAAAAAAAGGCGAGTAGCAATCAGTAGTGTGTATCACATTGCCTTATTTTTCAATAACAGACAAACTGCGAGATGGAAACTAATAAACATACCAGGATGAAGGCATAAACAGCAGGCCATGTATTAAAAAAAAAGAGTAACTAAGGTCAGGGATTAAAAATAGAAAGAATAGCTGGAGGCATATGGCCAGCTAAGAAAGAATATTTTTGTCCCATCTGGTCCTCTGAAGAATTCAAACTGACCGTTTCAACAATTCCTTGGCATTCTCACATTATTTACAACACCAATTTTCATGCATATTTTCACTGCTGATATATATGTTTCATGAAAGGTCAAATATGGCAATCATACATGTCAAATGTTACTCATCGCATAAAGATTTTTTTCTAAAGGAAAAAAAATACAATTACTGCAGTTCCCAGAAAAATCTAGGGCAGGAGCTAAACTTGATTTTCTATCTGTTGCATTTAAAATAGAAGTTCTGAGACTTTCTCGCATATGTTAAATCAAAATTTATTTACAAAGTTAACTAAGTGAAGAATAAGCAAGCAAACTTCCCCTCACTGATCAACTATTGTGTTTTTCTCTAAAAATGAACGCAGAAATAAATACATCTAAAAATGAACACGGAAAGAAATACATCAACTGAAACAGCAATGTTCTAACCTAAAGCTACAACCATACCACCAAAGGTATATCAGAGAACACAGATATGGCTACGTAAAAAAAATGCCAACCATTTCTCCATGAATGCATAATGGATCTACTAAGCAACCAAGAACCCTGTCACAATGAGAGAATCATTAAGGTAAGCTACCTAAACGACCCAACTAAATCATGCAAGGTGACACTAACATAGATAAAAATCATACAAGAAGGTGTTGAAGCACGAACCGGTTCTGCAGGAGGCTGTGTGCGGCTCTCGGCCGTGACAATGGCAGCAGCAGCTGCGTTCACCGTATCGACACTGTTGTGCACGGGCCTCATCATCTCGCTCCCACTCTGCATCTAGCAATAAGGAGCACGGCAACTAAGCCCGGCACACGATTCCTTCCACTCCACAAATCGAACAAACCACACCTCCGAGATCCAAACTTTATACCCAGAGAAGCATGATTCGGTCTGCTTGCTTAATCGATCAAATCACCCTGCAAGGTCGAAACTACATACTTCAATCAGGAGGAACAGTCCAGTAATAAATGGATTATCACAAATCCAAATCTTACACAGCCTAACGAAAACGACGCAAGTTTGCACGGAACAGAGATCTCGTTGTTAGGCTTACCAGGATCGGATCGCCGCAAGGGATGAAAACCTTAGACTCTAATCGGCTCAAAGAAACCTTGGGGAAAAAACGAAAGGCTCAATTTCCCCCGAATTTCCCCTCCTTTTCGCCTCCAAACACCGAATCAGGACGTCAGGACCAAATATTTAGCTCCCAAACTCGATAATCTTCTCCACTCCCAACAGCTCATAAACACCACCCATAATCGAGCCAAAGGAAACAAACCCCTCTCTTCGCCTCCTGGGATCAAATCACCCCGCGGGATCCAAGCTCCAGTCGCATGTGGGCACGACTCGAAGCGGGAGGCGGTGGAATCGGCGCGGGGAGGCGGTGGGAAACCCTAGGAGCTGGATCCGAGTGCGAGGGGAGGGAGAGAGAAGGGGGAGGAGGGGGTCTTGGCTACCACCCTTGCTTTGCTTGTGATTACTAAATTTAATTGAATTTAAGAGGATTCTTATAGCGCTGCTCTGGTCAAACACGCCATTCGCTTTCGCTGTGCAGCACGAATTACGGTTTTACCCCCCGATCGTACATTTGCAAGTGCACTCGCTGCACGCTCTTCTTACTCTTTTAAGGTAAACCATTGGAACTTATGAGCTGTGACTTATGTTTTAGTTATAATGTTTAATAAATAGTAATTATTATAAAAAGATATAAGCTAAAAGCCGCTGAAAAACGAAAGGAATAGGACCAATGATCTAGCAATTGTTATTCTCCTTTCTTTATATAATTATTCGCTATATATGGACTGAGAATGAGGATAACGTGCATTGCTGCGTTTCGTACAGTATTGCTTCTCTCAACTGTAAGCCTCTATGTTAACTTCTAATGTTGCAGAGTGCGGTTAGTGTTTCTTGAACGGAGATGAAATGGAAAAAAGGGAAGGGATGGTTGAAAGCCTTGGTGGTTGACCTGGAGTGGAAACGCGCGAGGGCATTTCGGTCAGAGCGAGGGGCCGTTGGCACTATCCATACACGTGTGCGCGGGGAGGTGGCCAATAATAATAATGGCCGCACCTATCCGTCCATACACGCCTCCCGCGCGCACCTGGGGTATCGTGGGGCCCCACCTGTCGGTGGCACGAGTGCGGGGCGTGTAAGGCACGCGCGGTGGCGGGCGACATCGCGCCCCCCCACCCACCCGTGCGATCGGGGGTGGGCCCCGCTTCCTTTTCCCGATAAAAGGCCGCATTTCTTTCTCTCTGTTTCCACCCCGTTTTCGTTCGTTTGTTTCTCGTCGACTATCATCGTCCTCCGTCATCAACGTGTCTCGTTCGTCTGCGTACGCAAAATTTCTCCTCCGCCGCAAGAAAAACTCTAGAACTATATTGTTCTCTGTCGAATTTCTACGAAACATCTCAAACAGGGCGAAGAAATGAGCGTGGTACTAGTCTCGGCGACGAATCAATTGAGATGTTTGTGGGCTATCGATTTAGGGTCTGTTCTTTTCGGCTGCGGTTTATAGCTTTTGGTTGAAAATTTTGAATTTTAGCTGTTTACGGTACAGATTACGGAGAGACAGATACTCACTTGCGATTTTGGCTAGTATAGATGTTGGGCTTTTAACGTGTAGATCGTTTAACTTATAAACTCCGTCTTAAAAAAATACTCCGTTTGAAAGTTAGGTACTGTAGCAAAAGATAAAAGCCGTTAGCTTTTGACTTAAAGAACATGCCCTTAAACTGCTCGATTTAACCAGGAAGGAAATGGGCAAATATCGAGATTAGTAATTCTACACACAAAAAAATCCTATTAGAGTATAAGTGAATTGTTCGTATCTTCTTATTAGCTTAAACATTTAGGACTATGAGATCTTGGGTTCAAGATCCGGCTGGTGTAATTAAGAAAAAAAATAATTACAGCACACTTCTATTCCATATCTTAGGTCTGAAAGAGCTTACTCGTGAGAGGAAGTGTAGAGTATAAGTGAATTGCCCGTTTCTTGTCATCAGCTTAAAAATTTTGGGTTAATTGGTTAGTGTATGAAACTTAATGGATCCTGTACAGAGAAGCACGGAGGAAAGGAAGACCAATTTTCACAAGGATGTTCATTCGTATTTGCATGCTCATAAGTCAAAACAAATTGCTGACAAGTCGCTGCTTTCATATCACAGTCAAGAGTCAGCGTTAGATGGTGATGAGTAGCTGGAGTTCCTGGTAGGCTCTAGTGCAAACCATCTCGGAAGAAAACATGGGTGATGGGTTGCTTGGTAGGCTCGATGAGCTAGATTCTAATGCAACAACTTGACCAATCCGGCTGTCCAAGATAGTTTCCTGCAATACATCTCATGGATGATCAAATATATACAGACGAAGTGGCGAGGACGGACCGGAAGCCTGCTTATTTTCCTCCCCTTCATCATGCTAAAACTGCAAGGTGTAACAACCGGAGCAGTGATAATGGAAAGATGAGAGAGAGATCCAGCTAATGGTTAGGGATGACACCTTGGTTGCCGTCAGTCGTTCGCATCAGAAGTTTTTTTTGCAGGGTGGGTTGGTTCATGGTTGGTTGGTTGTCCCCATCGGCATCATCTGGGGCTGACACCCACATCCACACCGTCACCACATGTGCTGCTGCCGCTAACTCTGGTTTTTGGCATTCTCTGCTCTCTCTCTCTCTCCCTTCCCCCTAGTGTCTCATTGGCAGCTGATTACGTCCTGATCTGATCGGTTCGGCTTGAGCTTCTGATTTATTTTTTATTATTCATAAATTTTATTTTTTTTGAACTTTTAGCTTTTTGTTGAGTTTTTTTGCCGGTTTTTTTTTCTCGTATTCGTTTGTATTATACATATTAGGCTAACATATTTTTTATATTTTTAATTTTTTTTCAAATTTAATTATGCTAAATAAGCATCTGTCAGCTACAGTGTTTTCAGTCATAAATCATGAGCTTTTGAGCCCAACTGATCACCACCTAATCAACTGCTGCTCCCAAATAATACCCCGTCTCTGCAAGCATTCTTTGGCTGGCTTTCCTCTTTTTGTTCGTTCGTTCCCTTGAATAGCTGGACTTCAACCTAAAACCAACCTAAACCAGCCTGCAAGCGCTTGTACAGCTATCACTACAAAACGCGTGTGTTGGATTAGGATAGGAATATACAAATATATGGTTGTTTAATCTTCTTGATCACAGCAAACTTTGTTATTCCGCTCAGCTAGCCACCTCGAGCTAGGGTAGATTATTCTACCTTTGAATCTCATGCACTAATCAATTCATATAAAATCTTAAGCTAACGATGAAAGACGGACAAATTACCTATAAAGCAACGAGGATAAAGAACCACATGATTGCCACTGTTTGTTAGCATTAGCCATAACTCACGTTATTAGAAGGAAGAATATGATTATCGAGCACATTAGGTGGGTAATTGGAGGTGGCCGGGTGGCTAGTATGTTTGCTCCATGGGGATTAGTAGCTTTCGTACAACATGATGGTTTTTTTACATTGTCGGTTGAGCTTCAGCTTTTAGCTTCCGACTTATTTTTCACTATTCATAAATTTCTTCTTTTTCTGAACTTTTGGCTTTTTGTTGAGTTTTTTTGCCGGTTCTTTTTTCCCATATTTGTTTGTATTATATGTAATGGTCTAACATATTTTTTATATTTTTTAATTTTTTTAAATTTAATTATGCTAAATAAACTCTGTCAGCTACAGTTTTTTTTTCAACCAGCTACAGTCCTTTTTAGCCATAAGTCACCAAAAATAAGCCCAAATGATCATCACAAAGATCACTCCCCCACACTGGAATTCTAGAAAGGAGGAATGCTCACGCGGGCCGCGCGTGGGGAGGTGGGCCGTCCACTTCATGGGACCTGCAACGGGCCCAGAGGGGCAAGCGTGCCAACATTCACATGACATGCCTCCTCTAGTCCTAGTATATCATTGCCAGTTTGCCGAAGAGGACAGCAATGCAAACGAAGCTGAGCCTTTTGTCGCGCAGAAGCTTGGGCAAACAAATGAGAAACAGTCGCAATTCCATATTGCCAGGTCATTATTTGTTCGATTTTTTTTTTGCAACACCACTACCATAGCTCAGTTAAGAGTTATATATAACAGAGAATAAACCTGACAAAAATATAAGCAACAAAAGCGGAGCTCTAGGTGTCAGCACTTCCCTAGAATCATACGGTCAGACAGCCGGTTCCTCAAACTAGTATAACTTACTATCAACAAAGTCTTATGTCCAGCTGGGAAGATATCTACAGGCCCGATCAATCAACTAACTGTTGCAGCTAAAATGTTCCCAAGAGGTCAACATAAATGGTGACATTATAAGCAGATCACACAGACAAGTAGACCATCAATCAATTCATCAACCATTCAACCTGGACGATCATATACATGTTTTCTGTAGCAAAACACTGAAACAAGATAAAAGACACGAAGCGATGAATCTTATGGTAGGTACAGTAGCTGATTGCAGCACTGCTGGGAAACCAGGGGCAGTTCGTTCAAAAGAGGGAAAAACATCACACTAAACTAGTATTTACATATCCAAAAGGGGGTTTGAACTCAATTACATAGCCAGTATGCATAAACATCCAGAACCAGAATCTTTGCGGTATTGAGTGGATCATGTCCCGCTGTCTTGATTTTCAGCCGTTGTCTCAAGTGGACGCACATTAGGATACAATTTATAGACTTCAGGATGTAGCTGGGACATGGATGCAAAGATATTCAGCTCAATCGAGCATGCCCATGGATCACCAGGCTCGGGTGATTGCCGGCAACAAAAATGTCTTTGATACGGTTTAATGGTCCAACCGCATGATTAATTTTCTGAAAAGCAAACAAGACTTTGATGTTTATTAGAACTCGGCTGCCATTTGCAACTGAAAATACCAGTAAAAGGCGTAACTACCACAACAAACACCAAACATGCTAGAAAACATATCTGGAAAAGGTACTAGCAGAATTTAAACTCAGCAAGTTAAAGTAGGTAAGCTTCATAGACCAAATAAACAGTTGGTAGAAACCGGAAAGATGCTACTTTACACCGTGTTTCTCGCTTGCTGTCAAGTACCACTTCAGAATACTCATCAGAACAAGGTACAACAATCAGTAATAATGGCAGAATAGCAAATAACAACAAGCTGATTGGTGTGGTTTTACAATTGCAGAGCAACAATAAATAACTTCCATGAAAGTAACACTAACGGAAATATTTGCTCTACAATATGAACGGAAGTTTCACTCTTACGATGTATCCAACTACAGCATAATCATATACCTGAAGAAAGCCAAGGGAAGAACACCAACAAGTTTCTAGCGACCAAAAATCAGGCAGGGCCAGCAAAACAACATATACCAAATACTCTTTCCGTCCAAGTTTATAGGGCGTATTTTTTGAATAGTCTTGTTCATAAATATATGACGTATTTCATGTTCCAATGCAAAATTAGTGTGATGTTCTCTTTATATCCTTAATAAATATACAGATTTATTTGCTATTCTTTATATGCATGCATTGAATATAGTGTTAAGAGATAATAATTAGGGGTAATCTAGCTATTTTCATTATCTTCTTAGTGTATGTGCCAAGAGAAAATACGCCTTATAAATTTGGACGGAGGGAGTACAATATTTCAGTACACACAGAAGACAGAATGCCAGATATAACACCAACAGGGACCTGACATAAAAATTAATGGTCCTAAACCCAAAACTCTAAAACCAAGACTACATTGGACCGATTTCATGAACAAACATTCACATGTAACAATTGCGCATAGAACTTTGCCAGACACCTGGCTATATCATGAACTGTAGCTATGGGAGGCGGAACATGTAACAAGTCTTTCCATGCATGCAGAGCAATTTAATAACAACTTTTGGACATCATGGCACCCCTGAGGAATATCCTACATGCTTCCCGTCATCAAACCCACAAAAAAGAACACATTTGTTTAAAAGAAAAGGTGCTTTGCAATTACCTCCTTGCTGCTAGAAGGTTGCAATTTGATCTGCTCAAGATGCAACTTGCCCTTTTGCCAGCGCCGCCCAAAATATGCCATTCCCACCAAAGCAGTAGCAGCTACTACAATAGGCCAGAACTTGTTACTTTCCTTCGCATTCTTGTACAGTGATAAAAGTTGCTTCCTCCACCACGCATCACGTGGGAGTCCAGAACCATCAGGCTTGTTTTGTTCACCAGATGCAACAACCTTGGATGCACCAGGGTTCACATTTTGCAAAGTTGGCTCCTCAGGTTTCTTCTCATTTTTACTCTCGGTAGCTGACCAACTTAACTCTTTTTCAGCACCCATTGCACTGTAACCAGATGATGAGAACCCAACTGGTTCTTCCCCAGTCAAACTCATCCCTTGCAACGCCTTGCCATCATCAAAATCCATATCAACCAGGGAAAGGCTTTTCCCTTTATCAAAGGATGGAATACTGTGAACATCATCCTTCAATTTATGCTTGCAGGTTTCTTGGTATTTTTCATCATCACACTCCTTAGAAATTGCATCTTGGCTGCAAAGCTCCTTCTGTCGCTCTTTGCTATCAGTTCCCTTGAGGAGAGTCTCAACCTCATTTTGTGATACCGAGAAATGGCCAGACATCAATAGCGCTGCAGCTGAATCATCACCCTTTGTGCCATATTCCTTACCTTCAGCCTCCTCAGAAGGCTCAGATCTTCTTGGACCAGGTGCAGATGCATATGTTGATGCAGTAAGTTGCACAACTTCCCAGTCATTCCCTCGGGGAGAAGTCTGCTCAGTACCACTCTGGTCAGGCTCCATCTTCCTATGATCAGTCACATAGTAAGAATTAAAAGCACAAGATTGGTCCAACATCAGGGTTGTGATATGCTAGAAGAATATGGAAGAAGTACTAAAGTAGCTATCAGATTAATATAAATTGATAATGAATCAAAAATAGCATAAGTACAAGAAAGCTTCTACTAGGGAACTAGCAGTTAACCTCCAAATTGCGATTTGACTTTAAGCAATGAAAACAACTCCATGAACATAGTTAAGAGTTGTAATCTAGAAACCACTGGACACCAGTCATTTCTCTTTCAGCGCGATCAACATGACAGAAATCCACAAATATACAAGTGTACGCACAGAATTCTCATTCAGGTATCCATGTCGTCAGAAACATAAGACTTGTCATTGCTGATGCTACTACTGAACTTTTAATCAAGGTTCTAAAAATCGGTAACCAGTACTCGACCGGTCATACAACCCAGTAGTGATTATATGGCATAATCGGCCTATTATGCGGCATAGTCAGCCCGATTATGTAGATAACCGGCTAACAGGTAGGGCACCCATTACTTGTTACTTGTATACGGCCTAGAAGGCCGAGTATATGGCCTAATAGATTTGTTTTTGGAACACTGCTTCGAATAATGCCATATGATATGAAAATGAAATTTCATTGCTGGTTTGTCCATACAGCATAGCCATGTGAGTTAAACTAGACAGAGCGCACTTCTACTCGATTAACTTCCAGCAGGTTAACGATTCAATAACATAACCAAGTAATTATTTAGCTGAAATTTCATTGCCCATACTTACTAGTGATAATAAAAATCCACTTACTGCAGTACAAACCCGTACAGACGGGTCAGGCACAACAACAAAGCGACTGTCTCAGTAAAGTTGGAGCCACAGAGCTCACAATCCAACTGGAACTATGAACTATGTATCTAGAGCTGTATTACTCAAGGAAAGTATCCCGTAAATGTAAGCCGAGTGCTAGTACTAAGTAACGCTGCACGGCATAAGGCAAGAACGGAACGGATAGCTTCGTCCCTAAACAGCAAGAAACTCGACCAGTTGAGCAGAAATCATTGCCCAGTATTATATAATCGCGACACAAGTATGTAATCGGAAGCAAACAAAGCCTGGATCATCTTGAATTGAAACAGCCGATCAAGAACACGGCCCTGCAACTCCTCTTGCGATTCCAAGAAACAGGAGGGGGATCCAACAACTCTTAGAACACAAAAACGAGGAGAAGAGACAAATTAAGGACTTGATTCTTAGGGGGGAAGCGGAGATCGGAGCAGGAAGGATTGGGGAAAGCTGTACCGGGGTGGTTCAGTTGCAGCGATCGCGAATGAGGAAAGGAAGGAAGCCGCGTTGCGTTGCGTGTGGAGATTTTTCTTTTCTACAGCGAGTCTGCGACAACAAGTGGTGGGGTTGGATCCCATTTTGGGCTCCAATCTGGTCCACGCGGCCCACTAGTATTTTGTTCAATCGGGCCCAGTAAAACGATCAAGGCAATTTTTCCATGCAAAAAAAGGCTTTACTAATTTCCAGTCTTCTAAAATTACACGGCATTAAGCCTAAAATTACAGTACTAAGTAATGTGCACAAGCTTTTACTGCAGTTTTTAGTTCTATTTATTTTTATATTTGTAGGATTCACCTAGATTTACTTTATTTTTGTCTAGGTTAGATTTTTTGTCTTTGTATTTTCTAGGAGGTTTACCAAACTTAAATTTAGTTTTTCCTAGGTTAGAATATCTTTTTGTTTCCTTCTTTGTCCAGGGGTGACCGGGTGGGTTGTATGTACATAGAAAGTGAGGGAAGTGGTGAGACAGAGAGCGGTTAGATCTCCCTCCAAGGGTATAGATAATTGACTGAATTTTAACAGAATTCAGCCGCTTGATGAATAAAAAGATGCATAAAGAAACCGATATGCGCGCGAGAGAAGGGGGGTGTTAACAATCCAAGTGGGCCAACGGCGTCATTGACAGAGGAAGAGTAGCGTCTATGGTCATGGAGTTTATTGGGCACAAGCAAGCTAAGCCGGCCCTTGGATAGTCTTAATAAGCAAAGGAGCCCTGTCACTATATCTTTACTTCTTAAAAAGAATAAATTGGTGGTTATACATCTATTCTTTTCTAACCACTCTATTCTCTCAACTTCTCACCATTCTTTATTTTACAATCGATCAGAGTAACTATCTTTTATAACATGATTCTCTATACATTCAATAAGCTATGTTGCAACGTACGATTATGTAACTAGTGCAACTATGATGTGTCACCAGTGTGTGAGATACTGGCACACCCCGGAGGTCCAGGTCCCGACCAAGGACCTCACATTCTCCACCCCGGGTACGTTCCACACAAGCCGAAGTGTCGAACACAATTGCATCTTTGCAAGGAAAGAACCAAACGTGCAGTAGAAAGCAACGCAAGCAGCACACTTAGTCAAATGATACTGTGTAGTGTGCCGAGAGAGGCACATGGTCCAAAGCATTTCAAAGGACTTCAACATTCAGACAGACATGTCAGATCATTTCATATGAGACTAACACTGAGCAATACAATGTCAAAGACATTCTCAGGATCAATACAAAAGCATCAAGGGACACAGGAAAATTACTGATATATCGTTACCATGTATGTCTAGACACATCACTCGTTGTCATATCAAACAATGGCTGACATACAGATCTGATTTCATGATGGGTTTAAGGTTCATTGCTTGCACAAGCGCTCATATAGGCGCACCAAGCAGACATTGCATAAAGAGAGCCTGAATATACATGAATAGTTTGCCATTATTCTACCCCTACCTTTTGTATCTAGTTTCATTTCTCAACATATACGGTGGGCTCTAGCAGGGGATGAAGCCATTGTTCTAGAGCTCCAGTCGGCTCTCAGAAGCAGGCAGCGAACCTCGCAACGTGAGTCACCCTTAGATGCTCACATGTTTCCATCTTTGTGAGTGTAGAGAGTGAACCACTGAGGTCTTAGCCTCCACCCTCGCAGATCCTGAGCGCGGCAACTTCATTGTACATCGCTAGGATGATACTATAATAGTCAAACAACAAAGTTGTATGATGTGAAAAATTCTAACCCTCAAAATTTTGTAGTACAAATTACAAGCGATGGGTCAAAATCTACGCACACAATCAAGCATAGATAACATGTAAGTCTAACCTAGAATACATATATGTTCGTGCGGAATTGATATCACCCTTGCTATGATACCCAAGGATTCAAAGATCGGTTACAAAAATAACATCCAACCTTGACTGGTACTAGTTATCGATAACCGGCTTTCTACCAGACGGTTTCAATTACCAAATTTGAACTCAAAATTTAAATTTCGTTGGTTTTCAGCTGGTTACCGCCTAGATTGACCGGTTCTCGACCGGTTGCCATTTGAAATTACTATTAATCAATTCAATTTCAAAATTTTCTTTACATGCTTGTTCCTCTAGTGGCTTTACCCAAGACGGGTTGCATCCCCTCCCTTGATTTCCCCCTTGGTGGTGTTAGGAGTCTTCATGTACTCGACCACCTGGTGAGCAGTTGGATCATGGTTAAACAATTTATATTAATAGGCCTCTCAGTAATGACCAAACCAATTATAAAGAGCACAATAAGATATCATAATGAAAAGTCAAAACCTAAAAGCGAAGCAAACTTTAAATCTAAATGGGCTAGCAGTGTCCGCCACCAACGTCGTGGCCCACCTCGGCCTCCAGATCTGAGTTCGCATACTCAACTAGCTCAGAGTTGGTGCCCGCAGCGGCCTCCTCAACCTCGGCAGATTCCTCTGGGGGGAGGGGCGCCGAGCGTGATGGTCGCGCTGCGGGAGAACGACCCCTTCACCGAATAGGGGAGGCCTCTCCCTTATCCTTGCCCTCGCGGGTGCAAAGTCGGCCAACGTTAGGTGCAGCGCGCTCCAGCATGGGGATACTGAGAGCTTCGCACACTTGATTCACCCGCCCGATGTTCGCCGTGACCGCTTCTCGAAGGCTATGCTCCTTGGCCACATACGGCCCAAGAAAACGATCACCGTGTGCTTCGCATCTTCGAGGGTGAGCCCTGCCAGTGAAATAAGGCACACATATGATTTGCCTGCATAGCCAGATTAGGTGCAATGCTTATGACGAAAGACTTACTCGACTCCGCGGACCTCGCCAAGGACGCGACCGTGGGGCGTATGCCATTGTCGTGAGTAGGACCGAACTGTACGTGCCACAGACGCGGCAACGAGCCATGCCGTACATGCAGTACTCCTCTACAAGGTCCCGCATGTTGAACCGGAGAGCGATGCCCACTAGCCCCCGCATCCAATGTTTATTGTCGTGGTCGAGGATCACCAACGGGAACATGTTGAAGTATATCAGGCGTCCCAACCATCTCAAACTGCTGCCTCTCTCCACGTGGTGGTAGAACCATCGTCGCATCCAGTTTCATTCCCACTTCGTTCGGGTCACGTTCGCCAGAAATAGCTTGGTGCACACAGACCGCGGCACGAAGTTCACACTCCCAAAGTTGGAGTATTCTTGCTTGTCGAGCTTCTTCGGCTGGCACCGCACATCATGAAGAAACGCGAAGAGAGACGCGCTCGGCCAGACCATCTCTGTTGCGAGTCAGCTGCAACAGTTCCAGCCTGTACAGCCTTAGCACATCACCAACAAACATCACTGAAGGAAACCGGAGCCCAGCTTCCAGATAGGCAACGAATACCACTGCCTCCGACTCTGTCGGGGGAGGCTCCGTCTCATCAGCGGAGGGTAGCCAAACCGCATCATGGTCTGAGATCTTCCCCTCGTGGACAAGCGACCGGATCGTCTCCTCAGTCGCCAGACTCTGCCCTAACAGATTTGTACACATGCCATTTAACTTCCTCGTTGCATTCCACTGTTTGGTGGCCATCGATGGGTTGCGCCCAATTAGTTCATACTCCACCTAGATCGTCGATGACCCTCGGCGGCTAGAAGAGCCACCGTGGCTTGATGAGGTGCTGCTGCTTGGCCAGTAGGAATGCTCCTCACCACAGGCCATTCCGCTACATCGCTCGATGATGTGGCCGGCGGTAATGAATGACGCACTTACGACTGGGCTATTCATGCCATAGTGTACCAACTGGCGCTGGCGCAAAGGGGAGATGGGGCGGCAATCGACGGGGGCAACGACCGGCGTATATGGCAAGAGCACGTAGTGGAGCGTTGGCGAAAAGGCAGTACTGTCACACCAGGTCGAGCACATGGGGCAGCAACGCGACGACCATGACGGCTTTAAAGCCTATTGGACTCCTCCACTGCGCATGGGGAACACAACCGGTGAAAACCGACAGCGCACGATGCGCCAACCACGCACGGTCATGTGTCCCACGACGCAAGAAATGGCTGCATGACCCCAGTCAGACTTCAACCAGCAGCACACGACGCGCCAACCACACACGGCCGCGTGTCCCATTATGCAGGAAACGGCTGCACGACCTCGGTCAAACTAGTACAGTTAGAGGCCAAAAGGCCCACGATCAATTGCAACACAGGCTGTAGGGGCGGAGGGGGCTAAAAAGGCTTGGCGACATGGTTTCGGCCCGTGAGAAGCCCTTTACCATGAGAGGCTCCTACAGTAGGGATGGCCCCATCTAAGCCTATCTAGCCTGTTAGAGGCTACAAGGCCCAGTGAGATATGTGCACTGACATGCATGCCCCTTTATAGGGTGCTCAACTGTGAGGGTATTATTATAATCATGCCTTATGGGCATATATATACATGCGCCCTGGACATGGAGGCTGGGCAAGGATAGCTCATTCATCACAACCACTCTACTATTTTTCTAGTTTACTGTTTGGCCTGTAACCACAATAAGATAGTATTCACTAAAGGTTAGAGGTGGTTGATTAGCCCACTTATAAAAGGGGGTTGGGATGGAAACATGTGGTTAACCATCCAACTCAACTCTCTTGTCCTTCCATGTCTATATTTACAGTTTGAGAGTTGAGTGCATTGTGCGCTTTTTGTCCTCGAAGGTGGTATGACTGTAAAACCTACATTCTCAAGTAAGTAATATATCAATCATTGTGCATCTCTTTGATTCTATCATATTTTGATTGATGTGCATTTGCTTCAGTTTGTTTTGATCTCTGTTCTTCCCTCCTCTTAATCATGTTGTGCCAAGGACGTGTAAAAGATAAAAATAATCCCTGAGAATCTATCTTCGCCCATCTAGGCACTTTGATGGCAAGTTCATGAGGAAACCCGTTTTTGCTTAACTTTAGCCTGTTCGAGTGATTTCATGATAAGAGGGTTTTTGGCTTGATTTCTCTAGTGTTCTAATTTGCAGTGACATGTGAGAATATTTCTAGACCCATCTTGGTCACCATTCATCTATGTGCAAGTTGTATTCACCGTTTTTGGTTTTGGCTCTGGCTCGATTTCGGTGCAACCTTTCTTCAAACTAAAAAAGGTTTCAATTTTGACTATGATTTTCATGATCATTTATTGAAATAGGTTCTTGATATTGTAGAGTAGATCCCTCCAAATTTTCATATTATTTGGATCTACGGATCAAAAGTTCCATCGATTTTAGTTTTTAAAAATCATGCTAAAAACATTATTTATCCAGATTTTACTATAGCAACGGATTTACCGTAGTTGCTGTAACGGTAGTACTGCAGTTACTATTCATTCCACTGTTTTCAGCATTTTGATTTGCTAGGTTGTGTGACGGTTTTTCATTCTAATATTCATAGTTTTATAACTATTGGAGTGAAGGATGGTAAATATTTAGAAAAACTTTTTTAAGACACTATTTTCCCTTTATGTTGTCATCTTTGGTCCTACAAATCCAATTTGAAAAAGCTTGCTGTATATCCATCCCCTTTTGACCACTCAGGATTCAGGGCAATCCACCGGGAACTCTTCTTCTGTCCTGAAATTTGGCAGCTCTAAGGTTTCTTTTCTTGTTACTTGTTAGAATCAGTCACTTTGTGCATCATGTCAGAAGCAGTCTATTGTCAGCGTATACAGGTCTCTTGTCGAGTAATTTATTGGTTGTAGGCGCTGAAACATGCGAGGCAGGTGCCACGTGGGCATAGTTTTATCCGCTGGAAATGTATTCTAGCCGATGTTGCTTCCGTTGACGAGTGAACTCTCCGGATATGGCTGGAGAATGGAGATTATGCATAATAGATTTATCCAATGCCTGTCGTTGCGTGTATGTCCATGAGCTTGAACAGGTCAGGGTATAATTGTTGTATGCTTCAGAAGAATAAAAGTTCAGTAGCCGCTGAAACATGCCATGAAGGTGGTTGGGAACTTTTAACGATATTTACTGAAGCAGCAGAACCACACTGGACAGTAATGCTGTTGTCGGTTGCTCGGCAACTGTACCTGCTAGTAGGAGCTAAGCTACGATCGAAGGCACAATCTGCAAGAAAATTGATGCTAGTTGATGCTTACCTGCTGTTCAAGGTGGCTAGCTCGCTTTCAGTGTGCTGATGTGGTCTCCTGTACTTACTGGTCTGCTCACTAGTCATGTGATCTAATAAACAGTGATTATTAAGAAAAGCTACAAATTAAAAGGCGCTGAAAAAGCAAGAAGAATAGGGCCATAAAGTGTATGCGTTTAACGTTGCAATCTGCGAGAAGGATTGAAAGAACAGATCCATGGTGGAATGGGCTCTTGGAACAGGACGGGAGAGGAGAGGAGAGAATTCTTCCACTCTCCCATCGGTCGTTTGCCAGGTCCAACGCACCGTATCACACAGGAAAGTGGGTCCCGGGACGTGCCCGGCCCCACATGCAGAGGCATCAGCTGGCCGGCCTTGACAAGGTCACGCCTCGCCCCGCGCGCGTTTCCCTGTACAAAGCAGCAGCACGCGCAGGCATATATGTCAGTTCCGCCCGTTCGCCGTCCATCCAACTGGAGTGAGTTGCCGGCCGGCCATGGCAGGACGCGACCACCGCAGGAACATGTCGTCGTCGTCGTCTGGGAGGCGCGCGCCGGAGCGGGAGCGGGAGCGATGGGCGTGGAGCCCCGCGTGGTCGCAGCCGCTCTCCCGCGGCGGCGGTGGCAGGGCGGCCTCGGTCAAGTCGCTCTTCAGGTCCATTGGGGTGTGGTTCACCTCGCTCTCCACATCGTCATCCACCTCCAACAAGACTAGCAGCAGCAAGCAGCCCGCGGCAGCGGATGAAGTGATCAAGAAGCCACCTTGTAAATTGCTATGTCCCCTCCTCCCCCTCCTCTTCTCGATCGATGGGTTTCTTCCTAGCTAATCCTTAGTTTCCTACTTGGAAATTGGGAATTGCCCAAGCATGCCTAGTTTTTCTTTGATGTGGTGCTACCTCCCCTTCTGTTTGAGATAATTTTAATTGTTTGATTCATGGCGTGCGAATGCAACCATACCAGCAAGGGAAGCCAAAGCCATAGCTAGAACGTAATTTAGAGCAGTTGGAATACTTCTGTTTGGCATGGGGCTGGGAGTATGACACCTGCAATCTCTCTGCCGGTCCAGAATCAGACATTGAGTACTCCCAAAACTGAAGATATTTTACACTTGTTCGGGAATTGCTGTGAGCTGAATTTGCTTCATTCTGGAAAATTACTCTGGATATTGGGCTACTATTTCAATTGTGCCGTGCAAGGGCTTCTTCATGTGCTGTTGAACTCTGCAGCAACTGCCCTGAACTTACTGGAGCATAATTGATGGTGAAAATCTTAAAATTTCAGGATAATAGCTAGTTTCCTCTAGGATTATAATACCCACATTTTGGTGCGGTCTTCAACATCCACCGATGATTAATAATCACATTATTATTACGAATAAGCTCAACTCTAGTTAATTTCATTGAATCTTCTGGACTTTCTGAGTTCAGAGAAGAACTTAACTGAAGGCTGCTTTCTTGTCCGATCTACAGCAACTCATTTCCTCCTATAATAATATCTTGGTTTAGCTCATTTCTCTTGCTCATTTCTCTTGTCCCCTTTTGCTCTTTTGCCAGCGTTCGGCCATACCAGGAAGCCGTCGATCCGAGGGTTGTACAGCAGCACTGGCCGGAGAAACAGCGGCACAGGGCAGCAGTTCCAGAGCTCGGTGTTCACCATGGATGAGATCCTGAGGGCCACCAAGAACTTCTCCCCAGCGCTCAAGATCGGCCAGGGCGGCTTCGGGGCAGTCTTCAAGGGCGTCCTCCCCAACGGCACGGTAGTCGCCGTCAAGCGCGCCAAGCTGCGGATGCAGAACCCTCACGTGGACGTCGAGTTCCGGAGCGAGGTGAAGATCATGGCGCGCATCGAGCACCAGAGCCTGGTCCGCTTCTACGGCTACATGGAGTGCGGCGAGGAGAGGATCGTCGTCATCGAGTACGTCCCCAACGGCACCCTCAGGGAGCACCTCGACAGTAAGCGTCAATTCAATTCAGCTCGGCTTCTTCCTCCTCCTCATCAGCATCGTTCCATGGATGTAACAACGGCACTGCAACGTTGGTTGCCAGGGTGCAACGGGAGGTTCTTGGAGTTCGGGGCGCGGCTGGACATCGCCATCGACGTGGCGCACGCGGTGACGTACCTGCACATGTACTCGGACCACCCCATCATCCACCGCGACATCAAGTCGTCCAACATCCTGCTCACCAACTCGCTGCGCGCCAAGGTGGCCGACTTCGGCTTCGCGCGCCTCGGCGTCGGGGAGGCGGCCGACGGCGCCACGCATGTGTCCACGCAGGTGAAGGGCACGGCGGGCTACCTCGACCCGGAGTACCTTAAGACGTGCCAGCTCACCGACCGGAGCGATGTCTACTCCTTCGGCGTCCTCCTCGTCGAGCTCGCCTCCGCGCGCCGCCCCATCGAGATCAAGCGGGAGATGAAGGAGCGCCTCACCGCGAGGTGGGCGATGAGGAAGTTCATCGAGGGCAGCGCCGCGGACGTGCTGGACCCGCACCTCGCGCGCACGGCGGCGACGGCGCGGGCGCTGGAGATGGTGCTGGACCTGGCGTTCCGGTGCCTGGGGCCGGAGAGACAGGACAGGCCCAGCATGAACGACTGCTGCAGGGCGCTCTGGACCATCAGGAAGACCTACAGGGACATGCTGGCCTCCGACGTCACGCCGCACTCCTCCGACCGGGCAAGCTCCTCCAGCACCGGCACCGGCGAGGGAAGCGGCGAGCTTTGGAAGATCTGATGCATCTATCTATCCGTCACATGCGTTGATTCACAGTCCATGCTGCTAATTGGTTTGATTAAGATAACGATTTGATTTTGCTGTAAATGTACAGAAAATATTTCATTTCTTCTTCTTCTTCTTCTTCTTCTTCTTCTTCTGAATTCTAGTGTGTGCGCTGTAAATATACACAAAACCAGAGAGGCTAACAGATTTTTCTGTTCAAAGCAGCAGTAATCTATTTGTCAGCAGCCCTGCTATCCTAATTCACTCAGCAGTAACCAGAGAGGCTAACAGATTTGTACCATATGTTTTATATTTTTAGTGTATAGTATATTTGATCACCAACAGGTGCGCAAATGCATCTAGCTACCCTTAGTTAATTAGACCGTAAGATTTAGATATAACATGTAAGTAGAAGGAACTGTTTCAGTAACTTCCCATCACTAGGAAAAACACACTTCAAAAACCGATCGGGCCCAATGTATTAATAACTCAAAATGTTCATGATCTATATACATAAGTTTGTTCTTTGTGGTGGAAAATTTGTTTATTTATTGCATGAATGATCAACCGTTTTATTCCTAGTGCAATATATTTAGCCTACAGATAGACCCACGGAAATGAATAATATATACTACAATACTAGTACGACTTTTGCGTTGGAATTAACATACTTAATTTCGTACGTTCTGCTTCGTCAACTAATTAATAATTGTTTCTAATAATGAGTCAATTCTTATAAGTTTTACTTGCAATATTGATCAGAATAAGGCCATAATACTGAAGCTAAAACAAGTTTCTGCAGGTCCAACACGTCTGAAACATGTAAAGCATGACTGCCACCGGGTTGGCATTTTCAGCTACATTTTCTCTCTCTTTTGTTTCTTTTTTTCGGGGTGGGCGCAGTGCTTATTTGGCACAGTAAGTCTAAATTTTCTCATATATTGTATATTTCAGAATATAAAAATTAAAGCGGCCAGAATTCCATGTAAACTAATTAAGGTGAAGAGAGGAGGAGGAAGAGACTGGAGCACTCCGTTTTATTCGGTTGGGCCCAAGAAGACACCGGAGAACTCCAAGAAAAGGAAGAAAGAGACTGGAGCGGCTCAGCTCAGCTCAGCTCAGCTCAACTGCCGCCGCTGCTGCAGATCCTCCTAATCCCGCCCTGTCCTAATTGGCTGCTTTGATTTGGTTTGCAGCTCACGTGGGATATCTTTCTAATCGATCCATCCATCTCAACGAACGAAGCAGCATATCTGATCTGGGTGCTTGCCTAACCTCCTTTTATTATCACATCCATCTTCATCAACCCTCCCCCGTGACCACCACCTCCCTCTTCTTAACTCGAGATTAATGTCTACTCAAGCGAACCGTCTCACCTGGAAACCATCTAGTACTAATCCTAATTCAATTCTCGTGCTCGTAGGAAGTAAAGAACCGATCCATTACTCACGCCAGTGCATTGCAAGCCAGTAACCACAGAGGAGGAGGAACCCTATCGAACATTTCTGAATACAACTTCTTTTTGTTACATTTCACACCCACAAGCCACTATGCATGGCTGGGATCAATTCTTACATCAGCAGGGGAGATAAGTACCACCACATTAACAAAGGGAATTCTGCTTCCCCTCACTGGGTTTATTATTCTTCACTTCCTAAATACAATCCTGGATTAATTTCTCTTTTCTTCCTTTTACCATCAGAGAAATCAGTTTTTCAGGCTTCACTCCCCCAAATCCATACAGCCAGGCCAACATACAAAACTTGCATTTCCACTCGTCCGGCACCGACAAAATCATCTTATTACCAGTACTGATCATTACATATCACCTAGATTTCTATGATGAATGAAGGTATCAGACTCCTTTTTCAGGTGTACTTCCCATCTACTGGTGTATGTCATTGCCACTCAACTACTTACCGGAGGAGGAGATGGAGGTCCCCAGCAACACTGCAAAACTCCAACCTTCGATAGCCAATGCGTTTTCGCCGTTAGCGCAGCCTTTTCGACCAAAGAAAAGATTTTCGCGAGTTCTTCCTTCTGCGATGCTGGATGGTGAGGTTGTATTGTTATGTCAGTCATAGCGACTGCAGCTTTCACCATTTCAGCGCTGTGGACAAGGAGGCAAGAAACCAGCAAACATCATGTGCTCTGAAGAATTCGCATGAGCTCTTCTTTTACTTCCTGCAGAACAACCGGCTTCTTGAGGACGCCGTTAATCCCGGATTGCGCACACTTCTCCCAGGCGTTCTGCTCGGACGTCATGGCCATGACAAACGGCCAGCGGCCACTCCTGTACTGGCTGATCCTCTTGGCAACATCAAAGGCGTTTACTCTCGTCGTTTCGAGGTTCACCATGATGAGCTGGAATGCAGCTGAGGAGGGGCCGACAGAGTTCAGGAACCCTGATCCTGAGGGGAGTGAGGAAACTACGCAGCCGAGCTTCTCCAGGAGCTTCCGAGCAACGACCAGGTTGATGTCATCGTCATCGATGAGCAGAACTTTCAGGCCTGTTATTTGGCACGACAGTGATGCATATTGCCGCTCGGATGATCCTCCAAGACTGGATGATGTGATCGGCGATTGCAGCTGGAATCTCAGGACCAGGGTCATGCTCTCCGGGAGTCCTTGGCCGTCAAGAATTGCCCATATGTTCCCTTGCATCATCTGTTGGTACCATCAAAAGAAAAAACAAGATAATAACATTAGTGACTAATTTAAACAGTTGCATTGTCTGAGAATGAACTGAATTTGCATTTGGATACGTTAAGTCAGCATCTTCAGGGAACAAGCTTAGAAGACAATTTGACAATACCTGAACAAGCTTTCTGCACATGCTGAAGCTAAGCCTGAGATCAAACCCCTCACCACTTGGCCTCCGCAAGGATTGCGCGAATGAGCTAGAGTCGGCGCTCTGTGGCCTCTTTACCCCAATGACAAACTTCACCGACGAGTATCCACTGCAGTAGCTCGGCCTCCATGGATCCCATCTCTGGCTAAGACTGTCCTCCATCACCTCATCATCGGCACGCACCCGGAATGTGACATGCCCTGAGTCAATCCGACCGATCAGATTGCCAACCATGTGCAGGATGACATGGAAGATCCTCCGCTCATCGCCGATGACAAGGTCCGGCAGTGTGTTCTCGACGTGCACCGCGAAACTGAACCCCCGGAAGTCACAGAGGCACCTCGCGACGCAGGCAGCGTCCCTGATCATTGAGTGCAGGTGGAACGGCCGCGTCTCCAGGGGGGAGCGCTCCCGGTTGACGGTGGACATCTCCATCACGTCGTTGATGAGCGTCGAGACGACGGTGGCAGTCCGCGCCATCGTGTCCACGACGAGCTTCTGCTCGGGCGTGAGGCTGTCCTCTTGCACCACGGACACGAGGCCAAGGATGGAGTGGATCGGCCTCCGCATTCCTTGGCTCATGACGCGCTGGAACGCGTCTCTAGCCTCGTTTGCCATGAGAGCGTCCCGCCTCGCCTGCTGCAGCTCGCGATTCTGCTCGGCCAACCTGTCGCGCATCGCCTGCGACTCCTCGAGCAGCGATGCGTGCGAGAGCGCGACGGCCACCTGGTCGGCGACCACCTCGACGATCTCCAGCTCGTGAGCACCCCAGTTCCTGTCACTGGGAGGCACGAGCACCAGCACGGCGTAGCTCCTCTGAATCACCTCTGGCGTCCCACCCTTGAAATCCGACACCTTGAGCATCGGCATCCGTATCGCCGCCACCGTGCCGGTGTCCTCCTTGCCCACGCCGCTCGCCAAGCCGAGAAGCGAGTCCGGCCCGAGCAGCTTGACGCCGTCGCTGCTCCTGACCTCGACGACGTCCGCGTCGTCCACCCCGACGACAGGACCGCCAGTGCCCCGCCGGAGCTCGTGGGTGAGGCACATTGCGGCCTTGTCCTCGGCGGGCATCCAGACGGCGCAGTTCTTGAGCGCGAGCACCCTGGAGAGCTCGATGAGCGTGGTGTAGAGCACGGTGTGGCGGTCGAGCGACTTGCGGATCTCCTGGGTGAGCATGCGGACGTCCCAGCTCACCTTCTCCTGCCGCTTCATGAGGACGACCTCGCGGTCAAGCTCGCGGGCCTTGAGCCACAGCAGGCTCTCGCGCACCTTGACGCGCAGCAGCTGCGGGATGAGCGTGAGCAGTGTGATGGCCGTGAGGAAGGACACCAGCGCCGTCAGGAACTTGGCGGCGGTGAGGAGCAGCACGACCATGAAAGGGTGGGGCTCGTAGGTGAAGGCGGCGAGCAGGTGGGTGAGGCCGCACAGCACGATGAAGGCGCCGAACTGGACGAGCACCCACCGGAACGGGAGCAGGTGCCGGAGGCCGGCGACGAAGTAGAGGAGCTCGAGGGGGATGGAGAAGTAGGCCGCCGCGATGAGCAGGTCGCTCACCTTCTGCCACTTGAAGATGTTGTCCATGCTCCAGAAGCCGCCGCCGCCGCCGCCGCCGCCGCAGTTGCAATGCGGGTACCCCTCGTCGCCGCCGCCGACGGCGGCGGCGGGCGCGAGGGCAAGGAGCATCGGCAGGAGGCGGCGCATGGTGGTGGGGAAATGGTGATCTGGGCATCGGAATCTTGGAGGCACCATCCAGTACAGCTGCGCCAAAAGGAGCAAATGGATGAGTTTTGTCAGAATGTAAAAAATTGGCAACCTTTGCATAAATTCGAGGCTATACCATGTGATTAGGGAGCAAGATTAGCACAATTTATAATCTTGGCAGCATTGCAGCGTCCAGGTGGAAAGCAAGATTAGCGCCGCTTTGCTTTTGGAGCTTTCTTTCTTTCCGAACTTACAAGGAAAAGATCAAAACTTTAGCTGCCTCTACAGCAATGGGATGTAGGAATCAGCACCACTTAAACCTGTTCAACGAAGGGACAGGGGGACAGGATGAGGAATACCTGGATTGGTTCGAATTGGACACTTGTCCCCCACTAACAAGAGCTGAATAGAAACTAATTAAGCGATCTTCGTATCTGAAGCATTTCAATCCTTATAAACAAGAGAGAAACGGAGCAAATCAAACGAATTTTGAAGCTACAGACAATACATCAAAACAGGATTGGATAAAGATATAAAAATACTACCTCAAGCTCAACAACAGCCGTTCTTGGCTGGAACAGTGATCCTGCAGTGTTGGGTGAGAGTAAACGCCGGGGGGTGGACCGATCGAGCCTTGTGCGCCCGGGTACCTGAAGAACCACCAAGAACAGAGGCTAATGGAAGGCTTAGGCTACGAGGAGGAGAACGAGATGTGCGAGGGGAGGAGAGCAAAGGGGAGCATTGGCTAGCGGTGGAAGAAACCGAAGAAGAATTGGAGCATCAAGCAGCAGCAGGTTGGAGGGGAGGAAACAAGAAGCATCGGGAGGGGATTTGGCATTAATTAAATAAATCTGGATGAATGGAAAGAGGGGATGGAGTAACGCCTTTGCTTACCCCGGCCAATCAGACGTTCTATAGCACTGCAACTGCACAGCGAACTTCTGAGAGAGAGAATTGTTTTTTTCTCCCCTGCTTTTCACCTGTTTTTTTCTTCAAGTCAAGAAAAACTTGTGAGTGGACCTTTCTGTCTTGCTAATCGTGTCCCAACAAACTAGCTTGCCTGTGAAAAAATCAAATCAAGATACTTAGGCCCCGCTCCAACCAACCAGCTGCTACTTCCAACCGTTGTTTTTTCGTCGAAATTATACTATATCATATATTGGTTTTTTCTAAATTATTTAATTAAAACATAAGAAAAAAATAATTAAAACACCGTTATATCTTCATAGACAATATAAAGAAAAAAGAAACCACAAACATAAAAAATAGAATTAAAAAAACGATATGTTTATTCTGGCTTCTAAAAGTCAAAGCGCAAGCCATCCAGAACGAGCTACTCCACGGTGTGTAGTGTGCTGTTACAGCTTGCAAACGAAACGGGGAAAGAAAAGGAGTGATTTACTATGTACTAACAAAAACCTCAGAAACAATTGGTTAAGTTCTTTTTTATTTATGATTTATATTACATTAACTAACTTTTAAACAGTACGATTTTTTAAAGCGAGGTTAATAAAAAGATTGAAATAAAAAGTATACCGAGTTCAGTTGTACCAATCAAAATTATATATGATTATTTTACTTTATGTACTAACTCTCACAAATAGTTAAAATTTTAAATTTTAAAATATAAGACATAAGGCACAACCTAAAAACCCCACCAAATATACTGATATGCATCCTAGTGGTGTGTCGTGCTGCGGGTGCCAGACTGGTGCGTGGTGGACAGTGAGATATTTTCGGTTGGGATGGAGAGATATCCCACTATCCATTCCATATGTAGCTATTTCTGCTCTCATTATTTCTCAGTATTTTTTAGCTATGATTTCTCTTGAATAAATAAATAGAATATTTTTTATTATCTCTTTAAAATAGTTTATTGATATAGTTTTTTGAAACGGCTCATTGACATTTAATTCATTCACACAAATAATCATACAGAATAAAAATATATACCGTAGCAAAAAAAATACATAATTTTTCTTTCATCAGTCGTAGCCGAAAAGAATGCACCATTTTCCTTTGAATTGTTTTGTTGGTGGTTGAATTATTAATCCGACCAGAGCGAGGTGGCATCGCTCAGTTGGGCTATGGGCTACCAACTTTTTCGTTGTTCAGCATTGCTGCAACCTTTTTTGGCACTATAGCTACTGTGGGTTTTTTAGCATAATTAAATTTAAAAATAGAAAAGAGAGAAAAACTTACATCACCATGGATAATACAACAGAATAAGAAAAAATAAAAGACACAAAAGCAAAAAACTACAAAAAGATGAAATTAAAAAGCGAGTGGGGCCTGTTAGTGGCGGTGGCAGCTGGAAAGCAAAATGGAAGCTCGTTTCGATTGTGAGCAAGACGCTTAATCACCTGTCACACGGTGGCTATGCGGCATCGACTTGTGCCGCACAGTGGCCGTGCGGTAGGCCCTGACCGCACAGCTGCCATGCGATGCCCCTGCGTGTCAACCTCTGGCAACTCAATGCACAGTGCCCGTGCGGCAAAATGGTATTTTTGTCAATGCCCTGTGATCGGCGCCATTGCTGCAAATACGCCCCCCAAAAACATCCAAAAGCGCTAAAAACTCTACATGCATACGTGCATACGTACGTACGTACATACACACACACATACATACATACATACATACATACATACATACATACATACATACATACATACATACATACATACATATGATATAATTAACTGGAACACCATAAAGCTTTGACACCATGATTTAAAATATATATTTCTCCTATATATCATACATACATATGATATAATTAACTGGAACACCATAAAGCTTTGACACCATGATTTAAAATATATATTTCTCCTATATATCATATGCGAAAATTTTGGAAACTTTTTGGATGTCAAGTTTAACTAGTTTACTAACTAGCTCAAATAAGTTTAACCCAAAAGTCAAACTAAGATTACCTTTTTTGATGATAGTTTGTTTGTAGGTATGTATTCATATATATATATATATATATATATATATATATATATATATATATATATATATATATATATATATATATATATATATATATATATATATATATATATATATATATATAAATCAGCAAAGCATGTGATAAACAATGTTGAAAAACTTTGAATTTGAGTATATTTTTTCAAAGATATGCGTTTCATTTGAATTATTATAGATATGTATATACCATCAAACTAAAATTTTCAAAAAATATGTCCGAATTTGGCTTGAGATTATGACGTTACACACACACACGCTGAAATGGGGGCACCATGGCGTTTGGGCACTAAGCCTCTCTGTCTTTGGATTGCTTTTATATGCGTGCAAGTGCAATAATATATAATATATCACGTAAACCCGTTAACATTCATTAATTCGAAAAGGCATCGATTTGGAAAGGAATTCATTGATTTAGCATGCTGAATCAATCATGGATGGAAAGTCTTAATCATAGAGAGAAATTCTCAATTATGGAGCCCGGGCACTATGGTGCCCCTGTTATTTACACTATATATGTATGTATATATGTATTTGTATTTATATTTATGTATACGCGCGCGCAGATATTTAGGTAGATGGACTGGTCGAAGTATATAAAGATATGGGCCCATTTCGTCAACTCCCAGGCAGACAATAGAGACAATACTCTGGGCCTGTTCTTTTCGGCTGCGGCTTATGGCTTTTGGCTGAAATTTTTGAATTTTGGTTGTTTATGGTACATATTACGGAGAGACAGATACTCACTTGCGAATTTGGCTGGTACAGATGTTGGGTTTTTAACGTGTAAATCGTTTAACTTGTAGACTCCGTCTTGAGAAAATACTCAATTTAAAAGTTAGGTACTGTAGTAAAAGTCAAAAACCGCCGACTTTTGACTTAAAAACATGCCCGAAGAATCATACCCACTAGCAACAATGCCGACAACATGTTCCAGGTAGCCCAACTAGGCAACTCGTTCCAGAAGCCTGAAGGAATGAATGCTTGGCTCACAAGATCGGTGGCTGGCTCGGCTCAACTCGCTTTAAGTCGAGAATTTGGTAACTGGTGGTTCTTCAAATATTTGAATTCTTCGGTTCAACTATATATTAATATATATACAAAGAAAAAATTGGCTCAAGATTGGTAATCTAGATTTTTAGTGCCTGTGGTGATCGGGTTGGTTGTGTTTGGCAACTAATACAAAAAATTATGTATCCGCTGAAGGATACGGAGAGTTCTCTTCTTTTTGAAATAAATAGGAGAGCTTCTGCTCTTGGTTTCAAAAAATATATGAAGAAATTTTTTGGTCGAAGGTTGCTGCTTTGGGCTTTCACTGTGGTTGATAACCACTTAGTTATTTATATCTTCTGGATAATCCAAAGGTCGTTAAAATGGTTTTTTTCATGCTTTTATTCCCTTTAGAACATGTTTGGAAACGCATAAATTTCACATAAAGTAGTTATTTAATTATCTAAATTTCTTGAGTTTCAAACAGGGCTTAAGTTATGTCACTAGCAACTTACAAAAGAAGTTTAGCATATATAACCTTACTCATACAATAAGATGTTGGTTATATGGAAGTGTTTGCTTAGGTGGGTTTTTTTGGGCCGTGGTTTATGCCTTTTGAATTATGGCTTTTCGCGAGAGAGATTACGAAAAGGGAGACAGTCCGATCGGTATAGCTAAAATCGATATAGTGTCTATTACAATCAATCTGTAGACTCTATCTTGAAAAGACGCATAATTTAAAAGAGAATTACTGTAACATCATCCAAAAGACAATAAACTCAAGCTGAAAAGAATGACTGTGGAAGTGAGGAATGGCCTAAACAGAAGTAAACTTTATGAAATGTTAGGAACTATCTACGCCTCTAATGCCTCTACTTTCATCTCATCCGTGCGTCCGAAATGGACGGAAACGGCCTTGCGAACACTAAGCCCTAACCATGATCAATTTAGGCCCACTACTCTCGATATACACCTTTCAACCAAACGTAAAACGCATGTACTAAAAAAGTGTGTGTGCATAGCGTACGTATATTGCCGTTATGGTCATGGATGGACGACGTATACGTACGTCCTCGCAATTAATTAAGGCCAAGACGCGTGCATTCGTGCGTACAACTCCACGTAGGGTGCAATTTTCGTTCATCAACGGATCGAAAGTTTGTAAAGTGAGTACGAAAGTGACTAATTAGTATCCGACATTATTTACATCTAATTCTAAGAAAAAGATATAAAATAGAATATAGAATAAATGATATATGTCCATATGTGTTCAAATATTATGTACTATGAAAAAACCTACAGTGACTTCACTTAGAAATAGGATAAAAGATAGACGGATTGCTATATCTAAGTAGACATAGAATACGGAGTATTCTTCTTTTGACATCTCGACAATTAGTCTTTTTGTGTTCGCTCTAATTATATATTTACTGTTAAATGACCTATGTAGAGTTAAAAAAATAGATAATTTTTATCCGATCGATGATCAAAAGGTTGCGAAGCGAATACAAAATAGAAAAAATATGTATCTGATCCTATCTGTCATTGACAAAAATATAGAATAAAATCTACCCTACTCTATAATTCACCAAAATTTTCTTTGCTAAATCCACCCCCTCAACCACCCCTACAGTCATGCCTAATCTAAGTCCACCTAGATTTGTGTACCAAAGGGTTTCAACTTCATAAAAATGAATGGCCTGGATTTCTCCTCAAGCATTTTTCTCTTACTCATTGAAGATCCTAAGGTCAAAATTATTTGGATCATGCACACTGTTGAACTGGAACCCACCCGACGCCCACGCGCCCCCGACGACCTCGCTCCTTCCTCCCCCAACTGAACCCACCCGTGCGCTCCTCGGCTCCTCCCATTTCTCCGCCGCCTCCTCCCCTCCCTCCTCCTCCTCCGCCGCCTCCTGCCTCCCACCACCGAATCCGTGCGCCTCCTCCGCTCCGCCGCCGCCTTCTCCTCCCCCACCCCTCTGCTCCGCCGCCACCTCCTCCTCCCCCCACCCCTCCGCTCCGCCGCAGCATCCTCCTCCCCCCACCCCGCGCCGCCGCCTCCTTCTCCCCCCACCCCACGCCGCCACCTCCTCCTGAGGCCTGTTTTGATTTGGTGAGTTTGGTGGCCGAGGTGTGGGAGATTGGAGATGGATCTCCCAGGAGGGAGCGGGAGGCAGCAGCCGCCGATGACGCCGCTGCCGCTGGCGCGGCAGGGGTCGGTCTACTCGCTGACGTTCGACGAGTTCCAGACCACGCTGGGCGGGGCCGGGAAAGACTTCGGATCCATGAACATGGACGAGCTCCTCCGCAACATCTGGATGGCCGAGGAGTCGCACGCCATCGCCGCGCCTGCCGCCACCACGTCGGCAGCGGCGGACCACGCCGCGGGGGAGGAGGCGGAACTGGCACCTTTTATTTCTATAAGCAGGGTTCTTGGATCTTACTGGTGAATTGAACCGGCAGAAGCGGGAGATCGCTGTCTGGTTCCTCTCCAACGCCCCCGCCGGCGAGATCCACTACGTCGCCAAAGGCAAACCGTCCCCTTCTCCCCTCCCCCCTCCTCTGATCCCTCTGCGTAATTTTGGCTCCATTCCGTGTGGTTATTTGGCTCCTAACCGAGTGCGTTGGGTGGGTGCGCAGATGTGCGCGCGCTGCTGGGGGACGAGGCGGTGTACGAGGCCGCGGCTGCGGAGGCCTTCCCGGAGTACAACAAGGCGCACCCGCCGGCGAGATCCACTACGTCGCCAAAGGCAAACCGTCCCCTTCTCCCCTCCCCCCTCCTCTGATCCCTCTGCGTAATTTTGGCTCCATTCCGTGTGGTTATTTGGCTCCTAACCGAGTGCGTTGGGTGGGTGCGCAGATGTGCTCGCGCTGCTGGGGGACGAGGCGGTGTACGAGGCCGCGGCCGCGGAGGCCTTCCCGGAGTACAACAAGGCGCACCTTGTGTCCCTCGAGCTTCCCGACCGCAGCGGCGATGTGAGCATCTCTGTCCCGACTTATGTTTGCTGATGTGCTGCGACTTTGCGTGTTCTCACGTGTAGTGGTGGTTAATTTGGAAATGGTAGGTTAAATTTGAGATGGGATTGTAATTCGTGAACCAAAGACCTCAGAAATCTGGCTTCTTAGGCAATTAAAGGTAGATTACCCCCGACTAATGTTTTCGGATTGTCTGGATTCAGTAGACTTGGGGACTACAGAACTGTAGTTTATGAAGAATAGGAAAAACATTTAGGTAGATCTCTCTTTGATCACATGATAAGTAGGAGTGTTTTGCGTTGAAATGGCCATTGTTCTTTTGAGTGTGCTTGCTGGCCGAATGTTGATTTCAGTTGTGTGACAAATGCCTGCAGATAATCATTACAACATATGGTGAGCTTGACAAGAGCAATTATCTGGACCCTAGGACTGCACAAGTTGCTACTGTGGACCATATTAAGCAGGTAACGTTGCAGGATGTACACGATGTTGCTCATGGTTATTTAGCTTTATTATGCCTATAATACACATTAAGATCCAATAATTTCATAGACGACAAAACATAGCAGTAAGTAAGTAACTACTGAACAATAGCTCATCATTTTAGGAAGTAGTGTATTGTCAGTCGCATGTCTGCAATAAGCATGGCTTGCATCTTGAGCTTGATGATCTGACTATTCTGATGCTTTTAGTTTTGATGAAAATCCCAGGGCATCTCTGGTTGATATATCTTACCTAAAGTTCATGCAGTGTTTACTCATGCTGCAAATTATGCAACATAAAATCACATAGTTCATTATAGTTATGTCATGTAGATGTGATATGGTCTACAATTCCACATAGATTAGTGCAGAGCTGGGCTTCGTGTTCCATAATTTTCTGATCCCACACCTTTCTCCTTTTCTGGTTTATAACGCTACTTTGGAATAGGTCTGGATATTGATACTGAAACAAACCATATGTTTGGATTTGCTGGACTTAAACCGAGCTTCCTATCTTCAATGAGACAGCTCAAAAGCAGGAGTATGGAAAAAGACTTTCCCAATTTATATCAAACCCTGCACCCAACACCACAACCAGCAGTATTAAGCTTCACTAGCTAAAGTGTTGTTTTTTTGGGGGCGGGGGGAGTCCATGGTGATTTTTTTCCCTTCTGATCAGTTGATTTTCTATTGTAGAGGCTGCAGGAATTTTCCTTGTTGGACCCGGCCAAATACTCTACTCTGACGGAGATAGTGGAGAAAGATCTGGTGACGTTATGGAGAGATATGGAGCTATTCTATGGCTTACTAGGTAAACAAGCACCACTCTGTCCATTTGCTATGCTGTTAAGCTACTTGCAATCTTGCATAGATAATTACTGTGTATAACTAATCCTTTGGGAACTTTAGTCATATGGATGCTTGTGGGGTATATAATTTGTGCTGCATTGTCTCGGTATGACAAAGTTTCAGAGGATTGTAGAAAGATGGCAGAGCTCAAAACTCAAGCAGAAGCTGCTGACGTTGCGAAGTCTCAGGTTTGACATATATTTGGGTGCTTTTTGTTATTAAGGTTTCTTGCATGCATATGGATTATATGTTTATATCAGTTTTTTCTATTTGCAGTTTCTGGCAACTGTATCACATGAGATCAGAACACCTATGAATGGTGTCCTTGGTACTAATTTGTTCTTTTTGGTACGTACATAATCTCCAATCCAATGGTGTGGCAATCTAAGAATTCTACCTTCCAATGTAGGGATGCTGGACATGCTTTTGGGGACAGATCTGACCCTGACTCAGAAGGATTATGCTCAGACTGCTCAGATGTGTGGCAGAGCATTGATAACACTGATAAATGATGTCCTTGATCGAGCAAAGATTGAAGCTGGAAAGTTGGAACTTGAGGCAGTGCCTTTTGACTTGCGTTCTCTCATGGATGATGTGATCTCTTTGTTTTCTTCAAAGTCAAGAGAGAAGTGCATTGAGGTATCTTACTATACCTGTATAAAGTACAAATCCTGCAAGTGCTGCTATGTGTGGAATGAAGATTGTTACTATTCGAACTGATTCCAAAGGTAACATTAACATTGAGGAGTTGAAGAAAGCCGCCGAAGCAAACAAGGACAACTTGGCTGCTCTGATGGTAGTGTTCTTATGCCCCGTTAGTATGAGAATTTATCATGGCTTATGATAATAATGTCACCACAATTTTACTCTTTCAGCTCAACTGTTCATTGCTAAATTTTGATATCCAGGTAATTTTACAGTTAGGGAGGTGTTTTTTAAGGAGTGATGATCCACATTTGAGCGATAAAGATGATAGCTGGCAAATTGATCCTCCTCAACAAGCTATTTCTGCAACGGAAATATGATACATATACATTTCTGAAGCCCTGATTCTGTGTGCCTATTTGCTTCTTCTTTTATGGTATGCCAACGATCAGTTTCTTATTTTGTGGTCTCGCTTGATTTTTTTGGTCTTGAATATACACAACACCATGGCTGTTTGGTTTATTTATATAGTAGTGTTTTAGTAGAGTTCTAAACTAGGAGGAACTGTCTATTAACAGGATAAATTAACAGAAAGATCGAGAGATATGTTTTCATAAACGTATTTGGTGAAGTGTGTCTAATATTTCCATGTTCAGTGTGTTTAGACTTTCAATGCCTCAATACTCAATTTACAGCACACGATAATATAGAAAGGCAATGCCGCTTGATTCAGAAACAAAATTCAAAAGCTTTGCATTCGGTCCATCGTAGAAACTGGTGTGTTGGTGCCAACACAAATTTCCTTGAGATACTGCATTCTGGAGTGCCATTGGTATCTTAAATAGTGAAAATATCATGGATCTACCAAACGGTTGGCAAAGCATACCAAAAGATGGAGTTGATATTCCATATCACAAATGAACAGTAACCATAATTAAATTATCTTGCATGAAGAGTTCAGCATGGAAATGCCTAACACTAAATTTGGCTGCTTTTGACCTTTTTGTGCCTTCTTTTAATCTGTACTACACAACTTCTACCCTTGCTGTCTATTTTCTTGTCATGGTGAAGATCACTAGCCACTATTCTCAACAAAAGTGGTGAGGAGATGGCCATTTAGGTGTACAGAATTAGGGAAAGCTGCATACCGGTGAGGCAGTAAAAGAAAAATGACTTGAACAACATGCTGAAGAGGGCATTCTAATGAAAATGACTTTACAAGTTGGAGAGCAGCATGTTCATTGTAGTCATTGAGAGAGAACAAAAAAAAAGTGTTTTTCTGTGTGGGCAGCATGATTATGCTGGCAACTGTAGTTCCCCATGCTCATGTACTTAAATGTTCATTTATCACAACTGCAACTGCTGGCTGTCTGCTCCCCAGTAGAAAGCAGAACAATAGAATTTGTCCAAATGCTCAATCTGTTGTTTGCATTTGCTTCTCCTTTTCATTGTCTTTCACCTTATTTTTGATGCAGTATATCATGGCAAAAAGAATTGCAGTCATAGTGCCTCATGTCTTAATTGAAATTTTACAAGATTATACTGTTTAGCAACATATCCGCAACACAGTTATTTAGCACTCCATCGAGCTACCCGCTGAAGGGAGTCATAGTGATGATGCTTCTAAATAGATATATCTTCACTAGGCATGTGCATTTCCACTACGGGAGAAAAGGTGGAGAGGAGAAATGAATTAAAAGAAAGGGAAACGAACTGTTGAATCATTTATATGCCAAACATAGTATGGATGCTATATGCCACATCTACTTATGTAGAGGCTCAGTATGGAAGCATATAGAAGTGATGCAAAACAACTGATTGACTCGAAAGAACTGGACTTCAAGAAATTTTGGATAGATACATTGACTTAAACTGTAAAAAAAAAGATGCGTACATAGACTTGTTTATTAGCATTTTTGCATATTACAGCTCATGTGTACATAGTTCGTGTGCCCATTTCCTGTTGCTCATGTAATCATCAATCATCGATGTTGTTTCTTTCTTAATTTAACTTGTTATCATATTTTTGAATTTTATTATAGTCTGTACATACGTCATGCCGTCATTCGAATTTTGCTCTTAATTGTATAGTTTTAGTGCATTTGCTTGATTTCGCAGTACATTGCAATTCCTTTGTAACACATAGACATAAGGTTTCTATAGGGGAGTAGGCTTTGAAAGGCACATGTGGTCATAAAAAATGATTGCATTTGTTTGTTCTTTACTATATATTATTTTGTTATGTAAGGTTTGAACTACCTTCGGTAATAGAATGCTTCATAAATTTTTATCAGGATGTAAAATGACTCCCAAGTTAATCTTATTTAGTCATGTTTCTTTTCTTCATATGTGATCAAAAGGGCTTCAAAATGACAAAATTTGTAACGCACGGTAGCGTTAGCGTTACCTTCTTTTATCTTGTTTGGGTTTCCGTTGCAACGCACGGGCAAGGGCTTCAAAGGGATTAATAGCAATTGCAACGGCAACTTCCGGTATTGCGGCGTTAATATTGCCTGGAGGACGCACAACACACTCAAGGTTCAAAAAAAAATTTGGTTATACAATATATGAGACGTGAATCTTAATGAATTTGAATGTTCGTTTTATTTTTTACAAATTTTATCTTGTTTTGTATTTTATCGTAGCGTTAGCACGGGCACACTACTAGTATAGGGTAAGTCGGTATCTCTGCTCCTGTTACGCCCGTAGCTACAGATGGCTTTCGATCGACGACTACATTTTTGTTTTGATCGCAACCTCACACTAGCTAGCTTCAAGTATTAAGTATAAATTGGGCTGGATCCTCTATTCCCGTAAGCCCAAGACTATGAGGGTACTATATATGGGCCTTTGTACTTTCGCACGACTATAGTGGAATACTATGCACCTGGCGCTTTCTTCTGCTAAGGCCACGTTTTTTTTTCTGTTCATGGTTTATAACTTCTGTAAAATAAATGAATCAAACGATTTCTTTATCATCTTTTTTTTAATAATTTATCAGGATAATTTTCTAAACGATTTATTGATATTCTATTCATTCATATAAATATTCACGCAAAAGCTATAAACCATCACCTATAGATAAAAAAAAATCCACATTAAGTATGATTACGTACAGCAGCTGGAGTTAGTGCAGAGCTAGCTAGCAGTTTGACATGCATGCACTACATATCTCTGTCGATCTGCATGCATTCCCACAACATATATATAGGACATATAGGAGTGCTTCGACATGTGATAACATCGACCTTCAATTCATTCAGTAATCAACAAGTTGAACTGAGCTACGTACCTAGCTGTCCTAATCGAACAAAAAACGTTTTAATTATTAACACATGCATGTATATATGTTATGCTCTCTCTGAGTCAGATTTAGCAACACGCGCCTTCCTCTGTATATATAAGGACCGAGGAATAATTTTCATGGCTAAATCAACTAATGCCCAATGCGTAGCCGCTAGCATTCTTGATCGAATCCTTTGTTCAACTAGCCACATAAGCGCGGCGCATGCCGCGCTAGCTACCGTGTGGACCAAAGTAAAAAAGGTGATAATTCGCAGGGAGCTTCATAAAAAAAAACCAGGGACAAATGCGTAAATTCGGAAAAATCAAAGGGTTTTTTCGCAAAAAAGCGAGGGCTTGTAAGGGTCCGTACGTAAGTAAATAAGGACCTATACGTAATTTTGGAAACCCGCGGGGCACCATCTAAAAAATTTTTGAAGAAAAAACTTGCAGGGACCTATCCGCGAGGAAAAAAGATCTTTATGTAATTTTAAGAAAACATGAGGAAAGTGGCTCGACCAGCCGTACGCAAATTCGCTGGCCACGCGCCGGCCGACCGAGCGGTGGGGGGCGACGTGGCCTCACGCCTGGGCCGGAATGCTACCGCTAATTAGGCGGTTACGATTTGTTAGTACTTGCTTTAAATCACTATAGTAACTTTCTAGTCAAGCACTTGGATTAATTATACTATATAGTATGTGAGGAAGCTGCTGGATCCTTGCCAGTTGCCACACTGGTGCGGTAGTAGCTCCTGAATAGTGACGTGCAACAGTATACTCAAAACTAGTCATGGTCCCCTGCCATACCCATCTATCGATCGCCGGCAAGCTCTAGCTTTAACTCACAGTACGTGTCATCAAATTAAACCGAATTAGCGCTCTTGCGTGTGCATATAGACATATGGTTATATAATTAAGAGAAAGCCACGTTATACACTACAATAAAATAAGATTTATATCAAAACCGTCAGTATTAAATACAGTCACAGACAATTTAGATTTAGAGACTATCTGATTGTTCTGTCAGCGCTAAACATTATCTGTAAAGAGATAATATTACATACGGTTCATGATGAGAACTGTCTGTGAAGTATCCAAGAACCGTCTGTGATATTATGAAATATCACAGACGGTTTTTTATTTAAACCATCTGTGATACTTCACAGACAGTTTGTAATCACAGACGGTTTGTTTCCGCCTCGTAATCCCCTAAAATTTTATAATCTCTCGCATGAGTCCGAGTAGAATTCTGTTCCGAGACACCCTTAGTAAAACAGGCATAATTTTTTCATACGGTGTCCGTTTTCAACGTTCTTATTTTGTTGGAACGCTAATGACGAGCCCGATAAAAAAAATGACCATCTCGCATCAGTCGCCCTCTAAGACCCCAAAATTGGTCATCTTTAGCCTCAAATTTGCATCGAAAGTTTTTTATTTCTGTTTTTGACAAAATTTTCGATCTTCCGTTTGGAATTTAGAGTTCACCTCAACTGCAAAGTTTTAGATCTCGTCGAAACCTTTCAAACGAGAATATGTAAACCATATAAAACATTACACCGGTATATACATATATTATCTTCGATAATTAGGTATCACAGACGGTTTGTGGTTCAAATCGTCTGTGATAATTACGTATTATAGATTGTTTGTGGTTCAAGCCGTCTGTAATAATTATATATCACTGATCGCTAGGTCCGTCGATCCTCCCAAATCCAATCCCAGCCAATAGAAACCTACCAATCCCCACCCCACGGATTGTAGCATCCATTCCGCCAAAAATTTTCTCACTCCCTCCTCTATAAATACTCACCCATGGCCTCACTGCTCCCTCACCCTCCTCCTCTTCACGTCTCCTTGAGGTCTCCGAATTTGGACCAGATTGTTGTGGATCGGTGTTTAAATTTTCAACGAAATCTCTCCACACTATCCTCTTCGACCCCAACCCTGGTGGCCCTTACGAAGTAAACGGCATACAAGTCTACGGGCAGGAAGGTGCCGCAGAAGCAGCTAGCTTCCAAGACGGCGCTCAAGTCAGCGCCGGCAACGACAGCGTCAAATACAGCTCGCACGCTGCTTTTTCTATGTTCTTGCATGCCATATTTAAGAGTTGGGTTTGTAGGATTAGGAGATGTGTTCTTGCCATGTACTTGCTGTGTTAGATGGGTAACCTGTTCGTTATCTTGTTATGCTATAAAGATAATTCTAATCTTAATAAAAATAGAATATACTGTTGTGTTTGATGATGTATTTGCTTGTTTTCAATGGGCATAGCTAACATTTCTTGAGGCTAGCTAAAAAACAGAAAAAGTTTAGGTATAGAATGAACTATCACAGATGATTTTGTGATATAAACTGTATATAAAGAAACTCAAATAAAAAATCATCTGTGATACTCGTACATCACAGACGATTCTATCTACCAGCCATCTGTGATAGAAAAATACCATAAATAGTATTATATACCAACCGTCTGTAATACTCGCCCATCACAGACGGTTGGTAGCTAGAACTGTCTGTGATGTGTGAGTATCACAGATGGTTTTTGGTTTGAGCCATCTGTGATAGTGTTTTTTACAAACGATTCTAGTTACAAGCCGTCTATATTGTAATCATAAATAGGTATCACCAACACATAAATTCAGATGATTCAGAAAATCATCTGTAATAACAGTTTCGAATCATCTGTAATAACCCTTTTGTAGTAGTGATACCAGCTGTCATGCTTATAGAGATCCTGTATATGACTGCATGGCATGATCGATCGTCATTTTTTTGAACCTATCTTTGGGGACACAATTCAGTTTAGTGGAGGTTCTAATATATCTACGAACGGAATTAACCTTAGCTAGATTGGCAAGGTGGACGAGCGGCGGCCGGAGATGGGCAAGGCGGAGGAGCGGTGACCGGAGGAGGGTGAGGTGGAGGAGCGGAGGCCGGAGATGGGCCAGCGACGCCAGATCTAGGCTTGTCGGTGCCAGATCTAGTTTGTCGGGTACACCAGCTTCATCCGGCCAGATGCTCGGCGTCGACGTTGCTTCATGGCCATGAATACAAAATGCACTACATGTACCATTTCGAATGCCACCAACATGCTAGTGAAAAAAAACCTAATTTATCTAGTTCAATTATAATACTTTCTTGTTCTGGGAAAACTGTTTTGAATCTGTCCCCATTCAATTTCTCTCTCCAATATAATTCAAAAATCCTTTTCCATTAATTATGATGGTAGAGTTATCACATGAACAGGCCTGTTGTTGCCATTTCGTTAATTTTTTTTGTATCAAACGAACACAAAAGCACCTTAGTTAGTTTAGATAATTACGCAAATAACCATCCAGGCAAGATTACCCCACACTCCCCATCGATGGATCTTACATTCCAAATTCAACCATTACAACCATGGGCTCGAAAGTTGAAGCACTTCTTAATTTGCACGTCGGAGATTAAACAAAAATTATGTGAATATTACGCATGTTAACCGTACCATGCATACCAAAAACTTGTCGATTATCACCCCAACTTAATAAATTGTTCGATTGTGAGTTATTCCATACATGCATGATATATGCATCCACTTATTAATATGTCAACGTGAACACTAAATCCCCCAAATATTGCAATGTATATGTATGTACGTAGTATATGCATGCCAGCTAGCTAATTAATCGATCGTTGGTAATATATAAATTAAATACGGAGAACTCGTATATCTTAGACTTTAATATTTGTTAGGAGGTTTGACATATTTGGTTATATATCATGCATGAAGAAACATTGCTTTTAAACTAGCTATCTTGGTAGCTAGAGTTTGAAATGATGAACAATTTTAAAGGAGGCAAAATAATGCACCATATCTAGCAAACGCTAGAAGCTTATAACAGCTGCATCAATTTTTCCCCAAAGATAAAAGGAGCTTCAATATAATTTGCATAAACACAAGTTTAGGTGGTGATCATTTGGGCTTTTTTTTGTGGCTTATGGCTGAAAAGCATTGTAGCTGGCTGAAAAAACACTGTAGCTGACAGAGGCTTATTTAGCATAATTAAATTTAAAAATTAAAAAATTTAAAAAAAATATGTTAGCCCATTACGTATAATACAAACAAATACGGGAAAAAAGAACCGGCAAAAAAAGCTCAATAAAAAGGCAAAAGTTCAGAAAAAGACGAAATTTATGAATAGTGAAAAATAAGCCGAAAGCTAAAAGCTGAAGCCAAAACAATCACATCAGTTTTTCTTTTGAGAGAGTACACAATTAAGTTTAGTTGATAAAAATAATTGGAATCTCACTGCATGCATAGCGAGTGCAGAATAGTGGCTAGCTCAATTACACACAGGAATTCGGTTTGATCAAAACCGATGGAACTTCGGGTATGCATGCATATTCTATATATGCGAGTTCATAATTAATCTAGTGCAGAGCTAGCATGAATTGTTTCCACCAAATGAACAAGAACAAGAACAGAAGCTATAAAATGCAACTATACATGTACAAATTAACTCCCAAATCCATTCAGGTGTAGTAGTTCCTTTTCCCACCAAGCGATCCTAGCTAGAGGAGAGATTTTTTTGAATAAAAACATTTGGTTTCAGATGTCCAGCAGATAAAGCATGCAGGGAATGTTGAGAATTAATGGTGTTGATATAACCACAATAAGAGTGCACAGTGCAGTCTACTGATAAATCTTAATTACTTTCGTCCCAACTTAATTAATATAGTAGATCTAAACCAACATTGTCCATATATGAGCACAATGTATATATGCATGTTTGATTAAACTGATACATGCAAAACAAAGTTCAGATGTTGGCACATTAACTTCCATCAGATATAGAAACGTGGGGGGCAGAAATGAAAGAGCATTTGCTAGGAGCAACTAGTTTGTTAAACCGAAACTAAGTTGAAATACCTGAGGATGGGAGAAATGTACGAATTCCACTAAAAGCAACTAGTTTGTTAATTATGATATAGGAACGTGTGTTTCCTAGGAGCTTAGTAATAATCAAAAGCACAACTTGCACAAAACAAATTGAAACAAGGAAGAAAAGAGAAGACAAGTTGCACAAATACTAGAGAGAAATCACCTCTAATTAACTGAAAACCATCGATCAGGAACCAAACATTGCTTTATCCGAGCTACAGCTAGATATATAGCTCAATTAAGTACACAATTAATAAACACATCAACATTTAATTTAATTATTTCACCCCAACAAAGTAGTAGTACGTACTCTAATTAATCACCACTTCATCGCATGTACTAACCTAGCAAATGGCGCCACTCCACATCTCCAATGGAACAGTAACCATGCACGCCATTGCCACTTCGCTCGTTGCCATCGATCCATTGCCATCAGTACGGCGGGCGAGGGTGCGCCCACGGGAACCCATCGCCCCCGCCAAGCTGCTCGTTGCTCGGCGGCAAGTGGAACATCGGCAGCGCAGACGGGTCGGCTATCCCGTGGCCACCGGCCATATGCCGCTCGGCCCCGCCGGGGATAGGCGGGCCTGAGCCCTCGTCCTCGTCCTCCAGCGGCAGGCGCTCGTAGGTGGCGTTGGCGAATGTGGACGCGATCACCATGACCGGCCCGGCGGCGATGAGTGAGCCTACCACGCTGCCGCCGACCACCTGCCCCTGGCCGCCGGCCAGGTACACGGTGAGCCCCGTGGACCCGGGCGGCGCGGGCCCGGGGAGGAAGGTGCCGGTGAGCGAGAGGATCTCGAAGTGGCCGTGGAGGGCGACGACGGCGCCGGGGGCGGACGGCTGGCGCAGCGCGACGTTGGCGACGATCCCGGCGCCGCTGAGCACGCAGACGCCGCGCTGGCGTCGGCGCGAGAATTGCGCGATGGCGTCGGCCACGTCGGCACCGCCTGCCACCTCCATGACGTGGCTGCGCAGCGCGTTGGGGCTGTCGCGCGTCACGAAGATGGGCGGCTTCGGCTTGTTCTTGGAGCCCGGCGGGCGGCCGCGGGGGCGCCGGTTGGTGGCTGTGACCAGCGCACCCTCGCGCGGCTCGCCGCCACCGGATTCATTGTTCTCGTCTGCGTGGTCGGCCGGCGCGCCTCCGATCGGGCTGGGCTCAGGGTCTTTGACGGCCGGAAGCTCGGTCTTGGGGTCCGACGAGCCGGACGGCTGCTCCGGCCCGCCGGGCAGGCCCAAATGGCCGCCAGTCCACCACCGGTTGGCCAGTTTGACGGCTCTCTGGTTAGCACTTAGCACATCACATGCAACCAACAAGCAAAATACAGAGCTTGTGAGCTTACATACACATATATGCTTATGTGTATACACTTTCCTGGTTATATGTGCAAGCTTATGGCTATATATACACACTTTAAATTCTTGGCTGTTGGGCCCTTATAGTATATGCAAGATCGATATAGCAGTAGAACACAAGAAGAGATTGTCCGTGCCTTGTCAAAAAGATAAAAAAAAAATTGTATGTGTATATTATTTGAAGAGATCTGAATGTACAAGTATGAACATATATTTGGGTATAGTACCTTGATGTAGCGCTGAACTTGTTGTAGAGTGATATGGAGCTAGAGAAGCATATAGGGCACAGTATATGAAAGTATCTGTAGATTTCTCCGTAGCTTGGGTCGTGAAGGGGAAGTTTGGTATGTGTGTTGAGAGAGAGGGAGCTTGGAGAGCTCAAGAAGAAGAGTTGCTTGTGAACTGTGCGGAAGAGGAGGCAAGTGGGTATAAGAAAGGAAGAGGAAGGAGAAAGATGGACATCTATGCAGGAAGACTTGATAGAGGGGGAGGTGGGAGACTTTGGGTGCCACTATAAACTATGCAATTTAATTAGCTAGGTGGCCATTTCCCCCTTCATGGTCCTCCCTGGCCTGGGGTTATTTGGGGTTTTTTTTGACTGGTCATTGGTCCCATTTGTCATGTGAATTCGAATGACACTATATATTTTTATGGAGTATGTTACAGGTTAGCATTTCGCTTCGATAAAGTTTTTTTTCCTTTCCTTTGAAATCATACATTCAGACTGGTCCCCTGTTGAGCTGGTGTTGTGCTGTTGGTAGGCATATAACACGTAAAAAATAATCGTTAAAAACTCTCCCTTTATTCGTGGATAAGAATTGGTACCCACACACGTTAATAATATTTATAAAAGGCGACAGGTACAGATCTAACAGGTCGATCTGTAGCAGTGATCCTATTCAAAATGACTATTTTACCCATGATCCCCATTTTTAAACAGGAGAGACATTTTCAATGTCTTACCGCCCCACTATTTAACTTGTAGGTGTGATGTTGGTCCTGAATTAGGATCGATGGTGATAAGGTTAGGTAGACGCAGTTTTGTTGTGGATGGTAATTAGGATTAGCTAGGCTGGAAGCTGGATGGAAATGTGTGTTGTAGTGGAGGATTAGGGTTTTTGTGTGTGGGAGCGTGCGTTGAAGGCAGGTGGGGTGCACGCCCTTGTCTCAAAACTCCGAAATCCCAACTAAACAAAACCAGCCCTAGCTAGCTTTCGTTTCTTGTTGCTATATTTATTTCTCAACACTTGTCTATTATGTGAAGTGTTCTCCACATAAATTAATGTGTCTCCATCTTTAGTGGAGCACTCTATTTTTTTTTCTGAGAAAGAGGCAAAAAATATGGACTGTCAAGTGCCTTTTACAACGTTGTCATTTAATATTGAATTTTATAATCATTTAATTGGAATGTTTGTTTCTGAAAAACATAATAAAAATCAGTATAGTACGTATAAGTATTGTAAGTACTCATGTTTCTATCCGTACCACGAATATTGTTTCGTTTTCTATATATATCGTCACTTGCAAATTGCAGTGGGTTGTCAGCTGTGAGCTGAACACAAAGAGCACATGCATAGTCTCTTTCTACCCAGCTCTGCCCTGCTTGTGATCTGTTAATTAATTAGGTAAAATTCGTACGGTTTTGGCTTTTATTGGAAAACATCGTATCCAGTTTGCCAATTGTTACAAATTACAAACAATAGACAGTTCTTTTTTTTTTGGGTAAGAAAGGGAGATACTTTAGAGAGAGAGAGAGAGAGAGAACACATGGTTGCAATTTTAATTTCTTTTTCTTGCTCTTGATAAAGTAGTGACAATAATATGAATATTCTCATCATCTTTTACAGGCATGTTTGATATGACTACGGTTTATGATTTTTGGCTGAAATTTTTGAATTTTAGCTATTTACGATAAAGATTACGGAGAAAGATACTCGCTTGAGATTTTGGTTAATACAGATGTTGAGCTTTTAATGTGTACTACAATTAACTTGTAGATTCTGCCTTAAGAAAATTCTCCGTTTGAAAGTTAAGCTGTAACTGAAGTTTTGTTTTTCCTACCAATTGATCGTGCTTTCGTCTTCCTCTTTGTTGGATGTTTCAAAGTTTGAGACGAAGCAATCAATCAGCTGATATAAGCATGAACACCATTTTTAACTAGGGCTTGGAAAGTACTCTTTAACAAGCCCCCTCTCCCCCCGGGTAAATTAATAATTTTATACGCATGAACAATTACAAGGCCTTCAACTACTAGTCATCTCTTTCCAAATGGTTGCTCAAATGGCAATAGAAAAATGACATGGGATTTGTTCTCTATGTTCAGGCCTATAGCTAGCTGACTTTTCAATCTTTTCAATAATGTACAGATGAAGAGCAACCACCAATTAATCAGTTAGGCAAGAGTGTACTTCAGAGTTCAGGCAGAGATGGATTTAAGATTATGTCAGAGAGAATAATGAGATTTTGAAGCTTACAAGTAGGCATTCCTTTAACTAATCAAGGCATCGTATAAAAAACATGTATGCTTTTTATGTTAGATCTCTGTATATCACAACAAACAGAAGATGTCGTCTTGTGACCTGAAGTATGTTTTGTTTATGTGCTAGGATTAAGAAACTTTCTGAAAGAAGATTCCCAGTAATAGCATCTTTCATTAGATTAAGTAATCCTTAATAGGACCCACATTTGGTAACCTTAACTACATAAACATGTATGTACTAACATTCATTTCTATAATATATATGCTCCATCTAATTCGCAATGTAAGTCATTCTAACAGTATTTCACGTGATAAGCAAACTTTTTATATTCTTTAATTAGCAGTGTTTTGAACTTTGATCACTACACGCCTTCTCTTTATATCCTTGCTGCAAAAAATCACAACATTGCAACTCAATGGTGTAAGAATCTACAGGACCATATGCCCAAGCAGCCTGAAATTTAGAGATAAAAAACCAACATATCATACCTGACTGTTGTGGTCCATGACATCACAACAAATATAGCTTTGCAAAGTACATCAAAGGCACCCAAATAAAGATCCTGTTATGGTCATGCCTCCACTCCGACCTAAAAAAGAAATGAACAAAACCAAAGTTAACTGCAACCAATTAAGTATATGAACCCTAAGCTTTTTTTTAATAAAGCATTGCCCACTAATTAAACTAGTGGCACATCTCCCAGAGATGGATAACCTAAGATTTGTCAAATATTGATGGGGTGGTGTGCATGACATATCTAACACAGCCCAACAAAACAATATATACTAATGGCCTATTCATATTATCTTTTGCTGATGATTTTTAGATGCGACTAATAAATAGTAGTGACTGATAAATAGTAGTTCATTATGTAAGAAAGAAGATGCAACGAAAGACACTACAACATTTAGATCACTATACGACTTACGGAATTGTGATATGATAAAATAGAAAGTATGTTATAATATGTAAAAGTAAAAGGTAGTAGCTAATAAATAGTAGTGCCTGATAGAAGTAGTTTATAGAAGGAGCGTTCATATTGGCTTCTACTTTTAAAAGCAGAGATAAAAAATAGAAATCAGACCTTAAGCTATACAGAGTGCAGGTAGAAGGGCTGTTCACAAACAGAGCCATTTGTCGTTCACATCTGTTTTATACATAACTTGAAGGAATCTTGCAGAGATTCTCTGGGGCAGCTAGGAAGCATTGGATTATCACAAGCCTCTATTCCCAGACCATCACTCTGTAGCAAGGCATCCTCAGGCTAGGAACCAAGCATATTTCCGTATCGATCAAATGTATCTAGATTGGATGTCATCGTTGCATCCATCCTGAAATATACTTTCCGTAATTTTTATTTACAGCACCGAATATTACTATATAAATTAGTGGTCTACCGTCTTGGAGTTGGAGACTATGCCAATATTTGAAACAATGGTTATGTTTGGATTGGAAGGGTGCATGTATCAAACACTGGTAAGGAGGTATAGAAATACGAGCTATTATATTTGTATTGTACATATAGATTGGTTGGTGCAATTATCTATTCTAGTTACAGATGTTCGGTGCTTGTTCCCGCACGATTAGGGCATCTTCCCCTCAATAATTGCATCCATTGATATTGCGTTAGCTGTGATTCGAGTGATTAATCACTCGCTGACCAGAAGTCTTTTTAAGTATTATACCAATTGCTTACGATGCAGCTGCATTATTCGTCAGATTTGGATTTGCTCCCAGACGCCGCACGACACGTGTCGACCTCACAACTACCCAAACAAGCAGCCACAAACGTCTACAAGGAACAAGAACACAAAAAAATGAACTGGAGACATCTAACCTGAGGCTAAAGCTTATAACTGTGATTTTTAAACAGTACGTAAAAAATAATCACATACGATTTAGCCAGTATAGCTAAACTCGGTCACATACTGTGATTTATACTGTTTATTCGTACATAAATGCAAACGAACCCAGCCAAAAAATGAACTGGAGACATCTTGTAGCTAGTAATAAAAATTCCAGCACATAGCAGGTCAACGAAACAGACAACAAAGTTGACTCCATATTGAGCAAAAGGACGAAAGGGTTGTAATCCTTTACACAGTGCAGAATTAGCAACACTCAGATCGACATACTTTGCTTTACGACTGTGAGATTGAGGTATATACGACATCGTAATATATAGGTTGGCACAACCATTTTCAGCATGTTCTTGAGCACCCCGCTCCACACACACATAGCTTGCAAAACAGTTCCAACCCAAGGATCCTTCTACCTGGTCAAGTAGTATACCAGCAGAAAAAGCACGACGAATGATGCTACAAGGGTCCCCATCCTCCTGCTTGATTTGGTCTCGAACACCTATGTCACGCAGACATGAATGAATTAGTTCTCAGAAGAATATAAGGAGCAGACGAGCAGCAAATTGTTACTCTGGTCGCTTACCATCTTGAATTTGTCCACTGTTCCAGAGAGAAAACCCCTAGATGTATCCATATCATTCCCCTGAAGCAGGCATGATGGTAAGATAGTAGCGCAGTAGTCAGGTCTTTGAAAGACAGAAAAGGTTAACAAGGTAAATATAAGACCACTCTATATATAAAATACCATTCGGTCCAGCATACGGTTATGAGTCTCCACCTCTTCATGTATATCGCCTGACAACTACAAACCGATAAAAGAACTTCGGTAATCAATACAAAATTGTTTGCAGATCTCTCCAAATTGTTTTTTGGGGGGGGGGGGGGGGGGGTTACCCCACAGCTATAAAATTTATAACAGGCACAACAAAATCGCGGCAAGGGCCGCCAGCAGCCAGCAGATTCATAAGTTTGAGCAAAACACTGTAAACTACGGAGTGACTACTACTCATCTCAGTTGTCTTTTTGAGGCCCAGACCTTCAACAACGTAGTATTTAAAGCTGGGCATACCTATAGTAAGACTAGAAAGCAAAATTCAGACTGAGAAGGACCACAGTTAGACAGAACCATCTCATGTTCTGGGTCCAAATATGCCTCAGACCTATTATGCTGGCTACTTCCAGTGCCTTTTGAGTCCGCTGAAATACTAAAGGATCCTTCAAGAGCTCATTTATTCACTATCTTGTACTAAAACCTTTAGAGCCAAATGTATCCCCACACTCAAAAGAAAGTTGATCCAATCCACAACACAAGAGAAGGGAAATCAAATGGAATCAGTGCTGCCACCAACATGTCATCACAATTCACAAGGCCCATTAGATAAGTCAGATTCCTTGTAGCCACATTTAAGGGCAAAACTCATGACCAAAACCTGTGCTTAACTACTTAACAATATATCAAATTAAATGGTCTAGGAAAGCACATGGTTGACATGGATCCCAGCCCATATCTATACTAAAACTGTGAATAAAGTTGCAGTCTCCAAACGTGTTCTTAAAAAAATACTACTACAGAATACAACTGTATGATCTTGTCTGTGACACAGCTTAAAGATAAACAAGTGCAATCGATATATGTGAATACACTAATTCTTTACATAACCGAATAAACAAACACAAGACATTCAGAAATTCCATCGTTAAGTGGCACTTACCCGCTTGAGGATGCTGACTCGATCTTGCAACCCATCCATAGCTTGATCATTCTCATGCTCGTCTATCTCATGTGAAGAATAGGATGAGGCTCGGATTCCACCCTCTTCAATGCCATCAAAGAGAGAAGTTCTGGTGCTTCGGTAGTTGCTAAAAGTGCAGAAAATAGCCATATAAGAGTCCGTACAGAATTTGATAAGTGCATAACAAAGGATCATATTCAAAAGAAAGGCACTGAAGATGCACATGCAAACTAAAGCAAAGTACTTAGCATCTGAAGGGATTAATCTTTCTATATTTCCAAGATTGCAATACATGTATGATGTATCAAAGGGATGGAGAGGTAAAAGAGAGCAATTCGCATTAGATAAACAAACTGAGCAAACTCCCTATGTTAAAACAATCCAAAGTCACAAACTATCAATTGCTGTACTAACGAGGAGAGACCACCAATTAGACCGTTACTACTTTGACAATGGTCAACTCAGCTCACTCACAATGGGCTACTCACTCCTAGTTATAAAATATATCTGACTCATAAAAACTGGCACAAGGCAGTTGCATAATCACATATGGGACCAATAAACAACTGTTTTTTGAACTGTTAGACCCAAATCATGAGACAAGTCAAAACATCATTGCCTATGGAGACGTTGTAGTACAACATGCAACTACTGGAAACCAGTGACAGAATGCGAAAAAAAAATGACACAGGAGAAAAAGAAGTGCTACAAACACATAGACATTGACATAAGTTTTGTTAGCAGTGTTGTTAGCCCTATGTAGCAACATGCAATTGTTCAGTTGGCAGCAGATCATTCTTAAAAGTTACTGGACAATTTTGACGAAGTGAGTCAGAATCTCTTCACCACAGAAAAAAAAAACTTTCGAAGCAAGGCTAGCTGGTGGTCGTACACTTCATCTACAAAACATAATTTCAACATTAAAAGGAACTAAGTTATCCCATTTCACAGGTCTTTTTGTCCCCCTTTGTGGTTCTTGGACTCCTTGTACATATCCAGTGTTTGATACGACTAAGAAGCTGGAGAGGTTGACAGAGGTTGACAGAGGCAAGAACAATAGATCATGCCATCATGAGGTCAGACTGAGAGTTTACCATGTCTTTTGCTCTCCTTATATTAATTTATACAAGATATCTTTTGAATTTCCTTCTTTTTTGTAATAGGACTAACAACATGTTATCTTCATACACTAACATAACAGTTTGCGATAAGTATGTAATGCATGCACACCAATACAACATTTCCACCACTTAGGCAATATTGCTACAGCCTATATGTATCGGTTACTCAGTTGGCAGAACGGAGAAATGAAATAATATTAGAATAGTAGCTCTCAAGACTCGTGAGTCCAGGCTCTACGTTCATTGATCTGCTGATGGGATATATGAGCAGAGTAAGCCCAATCATGTCAAAATCAATAGGCCATGTGACCATGTCTGCCAAGCCTAAATGCATCTCCCTCCAACTAGACAAATCAACCGAGAGTTGTTGGCGATGCCAGGAGTGGAGCATTCTTACAAATTTGGTTGAACTGAAAAATCGGAACTGCGCTGTGCAAGATTTCAATAATTTTCTCACTAAGGTTTCATCAATCTTCGGTGGAAGCACCTTTCACAAAGCTACGTTCAGCATATCTTGTTCAAACAAGTAATCTAAAGACACGAACTTAAGCTGGTCAGCTAAAACATACATATATGGTTCCAATGATTCAACATAGGTTTGTCCACTACAGATGCCTTTCACAGTCAAACACATGCAGGCATACCTAGTGTATTGAGCTGCTAGAGGTAACTAGTACCTAGACAAGAGTACCACAAGCAACCCCATCGGATTCGCCATGGTGTCCTGCTGTGGCCAGCGATCCAGCCAATTTCCCAAAATCCAAACCATTAACCATATAATGCAAGGCTCAACTACAAATCTGCACCAATCAACCATCTTAACCCTAACAAACAATATGTATCAATTGCACCAATCGCATGGTAATTCTATCTTGCAGAACTGTATGACCACGACATGAACACATGTGATTACTCCAGTCAGTCAGTGTCCTAATAACAAATCGCTCGCCCTCTTCAACCCTAACTCCCCTAATTCGAATCCAAATCGGAAGCTCTAAAGATGGAACAAGCTAAGCTGTAACATAGAAGCTTACCCCCTCGCGTTCATGGCGCTCGTCGCCACCCAAATCCACTGCCCTGCAAGAATCCAACACCACCCCGATCAGAACCAAGCCGCCACTCGGACTCGGGCGTCAAAAAAATCGACGAAAAAGTCGGAACAAATATGACTAATCGGAAGATCTGAGATGGATTCCAGCAAGTTTACCTCTCGATTCGCGTCGGATCCGCACGGATTTGGGGTTGCTCTGGCTTTGTTTGGGATTCGCAGCGTCTGCAAGAAGTGGATGCGAGGGGGAGAGTTAAGAGGGAGGGGGTGCTTCGCCGACGGGTGATTACAAGTATTCTGTAACTGCCACGTAGGTCCAGCTTCGTAGGGGCCCAGTGACAGTGACATGATTCCCCGGGACATGTCGTTGGTGGTGGCAGCTTCTTGAGACGGGTGACGTGGCTTATTTCAATCGGACGGCTGCGATTGCGCGGGATAGTGACGTGGCGTCGACTAAACGTATCTTCTTTTCCCTCTTTTGACCCACTGTTTTCTTACAGTAGGGCTACAGGAAAAGGTCGAGGCTCGCGAGCTGTTCGAGCTCGGCTCGCTCTAGGCTTGATTCTCGCGAGTTCTAACGAGCCAAGCTTGAATTCTCACGAGTCTTAAGTTTTTTTTACATACTAACTCTTACCGAACTTAATTGAGCCGAACTTGAGTTCATGTTTTTCTTATTGTTGAAAATTAGTGTATATTAAATTATTTTAACTGTTATTGAGCTTATTTGATCCGAGCTCGAACTTGGACCGAGTTGAGCTCAAGTTTGGACCGAGTCGAGCTCCAGCCAAGCTCTAGGCTCGGACCCCAACTCAGGCTCGCTCGAGCTCAGCTCGAGATTCTACCGAGCTCGAGTTTGGGAGGCCAGGCTCACTCAAGTTCAACTTGTTCACAGCCCTACCTTACAGCCATTGCCAGGTACTTGAGCAGCATGACCACCTTGTTGTCCAATTCTATGTAGTCATCGGCGATGGCAGCTTCTTCCTCTGCGAATGGCTGCTAGACGTGGCACAACCCATCCCGGAGCGCTTCGTGCCATCTTCTCCCTCTGAAACCTCCACAGCGACACCCCCTGTTGTGCCCTACTCAAAGATATCACCTTGTCGACTTACCTCTTGTCGGTGTTTTAATACCGATCTTACGTATGATTTGTTTGGATTTGAGGAAAACTCTTATTTCTAAGGTCTGGTAATGTAGAAGAAAAACATGTGAATTTTTATACAGATTCGGTCCTTCTCCTGGGAGAATAATACCCCTACGTCCAGTGTTACTATTGCTCAGAGAGGAAAATTACAAAGTGTGTAATCAGAAATGCCTAGCACTATCTCTTATTTTTATCTCCCCTCTCTTCTCCGACGTAATCCTTTATATAGTTGACCAAATAACGGCAGTTGTTTTGCGCCAAAAGACATCTCATCGGTTTGGGAGATAACCACCCAACGGAAGTTATTGTCAGAGAGACGTGGAGGCGGTTCGTCATATAACGGTTGTTGTTAGAGAGAGATCATGTGCGGATATTAGAGGTAAGCGTCTGTTCTAACTGTCGGCAGCTGGGGGTCAGACCGGGCATGAACCGGCGGTCTGACCGGCCGAGCTGATGCGGTCTGACCGGCCTGGGTTGTTTTCTCTGATCTGGTTTATGCTGCCTGCTTCATTGTGTTGCTTTGTTTGCCGATTTTTCTCTGGATGCCAGTGAGCTATTATCCTCATTCTTCATAGCTTCTATAGCTATCGGAAAAAAAGTTTGTGAATACTTGGGGGCGATTTTGAAGGCACCATTCACCCCCTCTATTGCCATTTTCAATCCTACAAAGACGATGACTCAAGGCAAAGGTATGACTAGTTAGGGCTAATAATGCGTTCCTAATCTTTTACCTGTCTTGGTGTTTGGTTGGAATACTGGATTGCTAGTATAGGTTACTGTACTATTAAAAGGGGTCATGTCTAGTAGTTTGAGTCTCATCATATGTTGATAACTCAATCTCACATCGTCTATCTCATCTCGGCATGAAGATTGCATTTGCGAATGTGTTTTACAAATAGTTAAAGCTCATGTGTTGAAATCATAGTAACATGGGACTATGCATTGCGAATGTGTTTTGCAAGTGCTTGAAGTCCATGTTTTCATTCTTTGTTATATGAGGCTTATATTTGCTAATGTGTTTTGCAAATAGTTAAATCTCATATATAATCCTTGTGACATGTAACTTAAGTTTGTGAATGTGATTTGCAAATGTGAGAAGTCCATATACCTATTCTTTGTGTCATAATTTCAAAAGTGTGCAAATGAGTTTTGCAAATTGTTGGAAATCATGATTGATCTTTGTGTGCATGATATTGTAGTTTGCAAATGTATTTTGCAAAGACTATTGAGATATCTACACTTCTCCGGAAAATCGGAACTACCAACTCTGTGTGAGCGGTACTACCGTAGGTCGGAAGTACTGGTTCTGTATGAGCAGTACTACCGGACATCGGAAGTATCGGCATGTGTTGCGCGGTACTACCAGACGTAATTAGTCCGATCGGCTCTGTGTGAGCGGGTCATCCGGCCGTCGGAAGTACCGGCTCTGTGTGAGCGGTACTACCGGAAGGCGGAAGTACTGGCATGTGTTGCGCGGTACTACCGGACTTGAGGAGCTCTGGATTTTCCTGTAGTTGATCTGACCGTGGAGCGGTTAGACCGGCTTGAGCCAACCGGTCTGACCGGTGTGCTGTCGGCGGTCAGACCGGCCTGAGAGAGGCGATTAAACTGGCCTGGCACCGACGGTTCGACCGGCCTGGTAATGGCGGTTTGAATGGCATGGTCCTGACGTTCAGACTGGCTTGGTGAGAGCGGTCTGATTGGCCAGCGGAACTTCCGTTCCTCACGCGGAACCTTTTTTCCAAAGAGCGACTCCGCGGGATTTTTCTAAGGCGGTCTGACCGGTGTGATTTGCGGTCTGACCGGAGCTGGCGGTCTGACTGGGCCTGTGTGGGCGGTCTGACCGGTCCTGTGTGGGTGGTATGACCGGATTTTCGTCTGCAACGGCTATTTTCTGACCGTTGGCGAGGCGAGCAGAAGTACCGGCCTCTGACCGGCAGTACTTCCGTTTTCCCTGATTTTTCAGGGATTTGGCTCCAATGGCTAGTTTTTGGGTGTGGGTTATTGTTGTGGCTACTGGCCAAACAGTAAAGAAGGGGACTAGTAGAAGGAGAGGAGAGTCAACACAGGGAGAGTTGGTGAGTGAGAATGAGAGGATGCCCCTCCTCCTGCCCCTCCTGGGGGTTTATATACATGAGTGGGGTAGAATGGAAAATTCCCATTATACCCCTTAGTACTTACAAAGGATGAGGGTACATTGGTATATTTACATTGATATATTCCTCTACACTATCGGGCCTATTATATATTAGGCCAGTTGCAAGGCCCAGTCATAGGGGTTGGGCCACCCCCACAACAGTTATAAATACCCCCTTATGGCCGGTTGGAGATGTTGTTGCTGACTTGTTTCTGTACTCTTGAGCTAGAGTGAGGCTCTCCACTCAGTTGTGCATATGTTGCACTTTGTGGGAGAGGAGAGGTGATCTAGAGTGCATGTGTTGCATCTAGAGGAGGACTTTGTGTCCGGATTGAGCTAGTGCATTCGTTGCACGTGGTGAAAGTCAAGTGAGGGACTTGACTTGTTACTCTTAGAGTTTGCCGACTTCTAGACGGCATTGGAGGCGTCGTGCACAGTGATCTTCTCAAAGAAGGTTGTGAGAAGACCCGACAAATGTGTGAAGGTTGGAGCTCACCTACCCGGAGCAGGAAAGAGCTACCACTAGTGGAATTGAGGTGGAAGGCTTAATTCGTGGAGCCGGTCCGATTAGTTCGGGCTTACCTCAACATGGACTAGGGGAGATCGGCAAGTCTCCGAACACCACGGTAAAAAGAGAACGTGTCATTTGTGATTTGCTTTCTTGTGCTCAATTTACTTTCAAGTAATTTACATATTTAGAATCAATTTGATTGCTTATCAACCTAGGATTGCAAACCTTGACCTAGGATAGAATCGTTGGTGCACGTAGGTGAACTTATTTGTTTTAGGTGCTATTTGAGCTAAACCAATTTGATTTTAGCTTCCGCATTGTATATTTGATTTAGGCAAATAGAAAAGGTCTTGAATTGTTAGTATTAATTAGAAGAGAATTTTTAGACCGCTTATTCACCCTCTCTCTAGTCAGCCTCCTTGATCTTACATGCTTCTACCCGTCTTCTACCACCTTTGCTTCCACTTCTATGACCACTTCAATGGACATAGTCACTTCTACTCCAACGACTGCTTCTGCCACCGGGATGGTGGTTGATTCTTCGACCATCTTCTCTTCTGTCTCTACGATAGCAGGAAGAATGGCAGGGGGCTTCTCAATAGAAGCATCCTTAGAAGATGGAGGAGCCGGGCTAAAATCATAAGGGAAGCACATCGGCATTATAGAAGACAAAAGGGTAAAATGTTATTCTTACGCTTTCAATTACATACCTTGTTTTCTTAGCTTTAATTTTGAATCCAAAAGAAACCTTCCCTAGGGAAGATTTCTTCGACTTCTTCTCTACGACCACATCTGGTTGTTGAGGAATGGGGGTCACCTACGACCATACCTGGTCGTAAGTCCTGAGCAAGTGCTACTCCTCCTTGAGCTTCTTGTCCCTCCTGATGATCGAAACCAGTTTCGACCACTAAGAAGCAACTTCCCTTTCGATCATAGGTTATGTTGGTGCAGCAGTCTCCTTTACAAAAGATATAAAACTTTTACAGTTTTCTTTTTTGAGTTGCTTAACAAAGCCGTGAGAAGCGCCAACTGAAAAAGTTTTGTCATCATAATAGTAAGGTACCTTGATCTTGGAGGCTGTTTGCTTCAATAATTTGACTGGCCCTCTTTCCTCTGCAGCGATCATGTCTACAAAGAACTTCTTAATGGGGCTAGACGAGTGAGAAGCAGCGCTCGAACTATTGTCTTGCTTGTCAGCAGCGCTCGTACCATCACTTTGCTTGTCGGCAGCCTTCACTAGCTGACGTTGTCACTTTAGGTCTGCTGTTAGTAGCAGCTGTCACTGACAAAGCTCCTAGCTCTAATTATCTATCAATGTGTTTGTTGGTCCATTACTAAAAACCCTAGTGATTTAAATCATGATTATCATGGCATTGTGACATCGTGGGCAATAGAGCTATCGCGGATAGCGGAAGCTATCCTACATCACGGTCACATATAAAATGTTGTTTTAATAATTTTACATATTGTGTAAAATACCATAATAGCTACAAGAAACTTTTGTCATATACACATAGTAGCCATTAGCAGATGGTTAACTAACTAGGTAGGTAGGCACTCTCTAAGCCACATGTAGCCCGTGCTCAATCCTCAATGGACCAACAACTTGAGGCGAGTTGAATGGGCAATTTTCGTTGCAATGCACTTGGAGAGCATCTGTAATCTGTCAGCAACATTTCTAAAGTTGCAGAGAATAGACTGATGCTGCGTACTTCAGGTTGTACCATGTGCCAAGCACAATATGTTTCAGGCTATAAGCAGAGCTACAGAAGTATTGAAACAATAGCTAGAGCTGCCTGATAGCCTGCGCTCTATCGAACCTTTATACAACATATGAATGCTTCTTCTTCTTCTTATTCCTTTCTCAAGAACAATATCTGAATGTTTCTGACAGCCATAGATTTTCTGTACTTACTGTGTAGTCACTCTTCACCAAATTCCTTGGTTGATCGACATCAAATCCACGAAGAACAGTAAGATGGTACACGAGCAACTGAAACAATAAACAACAAAACAATCTTCAGTGAACTCAGTTGCAGCAAAATGAGGAGGTGCATTTTCGAATTTGACAAAAATGAACCAAACAAAGCTTACACTACTACAGAGAAGGTTAGACTGGACACCAAATCACAAACGGTTCCCAGAATCCGTCAGTGTTGTAATTATTACATATGATTTTACAAGCGTGACCATCTGTGTTACTAGCAATAGCTAGAATCGTCTGTGATACATAATTATCGCAGACGGTTTCTTGTTAAGAACTGTTTGTGAATTATCACATTTGGTAACCTTAACTAGACAAACATGTACGTACTAACATCCATTTCCATAATATATATGCTCCATCCAATTCGCAATATAAGTCACTCTAGCAATATTTCAGGACATAAGCAAACTTTTTATATTCTTTAATTAGCAGTATTTTGATCACAACACGCCTTCTCTTTATATCCTTGCTGCAAAAATCACAACATTGCAACTCAATGGTGTAAGAATCTACAGGACCATATGCCCAAGCAGCCTGAAATTTAGAGATAAAAAACCTACATACGATACCTAACTGTTGTGGTCCATGGCATTACAACATATATAGATTTGCAAAGTACATCAAAGGCACCCAAATAAAGATTCTGTTATGCTCATGCCTCTACTCCAATCTAAAAAAGAGAACAACAAAACCAAAGTTAACTGCAACCAATTAAGTATATTAACCCCTAAGCTTTTTTTAATAAAGCATTGCCCACAAGTTAAACTAGAGGCACATCTCCCAGAGATGGATAACCTAAGCTTTGTCAAATATTGATGGGGTGGTGTGCATGACATATCTAACACAGCCCAAACAAAACAATATACACTAAGCTACACAGGGAGCGTAGGTAGAAGGGTTGTTCACAAGAACAGAGCCATTTGTTGTTCACATCTGTTTATATATAACTTGAAGGAATCTTGCAGAGATTCTCTGGAGTAGCTAGGAAGCATTGGATTATCACAACCCTCAATTCCCAGACTATATCACTCTGTAGCAAGGCATCCTCAGGGTAAGACCAAGCATATTTTCGTATCGATCAAATGTATCTAGATTGGATGTCATCGTTGCATCCATCCTAAAATATACTTTCATATATATCATAATATGTAATTTTTTATTTACAACAGCATATATTACAATATAAATTAGTGGTCTACCATCTTGGAGACTATGCCAATATGAAGTGGAAGGGTGCATGTATCAAACACTGGTAAGGAGGTATGGAAATACGAGCTATTATACTTGTATTGTATATATAGATTGGTTGGTGCAATTATCTATTCTTGTTACAGGTGTTCGGTGCTTGTTCCCGCACGATTAGAGCAAATTCAATAATAGAGTCAAGTGTTTGGTTATAAGTCAAGTTATAAGAGCCAAATTATACAATAATTTGTCTACAAAAATTTTTTTATTATTATGTGATACCATATCTCACATTCTTTTTCCTATTCCTCCTCACATACATTTATTATCTAGACCCACCACTGCATAGGCTCCCTAGCTTGTTGCTTGCATGAGAGCCAAGCTCTCATCTCTCTCCTCTCTTCTCTCCTCCACATCAGTAAAAATGCTGACTAGCTTGGCTATAAGACTATTATTGTACTTGCTCTTAACGCATCTTCCCCTCAATAATTGCATCCATTGATAATTGCGTTAGTTGTGATTCGAGTGATTAATCACTCGCTGACCAGAAGTCTTTTAAGTATTACACCAATTGCTCACGATGCAGCGTCTAAGTACTACACCAATTACTTACGATGCAGCTGCATTATTCGTCGTATTCGGATTTGCTCCCTGATGCCGCACGACACGTGTCGACCTCACAGCTGCCCAAACAAGCTTCTACAAAACGTCTACAAGTTACCAAGAACACACAAAAAATGAACTGGAGACATCTTGTAGCTAGTAATAAAAATTCCAACTAATACTAATCATACACATAGCAGGACAACGAAACAGGCAACAAAGTTGACTCCATATTAAGCAAAAGGACGAAAGGGTTGTAATCCTTTACACAGTGCAGAATTAGCAACACTCAGATCAAAACATACTTTGCTTTACGACTGTGAGATTGAGGTATATACGACATCGTAATATATAGGTTGGCACAACCATTCTCAGCATGTTCTTGAGCACCCCGCTCCACACATATATAGCTTGCAGAACAGTATCCAACCCAAGGATCCTTCTACCTGGTCAAGTAGTATACCAGCAGAAAAAGCACGACGAATGATGCTACAAGGGTCCCCATCCTCCTGCTTGATTTGGTCTCGAACACCTGTCACGCAGACATTAATGAATTAGTTCAGAAGAATATAAGGAGTAGATGAGCAGCAAATTGTTACTCTGGTCGCTTACCATCTTGAATTTGTCCACTGTTCCAGAGAGAAAACCCCTCGATGTATCCATATCATTCCCCTGAATCAGGCATGATGGTAAGAAAGTAGCGCAGTAGATTCAGGTCTTTGAAAGACAGAGAAGGTTAACAAGGTAAATATAAGACTACTCTATATATAAATACCATTCGGTCCAGCATACGGTTATGAGTCTCCACCTCTTCATGTATATCGCCTGACAACTACAAACCGATAAAAGAACTTCAGTAATCAATATAAAATTGTTTGCAGATCTCTCCAAATTGTTTTTTTTGGGGGGAGGGGGGGGGGGGATTACCACAGCTATAAAATTTAGAACAGGCTCAACAAAATCGCAGCAAGAGCCGCCAGCCAAGGTTCCAAATACCGGCGGTAACCGGTTTTACCAGTGACGACCGGGAGAAAAAAACCACCGGTTTTTTATTTAATTCAAATTTAAACTTTGGAGTGTAAAAATTAGTTTCTCTAATGATATTTACATTGTTTAACACTAATAGAATGTATTACGAAGATGCATTTTCCGTACTTACCTTCATACTTTTTGCCATGAATGTATTAGGAACTTTCCAATTTTGAATGTAAAAGTTAGTTTCCCTAATAATATTTACATTGTTTAACACTAATGGAACATATTAGGTAGATGTATGTACCTCCCGTGCTTGACTTCATGCTTTTTACCATGAATGTATTAGAAATTTCTAAATTTTGAATGTAAAAAAGTTAGTTTCCCTAATGATGTTTACATTATTTAACACTAATAGAATGTATTAGGAAGATCCATACATCTCCCGTACTTGACTTCATACTTTTTGCCATAAATGTGTTAGGAATTTCCAATTTCAAATTTGAAAACCCGGGGTTTAGCGGTTTTCCGGTTTTTAACAGTTTTTCTCCGGTTTTTTGGGCGGATACCGGCTGGTTTTTCCAGTTTCCGATTTCAAATTCAAATTTTGACGCGTGAAATTCTACCGGTTTTTTTCAGGTTACTGGCCGGTAACCAGTACTGGCCCCCCAGCAGGGTTTGAGCAAACCACCGTAAACTACGGAGTGACTGCTACTCATCTCAGTTGTCGTTTTGAGGCCCAAACCTTCAACAACTTAGTATTTAAAGCTGGGCATACCATCTCAGACTAGAAAGCAAAATTCAGACCGAGAAGGACCACAGTTAGACAGAACCATCTCATGTTCTGGGTCCAAATATGCCTCAGACCTATTATGCTGGCTACTTCCAGTGCCTTTTGAGCCCACTGAAATACTAAAGGATCCTTCAACAGCTCATTTATTCACTATCGTGTATTAAAACCTTTAGAGCCAAATGTATCCCCACACTCAAAAGAAAGTTTATTCAATTCACAACACAAGAGAAGGGCAATCAAATTGCATCAGTGCTGCCACCAACATGTCATCACAATTCACAAGGCCCATTAGATTAGTCAGATTCCTTGTAGCCACATTTAAGGGCAAAACTCATGAGTCATGACCAAAACCTGTGCTTAACTAGTTAACAATATATCAAATTAAATGGTCTAGGAAAGCACATGGTTGACATGGATCCCAGCCCATATCTATACTAATACTGTGAATAAAGTTGCAGTCTCCAAAGGTGTTCTTAAAAAAAATACTACTACAGAATACAACCGTATGATCTTGTCTGTGTGACACAGCTTAAAGATAAACAAGTGCAATCGATATATGTGAATACACTAATTTTTTACATAACCGATTAAACAAACACAAGACATTCAGAAATTCCATCGTTAAGTGGCACTTACCCGCTTGAGGATGCTGACTCGATCTTGCAACCCATCGATAGCTCGATCATTCTCATGCTCGTCTATCTCATGTGAAGAATAGGATGGGGCTCGGATTCCACCCTCTTCAATGCCATCAAAGAGAGAAGTTCTGGTGCTTCGGTAGTTGCTAAAAGTGCAGAAAACAGCCATATAAGAGTCCATACAGAATTTCATAAGTGCATAACAAAGCATAATATGCAAAAGAAAGGTACTGAAGATGCACATGCAAACTAAAGCAAAGTACTTAGCATCTGAAGGGATTAATGTTTCTATATTTCCAAGTTTACAAATCAATAATTATGCATACCTCATCACCTACAATACATGTATCAAAGGGATGGAGAAGTAAAAGAGAGCAATTTGCATTAGATAAACAAACTGAGCAAACTCTCTATGTTAAAAAGACCCAAAGTGTTAAAACAATCCAAAGTCACAAACTATCAATTGCTGTACTAACGAGGAGAGACCACCAATTAGACCGTTACTACTTTGACAATCGTCAACTCAGCTCACTCACAATGGGCTACTCACTCCTAGTTATAAAAATTTGACTCATAAAACTGGCACAAAACAGTTGCATAATCACGTATGAGACCAATAAACAACTGTTTTTCGAACTGTTAGACCCAAATCATGAGACAAGTCAAAACATCATTGCCTATGGAGACGTTGTAGTACAACATGCAACTACTGGAAACCAGTGACAGAATGCGAAAAAAATAACACCGGAGAAAAAGAAGTGCTACAAACACTTAGAGATTGACATAAGTTTCAATTGTTCAGTTGGCAGCAGATCATTCTTAAAAGTTACTGGACAATTTTGACGAATTGAGTCAGAATCTCTTCACTACAGAAAAAAAAACTTTCGAAGCAAGGCTAGCTGGTGGTCGTACACTTCATCTACAAAACATAATTTCAACATTAAAAGGAACTAAGTTATCCCATTTCACAGGTCTTTTTGTCCCCCTTTGTGGTTCTTGGACTCCTTGTATATATCCAGTGTTTGACACGACTAAGAAGCTGGAGAGGTTGACAGAGGCAAGAACAATAGATCATGCCATCATGAGGTCAGACTAAGAGTCTACCATGTCTTTTGCTCTCCTTATATTAATTTATACAAGATATCTTTTGAATTTCCTTCTTTTTTGTAATAGGACTAACAACATGTTATCTTCATACACTACCATAACAGTTTGCGGTAAGTATGCAATGCATGCACCCCAATACAACACTTCCACCACTTAGGCAATATTGCTACGGCCTATATGTATCGGTTACTCAGTTGTCAGAATGGAGAAATGAAATAATATTAGAATAGTAGTTCTCAAGACTCGTGAGTCCAGGCTCTACGTTCATTGATCTGCTGATGGGATATATGAGCAGAGTAAGCCCAATCGTGTCAAAATCAATAGGCCATGTGACCATGTCTGCCAAGCCTAAATGCATCTCCCTCCAACTAGACAAATCAACCGAGAGATGTTGGCGATGCCAGGAGTGGAGCATTCTTACAAATTTGGTAGAACTGAAAAATCGGAACTGCGCTGTGCAAGATTTCAATAATTTTCTCACTTAAAAAAAGGTTTCATCAATCTTCGGTGGAAGCACCTTTCACAAAGCTACGTTCAGCATATCTTGTTCAAACAAGTTATCTAAAGGCACAAACTTAAGCTGGTCAGCTAAAACACATGTATATGGTTCCAATGATTCAACATAGGTTTGTCCACTACAGATGCCTTTCACAGTCAAACACATGCAGGCATACCTAGTGTATTGAGCTGCTAGAGGTAACTAGTACCTAGACAAGAGTACCACAAGCAACCCCATCGGATTCGCCATGGTGTACTGCTGTGGCCAGCGATCCAGCCAATTTCCCAAAATCCAAACCATTAACCATAATGCAAGGCTCAACTACAAAACTGCACCAATCAACCATCTTAACCCTAACAGACAGTATGTATCAATTGCACCAATCGCATGGTAATTCTATCTTGCAGAACTGTATGACCACGACATGAACACATGTGATTACTCCAGTCAGTCAGTGTCCTAATAACAAATCGCTCGCCCTCTTCAACCCTAACTCCCCTAATTCGAATCCAAATCGGAAGCTCTAAAGATGGAACAAGCTAAGCTGTAACATAGAAGCTTACCCCCTCGCGTTCATGGCGCTCGTCGCCACTCAAATCCACTGCCCTGCAAGAATCCAACACCACCCCCATCAGAACCAAGCCGCCACTCGGACTCGGGCGTAAAAAAAATCGACGAAAAAGTCGGAATAAATATGACTAATCGGAAGATTTGAGATGGATTCCAGCGAGTTTACCTCTCGATTCGCTTCGGATCCGCACGGATTTGGGGTTGCTCTGGCTTTGTTTGGGATTCCAAGCGTCTGCAAGAAGTGGATGCGCGGGGGAGAATGATAAGAGGGAGGGGTGCTTTGCCGACGGGTGATTACAAGTATCCTGTGACTGCCACGTAGGTCCAGCTTCATAGGGGCCCAGTGACAGTGACATGATTCCGCCGGGCATTTGGTGGTGGCAGCTTCTCGAGAGGGGTGACGTGGCTTATTTCAATCGGACGGCTGCGATTGCGCGGGATAGTGACGTGGCGTCGACTTAACGTATCTTTTTCTTCCCTTTTTTGACCCACTGTTTCCTTACAGTAGGACGGTAGGAAAAGATCTACTCTCGCGAGCTGCTCGAGTTCGACTTACTCTAGGCTCGATTCTCGCGAGTTCTAACGAGCCGAGTTTGAATTTCTCGTGAGTCTCGAGCTTTTCTTACATACTAACTCTTACTGAGCTTACTCAAGTTCGAGTTTTCTTATTGTTGAAAATTAGTGTATATTAAATTATTTTAACTATTATCAAGTTTATTTGATCCAAGCTCGAGCTTGCACCGAGCTGAGCTCGAGTTTAAACTCAGGATCGCTCGAGCTCGGCTCGAGATTCTACCGAGCTCGAGCTTGGGAGGCCAGGCTCGCTCAAGTTCGGCTCGTTCACAGCCCTACCTTATAGCCGCTGCCAAGTACCTCAGCAGCATGACCACCTTGTTGTCCAATTCTATGTAGTCACCGGCGATGGCAGCTTCTTCCTCTGCGAATGGTTGTTAGACGCGGCGCAACCCATCGCGGAGTACTTTCGTGCCCTTTTCTCCCTCTGAAATCTCCACAGCGACGCCCCCTGTTGCGCCCTACTCGAAGATATCATCTTGTCGACTTACCCCTTGTCGGTGTTTTAACACCGATCTTACATATGATTTGTTTAGATTTAAGGGAAACTCTTATTTCTAAGATCTGGTAATGCAGAAGAAAAACACGAGAATTTTTATAAAGATTTGGTCCTTCTTCTGGAAGAATAATACCCCTACGTCCTGTGTTACTATTACTCAGAGAGGAAAATTACAAAATGTGTAATCGGAAATGACTAGCACTATCTCTTGCTTTTATCTCCCCTCTCTTCTCCGACGTAATCCTTTATATAGTTGACCAAATGACGGCAGTTGTCTTGTGCCAAAAGACGTCTCATCGGTTTGGGAGATAACCACCCAACAGATGTTATTGTCAGAGAGACGTAGAGGCGGTTAACCATATAACGATCGTAGAAGTACTTACAACTATTAGGTCATAGTAGGACTTACGATTATATGATCATAGACGTACTTACAACTTACCCGTGAATTTCTCCCTTGTCGATAAGGGTATATTCGGAGAATACAATGACGTAATAATTTGAAGATTACTCTATCCTCATCATCTAGTCCTCAAACTTCAAGTGAAAGTAACTTACTTGAGAAAGAGAAGTCGTAAACAAAAGATGGTCAAAAGCGAGGCCTTCTCAACCATTATCGACCAGGAACAGGCTTTGGTTAATAGGATAATTTCACTTGAGTTGACAAGATAGACAGTCATCAGACAGTAGAATTGCAATCAATTTCCACCTATCTGTCCATCGAATCGGTTCTCAAGACAACTGTTCGGTTCCCGAGACAGGTAACCGATGCGCAAGGTTATAAAAACTTACCGGGGGTAATTTGTAGTTTCCTACTTTCTCCATCCATTTCATCCTACTCGAAGTTTCCGCTGCCGACCAATTCTTCCTCTTTCCCCAATTTCGCCCAAATCCGTTCCAATCACCTGAGTCATTAGACAAGTTAATCGGAAATACATGACTTATAGGAAGGTCTATGACCATAAGGTGATCGTAGGAGATTTTACGAGTACATGGTCGTAGAAATACTTACAACTATCTGGTCATAGCAGGACTTACAACTATGTGGTCGTAGAAGTACTTACGTCTATCTGGTCATAACAAGACTTACAACTATGTGGTCATAAAACTACTTACGACTTATCTGGTCGTAGCAAGACTTAGGACTAAGCGATCGTAGAAGTACTTACGACTATCTGGTCATAGCAAGACTTACGACTAAGTAGTCGTAGAAGTAATTACGACTTACCTGGTTGTAGCAGGACGTACAACTAAGTGGCCGTAGAAGTAATTACGACTATCGGGTCGTAGTAAGACTTACGACTATGTAGTCATAGAAGTACTTATGACTTATCTGGTCGTAGCAAGACTTATGACTAAGTGGTCGTAGAAGTACTTACGACCATCAGGTTGTAGTAGGACTTACAACTATGTGGCCGTAGAAGTACTTCCAACTTCATCTTGCCCCCAACTTCAAGTGATGAACTCAATTGCCGCAAAATGAGGAGGTGCAAGAAGAGGTTTTTTCAAATTTGACAAAAATGAACCAAGCAAAGCTTAGATGTGTGAATCGAATTTCTTCCCACATACATCTCCATTGAATGTATAGAAGTAAAATACAAAGAGCTCAGCACACTAAGAGTGGGCCTCATGGTCATGGGCCACAAATTCTATCTATGGGCCCTATACAAGTATACAAGGAAAGAGACTCTTAACACCCCCCTCAAACTTAAGGTGGATCTAACACATTGAGTTTGAGAACTTGAAGCCTGTGGTGTTATCTAGTTTGAGCCTTCGTAAAGAAATCTGTCACTTGAAGTTCCGAAGGAACATATTGAAGATGAATAGTTGATTGTTGGCAATGAAAGCGCATGAATGAAGTCTCCACACCAATATGCTTGGTCAGCTAATGCTTGACAGGATCATTTGCAATCTAATTAGCAGCAATACTATGACAAAGAAGTGATGTGGGTGCATCACATAGAACACCAAGATCAGCCAAAAGCCACTGAAGCCACACGATCTCTGATGTGGTAGTGGCAAGGGCTCGAAGCTCAGCCTCAACACTAGAACATGACACTGCAGTCTGTTTCTTGGACTTTCAGGCAATGAGAGAGGTACTAAGAAAAAGACAGTAACCGGTGACTGAGTGACGATCAATAGGATCACTGGCCCAAGTGGCGTCAAAGTAGGCATGGAGCTAAAGCTGATTAGAGTGAGCATAAAACAAGCAACAAGAAGTTGTCCCCCTTAAGTACTGAAGTACACAAAGTAAGCAACTATAATGAACTAAGGGAGGAGCACTAATAAATTGACTGAGAACATGAACTGCATGAGCAATATTAGGCCTAGTCACAGTGAGATACACAAGGCTACTTACAAGATGTTTGTAGCGAGAGGGATCCTCAAGAGGGATGCCATTAGTAGGACGCAGCTACAAATGTAGCTCCATAGGTATAGCAGCAGTGCATGTATCAATAAGACCTGAGCAGGAGATCAAATCCTATGTGTACCGATGCTGAGAGATATAATAGCCTTCATTTGTATGATAAACCTTAATTCCCAGAAAGTAACCGATGGACCCTAGATCTGACATCTTGAACTGCTCACTCAATTTTTGCATAACAAAGGCAATATATTCTGAATCATCTCCAGTAATCAACATATCATCCACATAGAGTAAAAGCAATGTACGCCCACACTTAAAGGTGTGAGTAAAAAGCGCAGGGTCATGTTCACTAGGAGAGAAACCAGCAGCTCGAACCACATAGCTGAAATGCTCAAACCAGGTGCGAGGGGCTTGCTTGAGCCCATAGAGAGCTTTTCAAAGGTGATGTACATGCCTAGATGGAGCCTCAACACCAGGAGGTGGTTCCATGTAGATTTTCTCATGTAGATCACCATGAAGGAAAGCATTCTTAACATCCATTTGAGAAATTTTCTATGACCGAACAGCAGTCACAATAATCAAAGTGCGAATTGTTGTAATGTGAGTAACTAGAGCAAAGGTCTCATTATAATCTCAGCTATGAGCCTGTTGAAAACCTCTAGCAACAAGTCGAGTTTTATAGTGCTACATAGAACCATCTGACCTGGTTTTTATCTTGTACACCTATTTGCATATGATAGGAACTGCCTGAGGGGGTAGTGGCACCAAATCCCATGTACGGGTACCCTTTAGAGCTACAAGCTCCTCAGACATAGCTAGCTGCCACTCAGGTAGCAGAACTGCCTCCTGATAAGTACTAGGCTTATGAGTTGCTCCTGCATAAAAACCATATCTATCTAGAATCTTAATGGAAGAACAATCATGAAGCGCATACCTCGATGTCTGAGAGGAGTCATCAGTGCATGGATCAGTAGTACTGGCCAGAGGAGCAGAGTTCAAAGGAATGGGACGCTCAGAGTTAGATGAAACTCTAGGACGACGACTATAATAGAAAGAGAATGTATCTGAAGGTGAATTGGCGAGGGAGAGGAAGGAACCTATGAAGGTGGCTCTAGTGACAGAGATGGTAATAGCAGATCAGAAACTGACTCATCTGGAGAGAAAGACAGGTGGAAGAGAAAGAAAAGAGGTAGACTCTAAGGGAGTTGAGGATGATGATTGAGTGGAAGAGGAATAGAAGAAAGTTTGATCCTCAGCAAAGGTAACATCTCGAGAAAAATGAATGCGATAAGCAGAGAGACCATAGCAACCGTACCCCTTGTGCTCAAGACTGTACCCAAGAAAAACACATTCAACAGATTGAACAGTCAACTTGGTGCGCTCACGAGGTGCTAAAAGAACATAGCAAGTACAACCAAAAACATGGAGATGGTCATACTTGGGAGAGGAACCAAACAGAATCTCACCAGAGCACTTGCCCTGAAGACGAGAGGAAGGCTGAAGATTAATTAGATAGACAGCTGTTGAAACAGCTTCACCCCAAAAATGAGCAGAAACAAAAGAGGAATCCATAGGAGTATGAGCTTTCTCAATAATATGATGATGCTTATGCTCGGCAACACCATTCTGAGCATGGGCACCAGGACATGAAAGTTGAGGAAGAGTACCTTCAGAAGAGAGAAACCCACGAAAGATTGTGGATAGATACTCCCCTCCTGAGTCAGAACAAAAAACACGAATGGCACTAGAAAACTGTGTATGAATCATGCGAGCAAAAGCCTAATATATAGAAATCAATTAAGTGCGATGCTTCATAAAATAGACGCAAGTATATCGAGAGTAATTATCAATAAATATAACATTGTATTTGGGACCACCCTTCGAAACAAAAGGAGAAGAATCCCATACATCATAGTGCACTAAATCAAAAGGATGACTAGAACAAGTAGTGCTTGATGAGTAAGGGAGCTGTATTTGTTTGCCTAGCTTACACCCTTTACAATGGAAACCAGCATCTACAGTAACACGATCCAAAACGCCTTGCTGAGCTAAGGTGGACAGACGGGAACCACATAGATGGCCTAAGGTGTTTGAATCTAGTTCAGAATTCAGCCTCACCGCAACACTAGCAATTTCCCATTTGACAGCATTTCTCAATAGCAACAAAGAAAATCACAGTAAGGCAACAACATCCAACATTTATTCCAACGAGCAGCACGATCGAATTAAGCACGTAAAAGGCAGAGGAAAAGGGCATACAAGATCATCAAACATAGAACACTTTCAAGAGTGATGAGAGGCTACAGCTTGCCGTGCTTGAAGCGGGCGACCTCGCCGTCGGGTTGCCCAAGAGGTCGCCGCATGGAGTTGTGGTAATACAAGGCTCCGAGGGTACTCAACAGCGCGGGTACTCCGGATTTGTTGTCGGTTTGGTACCACCTAGGAGCGATCGAACGGAGCGGCGCCGGTGTGTCGTGGCTTTATTGCAGCAAAATTTGGTGTGGATATCGAGGCGCGAATGTTGTTAATAAAAGGGGATTTCTGGGTCGGTATTAGGGTTTCCCGTTTCCCACACCCATGACCTCAATGAGAGCGGCACAAAGTGTTTCAGTTGTGAAGATTTGGATTGGGTGGCTTCAGGTTAGTGTCTGCACTAGCCAGAATAGCTTAGTTGAGCAAATTACCTGAACCTGCTGCGGAACTAGATGAAAAAACAGACGCAACTCTTAATCCTAGGGCTTATGGAAAACTCAAACAGTAGTAATCTCCTCTTAGTCTTCGTCAGGATAATAACCTCCTCTTTTCTATGTTGTAGGTTTAACAGTAGAGGCAAACTTCAAATACAGCAGAAGCTGGCTCTTAAAGATGATATATTAGTTCAGTCGTAACGGATATAGAAATCTGAACCTGGTTTAGATGAGTTGTAGAGGTCCCTGTCTGAATTCTTTGAGCTTGATTCAGCATTTGTTTAGCTTACTCCAAGGTTTGCCAACACCTTGAAGTAACTCAATTGGTACTATAGTGGATCCCGGTAAATATTGTGAGGTACCAAGTACCAACTTTGTTCACTGGAACTTTATGGCCATTGTCTGCAAGAAGGTATCTAGTGAAGATCCTTTTTTCGCTAGGTTATTTAGCGCTGGATGTATTCGCAAAATTTGATGACATTGTTGACCAGTGACCACTATGGCTGATAACCTGTGGTATTAGGTTACTCTGAACCCACAAAGGTGAAACTATGAGTCTGCTATCTTGTCTTATATCAGAGTTTTGTCAGCTGTGCTAGCATTGAATGTCTAGCTCTGTGCCTATGGCAAGATATATGGGTGAATAAACAATGAAGCTATTTCTCCATTTGCCTTAAGGTTCTGGTTCATCCAGCTATTTTTCCACATGTTTTCCTGATAGTTTGCAAGTAATCTTTCTATTATGTTCTCTTCTCACCAAATCTGCTAGCAATAACAGAGTTTTTTTACCTGCCACATGGTCATGCTCTAAGATCAATATTTTCTTGCAGTTCCTGAGAAGTGTAACGCCCCCGTTTCCAGGGGCGCGTACGGACACGGCACCCCGTAACTATTCACGCATGAACAGTTATGGAATGTCGCGCAAGAGTATACCATTGCATGCTTACAACAAAAGTCCAGCATATATTTGACATAAGGATTAACATCCAGTTTTGACAGCGGGGCGTGCAAGCCCAAAGTATAATTACATTACAAAAGACTTCCAGAATCCGCTTGAGCGCGGCGAAGACCTAAAGCCACGGATCCTCGTCGAAGAAGAGATCCTCCGGGACTTCCTCAACGGGAAGACTTCCACCTTCATCTTGATCCTCTAAAGAATAGATTAAGCAAGCCGTGAGCCAAACAACCGGCTCAGCAAGTCCCAAAGGGACCCTAACTTACTACATGCACGGAACATCAAAGGAAGGGAGTATACTTGGTTTATTACATTTGGTGGATGCAGTTTTATTTGCAAATATTTTACAAAATGGACCCAAAACTACTTCTTAAGATCTCAGGGGTTTTTTCATTAAGAGTTCATTAACCAACTAATCAAGTTAAAGCATGTACAAAACTACTTAAGCTTCGCGGCTGGAATCACCCAAGTGACACAGCTCCAATAACCGGGAGCACGGCGTATTCGAATACCATTTATTTGACTCTGTAGAGTTTGCTTAGCTTTACCCACACGACCCCTTAACTCCCGCTAAAGAGTTAAGAAAGCCAGGTCGTTTCGCTGCTCAACCCTTGGTATACACTCCACCCGATAGGCGAGGAAACCTGCACATCCTCGGGTATCCGCTGGCCCTTGCGGAACGCCGGACCCGAGTTGTGGAGACCTATCGTTGTCTTAGTCCGACTCCCAAAGCGGGGTTTCACTTAAGTTGAGCAGGTACTAAACCAGGGTTGACAAGTCAACTCTTGTGGTTGAGCGATTGCTATGACATTTGCTCAGCGTAAAGGTTTCAGTCCTTATATTTTCACATGGTCCGCAACCTTACCAGGCCCGCGACCCAACCTAGGGTAAGCGGTGGGCGAAAACCGTCTTGCGGCGCACCACAACCCCGCCTTACCCTAACCTCAATCCTAGGGTAAGAGGTGGGCGAAAACCGTCTTGCGGCGCACCACAAACCCCCTTACCCTAACCTCAATCCTAGGGTAAGAGGTGGGCGAAAACCGTCTTGCGGCGCACCACAACCCCCTTACCCTACCTTGTGCCCGCAAGCACTCTCCGCTCTAGGGCACGGTGTCCCATACCACCCTACCCTAGAGTCGGGTTTGCAAATCCTATTCGCCCACAGCCACAACCTTATTAGTGTAAGACTTTGCATGATAATAATACCCTACAATTTATCTAGATTAACAGATAATTATTTCTAGGGTTACAGAGGCATGGCAACAAATTTAACAGGGCATTCAACGGTGGTAGGATTAACTACATAACAAGTCATTCTAAACATTTTATTTTATTTCAAATTAACATTTCACAATTAGCATAATGCAAATAGCATATTAACATAAATAAACATCATGGGTTGCAATATGATCAAAGGATTTGGGACTTGCCGTCAATCCGAATGATTTCCGCTAGCTCGAACGAAGAACCTCCTGACTCCTGTGACTGCACTTGAACTTCCGGAGACTCCGACACTAGCGCAAACATACACAAATTAAATCCAGCTTGAGACTAATCAAGCGAGGGAAAATAAACTATTTAAAAAGGAGTAAAATGCATAAATCCTTCAAATGGGGAATTTTAGGAATTTATTTGGGATGGGTATGTGGAAATGGAGGTCACCAAAGGGTCTGGAATATTATTTGGAGCAAGGTGGTGAAATTTGGGAATTTTTGGGATTTTCTGTGATTTTCTAGGATTTATTTGGATTTTCTGGAATTTTAGAAATTGATAAATCACTGGAAAATGGTTATGAACAGTGCTCGGGCCGGCCCATGCTACAGTGCGGCCCGGCTGGGATTTCGAACGCGCGCGCGCACGCGGGAGCAGAGCGGGCCGGGGAGAGCGGCCCAGTCCACCGCGCGTCCGGGCGGCCTGGATGGCCGACGCGTGGTGCGGGCGGACGGAGCGGATGGCGAGGGAGCGGGCGACGATCGGACGGTCCAGGCGAGATGGCAACGATCGGCGCGGGCGGCCGAGATGAGACGGGCAAAGCGGTACGGTGGGGAGATCCGACGGAGGTGGATGGCGGTGTTTATGAGGATCGGACGGCGGAGGGGATGGCTTGATCTGGCGGCTGAGGTTAGACGGCAACGGTGGGATCGGGCAGTGGAGGCGAGGCCACGTCGGTCGTCGTCTACCTCCAGCCGAGCGGGGCGACAGCGAAACGGGGATGGCTGGGCTGCGGTGCTCCGGTGACAGCGAAGGCCCCCAGTGGTCGGGGAGGGCTCCACCGGCTAGAGCTTGGTTCGGGGAGTCCATTTTAGGGCCTTGGAGGGCGAGGGGAACAACGGAGAGGGCGGGGGACAGAAGGGGAAGATTTGGGCGCTCGGAGGTGAGGGAGGTCATCGGCGGCAAGGGAGCTCGAACGGCTGCGGTTACACGGGGAGGGGGTCCAGAGACTCACGTTGGCGGTGGCGGCGTGACCTGGGGAGCTTCGGAGCGTGCTGGCCACGGAGAGGGTGATGCGGCCGGCGGAGAGCTTCGGTGCTGGGACTCCTCGAGCGATCACCTGCCAAAAGGAGATTGCCAAGATGATCAGCGCACCGAGGGGATGCTCCGGACGAATGCAATTGAAGAATGAGGGAGAGAAACGGAAGAATGGCTCCGGGGTGCCGCCGGCTCACAAGACGGCAATGGCGGAGCTACGGGCGACGGGGCTTCAATCGGGCGCTCTGGGAGGTGCTCTGGAGTGCTGGGAGGGGGTTGAGGGTGGTGGGAGCACTCGGGAAGCAAAGGATGAGCGAGGAGCCGGAGGGGGAATTTTATACCCATTCGGAGGGGAGCGGGGCGTGGAGGGGAAGCCAACGGGCGGGCTCCGGGGTCAACAGGAGTGACGGGGGCAGTTGGGGGCGTCTCCTCCGCGCAGACGAGGCGGTGACGGGGCTCTGCACAGTGTTAATGGCGACGGGACGGGAGAGGGGCAGGTGAGTCGTGGGCATGGGCGAGGTAGCGTCCGCGCGCGGGAGAGGGGGAAGCCGGGGCTGACAGACGGGCCCCAGGGCGGACGCGGGGCGACGCGTGGCGCGGAGGCGCCCACGGATTTGGACCGTGGCGGTCGGGACGGCGCGGGCGTGAGGAGGGGATCCGAGGGCGGCGCTGTCCGCGCGAGGAAAGGCGGCGCGGAGACGGGCGTAAGGCGCAGCGCGCAGCGCTTCGCGCGTGCGCGAGGCGAAGGCGGGGAGGGGACGGGGCGCTAACGGGCGAGGGGAGCGGGGAAGGCGGGATCGGGGCGGCACCAACGCGGGAGGGGAGCAGGAGGCGCCGGGGAGGAGAGGAGGCGGAAAGGAAGAAGGCGCCAGCGCGAAGGAGGAGGCGCCAGGCCGAAAAGGGAAAGCGGCGGCGGGGAAAACTTTCCCAAAAAGGAAAGTTTTCAAAAATCACTCAAAAATGCAGCAAAAATTAAGGAAAATTTTGTTTGAAATTTTGGGGCTTTTCAAGAAGCGTCTTCGGTTCAGAACTACTGTTGATGCATCAGAAATGCAAATCATTGAAGCTATGCAGAAGATAACGTCACACAGGGAATCCTTCAAAATTCAGCAAAGCATCAAAACTAGCTCTGCAGCTTATTGAGACTGGAAGTGTCAAGCCAGGGACAATCGGTCACTTCTTGGGTATACTAGAGGCTGCAATGTCTTCACCAGGAGCTTGTAATGAGCCTTCTGTACGTGCAGATTACCAGGCATTGTTTAACGCCGCTCAGGGTGTAACAGAGGTGAAGTTTCTGGTGTATTTCAAACAAATAGTTGAAAAAGTCTCAGCTTTCTTCCTTTGTGTGCAGTTCTGTTAAGCCATTGTAACATGTACTTAAGATTTGTGGTTGATGTGCAGTGTTTCAACCAACAGCAGAAAAATCAGTTTGATATATGGGTGCTGCATGCCGTGGTGGCTAATGATGTTTTTACTGACGACAGTTTTGTGGTGAGTGTATTACGATGATATGCCCATGCTGCTTATTCTCTCAATCCAAGTATGAATTTTTTTATTGTACTTGTATGCTACGGCTGCTGCAACCAGTGTACTTGCATGTCCTGATTGGTCGTTACGAAATTTCATTAGAATGTCTCATGGCACAATGCAATACTGGCCTATGTGTTTTGACTAATATACTTGCTTTTATTTTGTAGTTCTAAAAGGCTGTAAGGAAGATCAAAGATGCCATCTCAGCCCTGCCAGTAGCGACAGTCGATGATGATAATGATGAAGCAGCAGCGCTTGCAGTTGCTGAAAGCAAATCTTGCACCATAGAGAATAAAGCAGATGATAACGTGAAAGCCTCCAACTCAAGAGAAGAATCCCCTGACCCTTTTGGTTGAGATGATCTCCTTGAGCACAAGCCAAAGAAATCCGAAAAGGCTCAAGAGAAAGCGGTAGCAGCTCTGAACAGAAAAGCAGATGAGGAGGAATCAAAGAGATTTCTGAAGTTACAGCGAGAAGCCCTTCTGAAATGTCTAGAAATAGCTGCTCGGCGCTATAGGATACCATGGTGAGTTATCTGTCAAAAGGCCATGTGTTACTAACCATATACTACGGTTGGTTGTGCTAAATTCTCTGTTGCTTGTCAGGACGCAGACTGCCATGGAGTTGACATCTTTGCCAAGCATGCTTACGACAACGTGAACCGGTTCACGAAGCAGCACAGGGACAGCATGGAAAAGTGTTAGATCATATGGATAGTTCATGAATTTAGTGATGATGAATAATTAATATTTGGGTTGTATTAAAATATTAATTATTCATCATCACTAATATTCGCAAGCTTCACGGTCGGTATTCATAGGCTTCGAGTGCTTCAATTCTTATAATCTTCGAATACCTCGAGTACTCATATCTGTTCTTGTTTGTTGGGCATGCGGTCTGACCAGCCTGGGCATGGCGATCTGACTGATTTTACTGGGTGGTCTAAGGTTGAATTTTGGAAAGCATGGATATTGAGATCGTGGATGATCTGGTTCATGTTTATTGATGAATAACGGTGTAATATGCATAGGTGGACTGATGTTGGTCAAGTTAAAGGAAACTTTTACCAGGAAAAATTCTTTGGTCTTTGCATGTGCATGTTGGGCGTGGAGATGTTCATGATCGATGACGAAGAGAACCGGAACTAAGAGGGGAAAATATGTGGTCTAGGCGGTCAAGGATGTCATAAGGTGGTCGGGCTCACGCTGGAGCACGTGGAGATCAAATGTGGATGATTGGTGGAGAAGTTATGAGAGGTGCGGTCCTAGAGATTTCGACATGTGATAAGTTAGAAAGAGTTAATGGAGGGTGTTCATAACTGGAAGGTTTAGAGATTTTGGAAAAAAAAACCCGTGTTTGAAAGGGTTTCGGGTCCCTTAATTTTCGGAATCGGTTAGGATTTCGTGTCCGTGTTGATGAGGACACAGGTTGGGGCTCAAGCATATAAAAGGAGGAAGAGGCTAAGTGTTAACCTATGTCTTTGAGACGGCTTTTTGGTGGGTTTTTATGCTAGGGTTTGAGGGGTGCCATAAGGGCACTTTATAGCCACAAAACATCATCATGCATTAATGCAAATAAACTTTTGATTCAATCCATGGAGAAATCTTGCATCTATTTTTAGTCTTTTGCTTCGTTTTGTGGAATCATTGGTTTTCGTAATCCATGCTATTTTGATTCGATTCTTTTGAGGAATATATTGCAAAAAGGCCTAGGAATAAATCTACAAAGTTTCGGCGGAATTCTCCAAGTCGCTTGAAGGCTATTGCGATTTTCAGATTTGACCTAGTTTTTTATTATCTCTTTTTGTGACATAGAATTCTTCGAATCTAGCTAATGTTTCTTGCAATTTTTTGTTGGAATAGATTCTTGAGTATCTCCAGGCCAGAGAAGTGCTCCCACGAAAAGATCAGCATTCGGCACGCTGTAGGCGGTTAAGTCGGCAAGCTGCTGCTGCGTTAATCCCAGCTGGCGCAGTCTGATGATGTGCGATCGTTCACCTGGAAAAACTGCAGGGTGTGGAGTGATTCCACAACGACGGCGTTCATCTGAGGTGTTGCGTCCATGGACTTCTGTCTGTGTAGGGCGTGACTAACACGTACAGATGATGCAATGCGTTCCTTGCTTCAATGGCGATTTATACTTTGATATTCCTGTATGAGTAGTTGCCGTCTCCATATATTCTTATGATCTCATCTGGGTTGTAAGCTTGTCACAGAATGTGGAGCCTCCCATCTGGATGCACCTCCATGAGCTTCGCTGCTCGTGCAACCGTGTGCACGTGTGCGAGCTTGTTGTACGCGCGGTGTGCGTACGTATTTCTTTTCGTCGTCTCCTCGTAACTGCAAGTTGGACAATGGTTTCACTGCTTGCAAGCATGTGAAATACAGATATATATACTAGTTAATGCGACGGCACTTTGATTAGGGCGGTAAATTTGTGAGGTGTGTCTGTTTGACTGTTTTGCACCCTTAAACTACATCGTGCGGATACTTCTCGAAAGTCACGTATCGGTATCAGATACCGTATCGGATACGGATACTTCTCCAATACGCTCCGATGCGTATCCGTAACCTAGCTTTTTAACATTTTCAAAAAAAAAATTCCGGTACTTCTCCGTTACTTTGTGGATACCCCGATACTATAACCTAATTTGTACCCCTTGCTCGGATCCATTTGCCATTCGGCCCCCCATCCCACACCTCCACCCCTCACGCCTCCACGCCGTCGCCTAGTCAGCATCGCCACCTCCCCTCCATGGCATCGCCTCACCTCCATGCCGCCACCTCCCATCCATGGCGCCGCCCGGCCATAGCCTCCCTCCACTCTGCCACCTCCCCTCCACGCCGCCGCCTCCCCCCCCCCCCCCCCCCCCCCCCCGTCGCCGCCCGGCCGCAGCCTCCCCTCCATAGTGAGCCCTCGATCAGTATCACTTCTCTAATTTGTTGAATGATGATTAAGGTAGATCTGTGTATGTATGGCATATTTTTGTACGTGTTTTGTTAGTGATTCACTGATTTGTAGAATGCACCAGGTTGTAATAGCCGTGTATGAGCTTATTCAATATTTGATCTTGTCAGATCATGGCATCTGGTGGTGGTGGATTCGAGACTCGAGTGTATCGTGCAGTACTAGTACTAATGCATGTCCTGCCCAAGGAGGGAGAACCAAGTAATTTGCTACATCAATATTAAGATATTCTCGGTTTCTCAATTCGTTATAGGTATTCATTACTTTCTTATTTTATTTTTACTATATATATATATATATATATATATATATGTATATATATATATATATATATATATATATATATATATATATATATATATATATATATATATATATATATATATATATATATAAACGTATCACCGTATCGATATTTTTGGAAAAATGGTAAATCACGGTATCACTATATCACGTATTCATATCCGTATTGGGTATCCGGGCAACATAAGAGTTGCATGGACAGACATATATAGCTTCGCTCCTGCCGTCTCTTATCTCTGATGGGAATGCCAGCAGTTGAGACATCAAACAGTGAGAAGGAAACAACAACTGCGACGCAAAAAACCACTCAACGCGGAAGCAGAGAAGGAGACGAACTGAACCCGGAACCCGGAGAAGAGAAGCAAGGCAAGCAAACTTGGAGGAGAGAGAGAGAGAGAGAGAGAGAGAGAGGAAAAGATAAGAGTGAGACTGTCCAGGCATGAGTTAATCGGCCTTGTCATCAGCTCGCGATAATAGATTACTAGATTAATACGGTGCGGGCGGCAGGTGGTGGAGAGAGACGAGTCGACCATGGAGAGTGCGGCCGTTCGGCGCGAACGAAATGCTTTCTTTACGCGGTCAGTACGTAATGCGTGCAATTTTTCAATCAATTTACTAAGATCGTTTGATACCCCACTCCCCTCCTCTTCCCTTTGTTTCAGCGCGAAATGCATCCCTGTGCAATTGCAACACTAGTATACATAGCCTTTTATGTAATGACAAAAGAGACCAAACATCTATCTATTATATTATTAAAGCAAAGAAAAAAAAGCCATCATACTCATTCTCAAGAGCTAACAATTCTCACTTTAAAATCAAAGGAAAGGAGAAAAGATCTAATATCCATCCAGTGGGCACAGGATATAATGGCTTTGATTAAAACAAATGGTCTATATCAAGTACACTGAATTTTAACAGAACTTCAGAGTAAACAATAAAAGAAAATTAGCACTTTGACTATCATACAAACTTCAAAATAAAATTGGAATTCAAAATAAAAACTAATAGCTGGATTTGTATGCCAATTCTAACATAAAACTTTGGAATAAAAAAGTTTATATAAATAGCAATTTGATTTAGATTAAAAACGAGTTTATGCTAAGTACAATAAAATAACTGAAATTCAAAGAAAAAAATAAAAATAGCAATTTGATTTTTCATACAAACTAAAAGGTAAAAATGAAATCTAGACCAAAAATTAAATGAAAATTAGTACTTGAAATTTGGAATGAAAAATAAAAGAAAACTAGCAATTTGATTCTTTACGAACTTCAAAGTAAAACTAAAACTCAGAATTAAAATTAAATGAAAATTAGTTGTTATATTTGCATATGAATTCTGAACTAAAACTAAAGTTAAAAAGAAAAAATATAATATAATTAGCAATTTGACTTAGATTAAAAGAAAGGCTCCATGTCAAAAACAATAAAATAACTAAAATTTATAATAAAATAAAATAAAATTGGTAATTTGATTTCCATATGAGCTTCAAAGTAAAAATAAAATTAGGAAAAAATAATTGAAAAAGAAAAAGAAACTCTATATCATATAAAATCTAAAAATACACAAATTCAAAAGAAGCCACCATATTTGCTCTTAAAGGCTACAAATTACCATGTTAATTGGTAAAAAAGCGAAAAATCTACACGGTCAGTTGTGTTGTGACGGGTTCGGATTATAAAAGTATGGACTAATGGGCAAAAACAGATAGTACACTTTGATAACCAATAGATCCCTAATGCTATAGATGCATACAACACATATAACTCAGAAAAATGTCAATATATGTATATATATAGCATCTAGAAATAAGAGAAAACAGCCCTACGATTAGAGCAATAGAGAAGAAGGATAATCCCTCCATTTTTTTTAAGTGACACTTTTGACTTTTCATGGTCTCCGAGATTTGACTTTGACTGTTAATTTTTATAACTTTATCTTACTATGTACTAATAAAATTACAATATTATAAAAGTATATTTAACGATAAATCATTATAATATAGTTTTTATGTAGCCAATGTAGATAGTTTTAAACATATTAGTGATCAAACTTTAGAAAGTTTAACCACATAGATTCTAGCTAGGGTGTAAAATAAAAAAGAACAAAGAGAATATCTAATAGCAACGACAAGGCTCTACCAAGATCAAAATTCATCAATATGGTGGTCAAATCAATGAATAAAAGTTGGATTCCATGGAGAAAAAACATGAAAGAACTCAACTTTGTGTGTATCGATAAGGATTCCGCACGTGTACAAGTCAAGGAGGGCCGGCTATCACCATCGACCATGGAGAGCAAATAGGTAAAGTTAATTCTGATCTATAGCCTTGATCAAATTCCATCTAAAAACAAAAAGTCACTACGTTCTCTCTCAAGATCTAGAAATTACCACGTTAATTGGTAGAAAAAAATCTACACCGCCAAATCTGGTAGGCCCAGATTCTAACAGTGCAAATTAAACAAAAATATGTCTAACTACCATGACAATTGACAAATATAACTCTAAATTTAAGCTAGGAATTGTCGTGTACACCTAAACAATCTAAAACATCCAAGAAAATAATCCATATAAGAAAAAAGATTCCGTTCCTCTCATGCCATAGAAAGATACGAGCTAATACCAATCAAGACTAAATTGGCCTCATCTAGCTGTTCATAACATGTAGACCTTGAGCTATCTATATAGGGCCTATGGACTTTCTGTCAATCTAGATAGAAGTGGCATTTAGGGATATGACATAAAAGAATCTAGATAGCCAAGTCCAAGAAGCAACCAATATATTATGAGTAGATTAATTATTTTCTTGACGCTTATGCATGCAACAGACCGAATGCAAGACAAAGTCTATCTACAGTTAGATGAATGCATAAAAGGAAATAATGGTGACCACAGCTAGAGCAAAGCAATGCTGGATGTTGTGGCCCTCAATGTCACTATGCTTCTTTCGTTGGGACCTACAGTCCATATCATGTTGATCTTGCCATTTTTTGCTGACTCAGGAGTCGAGAGTGGGGCCTAAAGCATGAAAGAGGCACATAAAGGATATAGAGAACTGAAAAAATGATAAGTTTCAACTTAAATAAGCCTTGCTTGAAAAATTGAGTCACCGTTTTCCCTAGAACATATTCACTACTACGTTTCTCATGGTATCACCATGTATTATTCTTATTGTTTTCCTAATCAAAGGTTATTCTCAAATTATGTATTGTTAAAATGTATTTTGGTTTTTGTTCTTTAAAAAAGATGTATTTTAGCTTCAAATCTTTCTTAGCATTTCCAATGTTTCTAAAACACCTAAAAATCATTAGCAGCAATATATAATAATTTCAAAACATTGTAATAATATATACTTACTATAAAATACCCAAATTATCCCTTAGTATAGTATAAATTTTAATAAATCTAGACACGCAAATTGTGCGAGGCATTTGGCTAGTTATACAAATCACATGGCTATCCCCACGTAGAGGTGGGAGACGGGCTGTGTTTTTCTGGGGCAACCCGAGGCACGGCAGGCCCAGCACGGCCTGGCCCGACATGTGGTGGGCCGTGCTGGCACATCACGAACGGTGGGCCGGGCTAGGCCTGGAAAGCCGGCCCGTCAAGCGGCACGACATGACAAACTAGATCGTGCTCAGGCCGGCCCGGCATGGGGAGCACGGCGGGCACATGGAGCACAGCGGGCACGGGGAGCACATCGGCACCGACGGTCACCTCGGTCCTCTAGCTCTGCGCCTTCGGCCTCTCACACGTAGCTCTGCCTCCCGCGTTGTCGCTCCGCCTGGCCTCCTGCACTACCACTTCACCTCCTGTGCCGGAGCCGGCGCTCCACTTGCTTCCCACACCTCTACTCCACCTCCCACGCGCACCACTCCACCTGGCCTCTTACACCGCCGCTCCGCTTCCCATGTCACCGCTCCGCCTGGCCTCCTGCACCGTTGCTTAACTGTAGGATCAAGGATAACTAACTAGAGGGGGGTGAGTAGGAGGTTCTAAAAATTCTTGCCTTCTAAAACTAATAACCATAATTTATAGATAGCAAGATTTTAAAACAATGTAAACCTACATAATTTTAGTAAAACTAAGGCAATATAAACACAAGTCTCTACAAGTATATCTGTAGCACAAATAAATAAGACAATCACAATGATAAAAAATATGTTAGAAATACAAGTGCGGAAAGTAGAGACAAAGAAGTAACCAATTGACACACGATATTTTACCGTGGTGTTCAAAAACTTACCGATTTTCCCTAATCCACGTTGAGAAAAGCCCAAGCGACTTGGACCGACTCCACGAATTAAGCCTCAACTCCTTAATCCACTAGTGGTTATCTTTTCTCCACTCCAGAGATGGTGGACACCAAACCACTCACAAGTTGGCACCAGGCTTCTTCGTAACTTTCTTGAAGAAGTCATCTTGCAAGCTCCCACTAAGCCATCTAGGTGCCGGCAAGCATAAAGAGTAATAAACCAAGGCTTCGCTTGATAATGATCAAGTGCCAAATGATCAATCTAGATGAATGTACTTGATTTTGGTTCAGCTACCTCAAATGAATGGAATGAAAGCAATTGAGGTGTGAAGTAAATGATCTATGCTCGAAGATATTGCAATGAAGTGTCTAACTCTATCCTTGAGCAAGTAGAGGAGTATTTATACCTCCTACCAAAACTAGTCGTTACAAGGCAATCCCTGAAAAAATCAGGGTAAGCGAAAGTACCACCGTTCATCCACCGATACTACCACACCTATTCTGATGCAATAGTAATGGCTATTTTAGAGCCTTTGAACTAGCCGTTGAAAGTCGGTGCGGTACTATCGCTATTATAAGCGCAGTAGTTCAGATCTTCAGTAGTTTTGAATTCTGGAGTGGTACTTTCATTTATCTTAGGGCCAAAACTTAGTGCTTTCTAGAAAAAACTATACCTCCCAGATTTTCAGAGCTTCCATGATTCGATAGTACCACTCAAGGGTTGCGGTACTATCGCTCTGTGGTAGTTCCATCATTGAAACTTTGGTACTTCCGGTTTCCAGAGAAAACAAAGTGATTCCAAGGGTGCACTCTAGAAAAAATGTACCGCTCATTTTATCGGAACTTTCGAAAAATGAAGCGACCACCGTTTACACTCTGGTACTTTCGATTGTCTTGACAGTGCATAGTTTGGCTATCAATTTTAGTTTTAAGTGCATGAATAATCCTAAATTGATCCAAATGGCGTAAGAACATGCTGTCAAGTTACTTGTAATGATCCCTTTTAATAGTACGGTATTTAACATATAATCTGGTTTTCCATCCTTTCTCCTAAGATCGGTAAAACCAAAAAGGGATCCTAGACTACTTGTACTTTTGTCTTGAGCCACATTGATCTTCATGTTGATCATTAACATGCATCTCACATTCGTTATTTGGACTAAACCTTTCAAACACTCAATAAACATATTAGTCCCATATTCATATAATGTCATTAATTACCAAAACCATTTTTAGGGCTCTAGATGATTTCAATCTCCCCTTTTTGGTAATTGATGACAACACAAATATTATGTGAGAAGAGTAAAGTTTTGAATATACCACTTGTGTTTAATTTTTGCAATAAGCTTAGTTGAGTTTGGAGAATTAATTGCTTCTTAAGTCAATACAAGAAAAAACTCTCCCTAAACATATGCATATAGATGACAAGATGCATTGCAAACACATGTTAAGATTTTAAAAAAATTTGGCAGAGTTTCTATTGTTTGTTGATCTTGAGGGAATGGATAATTGCAATGATACAATTTATACAACAAAGGCACAAGATGCAATTATATAAAATGACCACAACTTCAAGATCAAAATGTAATAGACATAACATGAAACATGTCCACAAATACATTAAGAATAAACATTCCAAAGCATGACCATAATACATATCTCATAATGACAAAGAGCACAAGTTCATTACATCACAAAGATATATATAACTAGTAGCTAAGATAGATAGGCTTCTTGATTCTTCTCCATATCATGTCTTTCTTCTCCATATCTTTCTCTTCCTTTGGCATCAAATAACCAAAAAGGCCACTCCTGATGTGCTTCAAGAGAAGGGCCACGATGGCGATGGCAGTCATAACGGCCGCCCGTCGCTCCGCCTCCCGCGCTGCCGCTTGGGCCTCGAGTTAACCTACCAAGATGAGAGGAGAGATTTTGAGAGAGAGAGAGAGAGGAGAGTGGAGAGATTTTGAGAGAGAGAGAGAGGAGAGTGGAGAGATTTTGAGAGAGACTGAGAGTGGGAGGAGAGATGAGAGAGTATTGACTAAATAAAGTTGGAGACAGAGATGTGAGTTAGGAGCATCTAAAGATAGCTGTCTCTGCAAGGAGAATCATTTTCTCAGAGAAATGAGACTGACGAGTGCAGTCTCTGAAAGATGCATGCAACAGTCAGAACTCAGAAGCAACGTTCGGGAGAAACGTTTGAGCACAACATTCGGGATAGCAACGTTGGAGAGATGATGCCTATAAATTCACTTTGCTTCTCTCATTTCTTCACAAGCTATCCAATCTCTCATTTGTTCAACATCTCTCTACACTCCCTATTTTTTCAACATCCCTCTACACTCCCTAAGTCCCTATTTCTTCAACATCGTTCTACACTCCCTATTTATTCACCACCCATCCACTATGCTACCAAGGAATCGGAGTACTAATGAGCTCCCAAGCGGTATGCAGAAGAGTCGAAGCATGAAAAGGACATCAGGGTGACTTGGTGTAATCTCTCGCCGTAGCTTCCCTAGTCCTCCTCTGGCTCTGACTCTCGTTGATGCTCGTCGGCTCTCACCAAGCATGGGAGACTATGGCATATATGGCCGTCATATGGACTGTACAAAGGGCTACAAAGAGTATCATGGCGGTCTGGAGCCAATGGGGACTCCAGAGTTCCCTTGCCAGCCCGCGGACGACAGCATTGACGGGTCTAGATGAAGGGTGAATTGTTGGAAGCACATGACCTGGAGCTAGGAAATCTGAGACGGCGAAACGGTAAAGATTACAACTTAAAATTATTGCATTACTAAATTAACTGCTCGTATAACTATAGGGACAGGGCACTTGAAATGACACTATAAAACATGTTTATGTAAAATGGCAGCACAGGGCCGAGGGGGGAGGAGTAGTACAAACGCAACTAAACTTTGAGGCCGATGGCTCCATAAGCACTTGGGTATACAACTCGCTTTCTTCTCGTGAGGAAATTGCTAGATTTATTGTTTTAGAAGATCAACCGATTAAAATAGGTGAAAGTCGCGCGTTCAAAAGAATAATCCAACGTGACTTTTGCCCATAATACCAACATGTTAGTAGGAAAACTACTACATCTGATATTTTACAGACGTATCAAAAGGAACTAGTAGAGCTGAAAGAACTATTCTAACAAGTTTAGTTTTCTCTTTCTATAATCTCAGATATTTGAACATCATCACACTAGAGAAGTGCCTACCTTAGTGTTGTAACCCATTATTTAGACGATAATTATAAGTTAAACAAAATAGTCATAAGATTTAAAGTAATAAATGAATCACACATGGGAGAGGTCATTGCTAAGCGTATACTACACATACTTGATGATTTTAATATAGCTAATAAAATTATTTCTGTAACTCTTGATAACACATTGGCAAACACAACAGCTATGAAAATCCTCACCCCAAGGTTTCAAACATATATTGATTGTTATATCCTCCACCAGAGATGTGTATGTCACTTCTTGAATCTTGTTGTTCAAGACGGTATGCAAGCAATTGGTGCATATTTGAACAATATCTGTGATGCCATTCATTACCTCACAAGTTCCCCACAAGTGGTAGCCAGATTCGCGAAGTACTGTGTAGCCAATGGAAAAGAGTCAAGAACATTTAGTCTTGACGTGAAGGTGAGGTGGAACTCGACATATATCATGTTAAAGAAGTTATAAGGGTACGAACATGTTATATCCATTTTTGTCAATGCTAACTTTCAAAATAATGGATTGATAGTTACTAATTCAGATTGACAGATTGCTAGTCATTTTCGAGAGTTTTTAAGACATTTTTATAAAGCAACAAAGATTCTTTATTATTCTACCTCTTTCTCAGTTATAGAATTTATTTGGTTTATTGCAGCCAAAATTACTAAATCTAGGGAGGATCCCCTTTTAGACCATGTTGTTGTAGCAATAGAGGAAAATTTTATTAAATATTTTGGTTATATTTCATACTTGTATTACTTTGCTATTATTTTGGCAGGTTTACAGGTTGGTATGGAGGGAATATGTGAATACCTTGGTCTTGATTACTCGGAAGCTTTTGCATATGTCAAAGAGGAGCTTTTTCGTGTTTTTCATATGTGTCATGACAAGTTTGGCAATAGCGTGAGATCGGAGGCCTCATAGCAAACGCAACAAGGAAAGACAAGCCTAACATCACACTTATGGAAGAAGCTAAAGGGCAAGTCTATTTCTTCATCCTTTCAACCTCAGACGACCTCTAAGTGGAATTCTGTCTTAGAGCTGAACCACTACTTGGAGCATGATTTTGCAAATATCGATCCTGATCTTATTGGCGGAGGCAAGATAGATTTGCTTGAGTAGTGGAACAACAACAAGTGGATATTTTCTGTGCTGCCATATTTTGCACAAGATGTTCTCCTGGTGCTGGTGTCTACCGCCTCTTCAGAAGCGATGTTCAGTACGGTATGGAGAATAATTGAAGAAAGGAGATCATCTCTTATGCCCAAGATGGTGGAGACAATCACATGCGCTAAGGACTGGGATTTAGCTAAAGAGCGGCAATAGCATCAACTGGAGGATCCTAAAATTGTGCAGCCGTAAGCTGACGTTGAACGTATGAACGATCTGGATATTGATGAGTAGATACTATGTGTGTATGTTGTTATAGTTAATATGTACGCATAGTATTACTGTACTCTTTTCTTACTCAGGGAACCCTACCCTGGGTCGTAAGGTTTTTTAACGAGGCAGTAATGTCGTATCTTTAAAATATGAAGGAAATTTCACTTTTTCCTGAAACATTTATGTCATTATGTACCCATATTTTTACACAACTAATTCAATTTTAACTAGTTTTTAACAAAATAGATATAAGAGAAATGAAGATGATGACCGCTGTCACCATTGTCGTTGCCATCCCCACGTACTAGTACAGTAGGCCTGGCACGGCACGCCTGATACCCACCTCTATCGATCCCCACGTACTAGTAGCCGTTTATTTTAAGCTGCAGGTGGGGTGCCATGAACTAAGCTAATTAAGCAAAGCCGGGTCCTTCTATTCAACACAGCATTAACACGTTTGCTCCCTTCGAACCAGACACGCTGCCCTACTTGTCTGCACCTCCTCCTCCTCCTCTTGCTCTCCATCTATAAATCCATCTCGTCTTAAGTTGCAGCGGCCGGGAACAGCTAGCTAGTCTAGAGCACTTGTTGTACGTAGCTGGAGTAGTATCTCTCTTCTTTTTGTCCGCCTGCGCCTGGTGGTAAGACGACATGGCTGGTGCTGGTGCTGCCGCCGCTGCCGGCGGCGGGACAGGCGCGGGGTCGCCGTGCGGTGCGTGCAAGTTCCTGCGGCGGCGGTGCGTGCCGGAGTGCGTGTTCGCGCCCTACTTCAGCTCCGACCAGGGCGCGGCGCAGTTCGCCGCCATCCACAAGGTGTTCGGCGCCAGCAACGCCTCCAAGCTGCTCTCCCACCTCCCCGTCGCCGACCGCTGCGAGGCCGTCGTCACCATCACCTACGAGGCGCAGTCCAGGATCCGCGACCCCGTCTACGGTTGCGTCGCGCAGATCTTCGCGCTGCAGCAGCAGGTCAGCAACTAATATCGATCATGCATGCACTTATTGGCTCTTGCATGCATGCATGCCAACTCTTCTTGCAGTAATGAGTTACCTTACTTCTTGGCTTACTGCGAATCTGCGATCGATCATGCATGCACTTCTTGACTCATATTCCAGATATTAATTGTACAGTAGCATCATACTAGTATCAGTTACCTTACTGCGATTTGTCAAATGCATACCACCAAATTATCAGTATATGAGTTCTTTGAGTTTGATGTTTATATGACGTTTCCAGTTCTTAAGAAATGTGTTTTCTTTTAGTTGATTTGTTTTTTCCGGTTCTTGGATGATTGTATTGCACAGGTTGCGATCCTGCAAGCTCAGCTGATGCAGGCCAAGGCGCAGCTTGCTTGCGGCATCCAGAGCAGCTCGCACTCGCCGGTGAGCCACCACCAGTGGCCGGACAACAACATCAGCGCCCTACTCCGGCAGGACATGCCATGCAACGCAAGAAGGTCCCTCGACGACAGCGCTGACTGCTTCGCCGGTGGCGCGCTTCTGCCGGAGATCATGGGCTTCAAGGACGACGTCTCCATGCAGCATTGCATCAAGGCGGATCTCGGGGAGCTCCAGTACCTGGCGCAGGCTATGATGAGAAGCTCAAACTGCTCTCTGTAGGATGAATGAAACCATTTTGCTTCAATCTCAACTGATGCAAGTGCGAGAGCTAGAATGGGAAAGGGAAATTAACTTGTACTGAACTTTTTATCAGTGTTCTGATCCTAGAGTTATAGTGGACAAATCTGCCTTGATGATTAGTACTAAATAATAGCACTTCTTGCTAGTCTTGATAATGACATCACTGGCTATGTGTAAGTATAACCTTGCTGACCTAGTGAATTCAATCTTGATGTGGCCGAAATTGACTGACTGGGTTACAGACTTACAGTAAGACGCATGCAACAAAGTTCAGTATGTACTATTGCTAAGCTGGTCTTGCAAACGGATCATCCTGCTTCAAGTTCTGTGCAAGCATGTCTTCATGAGTTTTGAAATGTTTTCCTGATTGAAGGTGACGATGTCCCTTGCAAACTAACATGATAAAAACTATTAGGAGTGTCAGCAATTGTCTTTTTTTAAAAAAAAAATGGGAATATTGTTTTGAAAATAGTTTTGACTTTTTTAATTTTTGCAATTTTTCGACCTTGAGAATGCATTCCAAATGTTGAAGGAAGAGTTTGGAATATTACACAAATTTGAGTTGTCACCAAGCTTTTCCTCTCTAGAGACCCTAAAACCACCTGTATATACTGCTGAGTGCTGACAATCCTAGTTTTTCATGTCATACACATAGATTGTCCCCTTGATTAAGGACAGGTATGAACTCCTCAGCCGCAGCAACGTTTACTTTTGGTTCAATTAACTGTAGGAGTATGTTCTACATAAATGTGAACCGTCAGCACACATGCACACAAACAGAAACACGGTGAAGGACACTGATCCCAATGGCTGATTTCTTGATATAATTGACTGTAGGGTGGTACTTCTATGCTTTCCTGTAATTGGATGATTGACCAAGTTAACCAGTACCGGCAAATTACTCCTGCTAGTACATTCTTGTTGTTATCCCAGCCAAAAGAAAAACTCTAGCAATCCAAATAGATTCATGCATGCTACCATAGGAATTGAGCACACTGAACAAATAATAGCAGTACTACTCCCCTGCAATGGTTAGACATTCCAATGGCCATTCCATTGCAATAATTGAGATAGATATACTACTCCTACTACCACTAATACAGTGTTTCCTTAGTTTAGTCATCAGATAAGAACAGTACTACTGGTATAGGTTTGTAGGACTAGCATCTTGGGACTCTACAATTTCATTCAGACATGTTCACCGAATCCATTACAAAAGGCTAAGTTAAGGTCAGGAGCTAAAAGTTAAGAGCAATATCTAGCCAATGAGCAGCTAACTGTTCAGGTCATCTAGCCAATACTGCTGCAAGCAAGCAAGAACCTGCAGATAAGCTCATTGTTTAGTTAATTCAGGGGAGAGGTTGCTACAATCTGGAGTAGTAATATGTATCTGCTTGACCACCACGAATGCAAAAAAGCACAGTTGATTTAACAATTGGTATAGGCCAGTGACTTTTGTGATCTGTCCTCTTTATCGATTGGAGCAAATCCGTAGATTTAACGCGTGATTAATGTGTGTTAGTATAAGATGATCTACACATGGTTAGGTAGCCTACGATGCTAGCCATCAGCGATTAGGTGGCCCTAACGTTAGCTCAAGTTTTGTTCTTATTAGTGTCTGAAGGTAAAGAGAGATCACTCCAGTTCACAGCAAGATCAGTTTTTTGCAAACCTTCAGAAGAGAAAGGAGAATTTCCAATATGTTTGTCATCTTTCTTTGCAATATTTATTGGTCAATGGCCTGAGAAACAAACATTGAAGTATACAAGGGATTGTCACTTAAAGTTGAAGGCAATTTCATTATTTTTCTTTGCTCTGGCCCTTTGTGTTTTGTAAGTACTTATCAAATTAGGAGTACCAGTGGTATATGTTTGGATTCAAGTGGTCAAGAAGCTGGTCATCGGTCAAACAAAGCTAAGCACAAAAAGCATGCCAATTATGGCACTTGAGAGTAACTAGACCCCACTAATCAAACAACTTTAGCACTAATCCCAAGCCATAAATTAAGAGCCAAATGGAAAGGAAAACTAGTGTTTTTCTGCCAGTGTGCAGTTGCTTTGGTGCAGTCTTGGACCAAAAGAAGATGATTTGTAATTGGATGAGTCAAAATGTGCAAGCTTTGGCCCTGTCTATCTCCAAGCCAATTGTGATCATAATAATAGTACTTGTTCCAAACAGAAAAAGTTGGAAGAAAAGAAGACAAGGGAGATGGAATATGATGAACAGATGCCTTGGAAGTTGTGAATGTGGCGCCTCTCCATCATTTCAGTTCATCAAGAGTTTGCTTCTTCTTTTTTCCTTTCTTTTTGAGCTCCAGTTCAAGAGCTTGTTTGGCCAGGGACTTGTGCTGATCATATTACTCCTCCTAAACCTAACTTCATTACATTTTTTAGGGAAAGTAGGGTTTTATTCATTCATAGTGCTCACAGAAACGTCGATAAAACTCGAGGGTGAGGAGAACCACACATGATGCCTCACCTCCAAAGTACGAGCATGTCTAGCTAAATTATGAGCATCTACATTAGAATTCATGCTTTCATGACAGAAGTAGCACTTAGGAAAATTTCCTGCTTTTACCTTGATCTCCTTCAGGATTGTCACAGAAGAACAACGTGAGTCCTCCTTCAGGTTCTTCACTTTGTTTGCAAATAAGAACAACGTTAAGGCCTTGTAGTTGTGGGCCCAAAATGTAGTGGGCTGTGGCCTAAAACCTGATATGGTATTAAAAATGGCTCCCAAATTGCGGCCCAAAATTGAAGCCCAACTTTGGAGCCGCACCGACCCGAGAGCTCCGACGCGGTCGACGGCGACGAGACCCGGGGGTTCCTCTCCGGCTCCGGGATGGCCCTCCACGGTCTCGCGCTCTTCCTACTCCCCACGCGGCGCTAGTGAGCGTCCCCACACAGTCAGTCACCTTCTACCTGGTGCTCGCGGGGCTCGATTTGGTGCCCTTCGGATGGTGATGTCTGTTCCTGTCTTGATGCGAGTCGAGGTTAGCACTTGTGCTGTGATGAAACTGAAGTGGGTCCCTGCTTGCTTGTATCTGTTGATCTCTTGATAAATCTGTTCCGTGATCTGGAGAGGTTTAGTTATGGTGATCTGTGAGCTCTGATTTGGTTCCGTGATCCAAACTATGCAATTCGGCAGTTTCATATGACGCGAGTTAGAGAATGATCATCTTTTGATGTTTTCTTTGTTGATGTGAACATGAATGAAGCTTAGCATGAGCTTGGTGCTCTGTGGGTACTGGGTAGGGTTTACTGGTATCTGAATTTTATGTTGGGTTTTGTAGTTCTGAACATTCTCGTGTTTTCAGTTAGATGCAAGGGGTAATTGCAGTGGTTTTAATAGTGTGTGGACAAATACGGGCTTATGTCAGGTTAGTTTCAATCTAGAAGCTAACCTTTTCTAGTTTATGTGCTTGTGTTTAGTTTTGAGTCACAAGTGAGGACAAACACTTCAAAGAAGGTAAACTTTTTCGTCGTAGTCGCATCGAGGTGTGTCCTTGTAAGCTTAGCTTTGATCTGATGCAGTAGTGCTATGGTTGTCTAACTGTGTTTGCACATGTAGCTGATGATCCTATGATTAGTATGTTCGGGTCAAGAAATGCAGGGTGAAATTTTAGTCTTTTGATATCATCAGCTTATTATATCTACTGTCAGTTTTTGCCATTCTGGTGCCACTACTTTGCGGCCATGGTTAGTGCCTAAATAATTTTTCATCGAGCAATTAATAACTAAACATTCAGTTTGGTTGGTGCGGTTCTGGCTGGTTGTTCATCCCTTTCCATCAAAGCAACACCCTTTGTTGCTGGCTACTAGTAGGCTGGTACTATTAACACAGCCATCATCTGCAGGCCATAGAAACTGCATTACAATTGCTTCAGTCACACTCACAGTGGTGGTCCTGAGTTTCTTGAGGTTTGGTGCATCTATGTGCAGCCAAGGTTAAGACTTATTTCCATGAGTCTAGATTTCTGCTAGATTATGTGATTAGCAGGATGTTGCACTTTTGATAGCACTATTTTTCTTTTTAAAAAATTGAGATGAAGTACATGATCCAGATGAGAGAATCAATTAAGAGACCTGAAAGCTTAAGACAACTTCCATGATGGTAACTGGCACATGCACCAACACATATTGTCAACTTCTTCTTTTTTTTACGAGCACAGACCTAACTCTTCCAAATTTTCCTCCTGCTTTGTAGATTCCGGGCCTAACTGGAGCATGGATCTTCAGTGATCAAGTGGAGCCCTGAAAAAGACCTGCAGGTTATAATCACAAGCCAGAGTATATATGACTACATGAGAATATTTGACAATTTTGTCATTGATAGCCCAATGCCAATCGAATATGGAGCAATACTACTTTTTCACAGTTATCTTGTGACATCTTTTTTTAGACAATGGAAATAAATTCCGGCCTCTGCAACCGCACACAGCCGAGTCTTACAAAGTTATCGCTTATTTGCTGACAAAAATAAAGAAAAAAACAATTGTAATCAAATAGAGCAAAATCATATGCAAAGTCTATTATTACTTTGCCACCCATCTTGTGACATCTATTGGGCAACTAACTATGGCACTCACCTCTGTGCTGTCTGTGTAGTCAGTTTATTCTCTGGGCAGAAGTTTCTTTACTGTTACTGCAACACTCACTCACTGACAATGTCTTCTGTGCTCTTGGATAGGAACCACCTCACACTCACTGACGTCTTCCTTCCAGAAAGCAGTGGGAAAAGGAAAAGAGAAGTGCAGAGCCATCAGCCGTGATGGAAGGGGGGAGAGAGTGACAGAGAGAGCACTTTGGTCACACTTCCAACTACCAGCAACTAAAATTTTTTTGGTGGATCTGAATCATCATCTCCCCATCTGAATTCTGATCTGGTCTGCACTTCTCCCCCCTTGTCTTCTCCCTGCAGCAGTTGCAGGCAACAGCAACAGCAGCAAGAAGAAGCAGGCATCTCGAATTCTCATGGCCACCAAGGTTCTTGACAGGATCACGGTGGCGGCCTCGCCTCCGGCGGCCGGCGGCGTGCTCCCCTTGACCTTCTTCGACGTGCCCTGGCTCTTCACCGGCCCGGTGGAGCGCGTCTTCTTCTACTCCTACCCCCACCCGGTCGACCACTTCACGGCGCACCTCCTGCCTTCCCTCGTCTCCTCCCTCTCCGCCGCGTTGCACAGCTTCTACCCTCTTCTTGGCCGCGTCCGGCCGTGCCCGGACGGCGGTGGCGGGTACGAATTCTGCTCTGCGGGTGGGGATGGGGACGGCGTCCAGTTCACCGTCGCCGAGAGCTCCGACGACTTCGAGGAGCTCTCCGGCGGTCGCCCGAGGGATGTTGGCCGGCTGTACTCGCTGGTGCCGCAGCTCCCAAGAACGGAGGACGGGAGCTTCTTCCTCGCGGCGGTGCAGGTGACGGTGTTAGCCGGCCAGGGGCTCGCCGTCGGCGTGTCCATCCACCATGTGGCCTGTGACGATTCCAGCTACATGCATTTCGTGAAGACCTGGGCCGGCCATTGCCGGGTGTCTGCCGGGGAGGACGCCGCCGCGGTGCCACCGCCACCGTTATTGGACCGTGGCGTGGTCGCCGACCCCGACGGCCTTGCCGCGAGGACGCTCGATGAAATGCGGCAACTGGCGGCCAACGGGCCGCCTCCGCCGCCGCCGCCTGGGCCACCACCGAAGCTGGTCATCGCGTCCTTCGCGCTCACCCGCGACTGCATTGATAAGCTCAAGCAACGTGTGATTGCCAAGGGCACGGCGACTGGCAATGGCGGTGGGCACGTCCACTGCTCGGCGTTCACGGTGGCGTGCGCGTTCGCGTGGGCCTGCCTGGTGAAAGTCGACGGCACCTGCACCGGCAAGAAGAGCGCGCACCTGCTGTTCTCCGTGGAATGCCGTCGCCGGCTCACACCGCCGATCCCCCAAGAGTACCTCGGCAACTGCCTCCGGCCTTGCTTCGTCGAGGTCGACATGGGCGACCTGCTTGGCGCCGACGGCGTCGCGACGGCGATAGGCGCGGCCATCAAAGGGCTCGACGAAGGCGTGTTGAACGGCGCCGACGGATGGTTCCACAAGATCCTATCGCTGGTGCCGGAGCGGCCAATGTCAGTGGGCGGCTCACCGCGGTACGGCGTGTACGACACGGACTTCGGCCTGGGCCGGCCGAAGAAGGTGGAGCTGGTGTCCATCGACAAGACCCCGGGCACGGTGTCGCTGGCGGAGGGACGCGACGGGCAGGGCGGGATCGAGATCGGGGTGGTGCTGCCGGAGGCCGAGATGGCGCAATTCAGCTCATGCTTCTCTGAAGGATTGAAGCAGCTGTGAGACCTCGCAGTGTGATTACTGCAATAGCTGTTGATCTTGCAAACTGCAACTGTTGATCACATAAGCTGTTAGCTGTTTACTATTACAAGATTGTGAGTTTTTTTTTTTTTGCGAGGTTAACAAGATTGAGTGTGTATATTTCAGAGATGGATAATACATGTTAATGGAGTTGTATGTTCGTGTGTGGAACTTTATCAATGGAGAACGATAATAAGAGAGCAAATTAGCAACATGAACAAAGTAGTAGATGATGGACAGTAGGAGCAAACAACTGAATCTGCTTTTCTTCTGAAGCATCTGAATCTCCGTTTTGCTTTAAATGTTTGATGGGCTTGTGGTGAATTCACCGATGGCGATGGGGCCACGACGAAAACGATGGTTTTGTGAGAAATATCTATTGTTTAGCCAAATCTCTTGACAAACGATGGTTTTGTGGAACGTAATGTCCTTGTCTTTGCCTAAGAGCATTCTTGCTTACCAACACAACCTCTGGACGAGGTAGTCACGGTCAGATGAACGCTGTTCTCGAGAAAGGCACGCCCATTTCAGGTTAGGCAGTGCCAAAATTCAGCCGGAAAAGGTTTTCCAATAAATACTGTTCGTTACCAGTATGCATCATCGCTTGACATTTCAATCCCCAGCTAAGCAATCCCAAAAGATCATCACATCCGCTCTCTTTCTTCTTCTTCTTCTTCTTCTTCTTCTTCTTCTTCTTCTTCTTCTTCTTTCCTCTCTTTTTTTTTTTGCCGCATCGGGGATGCTATTTTTGTTGGCCCACACTGATAGGGCCCAGCCCACCCACTACCCTTCTCAGTATAATATAATGTTTACCAAGGAGTACTCCCCCCTCCGGTCTACTCCCCCCTCACCGCCGGCCGCCGCCGTATCGGTCGCCATGGCGCTACTTACGCTAATCAGGAGAAAGCTGGGGACACAAAGAGGTGCTTGGAGATTGCTCATGGCATACTGGGGAAGGAATTGGCTGCACCAGACAAGGTGGCTGAGGCATATTTTTTTTAGAAAACGGAATATCAATATTCCGGCCTTGATCATTCCATTCGAATGACTACAACCGTTCGCAAAACAAAACAAAACTCATACCACACTCCCACCAAAACGGTGTTACACAACCTCTTAAGCACCACACAAAAGACAACAGGATTTAATCGTTTAGTCTAAGACTATTACTCCACCCAAACTTGCTAAATAACTCCATCACCACCCACTCAAGTCTTTTGCAACCATTCATGAGCGCCCTTCTCGCTTCCTCTTTAGACAGTTATGACCAGCTTCTGATCCAGTAAGTCCCCCCTGAAAATAACCTGCACAAAAGAGTGGGAATAGGCCCTTTTGAAAACGGTGTCATTTCTATTCAACCACAGAGTCCAGCAAAAAGCCGCTATCCCTACAAGAATCTGGTTTCTAAGCTTCAAAGAAAAACTTCTAAGCCAAGATCCAAACAACATTTCAACATTAGCAGGTGGCTGAACTCCGAAACTAATGACTATCACATTCCAAAAAGCCCGCGCCACATGGCAATCGAAAAAGAGATGCTGAATGCTTTCATTAGAGGGGCAAAAACAACAATTGATACTTCCTTGCCACTGTTTCTTAGCAAGATTATCTTTTGTTAAAATAACTCCTTTCTTTAAAAACCAAAGAAAAACTTTTATTTTTAGCGGTATCTTTGCTTTCCAAAAAAAATTCTTTTCTAGCCTGCTTTCTCTGACCATTAAATCTCTGTACAAGGAGTGGACCGAAAAAGAACCACTCTTATGTAAGCTCCACACTAGAACATCTTCTTGCTCATTCAGAGACACTTGCATTATCAAACGCACCAACTTAAACTATGCCGTCCGATTGTCACCAACCAATGCTCTTCTAAAAGAGACATTTAGTGGTGTTGTACTAAGCACTTGAGCCACCGTCATATTTTTCTTCCTCACGATTCTATACAAATTGGGGAATCTCCTCATTAGCGCTTCCTTCCCAATCCAAATATCCTCCCAAAATCTCGTTTGTTGACCATTGTTAACCTTGAAACTACACCTAGCTAGAAAAAGATCCTTGACTTCCAAAAGACCTCTCCAAAAATGAGAGTCCCCTGGTTGCCTAACCGCCTGAGATAAAGTCTTGCCTTTCAAATACTTTTTCTTAAGTATGCTCTGCCAAAGGCCATCCTCATTTAACAACTTGAATAGCCACTTACTTAACAGACAACAATTTTGCACATCCAGGTTTAAAATACCCAACCCCCCCCCCCCACACACACACACACACACATTTCGGCTGAGTAAGGATACCCCATCTAGCCAACCTGTATTTCTTTTTATGCCCGTCATTTTGCCAGAAAAACCTAGACCGATAATAATCCAATTTCTTACGGACTCCTTTAGGAATCTTGAAAAAGGACATCATAAACATCGGGAGACTCGATAAGACCGAATTGATTAAAACGAGTCTACCACCTACTGACAACAATTTGCTTTTCCAACTACTAAACTTTTTCTGAAACCGTTCCTCCACATCCCTCCAATCCCTGTTCAAAACTTTTCGGTAATACATAGGAAGACCTAGGTACCTAAAAGGTAGAGCTCCCTCCTTGCATCCAAAAAGCTCCACATAATCAGCACTTTTAACCTTAGCGCTCCCAAAGTAAATTACTTCGCTTTTATGGAAGTTTATTTTTAAACCCGATAGCTCCTCGAAAGTACATAACACTAACTTAAGGTTCTTTGCCCCTTCGAAGTCATCTTCCATAAAAAGAATAGTGCCATCCGCATACTGCAGAATTGACAACCCGTCCTCTACCAAATGAGGCACTAGTCCCCTGAATTGCCCTCTGCCTTTGGTCCTTTCTAAAAGGACCGCCAGCATATCAGCCACTAGATTGAAAAGAAGAGGCAAAAGAGGATCCCCTTGCCTCAAATCTTTGCTCGTCTGAAAAAAACTGCCCATGTTCTCATTCACCTTGACCCCTACGTTGCCTCCCCTTACTATTGCTTCGATCCAATTGCACCAATTAGACGAAAAACCTTTTAACCTCAGAACCTGCTGCAAAAAGGACCAACTCACCTTATTGTAGGCTTTCTGAGGCATATGTGGAGATATCCTCACTGTATGAGATGGTAAACGAGTTTGACAAGGCGATATCTTTGCTGAGGCCGTTCCATAGTTGGAGGATGCAGTGCAGAGGATGAAGGCCAGCTTTGGGCCAAAGCATTATGCGGTAGGATATGTGTATAACAACTTGGGCGCTGCGTATTTGGGAAGGTACCGTTTCAGAACATCATTCCATTCAAGGACTTTTTTTAAAGAAATTTTACTACATAGACAAACAAAGAGAGAATGTTTTAGAAATTACTGAGCATGCAATTGTTTCGGATGAAACAATTCTGGGCACAATTTATGTTAGGTTCAACTTTAATATGATTTATCAGAACCAGTAACGGGCTAAGATAATTGGCATATTTCTCTGCCTGCGAGTTTATTGTTGCTGTGTTTGTTGTTAAGCTAGTTTGGATGGAAGGCCAGATGTTGCAGTGTAGTTATTATTACAAATAATGCTTAGATAAATATGGTTGTTGTACAGAGCATGCTGTAGAAAGTACAAAGTCAAGTATGCTCATTTCCTAGTGTCGGGCGTTATATATACTTATATAGTTGGATTAGAGGGGAGTTATTGATGCCTTTGTGTCATATGCATGAACTAGTTAGGCAGCACAGCAGAGTGGCTGGCTGATATTATAAGCGTTCAAATTTGCTTTTCCAAAATAGACTAGATTCTTAATTTCCGATGAGAACAATTAATGAAAGTAACATACATCCTTCCCCCTCATTGCTGTGATATGTGAAGTGTCGTTTCCTCTTTAGCTAGACCTTTGAGACTAAATGAGCGATAATGCTTCACTTTAACGACAGTAAACTATTTTGTCTTTGAGTTTTAAGATCAATAATATCCTCTTCTATCTAAATGCAGCTATCCCCAGGCTGTGGAGTTCCAAAAGCTAGTGGTTGATTCATGGCGAAGCCATGGTTCCAGTGCTAGGGATGAGCTCAAGGAAGCTACTCGTCTCTATGAGCAGATCAAGATAAAGGCTCTTGCGTTCCTATCACCTGAAATTCCAGCAAATGCATTGCCTGAACCTAAGGAGCAGGAAGTCGATTCCGATTCTGACAAAGCTGCGCAACACTAATTTTTAATAAAGTCTTGTACGCATGAAATTTTTTCTATTTTCATATCATTTTGGTGTTCAGTAATAGAAGAAATTTTGATTGTAAATGTAGCTATTTTACGATGTCTGTTGCCCACTAAGCAGCCTTTTGTACCATCTAGAAGACTTGCCTAAAGTAATCAAAATGGTACCTTTCCAACATGATAAGAATCGGAACTTGATGGAACTGTTAGTTGAGGTTTTTCATGTTACCTGGAGTAGTATACAGATCTTTGGTACCAGAAATCAATGTTTGGTGGACTGCCAATTTCCTGCAACAAGGAAAACCTGATCGTTCAAGCTAAGATGTAATGCAAGGCAGAAATTCAACGTAATGTGTGCTTTAAGAAGGTTTTGGTGAGACTTTGTGGTTTGGATCAAGATCAATACACAGTAAATTCAAAAGGCTACTGCTGGTTCTTTTTGTTCACTTCACGTTTTTCTTTGGTTTGCCTCTGAAGTTTCATCTGCTATGCTGAGGCATCACTGTTTTTCTTCGTCAGCTGATTTGCTTTCTGATGTACTTTCTGTTAGAGATATATGTATAGTGTGTTATTCCCCATTGTTATGAGGGGTTCTTTGCATATTTACCACCTGTACTTTGTGTATATATACCGGCCCATTGGCCTCATATGAATACAAGCGCTATTCATAACATGGTATCAGAGCCAAAACTAGGGTTTTGGTTTACCTAGGGTTCCGCGCCTCCCTGCGCCGCCGCCGCCGCCGTGCCGTCGGCCCTGCCCGACTCCCACCCGGTCGCCTCGCCGGCCTCCTCCGCCCGGCCTCGGCGTCTCCGCCTCCGCCGCCGTCGAGCCGGCTGGGCAGCCGGCGCCGCCGTCGAGCCGGCTGGGCAGCCGGCGCCGCCGTCGCGCCGCCGCCGCCTCACTCGTGCTCCTGCTGAGCCGCCGCCTGCGCGTGCGTGCGGGTAACGGGCCGGAGGCCCGTTTTCTCTAATCTTTAGGGTTTTAACCCTAAAAAAACGTCGTTCTAACCGCCGCGCCGTCCAGCGCCGCCTGTTAGACTTCGTTGCCTTGGTCGCCGCGCCGTCCAGCGCCGCCTACCAATGGGCACCGTTTCCCTCTCTCGCTGCCCGGTGATCTTTGATCGTCTGAGTGGTGCTGGTCTGATGCCACTCCCCTCTGTGCTCGCCGCTCGTCCGCCTACTACACTGCCTCCTCCAGCGGCTACCACAGGTGGTGGTGGCCGTTCTCCGTCTGGAGGTGGCCGTCCTCACTGTTCCTACTGCGACAAGGTCGGCCACATTGAGTCCCAGTGCTATAAGAAGCAGCGGCATTTTGCACGCCGTTCTTCTACTGGCACTAGTGCTTCTACGACGACATCTGCATCGACTTCTTCAGCAGTTTCTCTCACCGAGCAGGAGATAGCCAGACTTCGACGCCTGCTTGCCGCTTCAGGTTCTCCCTTGACGGGTTCTGCAGGCACTAGTGCTTCTACGACGACGTCTGCATCGACGCCTTCAGCAGTTTCTCTCACCGAGCAGGAGATAGCCAGACTTCGACGCCTGCTTGTCGCTTCAGGTTCTCCCTTGACAGGTTCTGCAGGTTCTGCTACTGACTCTTTGGGCACTGAGAAACCACCCACTACACAGTCCGGTACCTCCCCGTGGATTCTTGATTCTGGAGCATCATTTCACATGACTCCTGATCCTTCCACTCTGTCTTCTATTACACCTCTTGATTCTCCTGTCAGTGTTCTTACTGCTGATGGTACATCTCTTTCTGTCTCTGGTCGAGGATCTCTTAGCAACTTATCTTTTCATGTTCCTTCTGTTGCTCATGTTCCTCGCCTTACCTTGCAGCTTCTTTCTGCTGGGCAGATTACTGACCTTGGTTATCGAGTTATTCTCGACTCTGACTCTTGTTGTGTTCAGGACTGCCACACGGGAGCTCTGGTTGGTTCTGGCCCTCGGCGCCGTGACTCACAGCGTCTCTGGGAGCTTGACTGGCTTCATCTTCCTTCTGCTGCCACCACCGCCGCCAGTCTCTCCGCCTCTGCCACTTCGTCTACTGGCTCTTTCCAGCAGTGGCATCACCGTCTTGGCCATCTGTGTGGATCTCGCCTGTCGTCCTTAGTTCGTCGTGGTCTTCTGGGGTCTGTCTCAGGAGACGTGTCTTTAGATTGTCAGGGCTGTAAGTTAGGTAAACAGATTCAGCTTCCTTATCCTCATAGTGAGACTGTGTCTCAGCGTCCTTTTGATCTTGTTCATTCAGATGTTTGGGGTCCGGCTCCCTTCGTTTCGAAAGGGGGTCATCGTTATTATATTATTTTTATAGATGATTTCTCTCGCCACACTTGGATATATTTCATGTCTTCTCGTAGTGAGGTCTTGCCTATCTATAAACAATTTGCCACTATGATACACACACAGTTCTCTACTCCTATTCGTGTCTTTCGTGCTGATTCTGCTGGCGAGTACCTCTCTCGTCACCTGCGCAGCTTCCTTGCTGAGCAGGGCACTCTCGCTCAGTTTTCTTGTCCTGGTGCTCATGCTCAGAATGGTGTCGCTGAGCGCAAGCATCGTCACCTCCTTGAGACGGCTCGTGCTCTGATGATCGCCGCCTCTATTCCACCTCACTTTTGGGCCGAGGCTGTTTCCACTGCCACCTATCTCGTCAACATTCAGCCCTCTTCTGCTCTTAAGGGTGCGATCCCTGTTGAGCGTCTCTGTGGTCTTCTTCCTGACTACTCTGCCCTTCATATGTTTGGCTGCGTTTGCTATGTTCTCCTCGCCCCTCGAGAACGTACCAAACTGACCGCTCAGTCTGTTGAGTGTGTTTTTCTGGGGTACAGTGCTGAGCACAAGGGCTATCGGTGCTGGGATCCTGTTGGTCGTCGGATACGGGTTTTTCGGGATGTGACTTTCGACGAGTCTCGTCCATTCTACCCACGTCCTGCCTCTCCTTCGGCTTCCTCTGTGGAGTCTCTGTCTTTCTTGACCTTTCCAGATACTCCTATATCTGTTTTGCCCTTGTCCACCTGTCCTACTGAGTCTCCACATATTCCCCCTGTGGCCTCTCCACCGTTGTCGCCGCCTGTGTCGTCTCCTACGACTCCTCAGGCTCCTCCCACTATCGTCTACACTCGTCGACCTCGTATTGAGGATCTTCCAGATGAGTCATCTTCTTCTGATGTTCCATCTTCTTCTGATGCTCCATCTTCCCCTGATGGGTCATCTTCTCCTCGCTACGCTCTCCGCGATCGCCAGTCGATTCGGCCTCCTGCCCGTTTTGCCTTTGTTGGCGCAGCTACTCGTGAGCCTGTCTCCTACCGGGATGCTGTTACTCACCCTGAGTGGCAGCTTGCCATGGCCGAGGAGATTGCTGCCCTCGAGCGTACTGGTACTTGGGATCTTGTTCCTTTTCCATCCCATTCTCATCCCATCACATGTAAGTGGGTCTATAAGATTAAGACTCGCTCTGATGGCTCTCTTGAGCGCTATAAGGCGCGTCTTGTTGCTCGTGGTTTTCAGCAGCAGCATGGTGTTGACTACGACGAGACTTTTGCTCCTGTGGCCCACATGACCACTGTTCGCACTCTTCTTTCGGTGGCGTCTGTTCGCCACTGGTCTGTTTCTCAGCTTGATGTCAAGAATGCCTTTCTTAATGGCGAGTTGCGTGAGGAGGTCTACATGCATCCGCCACCTGGGTATTCTGTTCCTGAGGGCATGGTCTGTCGCCTTCGTCGCTCTCTCTATGGCCTTAAGCAAGCCCCCCGTGCTTGGTTTGAGCGCTTCTCCTCTGTGGTTACTGGTGCTGGATTTTTAGCTAGTGATCATGATCCTGCGCTCTTTGTCCACACTTCGTCTCGTGGTCGGACTCTTCTTCTCCTGTATGTTGATGATATGATCATTACGGGAGATGATTCTGAGTACATTGCCTTTGTCAAGGCTCGTCTTAGTGAGCAGTTCCTTATGTCGGATCTTGGTCCTCTTCGTTATTTCCTTGGGATTGAGGTTACTTCCACTCCAAATGGTTTCTTTATGTCCCAAGAGAAATATATTCAGGATCTTCTTGATCGCGCCTCTCTCACTGATCAGCGTACTGTTGAGACTCCCATGGAGCTCAATATTCACCTCCGACTCTCTGATGGCGAGCCTCTTTCTGATCCGACTCGCTATCGTCATCTTGTTGGGAGTCTTGTCTACCTTGCTGTTACTCGTCCAGATATCACTTATCCAGTTCATATTCTGAGTCAGTTTGTTTCAGCTCCCACTCAGGTTCACTACAGCCACCTTCTTCGAGTTCTGCGATACCTTCGTGGGACTATCTCTCGCCGTCTCTTCTTTCCACGTTCCAGCTCGTTACAGCTTCAGGCCTATTCGGATGCTACTTGGGCCAGCGATCCCTCTGATCGCCGGTCTATCTCTGCTTACTGTGTTTTTCTTGGTGGTTCTCTCATTGCCTGGAAGACGAAGAAACAGACTGCAGTGTCCCGTTCGAGTGCAGAGGCTGAGTTGCGAGCTATGGCTCTCTTGACAGCAGAGATTACTTGGCTACGGTGGTTACTTGAGGATTTTGGTGTTTCTGTCACTACACCGACTCCTCTCTTGTCAGACAGTACAGGTGCTATCAGTATTGTACGTGATCCTGTGAAGCATGAGCTCACCAAGCACATTGGAGTTGATGCTTCTTTCATGAGGACTTGTGTGCATGATCAGGTGATTGCTCTTCAGTATGTGCCTTCAGAGCTTCAGATAGCGGATTTCTTCACGAAGGCCCAGACTCGAGCACAGCACAGCTTCTTCCTCTCCAAACTCAGTGTTGTTGATCCACCATGAGTTTGAGGGGGGGTGTTAGAGATATATGTATAGTGTGTTATTCCCCATTGTTATGAGGGGTTCTTTGCATATTTACCACCTGTACTTTGTGTATATATACCGGCCCATTGGCCTCATATGAATACAAGCGCTATTCATAACACTTTCACTGTTTACGTATCACTCTATATGGTGATCATTTGAGCTTCAGCTTCTGGCTTTCGACTTATTTTTCACTATTCATAAATTTCGTCTTTTTCTGAATTTTTTGCTTTTTGTTGAGTTTTTTTGCCGGTTTTTTTTCTCGTATTTGTTTGTATTATACGTAATGGACTAACATATTTTTTTTATTTTTAAATTTTTTAAAATTTAATTATACTAAATAAGCCTCTGTCAACTACAGTGTTTTTTCAGCCAGCTACAGTACTTTTCAGCCATGAGCCACCAAACAAAAGCCTAAATGATCACCACCATATGAAACCTGAAGATAGTTTATCATCCTTTTTTTATCCAAATGTAGGAGCAACTCAAATTGCTCTGAAGTAATAGAGGAAAATTTTGCCATGTTAGAGTTGGAACTTGGGACACCTCAAAACCGTCATTGACAAATAACGATTCTCCATTAGAGTATCACCTCCTGTTTTGATATATGTAGCATTTTGCAAAAGGAACAAAAAAAAACTAAAACAATAAGATCACCCCCAAAAAATGCATTTAGCGTGTCCCAAGAATGTGCAAGCCAAGCGATCAAGCTAAAATCCCCACAATATGCTACTGCTGCTGCTGTCACCATGGAAATGAGTGTTGTTATGCAAAAATCTTCTGAACCTGCAGGTGAACCTCCCCACCATCCAGTGAGTCCATGGAGAAGGACCTCCTCATTGGAAGAACATCTCTGTCCCTCTTCACTTCGATGCACTCATCTCCCTTACTGGTCACATCATGCCATGGCTTGATGTTCTTCCTCTTCTTACTACTGACCTGTTGATCTGTAGTAGTATCATCTGCGGATTCAGCAGCTCCTTGCTGCTGCTGTGTCTGTGTGCCTTCTTCTTCTTCAGTGCCAGTGACCACCTGGATGACTACCTCCTCTGGCCTCGGGAGCTGATCCATCAATGGAAGCTGGCGGTGGCAGCTGCTGCTGGTGGCCGTGGTGATGGCTGCCCTGCAGAGTGGGCAGTTGGCGTTTCCCTGGAGCCAAGTGTCGATGCAGTCGACATGGAAGACATGGAGGCAGCTGGGCAGGAGCCTGACCATCTCCTCTTCTTGGAACTCGCTGAGGCACACCGTGCACTCGCTCGAATCGACGGTGTTGTTGATGGCCTTCCTGTACCTGAACGCCGGCAGCGCCTGGATGGCCGACTCCTCGAGCCCGCGCGCCTCGGCAGGCGCCCCGCGCACGGTGGCCACCGGGAGGCCGCTGGAGGCGCCGCGGCGGCGGGAGATGAGGCCAGGCACGTCGGAGGAGCTGTGCCAGTTGAGGCAGCAGCGGATGACGAAGACGTAGTAGGTGAGGAGGAGGACGGAGGTGGTGAGGATGCCCAGCACGGTGAGCACCAGGATGGGGAAGCTCGTGATGGACGGGTGGTGAGGTGTGGTAGAAGAAGACGAAGAAGAATAAGCTGCCAATGGCGGCGGCGGCGGCGGTGGGTACAGCAGCATTGGGATCTGTTGCATTGGGAAGGCGGGGTCCCTGCCTGCTCCTGCTGCATCCATGGGTTGCAGCCTTCAGCTTAGCAGGGACAGAAACTGAAACCGATGGTGATAGACAAACAAGAACCTGCAGAAAGATTATGGATGAATGGAAGGTTCGATGATGTTCGATGCAACATATGCTTCAAGAGTGAATGGTGAGGGGTGGCCAGGTAGGAGGGGAGAATGAAAAGAAGAGGGCAGGTAGGAAAATTGCACTAAACTGGTGGAAGAAACAAGGGAAAGGAAGAAAAGCTTGCAGGTCCTTCCAACAAGTCTAGAAGAGGGAGCAACAGAGAGCAAACGCAGCAGCAATGGTTGCTTGCAGAATGCAAACGTGAGCTACTGTCTGCCTGTATGTACATGCGTAGGCGTAGGAGTACTACTCCTTTGCACGGTCAGTTAGGGAAGGAGGTGAGCGTTCAGATTCAGATGGTGCATAGCGAGCTGCGTACTATTGTATACAGGGAAGAAGCGATTGGCGTGTTGTGGATGAGTTGAGTGACAAGAACGCGGCTTTTTCTTTGTGTGTGTACGACGCCGGTGTTCCCGGCCGGCCTACGCAACGTTTGCGCCCCCTCCGAAACGCTGATCGCTCCCGCGCAGTTGCCGCTGCTTCCTTGATTGACGCGAGCAGCCATTGCAAGGCGGGAAACCTTCGTTGTTTCTTCTCTTCTGACTTATAGACTAGAGTGGTACTAGTACTTATTATTACTAGCGTAAATGTATTATTCAGTGGTAACATGCAATCGCGAACATTGGCTGTTCAATCTATCCTAAACAGCTTAGATCTGGACGGATGTGATGCACTGCCTCACTTATACATTTTGCACATAACCCCTCACCTCCCCTTTAGTTTTTTGCGCCATGTCCCTCCTCACTGGCCCCCTCCTCGCTGCTCCCTCCTTCCAATCTAGTGCCTCCCCCTTTCGCCTTCTCCTCTTCTGCTCTTTTCTATCCATCACCTCCTCCTCCCCTCCAGCGGCTCACCTCCCCCTCCCCTCCGGCGGCTCGTCCTCCTCCATCTGTGCCTCCCTCTCCCCTCCGGCAGCTAGTGCCTCCCCTCCCCCTCCCCTCTAGCGGCTACCTTCCCCTCCCATCCAGTGGCTCCGCTCCATCCTCAATTAGCGCCTCTCCCTCCCCTCCGACGGCGCCAAGGGAGGCCAGAGAGGGTGGCACAGGGAAGCCCAGGAGGGAGCCGGGGGGAGGCGCCAGGGGAGGCCGAGGTGGGGGGGGGGGCGACGCCGGGGGTGGCCGGAGGAGGCAACACAAGGCTGGTGGAGAGGAAGGCGGCGGAGGGAGCGGTGAGGAGGGGTGTTGCACAAAACACTAAAGGGGAGGCGGAGGGTTAAGTGCAAAATGCATAAGTGAGGCAGTGTATCCCACCTATCCAGATCTGAGCCGTTTGGGACAGATAAAATGATCAATATTTATATTTATATGTTACCACTGAATAGTCTATTTACAGTAGATATGCTCCCGTCGACAAATTACTTAACCCTCTTTTAAGTGTGCCTTTGGTCTTGTCCGTAGGAGCCTTTTGCTGGCACGGAGACTGACTGAACGTTTCTGGTCTGTTGCTTATCGGTCTTCAATTATTTGTTGCTACTAGTAGTACTAGCAGCATAGGCGCGGCGACACGCCGCGCCAGCCACCGTGTGCACCGAAGTAAAAGAGGCGATAATTTGTGAGGAGGTTTTTAAAAAAAAATCGAGGGTACATGCGTATTTTCGAAAAAGTTAAAGGGTTTTTTCGTAAAAATTGAGGACCCGTATGTAATGAAATGAGGACCCGTACGCAATTTAGAAAACCGCGGGGCGCCATTCTGCAAATTGGAGGGGGTTTTTCAGAAAAATCCGCCGTAAAAAAAACCCGCCAGGACCTTTTCGCGAGAAAAAAGACCTGTTCGCGAAGAAAAAGGACCTGTACATAAATTCCGGAAAACAGGAGGAAAATCCCTCCCCTGGCCGTACAGAAATCCCCCCGCCACGCGGCGGCCAGCGCGCGCGGGCGGGGGACGTGGCCGAGCGGGGGGGCGGGGAATCCCCCTGCTATAATAGGGGGTAGTATTTAGCCTTACTATATCCGAAAAAGAAATATGAAAGGGTGATACTATTAGCTAGACTGATGATCTAGCACTATATGTACTTTGTTCTCCATTCTTGTTTGTTAGGCAGAAGGGGCCTACAAGTTCGGCTCAGGAGGGATACGGTCATGGCGATTGACCATGATCATTCATTATGGAATGAACCGATCAAAAGTCAAGCCCTGCTCGGACTGAGGTATGGCTTAAGTTTTTGGTTGTAGCTTTTAATTTGTGGCTAAAATTACACTATAACGATTAATATTTTTTTAATTAAAAATAAGAAAAATAGGGGAAATAAAAAATGTTATATAGTCACGGACAATGCAAAGAAACAAAGAAAAAAGAAAGATAAAAAAGCTAAAATAAGCCAAAATTAGAAACCGACGTGTTCCAAATGACTTCTGACTTAAATAAGTCGAAAGCCAAAATAAACTAGAAGTTAAAACCGTACGAAGGAGAGTCTAAGAACATGCTGTGAAAGTCACATCAGTAATATATTAACGCGTCAAACTTTTCAGGGGAAATGAACAAATACTACAAGCTAGGTATCTTCTATTGTATTATTATTAAAGCAGATAAAAAAAACTATCACGTTAGCTCAATTCCCAAGTTAATCAAAGAAAAAGAGAAAAGATAAGCCGTCTATCTGGTGCGACTGAATCTTGCCAATTTTTTTGCCAACTTGAGAGTCGAGAGCCTGAACTAAAGCATGAAACAAATTTTAATAAATCTAGCCTCGCAAATTGTGCGGCCCATTGGGCTAGGGTGAGTATGTTCAGACTGTTCGTTCTAACGTGTTATTTATTAATACATTCAGATTGTGAGTTCCGGTGCACAGACCACACTCTGATTGCTAGTCTTTGTTCAGATGTTGCTGTCGTCCGTCCAATTAATTCATCACCAGATTGCGTGTACATGACCTCGTTTAAAATGCAGGCCAGCAACACCGACCGACTGGCTGACTTCACTGACTCGGCAACCTGGAGAGATCACTAGTGTCCAACTCTCGTATGGACCATGTACAGGTGAAATGCTGTCTGATGATAGCAGCATGGACAGATTACATTGCATGGCATGTTTCACAGAGGAAGTAAACAATGCGTGCAAGAAGCAACAAATTTGCTTGCAAGGAGAAGCTGAGTGATCCAGGTCACTGGTTCTGCTTGATCATCTTGAAATGCCCCAAGACAAGCATCTCTGTCTCCAGTAGCAGAGGTGTACACGCTGAAAGAAATCTTGATCACGTGCACATCCAAATGAAAGAAATCGAAGTACGCGCTCAATCCTGACCAGTGTTTAATCTTTTGGATGCGAAAAATTTTCGACTGCCGGCGAAAGGAGCAAACCGTTCATTTCATTCGAAAAGTCGGACGGAAAAAAAAATCAAATTTTTGATAAAATTTAACCAAAATTTGAATAAACTTCAAATAGAGCCAAATTCAGTCAAGTTTTAGCCGAATAAAATCCATTTCGTTGGGTACCGAAAGGGACGAAATTTCGTCCATTTCGTGAAATCTCGGACGAAATTTGTAACCCTGAATTCCTGACTAGGACTAGTTTCCTCCTGAAATCCGAATTTACGCTTCTTTCGGGCAGCATTTTTCATCAATGAACCGGCCATGATCACCTCTATCTGATGGCCAAAGTTGACGACGAGAGCGCCCGGGCGGGCTCGACGTTGATCCAGCCGCCATCGTGCAGCATCTGCAGGCCATTGACGGCATTCTCCACGAGCACAGTGACGAGGTTGGCGTCGCAGTGCGGCGCGAGGCCGAGAATGAGGTTTGGGTACTTCGGGCACGGCACGTAGTGGTTCCAGGGTCGGTCCTAGGATTTTAGGGGCCCGGGACGAAACTAGAAATAGGGACCTTAGTATAAATATCCAAATATAAATCTACATACACACACACACACACATATATATATATATATATATATATATATATATATATATATATATATATCTAATTTTACCACAAACACTTAATTAAAGAAAAATTCACATCAAAGAGTTCATAGATATTACCTTAAAATTTCTTCTAACATTTTTAGATGCGAAGTCATTGATGATGGTATTGATATCAATCTCATCCAATAATTTCTTCTCAATACATAAAGTTGCCAAACCGTTTAATCTCTCTTGAGACATTGTTGACCTTAAATGATTCTTCAACAATTTCAACTTTGAAAAGCTTCTTTCAGCTGATGACACGGTCACACGCATAGTAAATAAAATCCAATAAGCAATAGAAATATTAGGATAACAATCCGCTTCTCTGACAAACTCAAAGATCTCCATAGCAGACATTGGTTTATCTGATAAAGTCAATTGCATAACACTTAACTCAGAAATTAGATCATTTAACTCAACATCAGAGGAACCATCTAGAGAGAAAGTTTCTGCAAATTTTGTACAACATTCTTTTAATTCAGTTCGATCCAATGACTTCAATGTTGTTGAACTCATTAAAAATCCAAATATACTTCCAAATGTTTGGAGTTCTTGAAATCTACTTTTCAATGAATTGATTGCCATATCAACCATAACAAAAAAAATAATTAACTTCAAATTCCTTCTCAGCTTGCAAAACTGCTTCATCACAATCAATTTCATCAAACTGTTTCTTCCTAAGAACACGCCGCTTAACTGGAAATGATGGCTCTACATTCATTTGAGCTGCAATATCTTTGGCAATGATCATACTCAAAGCAAACCATTCATTTCTATAAGTATTAAAGTATTTAACCATGCCTTCTATTTGTTGCATGTATATACTGTACATAGTATATGGGGGCCCCTGGATTTTAGGGGTCACCTGCATGGCGCTGAGCTTCCCCTCATGTAGCCCTCGCCGAGCCCCAAACCCGCCGCGGTGAGCCGCAGCACCATCGTCCTCACCGCCACCGTGTACGCCTCAAACACCTTCCTAAGTCTACCTGGCTTTTCAGGCCATTGGTGCCTGAATTGCTCGAGTGGGTAGCAACCGAGCTTCAGGCGGTTCCCCCAGTACATAACCTTCTCTTGCTCGTGTGGAACCGTGGAAGCTTCTTACTGTCGGTCGAGTAGTGCACCATCTTCTCCTCGGCTGGGAGGCTGAAGAACTCCTCTGCTGCGCTCATCATACCGTTCATCACCTCATCCGGCACGGCATGGTTCATAACCTGTCCAAAAAAGAAAATTAAACTTAAATAATACTTTCACCTTCTCTCATGCATTTGCTTTGCGACATGCATGAATAAATATTCATTTTGACCCAAATGCAATTATTGTAAATGAATTTGTCATCAATCACCAAAAAGGGGAGATTTAAAGATTAAGCTACATTAAATTGATTTTGGTGATAATGACAAATACATTTGTGAGACTAACTTTATTTATCGATTACGATGTCATTTAGTACCATAGGGATGAAAAAGACTAACTGTATTTATCTCTTTTTCTCTCCCTTGGATTATTTTTATCCTATGTGTTTGGATTACAAAAGAAAATGCAGAGTTTCGGCTTGGTCATTGGGATGCTACTACTCGAGAATGCATGCAAAAGGAACTGTAAAATTTTATTTTACATTCTAATGATGAATGGATGATGCAACTGCAAATTTTATTTTCTATTCTAATGCAATGCTTGCAATTTATCTACTTTTAGATGCAAGATTTGTACTTTGTAATTGTTTAATTATTATAATAAATTTATTTTGTTTGCAAGAGTTGCATTTAATTGGATGTAATTCACTGTGTTGTAATTAATTTAATTGCTTCTTAATTACTGTTAATTAAGTTAATTTTACTGTTAGCTTTAGTTAAAAGTTCAGGTTATTTCAGTAAGATGAGTTACTAGTCACTGGTTCGATTCAGGCACTAGACATGATTCCCTTTGTTAAAAGATTGCATATAATTTGCTTCAGATCAGACGGTGTTAGTCTAACACTGAGAAGCTATTGAAATCGGATATACCGGCAGGCACCTCAAAGAAACCGAACTCCCTCCCTGCATGGACGATTTGCTTGCCAATCTTGCCATCATCATCTCCATTGAGGTCAACTACAGGCAGTGCCGCCGCCGCCTTGCATTGCACAGAAGAAGACCGCAAGCTCTCTGGCCTCTTATGCACCGGGAATATGCAAGATTCAGGTACTGACTGGTGGCAGTGCCATTGGAGAGAGGCTCTGCCATCTCTTGGGTTTTCTTGCCTGAGATTGGCATCACTGCATCCATATCTCTGCACTTTATGCACAATGATGAACAGAAGCATCTTTGGATTCAGGGCTTTTGAGTACAACTGAGGAAGATCCCTTTGTCATGATATGGAGAGTATCCTAACATGTTGACTTTTTATATAAAAAAAAGTTCAGGCCCTGTTTGGAATGCGGGAATTTTTCCCGATTCCTGCGGGAATTGAACTGTTTCCTGCAAAATTCCTGCAAAATTCCTGTGAAATTCCTCAGTTCCAAACAGGCCCTCAGTGCTTATTTATTTGGCCGGCTTGATGGATGCAAGAAAAATATCATTGGTATGAGAATTCTTGGTGCCAGATGTTGATTAGTTATATATATTTCATATTCTCCAAAGAAAGCTATAGTTTTGTTGATTCGTATTTTTTTTTTCTGATCCGAAGTTGCATGCTGAGCACATCAATATTTTTTCGTCAGATTGGGGAATGGTGAGTCACTTTGCTTAAACTAACATATTGCTATTTCTTCTTTTTCAAAAAAAGAGAGTAGTATACTTTCTTGTGCCTATTGATGCGTCCATTTAATCTTATTGGTGTGATTACTTCCTGGCACGATCACGTATTTTTGCTACATTTTGCGAGGGGAGAAAAATGAATAGAGTAGGGACTGAAGAATCTTAAGAGCACTCAAGATGAATCATGCATAATGCAGGTTGGTGGTGGCCAACAACAAAATGCTTACTAGTTAAATGCTGCCATCTTGTTTGTCATGTCAAAGCAGCAAATGAAAACGGCGCATCTGGGAAGCATGCAGATCCTGCTGCAAGATGCGTAACAGCACAAGACCCTGGCCTGTTTATCGTTTTCTTTAACACTTGTTCATCGTTGCTTTTGCTATGAGGGGTCCATGTTTTCGCAGATACATCCTCCAAGGTCTTGAAAATTACATAACTAAGCAATCTTCATACATAGTGGTACTAAAAATCCATTCCCTTTTCCCAGCTGCTGCCTGGTACTAAATGTGAATGCATGTGCGGCCTGCAGTATCTTGTGAGGAACTAGGGATATGCTAGCTTATGTACATCTGGTAGATACCACCAGTCGTTTATTCCAAGCAAAGATAGATGGTTGATTTTTTTTTCGTGTCCGGTTTAAGCGACTCTTCTTACAGCGACCTTTGACGTGGAGATCTAGCAAATCTCAAAGCAGACATGACACACACATTCTTTATGGTTTGTTATGCTTTCTTTATTGTGATTTTAATCCTTAACCCAATTTACGAGGCTAATTAGGGTTTTCCCTTTTTTTTCCTTTTAGGGTGTTATAGCTCTCCCCCTTAGAAAGATTCGACCTCGAATCGATTACTTCCAAGGATTAAGACATAAGGAAAAGGGGTAAAACATTTACGTAAAGGAAATCATGAGAACCCCAACCTGGATTAAAGAGATCAGGATATTTCTCGCGCATTTGGAACTCTAATTTCTAGGTAGCTTCACATTCCGTCCGATGAGACCACGATATCTTGATATAAGAAATGGTCCAGCATCACAGTTGGCGCTCCGAACGCTCCAAGATACACACTAGCCATGCAACGACAGTAAGATCTTCTAAGACCTCCAAGGTAGGTAATTCCAAAATTTGATCAGGATCATGCAAATACTTCCTCAACATAGAGACATGGAAGACATTATGACATTAGCCAAGGAAGAAGATAACTCCAAACTATAAGTAAGCTTCCCGATCCTTTCAATGATGGGAAAGGGTCCAACATAGCAAGGTTCAACTTCCCTTTAGCCCCAAATCGAATCACATCTTTTGTTGGTGAGACACTCAAAAGAACCTGGTCGCCCACTTCGAATTCCAGCAGGCGATGAGAACGATCAGCTTAACTCTTCTGGTAGCTCTGGGCTGAAAGCAAATTATTCCTGATGTGATCAATCTACTCCTTCCAATCACTGACTTGTTGAGGTCCAAGCAACTCCTCCCCAACCTCATCCCAATGGAGAGGAGAGTGACAAGGCCTACCATAAGTGCCTCGAAAGGAGCCAAGCCAATACTAGAGTGAAAACTGTTATTATAAGAGAAATTTGCAAGAGGTAAGTGATTCTCCCAACTGCCCTTTCATGTAAGGATACAGGAACGCAGCATGTCCTCCAATGTGCAAATGGTCCTCTCAGATTGGCCATCAGTTTAAGAGTGAAAGGCAGTGCTGAAGTTGAGTTATGTACCTAGATTCTAATGCAAGCTCTTCCAGAAGTGTGAAACAAACTTGGTATCACGATCTGAGAAAATGGTTTTAGGAATACCATGAAGACGGACAATCTCCTTGACAAAAATTCTAGCAAGATCACTGGCCGAGTAAGTAGTCTTAACTGGAATGAAGTGAGCTGTCTTGGTGAGACGGTCGATAATGACTCAAATGGAGTCCATCCATCGGGGTGACCTAGGAAGTCCAACAATAAAGTCTATAGTAATATCCTCCCATTTCCATTGGGTAATCTCCAATGGCTGCAAAAATCCAGTAGGACTATGGTGTTCTGCCTTCACTAGCTGGCACACCACGCACTGAGACACAAATTTAGCTATGTCCTTCTTCATTCCCAGCCACCAAAATTGCCGCTGCAGGTTCTTGAACATCTTAGTCTCACCAGGATGGATAGAATAAGGAGTTTTTTGAGCTTCATAAATAATATCCCTCTTCAATTGTGAATCAGATGGCACCCAAATGCAAGCACGAAAACGTAAAAGCCCTTTACCATCGACAGAAAAGTCTGACCCATGCGGTTTTAGCCCGGATGACCTCACCACGGAAGTGTCGAATCTCCGAACCTGAGGCTTGGGCCTCTAGCAAAGCATCAAACAGAGAGGATGATGTCTCCGGTTTCTCCAAGGAAAATGCTAAGAAGGCAAAAAAAAGTGTGGTTTGGAGATCCTCAAGCTCCTCATGGACTGATGTGGGAATAGGAACATCATCACTTTGCTTCCTACTTAACCTAGCTTAGGAGGCTAATTGGAAAAAGAGAGACCTATTTGGGAAAAGGTTGTGCACAAGAAAGAAGGAAGGCCCCCCTTTTTAATAGTCCTTAACCCAGCTTAGGAAGCTAATTGAGATTTCCCTTTTTTCTTTTAGGGTGCTACAGAGAGAGAGAGCACAATACATTGTTTCGTGAAGTCATCATCGTGCATGTGAAACAAGACGTGATGCGACATTTGTGCAGGTTATTGGAGCGGAACCGTCTACTCCCCATGCGGTGGCGCGATGGATACCGGTGCACTTGACGGTGCCCGGCTGTGGCCAAGTGGCGAACGGCTCAACAACGGTGATGGCGATCGACGACGGTGACAAATGGGAGGACCACTGGTGGACTGCTAGATCCTACCCGCTAGAGTCTGGATTTGGCCAAATCCAGTCAACGGTGAGCTAGAACTAGCCGATTGCGAGCTTAGGGAAGGTGGCAGCGGTGACGGTGCAGGAGAGGGTGACCGAGAAGGAAGAGAGTTGGCGACAGGGAGGGGGAGTGGGTGGCGGTTGGAAGTGGTAGGACAGAACGCGACGAGGGAGGAAGGAGAGAGATAGGGAGAGGGTGGTGGCCGAAGGCGGTGGGGAGAGCTGGTCAGAGGCGAAGGGGCGCGAGCTGGCTGGAGGCGATAGGGGTGGCCGAAGGCGATGGGAGGGAGATGTCCAGGAAGGAGTGACAATAGGAGAGGGTAAAGTTAAAAGCAAAATTGACATGTGGGCCCACTTCAAAGAAAAAATATAGAAAATAGGTGTGGGAGAGTGTGCAAGAGACTATCTATTAGAGATATTGTCTCTAAATATGATGTGGCACAAGTTAAAGACAATGTTGCCACCAAATCTAGCTAAATGAGCTAGGCCAATCGTGCCAGCCTGAGGCACGATACTATTATCCCGGTTCAGGCACGGCATGAACAGTAAACGATACTCGGCCTGACTAGGTGTGCCGTGCTTGGCCCGGCCCGTCACACACAATACCATGCTGAAGCCCTACCCAGCATAGCACGACACACCATTTACCCCCAAGCCTAACAGGAGGCCAGGTCTACTCAGAAGAGTGTAGTAACTTTTCTGTAATAGTGCAGTAAAATTGCTTGCGGATAGCAATAAAACTGCTTATGTTAGAGTGCACTCTTCTGAGAGCAGACGGGTGGCCTGATAGTAAAATTACCTACAATTGGTAGTAAAAATACTTATGACTGGTAGTAAAATTACTTACAACTAGCATTAAAATTACTTATGACTAATAGTAAAATTATTTGTAATCAGCAATAAAATTATTTGTAACTGACAGTAAACTTACTGTCGGTGGCCCCTTTGTCCTTACCCAATTACTCTTCCCTTGCCCCTGCCCCTGCCCCTGTGGCCTTGCCACTGTCACACTATTGCATGCTGTAGCAGCACTGGTAGTGCCACCGCTGGGCGATGGGGCAGCTACCCCCTCCACCTCCTCCCTCACGTCTCTGCCCCCGTCGGCCTCCTCTCCTCTCTCCTTGGTCGCTGCCTCCTCCTTCCTCCCTGCTAGCCGCTGCCTCCTTCGTCCCTGCCCACGCTGGCTACTACCTTCTCTCTTCAACTCTCCCTCTTGTTAGCCTCTCTACCGACCACCGCTTTCAGTCTTCTCTCACACGGGCCAACAATGGCAGCGCAAGGCCACAGGCAATGGTGGCAACTGCGGGTGGGGCAACATCAGACCAAACCACCATGCTCAACAGGCCGTTGGTGGCCTATTGGGCTAAGCATGCCTGGGCTAGCCTGGCCCGACCCAATCGCTCTCTGTGTTGTGCCTAGTTCGAATGGCAGGTACATAGGCTAGCACGTTACGACATGATAACTTATTCGAACTAGCCGCACTGGGTCTTAAGTTGTGCCCTGTTTAGATCTATATCGTGTTGTGCGTGGCCAGGTCTAACTATGGTACATGACTTAACACCACACCTACTTCCTCAAAGAATGATGAGGTCGAGAAGGGTCAAGCTCCAAAATACTACTAGCATCTGGAAACATGCAATCTTGCATCATTGAAAGGGTTAACCACATAACACATAACAACTGGTGTTATCGATCAATGCACACTACCTCTAGTGCTAGTGGTTGCAAAATGGCTGTCCTAGTTTAAGACTATATTTTGATTGTCACCAAGTGGTCGTGCGGAATTTCCTAGTGCTTGGAGAATTGTCACTTTGGATACATCATACATCTGATGTGGTCTGCCATCTTTTCCATTAAAAAGGAAAAAAAATACCTACAACATGTGACGGTGGATAACTTGAAAGCTTTTTTTTTTCTAGAGAGCAGTAACTAACTGAAAATCGATAACCAACAAAATCGAAAAAGGTCTTAAAAATAGAGGCAGTCAAAATCATATACTCCGCTAACAAATTCTGCAAAACTTCCACATATAAGTCATCGTTGTGAAGATCGAATTATGAACATGAACGGTTAGTACGGTATAAACACTGGCATATATTGGTACCAACTTCTTTGGAAAAATTCTCGAACTAACTAGGTATGCTGATCATGGCATTACTATTACAATTACCAACTGAAATGACGAAACATGCAGGTACAGAAAAGAAGAAAAAGTCTCCCCAACTCATAAATACTTCCAACCATTTTTCTACAAACATCAGCGTTGCACACTGATGACTCTTAAGCATCTTCCATCCATCCAAAACATCACTCGTGTGCAAACCAACAAAATCTCAGACCACCGAAAGCAACGAAATATCAAATGAAAACGAGATGGGAGGGAGAAGAAAAAGAAGGAAATTTACCAAGAAAATGTTCTTGTAACCTCCAACCAAGGACCCAATCAGAATACATCCAATGTCCAGAGGGCTTAACCGTAAGAAGGATATGCTTTTATTCCGAAGTCCAATACAAGTCTTTGGGGGAATTGGCAGTTGGCACAGGCAGGAGAGAGAGAGAGAGAGAGCGACCATTGCCAAGAACAAGAGATCAGAGAGGCCAAGCAAAAATCCAATCCGAATCCCTTCCAAAAACCCACCAAGCAACCTCCCCCATCTCCAAGAACAAGAACAAGAGAGCATCCTAGAGCACAAGGGAATAAAGAAACCCAGAAAGGCCAAGAAAAAGGTAGTACCTTTGAACCCTCCAATACACTGATCACAAACCGAGAGCCGTCTCCTCCTCCAATCCCTCGCAAGAGCAAAGCAAAGAAGATTTCTTCGATCTCTGCTTGAGTTTTTGGTTGTGAAGTTTTTCCTTTCTTTCTTTAACTGTTACTGCTCTTGCGTTCTTGAGAAGTTTCAAGAAGAGTGGGAGGGCTCTAGAACTCGGACATGGGGATGGATCCGGCGTTGCTGGACGATATCATTAGGAGGCTGCTTGAGGTGAAGAATCTGAAGCCGGGGAAGAACGCGCAGCTGTCGGAGGCGGAGATTAAGCAGCTCTGCGCGGCCTCCAAGGAGATCTTCCTGCAGCAGCCCAACCTCCTCGAGCTCGAGGCCCCCATCAAAATCTGTGGTAATTGTTCTGTTTCTTGTGACGCCTGAGCCATTTGTTGATGTTTGTCGCTCTCAAAATGCCATCTTGGGGATTGGTTTGGTTGGTCAACGGGTAGCAGTTGATTAGTTTGTGCTTTTTGGGTGGTGTTCTTGATGTACTAGACCCGATCTTTCGATTGATAGCCATCAGTTGTCTAGTTTTTTGAGGTATTTCATCGCTTGATGAGCCGATTGTGGACTGGAATAGAGGTTTATTGTGTGCAGGCAGCGGCTTCTAGTGATTAGGTATACCGAGAATGGAAACCCTTTATTTGATGATAGAAAGATGGTAGTTCTCAAGGCGAAGGTCCTATTCTAGATTTTACTCGTTTTTATTGATGAAAAGATAATAAACTTACAAGGTATTAGATGTGTACTGAGTGACTTAGATGAGTCATTGTGGCATCAGTGTGGTTTATGATGAATTGATCATACCTGTTACGATCGTATTTTAGGTGTTTTGAAATATGCATTTCGTCAGGTTTTGGAGGGTCCTGTTGTTTATAGAAAGGTGCTTAGGTGATGATTCTATATAGGATTTCATGTTATGAATTCACTTAGGAGAAATCATAGATGCTTATCATCGTGCAAAGTTGCTACAACACTTTCCGGGAAATGAAACCAGTGTGATGAAACGAAAGTTCACTTTGGTAAATTAACTGTAAGCTGGAGAATTTGGCAGCCCTCATCTTGTATGGAAGAGTATCGAGTGGTTAGTTGTTCACATATATTGTTGTCAAAGGGTGCAGTTTGAGGTATCGAGTGGTTAGTTGCTCACATATATTGTTGTCAAAGGGTGCAGTGAGATAACAGCTGACAATTATCATGCTTTGATTTACTGATAGAGCTCAACCATTTTAGTTCTCTTTCATATTTTTTTCATGTTGTCTCGTTGTTATATTTGATGAGCAACAGTTGCATTATGCAGGTCTATAGGTCATGCTAGCAACGGTCCTAGTTAGCTTTATACAGTGATATATCACTATGTTCCAAATCAGAATAGAATCCTTCATTTAGCACATTGTTAAATAAAAAACATTTCAACAAAATATTGCAACAACTTATTATGTTTTTTCTGAACCTGAGTACTGGTTTATAGAGTAAGAGAACCTTGAGGCAACAACTTATTTATGTTTTTTTGAACCTGAGTACTGGTTTAGAGAGAACCTTGAGCTGCTTTAATAAAGCTTCATTAGAAATTGTTAAATCTTGCATAATTTCTTCTGATCAGGTGATGTCCATGGTCAGTATTCTGATCTCCTGAGGTTGTTTGATTATGGTGGATATCCACCTCAGTCCAACTATCTTTTCTTGGGCGATTATGTGGACCGGGGAAAGCAAAGCCTTGAGACAATATGCCTTCTTTTGGCTTATAAGATCAAGTACCCTGAGAACTTCTTTCTTCTAAGAGGCAACCATGAATGTGCATCAGTAAACCGCATCTATGGGTTTTATGATGAGTGCAAGCGCAGATTCAGTGTAAAACTCTGGAAAACTTTTACAGATTGTTTTAACTGCTTACCAGTAGCAGCATTGATAGATGAAAGGATTCTCTGTATGCATGGAGGTCTTTCTCCAGAGTTGAACAAGCTGGATCAAATACTCAACCTCCATCGCCCAACAGATGTGCCTGATACTGGGTTACTTTGTGATCTTCTTTGGTCCGATCCTTCCAATGAAGCACAAGGGTGGGCTATGAATGATCGAGGTGTTTCATATACATTTGGTCCTGATAAAGTGGCTGAATTTCTTGAGAAGCATGATTTAGACCTCATCTGCCGAGCCCATCAGGTGTGTTATGCTCACAAGGTACCCGTCCTATTTATTTCCTTGTCAATTGAATTGATTGACTAGTTATTTTCTCCTTGTTGGAATTCAGGTTGTTGAAGATGGATATGAGTTCTTTGCTAACCGCCAACTTGTAACAATATTCTCAGCCCCTAATTACTGTGGAGAATTCGATAATGCTGGTGCCATGATGAGTGTAGATGAGACACTGATGTGCTCCTTCCAAATACTGAAACCTGCAAGGAGAATGTTGGGCGGTTCAACTAATACCAAATCTGGCTTCAAGGTATGCATAACTACTAACACGGGGACAATTGATATTTGCCCTATAGATATATACAGCAGGGTGCTTCGCCACAGTTCCCTTACAATAAAAATGTAGGGGATTTTTTTACAGTACATTATACTGGTAGTAGAAAAATGGTAATAGAAATAAAATCTAACCGTTGATTTGTGAGGGTGTTATAGGCTTTTGTTTTTCAACCTGGTTTTTTAGGGTATTTTGGACTATCTCATGTAAACATTTGTGTCAACCGCAGTTGCATCTTCATTCCCTGCGTGCTATGAATTGAATCAGTTTAGCACAACTGGGGAGTTAACCGGATCAATTAACACGGTTCTAGCCACACGGGCATAGCCGACAGAGCACATGCAGTGCTACCTTGACCGCCTTTGCTGACAACCTGTCTGCTACCACTCTCACGATGCCCTCGACTAGCTCGGCGCTCACTGAGGTCAGCCATGCGGGAGGCATCGTCGACATTGCCGCTTTTAGCAGGTGGATGCCGTACGTCTGTGAGAGGTAGCTTGGTCGTTGCATCACGAATGCCAAGGTGTCCAAAAAGCCATCGCTGCCTTCCAAGACCCTCTTCAAGCTCTCCTCAGAGAGCTTAAGCAAATGCAGAATGCTCAAATTTGCCTCCGGCAAGCTCGCCTTTGGTGAATCCAGCACGCCGCACATATCTTCTTGGGAAACCAAAGGCTCTGACATGTCCGATGCAGCGTGCTTCTTCACAACGGACACGAGAAACTCCACCAAGCCAGGCGCGCACTCGACGCAGCGCCGATTGCAGTCATTCTCGGTGATGATGTCCGCGAGCTCCCTCAGGGGAACCATCAGCTGATCCTACCGATCGCCATTCTGCCTAGCAGCATGCATTGTGACACCCTAGCCCATGTGTGTGCACACATGAATTTCTGGGTTAGTCCCACCTTGCTAGCTTACCTTGAGAAGCACTTACATATAAGACTAGGAGTTCCAATGGTAGCACCCCCGGTTAACCGTTTTGCGCAAAGCGAGGACGAAAGTGCAAGCGGGTTGCTACGTGTGCGTGGCCTATTCAGAATGTGGTTAGGTCTGAGCCGGTTTGGACCCTAGGGCGTTACAAATGGTATCAGAGCCGACTCGCGGTTACATGGGCGCGTGCGGGTCAGGGGCGCGGGCATATGGCGCATGGCGCGTGTGGGCCCGAAGTGGACACACGGCATGGCATATGTGCTGGCACTGAACGCACGGACATGTGCCAAGAGGGGAGATCCTTATTATTTGCCCCGGTGTGGGTATGTTAGTCCGACGAAGATGTCGGGTCCTTTGAGGGGGGTGTATGTGACACCCCGGCCCATATTGGCCCATGTGTGTGTGCACATGAATTTCTGGGTTAGTCCCACGTTGCTAGCTTACCTTGAGAAGCACTTACATATAAGATTAGGAGTTCCAATGGTAGCACCCTCGGTTAACCGTTTTGCGCGAAGCGAGGACGAAAGTGCAAGCGGGTTGCTACGTGTGCGTGGCCTATCCAGAATGTGGTTAGGTCTGAGCCGGTTTGGACCTTAGGGCGTTACATGCACAATAGCGTCCATGTGCGCCGTGTCGACGGGCAGGTGCGGGGTGGGGAACCGCTCAACGGTATGCGCAGCGCACCAACAGTAGATGAGCCTGCAGAGCCTGTGGTTCGGCGTGGGCTTCCGGTCAATAGCGCCCAGCTGCTGTTTGGTCACCGGGCACTCACCGTGCCCGTCGGTGAACACCCACTATTCGATGTTGTTCTGGCCATAGGTGATTCCCGATGACGCCGCATGATCTCCAGCGAGATCGGGAACACGAAATCGTAAAAATTAATCTTATGCCACTTGTTTCGTTTATAATTTTACCCTTTTGAGGTTCTACTACTAGTAGTGTGGATGGTATTATAACTAAATCCTAATTAATCTGAACCATTGGATTGCAAAAATTGGACAGCTCATATTCATTTTAAGGTATCGTAAAAAAGCTCAAATTTAGATACTCGCCATCTGCTAAATGTGCTGCTGTTGCTCTGTACAATTGTTTCATATGGTTTTCTTTTATCCTTTTTTTAATCTGCAAAACTGTTTGGACAGATAACATGATATGCTAATTATGCCATCCCCTACAAAATTTTGTATCCATTTTCAATATATGATCGCCAAATGTTCTGCTGTTGCTCTGTACAATTGTTTCATATGGTTTTCTTTTAACCTTATTTTAATCTGCAAAACAATTTGAACAGATAACATGATATGCTAATGATGCCATCCCCTACAAAATTTTGTATCCATTTTCAATATATGATTAGTCGAGCACTTCCCCAACCACCAAACCTTCCTCCAGAACTCCAGTGACGCTTCATAAATTTTCTTTCAGTGTATCAATGTATTGCTAAGGTTTAGCCTACAAATCATAGAACACTTTTTTTTTTGCGCTTAAATACTTCTCGAGTTCTCATGCTAAGACTTTATTGCTTAATGGCACTTTCAAGTTGGCTGAAGTGAATGTGCTAGTTTAGCTTATCTCCTGCAGCTACCTACTTTTCAACAGATGACTGCAACTCTCTTTTTAGTATTTTGGAATTCGAATGTGATGCCTTACCAATTGTAATTGCTTCTTAGCTTTTATGCTTGATTTTTTTTATTCATTCACACACCATTCTGCCACACTGTATTGTTTTTGGTCATGTGAAAACACATGCATCAAATTGCTATAGAACACCTTAAGGCAGATTTCAGTTTTTTTTCTTTTCTTTTTTTCTTTTTTTGCTACCAGTTTGCATTTGTAGTTTCGTGCCATGGCAATGCATGTCATAATCATTGGTTGGTGTTAAGACACTGACCTTGCATGACAGTTCAACCCATATTTGACATTATTGCCTTTGACCTACCATGTTTTGTTGAACTGTTCGCACAAATGTGATTGTAGCCATTTTTTTTTTCAAATTTGGCTCCTAAATACCTGTTTTTGCAAATCTAGCCTCCTCCATAGACCTACCGAGCTCGGCAGATGACCTGTCGAGCCCCCATGCACGGCAACAGGCCGGCCAGCACTGTGTGCTACTGTGCATGCTTAATTAGTGCTTTAGTTAGTGCTAACCGTATTTAAGTAGTACTAATCATAATTAATTAGCACTAATCATGAACTAATTAATCACTAATCATGAACTAATTAATTAGTGCTACTGTGCATGGCTTGTTGCCGCATTAGGGTGGCTCGGCAGGAGCCAGGGGAGCTCGGCAGATTTCCGGCGAGCTTAGTAGGTCTATCGATAGAGGGGCTAGATTTGTAAAAACGAGCGTGGGCCTAATTTGAAAGAACAAGTGGCTACAATGCCAGTTATATGAACAGTTCTGTTTTGTTCCCCACCAAGTGAGTGTGGACAGATGGTTAGGCTAAGTGCAAGTCTAATTTCCTGATGATGGATCGGATACAATTCTGTATATGGCTAGATGCTTGAATGAACCTATGCTGGATTTTTGCATAAGAACAAGAAATATCCCTGGCATAGCTGGGCCTTGGGGACCTAGCTCTGGGGCACTACTAGTACTAGATTAACTTAATATCATGCTAATTGCGTGGACAAAACAATTTGGACATACTTGTTGGAAAAATTAATCTGGACATGCAGATTGGTTGCACAATAAAGGGAACTACATTCATAATCATGAATCATCACGAATGCCTTCATGATATATGATAAATTGATGGCGTCAATGTTGAAATGCAACTAACCTTCATTTTTCCGCCTCTTTGATTAGTCAATGAGAGGATGGTGACGATGACATGGTGAGCAAGCTGTGATTTGATCTGCTGGAGCTTACCTTCAGCGGCTGCGACTAACTGGCATTTTCTCCTATATCTCGGGACGAAACAAGAACGCAGATGTGTACAACTCTCCTGTCGATGGAACCGTACATCGTTCATGTTGGATCAACACTCTTGTAATGTATTATTGGTTTTACCATGCGGATCTCTTCTTCATATGAGAGGATATGAATGAAGACTCTTCTCCCTTCCACCCCTAAAATCGAAAAATTCAGACATACGCCAATAAAATAGAGGTAGAGTCTGAATGCTTTTGGACCAAATTTCCATCCAGTGAGCAACGGTGTTATGGTAATATCATTACGGGAAGCACCGTTACCTGCGATTTTTTAACATATTCTACTGGATTTGCTTTGCATGATTTGAACTTCTCACAAGAATCGGTAAACTCACGTCTTCTTTTGTACATCTCATTTTCGAGGACCGTTTTACTGTGGTGATCAGAATATCCAGCATCTGCGTTGACTAGAATGGAAATTTTATTATGCCTTATAAGACAAGGTTGTCACTGGCGCTTTGGCAAGTTGTAACGAGACCAGGGATGCCTTATAAGACAAGGTTGTTACAACCCTTCAGCAAGTCATGGCAAGACAAGGGCGTCTCGACGTCTAATTGATTAGGTACTCGTCATGGCGATGTTAGACGATAGTTACCTTAGAATTTCTTAACTTCCAGTTAATTTTTCTAGTCCTTAGATCTAGAATCAACTATCTCGATCATTTTCCTCATTCTATATAAACCCATCCTAACCCTTAGATTTAGATCTAACCATCCAGATCATTTCCATTATTTCATATAAACCTTTTCTAACCTTTAGATCTAGATCTAATTATCCAAATTATTCTCCTCATTCCAAATAAATCCATCATGATCCTAACCTCACTCAATTCCTACTCTTACCCCATGAGCAGCCGGTAGCCGCCGCCCCCATCCCTCCCAGTGTCGCCTGCCTCCTCTCCTCTGCCCGCAGCCGTCGCTGCTCTCATCCCTCCCAGCGTCGCCTCCTCTCCTCTGCCCGCAGCCGTCGCTGCTCTCATCCCTCCCAGCGCCGCCTGCCTCCTCTCCTCTGCCCACAGCTACCGCCATATCGGCATGGGAAAAGCCAGAGGTGGCTGAATTTAACCTAAAGACAGTCTAGCTCCTCAGCCCTGGACGATGAGTCTTGGCGTTCCTCTCTAACCACCTAGAACGCCCATGTTATAAGACATCATAGACTCTAAAGGTTATATTCGAAGTGCTTGCTTTTTGTTCTCAAAGAGTCAAGATCGATTCAGAAAAGAAAAGGAACATCCACTGAGATGGGATTGTCATGTAATCCTTTTGTTCTCTGTACGCTTTACGAGAACTCCCAGTGTCTAACGTTCATTCGATGTAGTTGTGATCAAAATGGCTGAAAAGCCCGTGGCTTATGGCTGAAAACACTGTAGCTGGCTGAAAAAAGCACTGTAGCTGACAGAGGCTTATTTACCATAATTAAATTTAAAAAAATTTAAAAATAGAAAAAACATATTAGCCCATCACGTATAATGTAAACAAATACGAGGAAAAAAAGAACCGGTAAAAAAACTCAAAAAAAAGCCAAAAGTTCAGAAAAAGACGAAATTTATGAATAGTGCAAAAATAAGCTGAAGCCAAAAGCTCAAGCCATATTGATCACACCCGAGCCAAACCAGAGGGGCTCCATAAAAGATCACGGCACATGGACTCCCACCCCATGCGTCTAATATTCGGATTGATGGGATGTTCTTTTCTAACGCGTCGGAATAGGTTGTCTGAAGCTGACAGTGATCTGATTTTTACGAAGAATTTGTGCAACCTTTACCTGCAACCTAAAAAAATCTTGCTATATCAGGAAAAAGAGAATAGAAACCCTGAACAGAAAGAATCGGATTCGTCATTACTGCACTCAAAAGACATGATGCAATGCAATTCTATCCGCTGAAACTAGCACTGCCGGAAAGATTGAAAAGAAAGAATCGCATTCGTCGTTACCGCACTCAAAAGACATGATGCAATGCAATTCTATCCGTTGAAACTAGCACTGCCGGAGGATGAATCTGCCAAATGGGAAAAAGACACATCCATCAATCGAAGGAAGACGAAGAAGAAACAAGAGCAGTTTTTTTTTACTACGATCCAACATCCATCAGCATTGACAAAATTCTCACATCCTGATAGGGACGTCTTGAAGATATCAACTAGACTGATTACACGAACACGAGCTAAAAAAATTAATCAACAGGTGAACTCACTCCTAATTGAACTTGGTTTTAATTTACGAGAGAATTGGATATTACCTCATGCAAATGTTGTGTGCATGCTCAGGTTTGAACGATGTGAAGTTTTTGGAATTGAAAACATGGAGGCGAATCTAACGGAGAAGAAGTACATGGAGCCAAGCAAGGGAAGACATGTTCAATTCCTCATTAACACGTTGGATCGTCCACAAATTCAATCAAACTCATAGAGATGCTCTAGATATTCAAATGACTTCAACTGGTATCAAAAACTACTTTTGGATCGGTCTAATTGACCTCAGATGTGTTCAGGACCATCCAATCCACATCGGGTGCTAGCAAGACCTTCGGAATGTTCGGACCAGTCCGAATGGTTTCGACTGTCCGAACCGTCCGATCAATGTTGAATACTCAGATGCTTCGAAGACATTCAGACCGCTCCAAATGATCGCGCTATCCGATCTTCAGCTGATCGCCCGATTGCCTTGAAAATGTTTGGGCTACTCCAAATGAGTAGTACCGTCCGATTTTCAACGGACCGCCCTATCGCCTTGGAGACATTCAGACCGCTCCATACGTTCGCCCTTCTGCGTCATATAATCCTTGTGTGCATGATATCGTAGTTTGCAAGTGTGTTTTGCAAAATCTGTTGAGATATCTACACCTCAGGAAAATCAGAACGACCGACTCTGTATGAGCGGTGCTACCGGACATCGGAAGTACCGGCATGTGTTGCGTAGAACTACCAGACATGAGGCAATCAGACCGGCTTTGAAGAAGCGGTCAGACCGGCCTGACCAGATCTGCCTAGGCCGAATGGGCAATCTGACCGTGGAGCAGTCAGACCGGTGTTGACCGGGCGGTCAGACTGGCCTGCTAAAGGAGGTTAGACCGGCATGGTGAAAGCGGTCTGATCGGCTCGCGGAACTTGTGTTCCTTCGCGCGGAACCTTTTTTCCAGAGAGCGACTCCGCGGATTTTTTCTGAGAAGCGGTCTGACCGGACCTGGCGGTCTGACTGGTCCTGTGTGGGCGGTCTGACTAGTTTTTCTAAGCAACGGCTATTTTTTTTTACCGTTGGCGAGACGAGCGGAAGTACCGGCCTCTGGCCGACGGTACTTCCGATTTCCCTGATTTTTCAGGAATTTGGCTCCAACGGCTAGTTTTTTGGTGTGGGGTATAAATACCCCCTTGTGGCCGGTTGGAGATGTTGTTGCTTGACTTGTTTCTGGTCTCTTGAGCTAGAGTGAGGCTCTCCACTCAATTGTGCATGTGTTGTACTTTGTGAAAGAGAGAGAGAGGATCTAGATTGCATGTGTTGCATCTAGAGGTAGACTTAGTGCCCAATTGAGCTTGTGCATTCATTGCACGTGGTCAGAGTTAAGTGAGCGACTTGACTTATTACTCTTGGAGTTTGCCGACTCTTAGACGGCGTTGGAGGCGTTGTACGCAGTGATTTTCTCAAAGAAGGTTGTGAGAAGACCCGGCGAAATTGTGAAGGTTGGAGCTCACCTACCCGGAGCGGGGAAGAGCTGCCACTAGTGGAATTGAGGTGGAATGCTTAATTCGTGGAGCCGGTTCGATTAGTTCGGGCTCACCTTAACGTGGACTAGGGAAGACTAGCAAGTCTCTGAACACCACGGTAAAAAAGATCGTGTCATTTGTGGTTTGCTTTCTTGTGCTCAATTTAATTTCAAGCAATTTACTTACATAAAATTAATTTAATTGCTTGTATACCTAGAATTGCTAACCTTGACCTAGGCTAGAATTGTTGGTGCATTTAGGCGAATTTATTTGATTTAGGCACTATTTGAGCTAAATCAATTTGATTTAAGCTTCCGTATAGTTTACTTGGTTTAGGCAAATTGAAAAGGTCTTAAATTGTTATTAATAACTTGAAGAGAATTTTTAGACCAGCTATTCACCCCCTCTAGTCGGCCTCCTCGATCTTACACCAAGCTGTATGAAATGATGTCGCGTAAATGCTTCATTTTTTTTCATCCTTGTTTTGCACCGCCTCCGTTGGCTTAGTAGCACTGTCTGGCTCCTAGCTCGAAAACTCAAGCTCTAGACGAGGATCCGCAAAGTCCCTGGCGTGTGCAGCATGGTCGATTATGAAGTTATGTAGTGCCATCGTGGCAGTTATGATCCGTGTCTACCTCTATGTTGGGTACGCAATTATGTGTTGAGGATGCGCCATTTCGTCTTCTATACGCTCGCTCGATTACATTGCACAACAAATTGTGGTGGTAGCTGAAGACCTCCTTCTGGCCACGTGGGGCGCTGTACCCAAAGCAAACTTGGCTACATAGTATTGGGTGTTCCAATACAGCACGGAATACCCTGCCCTATTAGGATACCCAGAGTTAACAAGGTAGTACTTACCAGCAACGTGGAAAACCAAGTTAATTACGTGATGAGAAAAAACCTTTCGCATGCCACATATTGCAAGGCAGCCCGAACACACCTAGTGGCGAGTGTGGAAACAAGTGTCGGTACCCAGAAAGGGTGTCCAGCAAGATCCGCGTGTCGTGCATCGACCCTGGCCATCCCAAGGTCACGAATATGAACCTCATGTCAAAGTTGTAGACGGCTAGCACGTTCTGGCTTATGTAGCCGTGCGGGTTGGTGTAGATTATTCCGGAGTCATTCGGTATGAGCACTGGGAATTTGTGTATGAAATAATTATTTAATCCGTACTTTTCAAGCAGCACATAAGGGATTGTGAATATTGAGTGAGTGTAGGATAGAGATACCTTAGATTAGCGACCACTGTTGCTCTGGACCAACATGCGGCACAACCAGGATGTGCGGTGCTCCGGGCACTTTATGGTGGCAAACATGTCTTGGTTCTTCTTGTCCCGTAGCAGGTCGGTAGCATTGTACCACTCGTCCGATCCTTCTGGGTAGCCATCCTCGATTACAAGATTAATAAGAGTGTCGCACTCCTGTCGGACGATATCTGGCTTAGTCAACATGGGGAGAAGCTGCTGCTGGTGCAGTTCATAGACCTTGTCAATGTATTCAGATGCTCAGTCCCTCTTGGAACGCTTGGAAGAGTGAGAATCCCTGGACTTGTTCCCGACTGACCGCTTCCCGATCCCATGATCTCCAACACCCACATGACATAGCCTGCAGATTTCGAGGAGGCGTCTTCGTTGCTGCTTTTGTCCAGATTAATATGTCTACCTCTTGGGGTGTCAGCGTGCTTGTTGATGCATAGCAAGCCTTCGAATACGTTCGCCATCAGCGACTCGTGAGCAAGGAGTGCTTTCTGGAACTTTGTTAAGGATCCAAGATTCTACCAGACACCAAAAAAGCATTGTGAGCGTGAAAGGTCAGCAACAACAATGACATAGTACAATTGAAACCCAGGACAAAATTCACCTTTTCCTGCTGCGCCTACCATGATTTGTCTGCAACAATTGCGCCCGTCTGAGGATTGAAGCTTCAAGGTCCTCCATTTCGCATGATCATTCATGCTATCCCACCGGTTCTTGAATTTCTTGTGAGTGTACTCCCGGCCGGTGCGCTGCTTCAACTTGTGGAGGAGGTCAGGCGTGAGTACCTACCTCCGCCTATTGAGACAGACATTTGGGCGATTCTGGGCCAGCACCTCTTCGAGGTAAATCTCTATGATGAATGCCAGATTTGCCACCTCATCCCTCCCGCGGTCGTTTCTCCCCAGATCCGCCCTGCTCGCTGCCGCTCTCCCTCTGGCCGTCTGCCCCGACCCCGGCGACCTCCCCGCCAGCCATCATCGCCCGCTATCGTTCGCACCGCTTCATGCTTATATAAGCATCCAAATTGAAATATACCCTCCTCCAATCTATTTACTTTACAAAACACCCTCTTTATACTAATCTGTATAGGTACAAGGTATAAACATGTATTGTACCGTATTTTGAGACCTAATGTACCTATTTTGAGTAAACTTGATGGATAAACTTGATGAGGAAAGCATATTGATATGGAACGGCTTTCAACAAAACTACCGTCATCATCATGGAAAACTTCTTGCCACTGAAGAAAAGGGTAAAATGGGTACATTAGATCCCAAAATACGGTACAATACATGCTTATACCTTATACCTATACAGATTAATATAAAGAGGGTGTTTTGTAAAGCAAATAGATTGGAGGAGGGTATATTATCAATTTGGATGTGTAGGAGGGTATATCCTAGATTTTCATTTATGAAGAGGGTATATGATGAATTTTGCCTTGTGAGATAAGGGATTGGGTCTGGTTGCCCTCTCTCTCTCTCTCTTCCCAATAAGAATCTCTACCACTATAAAACCACCAGTTGTAAACTTTTCTATAGCTACCCAACAAATGTCCCCCACAGTCAAGACCTCTCCTAGATGCACCAAACCTAATGTTCCCAGAACCAGCGAATCTTTGAAACGAAGGGACGATATCCACTGTAACCTCTCTTTTCTCTTACTCATTCAAATCCAATGGCCCAAATTGTTTGGATCATACCTCACGCACCCCGCGCGAGGCGCGACTCCCCGACGCCCTCACCCCGCGCGAGGCGCAACGCCCCCATCTCCCACGCCCCCATCTCCTCCTCTCCTCTGCCCTTCCCCTCTCGCGCCCGCCGCCTGCCCCTCTCCCCTTCCCCTCTCGCGCCGCCGCCCGCCTCCTTCCCCTCTCCCCTTCCCCTCTCACGCCAGCGCGCCTCCCTCCGCCCCTCAGGAACGCCGCCGCCTCCTTCCCCTCTCCCGGCGCCGCCCTCCTCCGCCTCCTCCCCTCCATCCTCCGCCCTCGCCTCCTCCCCTCCCTCATCCGCCGCTCCGCCCCCGCCTCCTCCCCTCGCCGCTCCGACTCCCAAGACCAAATCCCCAAATCGCCTCTAAAACCCTAGCCACCCGCCATGGCCGGCTCCCCCACCGCATCCGCCTCCGCGGCCGAGGGCACCGACGGGCCGGTGCTCAGCGTCGTGTCGATGCGGCTGCGCGCGCTGCGGAAGAAGTACAACCGCATCCTGCAGATGGAGGAGTCGTTCGCTGCCGGCAAGACGCTCAACCGCGAGCAGGAGGAGGTGCTCCGCTCCAAGCCCGTCGTCTCCGCGCTCATCGACGAGCTCGAGCGCCTCCGCGCGCCCCTCTCCTCCGCCCTCGCCGAGGAGCTCTCCTCCCGCCCCGCCACCCCTGCCCGCGACGCCTCCTCCTCGTCCTCGGACTCTGATTCGTCCATCCAGGACATAAACGGGAGCGGCCGGGACCTCAACGGCGCACCGCCCTGTGGCCAGGTGCGCGTCCTCGTCATCGGCGACTCAGGTCAGCCAGTCCTGCCCGGATTCATCAGTGAGTTTGTTGAGGGGTTAGTGCGAAATGTTGCGCCCTTTCTTCTTAACTTGGATGTGCGTGGGACTCCTGCCGTCAGTAATTGATTGTTAGCAATAGGTTTAGGGAGGATTAGAGATCTGACAAGCGAAACGCTTGCTTCACCTCCCAGTGTGGGGGAAAAACACAGTTTCGTCCTAGCCTCTTTGGAAACTTGAGTGGGGCTAAATATGATAGCCAACCAAATAACCAATCAAGAATTGGTACTCAATTTTTGCGAACTCAAGTAATTTCTGTTTTGATCTGGGCCGCGTAAATATATGCTGTCCATAAGGTTGCTTCTCCATATATTCACCTGCAAATTGGCTTCACAAAGAACATTTCGTGCCGATTCCAAATAGGATAATCATACCTGTAACTGTTAATAATTATGGACAAATTATATCGCCATTTCTTGCTAAAATAATTTGACTTACGTATCTTTGCACTCCTCAATTTGATGCTTCCTTTCCCTTTCACTCTGAACAGTGACATGATCTACAGATCCTTCTGATTGCTGCTTAAATACGCAATCCGGTTTAGTTATGAGTTCAACTTGTAAACAGCAAATGGAATAAGCTGTCTTCACTCTTCAGATTAAAATGCAATACTCAAAAGGAAGATGTTGTGATGCCGTATTGTTGAACTGCATGTTTGCCTATGTGTAGGTCATAAATCATATGTGCTTGTGATCTCTTTACCAGCAGAATTCACATACCACGTATCTATGGGCTAGGAAAAAGTTTTGTGGACAATGAATTGGATTTGCGTCATGAACTATCAGGATCTCTTTTTGGGACAGCTTGGATAATGTGCAGACTATAAGCCAACGTCTGCATTTGTGGAGTGTAGCCATCCCCTTTTTAAAATTATTAACCTTCCAGTGAATACAGCACCTCAATTCTCAATGTCTCATTAGGCTTCTGTTTTGTTTGTATTTTTCTTTTATAAGAATTTATGTCGCACCCATGATAGCTGTTTCTTCAACCATTATACTGTTTTTATTGTTTCAGTCTTTTCTTTGTTTCAAAAAAAGTTCCTGTCAATTGTCAAAAGATTCATTTGGGAGATATTCTTTCATATTCTTGAACCTCAACTTTGCGAGCCCAAGCTATTTTTAACCTGTCATACGCATCAGTTCAACTATTTTAAATTGTCGATAATGGTTCTGTTTGCTTATTCTCCTGCTAATAACATGCTGCACCATAATATGACTTGTCTACAAGAATTGGCGAACTATATATACTTTTTATTGTCTGGAATAAAATTCTGCAGCATCCCTTATCATCAAATTATTCACATCTGCTCTATCAAAAAATAAATTGCACAATTCAACAGAAAAAAAATTCTGTTGAGTACGGTTAGTTGTAGAGTAGTGGGTGGTTGCATATCAAGCCCTCAATTTGCCCTTTATGTGCTTTTCAAATTTTGGGAGATGATTGAAGCACATCTCATATGTTTCCTGTAACATATTAATGGATTTTCAATTGCCCTTCGATCATGGATGTTGCGAACTACTATATTTGATAACATTAGGATTCACATCTTGGAGCAACTTGTAGATATGCTCAGATAATGTATCACTTTACCTGCTATTATTCAATTGCATGATAACATTAGGATTCACATCTTGGAGCAACTTGTAGATATGCTCAGATGCCCCTAATGGATGCCATTTATGTAAAAGTATTTAAAAACCATATAAGTTAATCCATTGAGAAATGAGAATATGAACATTGTACAGCTTTTCAATTATATATCATTCAGTTGGCATGCTTCATTTTTTTTTACTTTTGTATCTTAATAACTATGTAAGGCATTATACAATTGAGTGTATCCATTGAGAAATGAGAATATGAACATTGTACAGCTTTGCAGTAATGCAGATAGAGTGATTTCGTATATGCTATCTGCTTTTGTTGCTCCTATTTTGTATAATTCTATAATTACTTTGTTGGGTATGCATGATTTCGTATAATTTTTTCAGAAATTTCCGGTTTACTTCCAAACTTCGTTCAGAAGGGATTTACATGGTCAATCCTTCCTCAGAGCGATCCAATCCAAGAAACCCATTCCAGCCAGTGAAAGTGATGTCAATTGATGGACTAAAAAGGGCTTTAAGGTATATATAGTATGTTTGATCCCAGCTGCCACCTTTGCTTAATGCTCCGTTTGTTCACCCTTTTCCCTTCTCTTTTCTGAGAAAAATATACTCCGATAGTGAATGAAACAGTTGTGTGAAATATGCAGTCTGAATGTCTGATCAGTCTGAACTTACTATTCTATTAACATTTCCACCATGTGATTTTAAATTTGTCGTTCTAGAGGAAGTACATTTCAAATTTACAGCTGCACCTTTCGGAGATTATGTGTGTCATAAAATGATATACGATTAGAATTGATCTAGAAAAGAACTTTTGCCTTTTACTGTGAGATCCAGAAGGATCCTAAAATGAATGATTACAGGCTTACGATTACAAGCTCATTAGCCCTTGGAATAGTATGAAATTATGGCAGTTGCCATGTTAAATAGGTTGTTTCTTAATTCTGGTTTTACTTTGCAGTAATGCAGATAGAGTGACCACTAAGAACCAGTCTCAGGGTATAAGATTTCTTTCCCATGTTACAGGTACAACAAACCTATTCCCCCCCTTAATTCAAAACTGTAATAGTTGGACGAAAGTAGCACCTACTTAATGAAGGATATGATGTTGTTGGCTAGCATTGGCGATTGATCTTCTTCTGCATTTATCAGCTAACATGGAATCAAATTTCTCAAGCAACGGTCGTTCTTGGACATCGATGGTCGTTGGGTTTGCTAATAGGGGTTGGATGAGGGAGTCTGTTGACCTTTTCGAGCAAATCCCAGGAAAAGATGAGGTTGCTTGGAGCAAATCAGTCTCCATGAGAACAAGAATACAATGCCTTTTCTTTACATAGGAGGGCAGTACAATGCCTTTTCTTCGACTTGATGAATCCATCTCTTTTTTTTTGGATTTCATGTTCTATAAAAGTTTGTTCAAAAGAATCCATTAATTGAATATACATATTCAATTTTGGTGTTGCCAATTTGTTCCAAGGGAGCTAATTTCTTGCGTTGATATTTTGTGTATGTTGTTTAGAGGACACAGATTAAAGCCTCATTGAAATCTTCCATGTTCTAATATTGTCAAATATCTGGTTGAATTGCTTCTTACTTACCATTTGTGGTATTTTTTTCTGTCCTAATACTCTTCAGGAGTACCCAAGCTGCAGCGCTCAGAGCTGGAAGGTGCTTGTGAGGACTTCAGTAACATTGTGGCAAGCTATGCACACTACACTGTTTATAAGGGGACCTTATCAAGTGGCGTTGAGATAGCTGTTGTATCCACTGTGATTACGTCCAGCAAAGATTGGTCAAAGCATTCCGAGGGGAGATTAAGGAAAAAGGTAATCCAGTGTTAGAATATGCACCCAATGGAACACTCTATGAGCATCTCCATGGTAAGAGCTGTTATGCTATTCCACTGTCGGAATTTTTACTGTCTGATCTCTGTGATCAAATTTAAATGTTTTGCTTTGCTTTTTGCAGTTGAGGGATTTGATCATATTGATTGGAATGGTAGGATGAGAGTAATTATGGGAGTAGCATACTGTATCCAACACATGCATGAGCTCAACCCTTCTATAACATCCCCTGACCTACAGTCAAGTGCCATATTGTTATCTGAAGATGGAGCTGCAAAGGTACAGATATTCTTGTGATCGTGCAACTTTTATCTGATTGTTTGTTTTATTTTTTACAAATTTTACCAGTGTTTTCAATTGTGAGTAAACAATCTTTTGTGTACTTGGTAAAAACATTCTACAATTAATTGTTATTTATAACAGTAAAGTGTAATGATTTGTACAGGATGGGAATACACTGAGGACCAATTTCTTGGTACAGATGTTGAAGTGTGAGGACAACGAATCTAAAGACAACATTCCTGAAGATATACAAGAACTTATTAGGCGTGTGATGATTTAGAAAACATTCCTTAAGACATACAAGAACTTATTGGAACCAATTTTATGGTAGAGATGTTTCAGTGTATGGACAACGAATCTAAAGACAATATTTCTGAAACAGTCTTTTTATTTTTTACCGTATCGTTAGCATGATAAAGAAAAAATATCATTGCTTGATTGTTTTCATATGCATTTCCGAAATATAGCCGTAGCGTTAGCACGGGCACTATACTAGTAGAAGGAAGGCGCACACAGACATAGGCCTCCCCTCCCTCCGCGGCTGCTCTCTCTACTCCTCCGCCGCCATGGCCGCCGCCCGGCTGCTTCCCCTGGTGCGCCGCCGCCTCGCCGCTGTCCTGGCCCAATCGCCTGCCCCACCGTCCCGAGGTGAGTCCAACCTGTACTTCGTTACTGCATAAAAGCACGCCGCCTCGATTTCTTCCCTTGTAGTCGGTCATCGCCCCCTCCCCCCTCTACTGGACTAGCGTGGTGAATCGGATGAGCCCTAGCTTGCTTGGATGGATTTGATTATTCTAAGAGTTCGCAATCAAACCCAAATCTTTCGCTCAGTTAGATTGGTGGGGTTGGAGAATTGGAGAGGGGGAGATTTCCAGACTGATTCGATTGGAATTAAGGTCATGTGGTGCGGTGCTGGTGGGACTTGAATTCTTTGTGATATTAGGACTGTGCAACAATCTAGCTAGGAGTATGTTTTCTTTCAGCTGTATTAAAATGACCACGAATGTGGCAATGGTAGGCTCGCAGCCATCTGGTCAGTTCATCACTACAAAGATTGAAGAGGGTTGTGGATATCATAACTAAGAAAAAAGGGATCCAACCAAACCGGACTTATCTTTAGTGATCACAAGTTTTTACTTTCCGATGAAGGTCACTCACGATTGATAGTGTTACAAAAAGAAAATCCAATATACTTAGACTTCAAAATGTAGCATGCCACAGATGGCTCATGGGAGGAATTTATAAGAAATGCAAGATGTGTTCCTTATCACGGGGGAGAGAACTAATTATTAGGTTGTGTCATATGGAAGTTCAATTTGTTTTGGATATCACCATGGCACCACCTCATGTGGTCATAAGATGAAATGTATGCCGACGCAAGCTCCTCATGTTAGTAGGCTGAATGAATGTGGGAATGGAAAACTCAGCGCTATGTTCAGTTTGTGCCTAGGTGTTTCTTGAAACAAAGTAGACATTGGAAACTGGCGTCTTTACGATGGATACACAGTTGTTCCTTATGTTGTATTCAGTATTAGTTACATTCTTTTATATTACTAGGGAGCTACCCTGACTTCTGAAGAACTAAAATTGGGTTAGTGATAACCAAAAGAAAAAAAAGTTGTGAGAACATGTTTGTTTGTGAGTAGTTCTTAGTTCCTGCCAGATAGGAAAATATCTAAAGCACGTACCAATTATCATTTCATCAGTATATATGATAGCTAGTTGCATTTTTGCAATATGAATGAGTTAAGATGTGAACTGGAAACTCATTTTATTGCAGGATTCTCGTTTCCTTCACCTGCAACTGCAGGCATGAGATCCCTCCAAACAATCATTGAAGTGAGCAATAATGCGTCAGATGAGCATTCCCAGGACCTAGATGATTCCAAAACCGACACCCCACCAGCTTCAGTCCCTACAGTGGAGTCCAGCTTCAAAGTCAGAGGTACCTCAAACTTGAAGATCTCACCTAGACATGATCTCGCCATGATCTTTACATGCAAGGTGTGCGAGACTAGGTCCATGAAGATGGCCAGCCGGGAATCATATGAGAAAGGAGTGGTGGTCGCTCGTTGTGGTGGCTGCAATAACCTCCACCTGATAGCCGACAGGCTTGGTTGGTTTGGGGAGCCGGGGAGCATTGAAGACTTCCTGGCAGAGCAAGGAGAGGAGGTGAAGAAAGGATCAACTGAGACACTCAACTTCACTCTAGAGGACTTGGTTGGGTCTCAGGTCAATTCTAAGGACCCTTCTGGCCAAAATTAGGTTTCTTCGTAATACGCTGGCTTCTAGTCCAGAAGCTATAGGAAGCTTAGTTCCTTGGGGAAGCCCCATATGATTTTGGCTCAACTTCATGGCTTCTCAGGTGCAAGTCTACATGTTACCTATGATGTTATTGCAGTGTAGCCTTCTTGCTAAAAGTTGTGTCCTGGGGGTTAAGTCCACATATCACAATAGTAAATTTCTTGTAATGGACTAACCCACATTCTGTAGTAGGTTGTGTTTTTTCTTGTTCAATTATGTTCGGCCAAAAACGACTTATGGAAATGTTTCCTTCTGAACATCCTGTTATGAAAACGTCTAATCTGAAAGTACGAACGACTGCTGCTGAAAAGAGCTGCAAATCTCACATTGAACAGCGACAGATAATCTGATATTTGCGTTTCAAATTTTTACACTGGAGACAGTAAGTGAACGCGTGATGTTTGCTTTAACATGTACTGTGAGCTAATCTGAAAGCAATAACGCCTCTCTATATAATTTAGTTCATTCCAGTCCAGTTGCCTTGTAATCAGCAATCTGTTGTATGGACAGCGGAAGTGTTGGGTTTTTCTTGCCTTTAGGGCTTCTGAAAGGTTACTATGTAGAAGAATGCTACGCAGCCGAAGACTAACTCATTGACCAAAAGAACCACAATACACTGAACTTTTGTCGTTGATGTCGTAGCCGCTCTTGATCAGTGAACCACACCGTGTTATTAGCCAAACCCCAGAATAGCTGCAACCACAGACAGATCAGTGTATATTATGTTACAGAGTAATAAGATTGCAATGGATGGCCAGTTGAAGCTTGGAGTACTACATATCGACAAAGGGATGAGATGGCCATACTTCTGAGCATTTGCAGTCACAAACGCTTCCAGAGCCCATTTTTCGTAGCACAGATCAGCAAAGAAAGTGTTCTGCTGGGTTGCTATCAGAGCCAAAACAACTGGAAGCAGTGCGGACCACTGCATATAGAGCATGCATCAGTGTGAACTTGTTCTTTTCATGGTCTTGGAATTGAGCGAGCGAAGCGTACATAACTCACCAACTGTGCAGAGCTTGGCTGGAAGAAGATGGGGAAGGTGTAGCCCATACCAGTATCAAGTAGTCAACTCCCTGTATTCTAGCTTCACGGAGCCTCTGCTTGCCACACCTGAATAAGAAGAGGTACAAGCGTCAGAGATAACACAGGCATGGCATTCTCGGCAACTGAAGAAAACTTAAGAAAAAAACCTCTGCACAGATAAGAAGATATCTTAATTTCTTTCCTTCCCAGGAAGTACCTGTGCTGCCTAAGAATGCCGGGAGTGCAGCGGTTGGATAAATCTTCAGTCGTCTTGTTATAGTCGTACTCAGCCTTCTTCTGCCCAACGATATCCTTAACATTGCCCCATACTTATGCCGCAACGGATGGCCCATCGGCACCTGAGGCGGCAATACCCTATGTAGAGGATCAAGCCTGCTTCTTTTTTTAATCCGAGGATTTTCCTACAAGCAATCGAAGAACAAACAAAAACAAAGTAACAAGCAATCTGAATTGCAAATATATGCATTGAGTTGAAAAAGGTTGGATTCCACAGAGGTTCTTTACGGTTGATCTAGTCAACACAAGTGAAGAACAAGAATTTTCACAATGAGGAAACTAAGCAAACAAAATCCAAGAAAACTAAAAGGTGCGGTCTCCTTAAATAGGGGAGGGAAAGCCGTACAAAACTAAGAAATAAGGGGTGATACTATTCACGGTATTGTTCACGTGAATAGTATGGGCCAAGAGAGGGGCGCCTTCCGCTTGGGCCCAAACATTACAAGGCTCAATTTGACCTAAACAGGTGATACACCACTTTTTTCAGTGATTGCGATACGCACAGGGAGAATTTGAAGGTGAGGCTAAATCCATTGGAAACAAGATGAGATAAATTTTCCATCAAGTACTTATAGACCTCAAACGGACTTTATATGTGAAAGTTATGCACATTTGAAGTTAGACCTGTTAGGCTGAATCTGAATTGATCTGGAGGCCAAATTGAATTCCAAAATGTGTCCAACTTGAATTCTTATTTGAATAAATCCAAAAATGATGTAGTGCTACAAAAATATATTTTTTCATCATTAGGTCGCATCATATAGTTCATATAATATAAATGCACTCCTAAAATGAGCCCACCTGATAATTTAAGTGAAGCGTATGAGCTTTTGTAATTAGAATAGAAAGAATAGCAAATATAGTTGTATCCGTTGGGGTCATATCCTCATCAGCATTGCTAATTATGTGATTAAACTAACATGAATTAACATGGTAAATTTAGAGCACTTAAAATTCCCAAAAAAATTACACAATTAGGTCGACTGTGTCGAGAGGCTTCCTATAACATTTTATAATTTTTGAAGCTCATTTGCTATATGTAACAACCCCAAAAGATGTGCGAAGGATACAGTAGGAATGAAAAGATAGCAGTAACGGGGCAACATATGTGCGAACGGCAGAGGTCAGACACTGCAAAAGATGACTGAGAATTGTTAATTTTGTGATTTAATTAATATAAATTAACATATCAAATTTAGAGCACATAAAATTCTAAAAAAATACATAATTACTAGGATTGTGTTGGGAGGCTTCACATAAAATTTTATAATTTTTAGAGCTCATTTGCTATATGTAACAACTCCTATAAATATTAAAATCGTACGAATTTTTGAGTAATATTCACAGTGGATAAAATTACAAAAAAATTATATAGTCAAATATGTTATGTCGAGAAGCTATCCATAAAATTTTATAGTTTTTTGAATTTATTTACTATATTTAAAATTTTTAAATAAATAATATATAAAAAATTAGACAGGTGGGATGGTAGGCCACCAAAGTGCACCGGCCTAGGATGCAAACAGTGTTATGTATGACAAAAATTCGTGGTGTGATGTGGTGTAGCTGTACTGGTATGGATCATTTGGGCTTTTTTGGTGACTTATGGCTGAAAAGCACTGTAGCTGGCTGAAAAAACACCGTAGCCGATAGAGGCTTATTTAGCATAATTAAATTTAAAAAATATAAAAAAAATATTTTAGCCCATTACGTATAATACAAAAAATACGGGAAAAAAGAACCGGCAAAAAAGCTCAACAAAAAACTAAAAGTTCAGAAAAAGACGAAATTTATGAATAGTAAAAAATAAGTCGGAAGCTAAAAGCTGAAGCCGAAACGATCACAGCTGGACTGTGTCATGGCGACTTGTGACATGACCGTTGCTGCAGTGTAATCCATTTCTGTTGGTTCACGTTACAGCAGCGCAGCCTTCATAATTTATTTATTTATTCTACACATATACAGTATATGAGTATGTATAGAGTATGCCCTACGTTCTTTTTCATTCGATATTTTTATTCTTTTACGGTCGCTAACATACGTTTTGACTGTTACTTTCTTATAACTTGATATTAAATATACTGATAAAATTATAATATTATAAAATATTATTAACGATAAATCTAATAATAAATCATTTTCACACACTAAATTTAGATAATTTTAAATATATTGACAGATAAACTTTAGAGACGTGAGATAAAAAAAAAAAGAACGGAGGGATTACTGGCGAGCATTGGATGCCATCTATGTCTTGAAATAAACCCAGATCGACCTAATTGAGAGTTGTCAACTTGTCATCCAGAAGGCCCGGAGTACCTTTCACTTCCACGTGATCTTTAATACGAGTGCTTATGATTAGCCAGATGCCGGAGGACGGATCTATCTGAATTCTCAGGTACTAAAAGTGACCTAGCTGCCTGCCTGTCAGCAGCATGGCACGGCGTTGTTAAATTAATCGACCACTTGGCTGGTGCAGCGGTGGCCACACCATCTGCAAAATGTTTTCTATGGGGGTCAGAATGTTTTTCTATTACTTTGTTGCAAAATTTCTGTGAAACGGAGTGTTTTTTTTAAAACACAGTCTACAGATTGGTTGTAATAAATACTGTCCCGACTTTATTTATATTGATCAAAATCGCATACAAATAGCTTTCTATACTTTCTTATAAATAACTTAAATTTAAAATTTTAAACAAAAAATCATAAACTATAACATAAAAAATGCACTTTTTATTGTTGCCATCAACTTCTGGATTAACTTATTTGAGTAGCATTATGGCCCCGCTTGGTTGGGTTGAAAAATTATGGCTTATGGCTGAAATTGCATTGTAACTAGCTGAAATTACACTGTAGCTGAATGTGACTTATTTGACGTAATTAAATATAAAAAATAGAAAATAGAAAAAATATGTTAGCTCACTGCGGACAACGCAAACAAATCCAAGAAAAAAGAACCAGCAAAAAAGCTAAAAAAGTCAAAAATTCAAAAAAAGATAAAATTTATTAATAAAAAAAAATAAACCAGAAGCTCAAGTTAAAATGAGCGAGTGTATATCTTTCACATCTTCTTGCGTACGCTTTTTACATTACAGACGGAGTTTTTAGAACTTGCGTAGAATGGTCACGTGTCATTGAGTCTCGATGCTCGCTCTCAAGAGTTCTCGAGGTGCTCGTGCCTCATGTGACTACACATTGATATACTCACTCATTTTTTTATAAGACGTATTTGGCTAAGCACGGGAATTGAGAATATTACAAGACCAAAAAAAGACAAGACAAAATGATTGTGTTAAATGTGCTGCAAATAACTAGGAAATATGTGAGAAAGTAGTTTATGAGAGTGTTACTTATAAATGCAGAAGAGAGGAAGTTGTTATAAAGAAAAACTTCAATAAATTTTCATGCATATCCTATATTTTAAAATAACCTTGTAAAAACTATATATTTTATATTTTGAATCGGTGATAATACTATGCAACCACCATAAAGTGAATCAAGCTCGTGACATCTTTCATAACTACAAATGAGGTGTCATAACTCTCGTAATCGCCTGACTTTTGCCACGTGGAGTACTGACTCACTCCCATTTGTCTCCTGGACATTATATGCCTTTGCTCTTTTTCCTTTTCCTTTTTTCTTTTTGGGATCCATGCATGTAGTAGTAGGAGTGTAAATTCATGTAGGGGAGTGTAAACGAGGAATTCTTCTTCTTCTTCTCACTCGCATTCCTGAGAGGAGAGAAGAAAAGGAAAGGGAGTATAAATGAAAGAAGCGCTCTTCGCTTTGCAGTTTCTCAGTAGGTGAGAACCTGAGAGTGGGAGATGAGAAAAATATCAGGCAAGCTCCTAAGTTTGACTGCTGCTGCTTAGCCCCAGTCCAAAGTCTTCCTCTCTTCGCTGAACCTTCCTGCCTCCCGTTTCCCCGTCGCTTCCTGGCCGGATCAGAGCTACTTCTCAGGATTGTTGCTGGGCCTTCCTCCCCCCTCCCCGATCGTCTTGTCCTTCGCAAGATAGGCAAGGTTTGTTCCTGTAATTCTCTGCAGCTGCAGGTGTTTTTCATGGCTTCCTTTCTCGATGTCTTCCTGTTCGAGATTGCTTGCATCCTAGGCTCTGTTCATCTTCCCCTCGTTTTCCTCCCAAATTTCTATCAAGATTAAGCGCGTGTTTGATTGAATTAAGCCTGCCTGCAGGTCCAGACTTCCAGTCCCTGTTTAGGTTGGTTCTGGTTTATGCAGTTTTCGTCCTCGTGCTATTTTGGTCTTCTCATGTTTGTTCTTTTCCTGTTTTGCTCTTCTCATCTGGTATGTAGTTCAGAACTTACTCATGCTGCTGGTACAGAATTGTTGCACCCAAATCTTGCTTCCTTGAGTACAAAGGTCCGATTTTTAGCCTAGTTTCGGCTTATTGTTGGCGTACTAGGCCTCTGGAGTATTCTCCTTTCTTTGTAAACGCTTCTTTTCGTCAAGATTTGTTACAGTGTTGATAATTGTGAGAATTTCCTACCTTTCTTACAATTAGCGTTCAGAATCTGTATAAGTTCTCACTTCAGTTTCATTCGTTATGGAGTACTTAATCGTTTTATGAGAATCCATCTCCATAGTCCGTATTAAAATATTGGTATACGGAGGAAGAAGCATTTTGCCGTCAGAAAACTCGGAAATTGGTGTCTGTTCGTAGCTCACATCAGTTGGTTGCCAGAACATTCTTTCCCTAAATCAGACATCAAAACTTTTGCTAGCTCTTCTCAGTCCAATCTTCCATTTGTGTTTGTATTGTCTGGAGGAAGCATGAATTCATTCCTAGATGTCCCCCTAATTATTTCCCACTATCTGCATTGCAGCAATGAGGTGCCTGCCTTTCTTGCATGGGGAGATCAAAGGGGAGGATCCTATCACGAAGTCGGCCTCCGTGCAGTCCTTCAGCACAACGTCGACGGAGCGCGATGTCCGGTCCGGCTCCGACCTCAACTCCATCAACGTCTCCGACATGAGCGCCGAGTCGATACGGAGGACGCAGTACCCCAGCTTCACTGACCGGCCTTGTAACCTCAGGGTGTTCACCTTCTCTGAACTGAAGAATGCTACCCGCAATTTCAGCCGGTCGCTCATGGTTGGAGAGGGTGGGTTTGGGTGTGTGTATAGGGGCATCATCAAGAACTCCGATGAACCGAATGAGCGGATTGAGATCGCTGTGAAGCAGCTGAATCGCAAAGGAGTTCAGGCAAGTTCTTTCACCGTCTTGTACTGATTGTAAGAATTCACAACTCATCAATTTCGTCCGTCGCCATAGCGGGCTAGAATCGTCGTTAGGGATTACTTTTAAGGTTGTTAGTAAGTACATACAAATCTTACAATCAACTTTTCCACATTGTGAAAAGGAGTCCAAACAATGTCATTTGGACTTAGTTATGAACTTTCAAGCTCGGCATAGTGAAAATAAAACAGGATCTCTTACTCATCATTTCGTCAGAGAAGAAACCATTCAGTAGGCCCACTTGCTTCGGGAAATGCACACTAATTTATAGTACTCTTTAAATTTCCTTGTGTTTACAGTCCATGCTTACATGTTGTTCTAGGGTATGATGAGTCAACTAGGGGTGGGCACTTTAAACCCGAGAACCGAACACCGAACCCGGATAGACCGAATTGTCGGTCTATTCGGGTTTCGGGGTTCGGGTTCGGTCAATATTTTGATTTAGTTCGGTCTTCGGGTTCGGGTTCGGGTTCGGTCTTTGGCCTACAAAACCCGAATAGACCAAATAACCTGAATTATTTGATATGTCTCTTGTCTCTTGAATTCATGAACTTAATATGTGATGTATGTACTTATTTGGTATGTCTATCATTTATTTACTGACTGGCTACTCATTGCTTTATGCATGAATATTATTTATTTTGTTTAGCTCATTACAATTTACAAAGATTTTGAGGGGTGACAAGGGTCCCCATCTTATTTCGGTCAATTCGGTGGACCGAATAGACCGAACAAAAAATTTGGTCTATTTGGGTTCGGTCCTTGTTTTTTTCCTGAGAAATTTGGTTATCATTTTTTGGAACCCGAATTTTTCAGAGACCGAATAGACCGAACCGAATAGACCGAAAAGACCGAATGCCCAGCCCTAGAGTCAACTAGTGCCAGCACATAGAAAACACTGGTAAACTAAAATTGTAAGTCAAGCATACCACGAAATCATTTAAATTCCACTTGCTTGCTGAGTCCTTTTTAAGTCACTTGCGCTGGAATCTAGCTCTAGCTACTCGTTTTGGTTCCTAACAGAGTATGATCTTCTTTCAGGGGCAGAAGGAGTGGTTAACAGAAATGAATGTTCTGGGAATTGTTGAGCATCCGAATCTCGTCAAACTGATAGGCTACTGTGCTGAAGATGATGAGCGAGGAATACAACGGCTTCTAGTGTACGAATACATGCCTAACGGGAGCGTGGACGATCACTTGTCGAGTAGATCAACTTCAACTCTGTCATGGCCAATGAGACTAAAAGTAGCTCTTGATGCTGCTCGGGGGCTGAAGTATCTGCATGAAGAGATGGATTTTCAGGTAACTTGCTTGCTTTCTGATGATCAATACTAATACCAATTGTATGTGAAACATTTGTGTAATATTAGCATCACTGCGTATCTACATTCAGCAAAAAGGAACGAATGAAATATGAAAACTTGTGTTTTTGGCTGTTTCAATATGCTATTATCTATATGCGTGCAGATTATTTTCCGAGACCTGAAGACATCTAACATTCTATTGGATGAGAACTGGAACGCAAAATTGTCAGACTTTGGATTGGCTAGGCATGGACCAACAGAAGGTCTGACCCATGTCTCCACAGCGGTATGCACCTCTACAAGCCAAGAACTACTTCACATCAATGTCTTCTGACTCAATGCTTTTCCATAATCTTTTAATTATTGAGCTGGTAAAATGTATGATGACCTAAAGAATAAAGATAAAAGAGAAGTGCTTCTAGTATGCTGTTTCTGTTTCACTTCTATAACATGATTAACTTTTGATAGCAATGAAATTGGCTAATGGATACCCAGTTTATCCACCTCAAGTGATATAATTGTTTTCCATTACGCTATTGATCTCTTAGATGTATATATTTCAGTTTAAGAAGCATTCAAGAAAAACAGAATCAAAACTTTTTGAGAATGGAAACTGAAGTCCTAGAAAGGCCTGAGTACTTCAATTTGAATAGAGCATTAAGAGTTCTATATCCATTTCTCTAGCAGCTTCAGAATGCAGCATGTACATATAATCGAGCCAAAAGAAAAGAACCGAAAAGGCCCATCTCTTTTTCTGAGAAAGCCAACTACAAGTAACAGTTGTTCAGTTTTAAAGCGCTCATCCCAACTGTCATAACAACTTTCCCTGTACTAGTTTTATGAAGTTTAATTTTTTCCTTCCTGTCAATGCCATTAGTTTCTAGAACAATTTGAACTTAATAAATCCATCTAAACTAACATCTCAAATTCTTATGGTTCTATAGGTCGTTGGAACTCTAGGCTATGCAGCGCCGGAGTACATGCAGACTGGACGTCTCACCGCAAAGAGTGACATATGGAGCTACGGCGTGCTCCTCTATGAGCTCATCACTGGCCGCCGTCCCATCGATAGGAACCGCCCAAAGGGCGAGCAGAAACTTCTGGACTGGGTGAAACCATACATCTCCGATGTCAAACGGTACCCCATCATTGTTGACCCCCGGCTCAAGGGACACTACAACCTCAAGTCCATGACAAAGTTGGTCGGCGTGGCGAACCGTTGCCTTGTCCGGCTACCCAAGTCACGCCCAAAGATGAGTGAGGTGTATGAGATGGTTCAGAAGATTGTCGACAGCATTGAGACCGGCATGCCACGTCCTCCTTTGCACTACCACGCCTCGGTTTCTGAACCAGGCGCAAAGCAGACAAAGAAAGGATCACTGAAGAGAAGGTTCCATGAATTCAAATTCGGTTGCCGGCAGATTGTATGGCGGGGCTGGAGGCCTGAGATCATAAAGACCTGCTGAGAAGAGGGTATCTCCTGCCTGTAATTTTAGCTGTTCATAGGGATAAGGTTCTTCCCCTGTATGATTCCTGTCATTAGGGTGATGTGAGTTCATACCAGGTGCACAGTTGCGTTGCAGTGTGCAACTTTTTATCTTGTAGTGTTCTGTGTAATACAATCCGAGCTGCAAGGTGGTGATCAATAGGTCCCTTGTGTTTTCAGTACAATTTCTGGCCTTTCTTCTTATGAACTCCTCTCTGGTGGAGTACTACTAATCTTGTGTGTGCAAGACTCGAAAACTGTCTTTTTTGTCGTGGAGAGGATTGCAGGGAATGATTCGGATTCAGGGAACATATGACCTGAACGACTGGATTGCCGCCGGCCAATCGGAAAATGCGCCTTATCTCAAACTCAATTTCGGAATGATCTGATGGTGGCGGCAACCGATGGCCGGTGGTACATGCCAGCCATTCTTTTGATCAGATAAGGCTCGGCTGCGCAGATCGAGACTGTCCAACTGGGAGAACAGAAGGTGCAGATGGCACATAGCAAACTAAATCTTTCATTCTTCGATCGGACGGTCTGCTTGACTGTTTGCTATCCAAGATGATCCGGTTTTTTCATTGTGGATTCTGTGCAAAGCATTGTGTGGTGGTTATATCAGTTGTAAAGTTTTCTGAAAGCTTTCCGGTGGTGGTCTCCTCCCGTTCCTATGTAGAAAGCACTGTGATTGGAAGCAAGGAATTCTGCACACTTCCCATTCCATCGTCAAACATCACCTTCTGCCCTTTTTTATGATATGATATACGTGTTGAGCAGAAGAAAAATTTTAAATAATCCAATTTTTATTCGAAATAACAGAAATATACGCACGCAAAATTTTTTACAAGAATGACCTCCAGTCACCTAACCTTTGGGCGATTGGAATCTATCACCCAACAGCCGCACAACACTCAGGCTGTCCATGCGCCGCTAGGTGACAGGTTCCAGTTGCCCGCTGAACGGCTCGGCGACTACGTTCCAGTCGCTAGACTGCTCGGTGACTACAAACAAACCATTTTTGCGTGGTAGGGAGACAATGTCGGTTAATCCATTTGTAATTTTTGTAGATTATGAATGATAGAAAATCTGTTAGATTGGCAATAACAGTTTGTGATCATCATATGTTGTTGTAGTGCAAGAAATTTTGTTAAAAAAAATTTAGGATGATTAAAATAACAATAATAGGTAAGTACGAAAGTAAGTGATATTACGATGCAACCGATATACATGAAGAACTTGTTTGTTCATATTGTTGGATGACTTGCTACGCGAATAATTGAATGCGAAAAGACAAGAAGATGCACTTGTCCGAATTAAAAAGACTTCATAATAAAGTTCAGAATAACACGGCGCGTAGGATTTGGTTACATGTATAAGAAAGAGCTTCAGGCACGATGCAACAAACCAAAGTATTCCTATGATACATATGCGTTTTTTTGAAATGGAACTAAATTCGACCTTCCGGGGACTAGTATGGGATGGCCCGACCTACTGTGTGGACCGGGGCCATTTTTCCTTTCTTATGAGCTCGACGTTGAACTCCTCGGCGACCTCTTTTGCCTTGGCCGCCACTTCTCTCTTTCTTTCCGCGCTCCCTCTCGTGAGCCTCGCGCTTCCTACGCGTGCACGCCTCAAGATAGGCTTTCGTCTCCTGATATATACATTCGGTTTAATCATCGTTGCGGTGCTCGTCCTTCTGGATCTTGCAGGCCCTTTTGACATTCCACTCATCGAAGTCGAGAGCCCACTGGTAACCCATATTATGTGAAGCAGATATTTTAGATAATGGCAAACCATAAATAGCAAAGATAAAGCCAAATGAGCAATAATATAAAATTAAACATATTTTTAGCATGTTAAGTTACTCAAAGTCATATTTTAGCCAAAGACATCTAAAAATGAGGCAAGCTATGTCAATAAACTAAATGGGGCCAAGAAGCTACAATTAAGTCAATTGAGTATAATTATTACATTTAACACTTGCTAAAATTCATTTTTGGTTTTATCTTAGCAAAATAAGTCCTGAACTAGGAGTCATCCATAACTGCCTCCTAAGTTTCAACCATTTTTCATAATTTTTATTTCTTAGCCATGTGTTAGATCTTAAACATTACTATGACCATCCCAAGCAGAAAGCTTAAAAAAGTGGTCTAGTCATCCAACACTCCCCATGAGTTTATGCCTAGTGTAATGGTAAGTTGTCTCATGAGAAAGAATTAGTGAGATCAGTTTTTTTGTACAAAAAGAGATTATTTTAATATTTTATTTTTAGTTCAACAATAAGCTACCCCTTAGTTCGTAAGCTATACCCGACTTAATCTGCAAAAGCCTAGGAGAAGTAAACTCATGTTTCAATAAAGAACTAGCATAGCTCAATCTAAAACTCAGTTTAGGTTAAAGACTTAACTTTGCCTATTTGACGTGGTATAAATCATAAAAGGATCACTCGAGCAAAACTAGTCAAAATATCTAACAAGATATGATTTAACTCAAGTTTCTCTTATTTAATAGAGCTAGCAGCAATCTAACATAAAAATATGGCAAAATATAAAGTAAGATATTATGTCACATAAAGATAATAGTCAAAGCTTTATGTATTTATATCACACAAGGGTCATGCTGGTCTAACCGACCTCTGTCCAACACAACCCGACGTGGCTCTCTTTTGGCACAACTTCTACATTATAAATTCAAATGTTATGAAACTTTGTACACACCTTATTTAAGTTCTAAAAAACCTATTCCACTCATGGATCAAAAGAATCCATGTCAAAATTCAAACCTTTTTGGGATTGAAGCAAGATTGCATCAAAACCAGGCAAAATATGAAAATGGTGAATATGACTTGCTCGTAGGCAGAGAATAACTAAGATGGCAATAGATATATTCTCACATATCACAACAAGCAATAACACTAAAAGAATCAAACCAAAAACCCTTGGATTATGAAATCACTTGGTAAGGCCAAAATCAAGCTAAACTGAGTTTTCTCATGAACTTGCTATCAAAGTGTCTAGATGGGTTGTGATTAATTTTCAGAGGATATCTTCATCTCTTATATGTCCTTGGTATAGCAAGATTAAGAAGAGGCAAGAAGAGAGGAAAAATAATCAAGACAAGAGCAAATCAATCGACACAAAGAGAGATTCATAGAGATGAACAAAGATTGGTATATTGCTACCTTGAGGATAAAGGTTTTACAACCACTCTACCTAGAAGACAAGAGAACATATCACAGCACTCAACTTCTCTTAAACCTTAACTCTAACATATGAACACATAGTCTCAAGAGAGAATGGTTAGATGGTTAACCACAAGTCTCCATCTAACCCGTTAATAAATGGGCTAGCAAGTCACATCTAACCCTTAGTAGATACTATCCACTTAGCTTAATGAGAAAACCTGATAACCCCATATACACTGTTTTAACTCACACACTACACTTTAGCACGATTTTCAAAGCACATAAGCCCAATCCGCTAAATCCTTAGTCTTAATCCAACTTGATCTTCTTAGCTTCTCCTTAACATAAACCGCTCTTCCAAACACCACTCAAGCATCACTGTTTTGATCCAAGATAATTTTCAGTATTTTGGCTAAACTATCAAAATACTCTTTCTTGACCTGGTCTTCTCCTTTCATTGTAAGCAATCGTCATGCTTTTCAGGTGTAGATGCATCACTGACTTGCTACGTGTCGGCAAGTCTCTTCTGTTTTGGTTCTACCGGACTAGTCCTCACTTGGACCAAATAAGCCACATGGAGCATCCCGTCGTTTGAACTTTCCTTCAATATTTTCTGTCTTTCTTGTGCCATGCTTAATCTCTTCCATCTCACACGGCATCCTTAATCGTTCTGGGCCTCAACTCCTCCGTAAACATAGCCTCAATCCCCACTGTTGACCATGGTTGACTCCAAGCGACCCTACACATCCAAAGACAAACAAATCGTTTTCAGGCACAAGTTCTTCACGTTAGCAGTAACATGTTTCATATAATCTATAACCACTGATCTAGGTCACTCAAACTCTTTCCATGACTCAAACCCCTCAAAACCAAAAACTGGTCGAACTAGATACTCCCTAGCTAGTCTGATCGGCATGGCCCACCGATCAGACCAGTGATGAACTCCGGTCTGGTCGCCTCCTCTTTGGCTAGTCTAACTGGCCAGTCTGAAACCATGCAAAAATCCAATAAAATGCTAATTCAATTTTCTCATCTTTCTAAATTGCAACAATTCATCGTAATATAATCCATAACTCTCTCGCATGATCCTTCATCATGTTTCTGACCTAGAAAGAATTATACCAACCAACCCTGTGCAGGCACATGGTTTGCCTTTGTCTGGTTTACACCCATCGCTTTGCCAATCGCAACTGATGGTGAAGTCTGCCTGCCTTGTGGAACAAATTCTCTAGGTAGCACGATTGCTCACCAGTCACTATTACAACTAGTTGGATTCGGATTCTCCTCTTCAACTAGAGTTGTACCAGCTTATGATTAATTGCAGCTTATGAATAGCACGAACGAAACGATAACATTCTCGCAAAAAATTAGAATCGACAACTTCTTGTCATCTGTCTGTATGATGTACTGAGATTGTTTGATTTCTAATCTGACGGCTCGAGCCTCTAGCAAGGGAAGAACAGTAGAGCACCCTAGCGTCCTAACGACGGTCTCTATCTGAATGTCGTGGCACCGTCGCCTATCAACGCCAAAAACGCGGCAATATTCATGCACCTTTTCATTTTTCAGTTTTATTTTATTTTTTCTCGCGTGATTAAGAATTAAAACCGTCCAAACCTCACTAAATTTGTTAGGTTCTGAAAAGTGAAATTTCAGTTCTCCATCCAATCGTCGTCATTCCATCTTGTAAAATGACAGGTCGTCGTCATTACTTGGACGTTTCTTTCTCATACTTTTTCCCTACCAGTCATATACTCGTCATATACTCGTACGTTACAACAGAAAATAAAACTTAGAAGTAAATATTATACTGCAGTTATATATTTATGTTAAATGCAAAAACTTGTGCATATATTGTACCTCCTCCTTTATATACACTAGTCAAGGGCCTGTGCGTTGCAACAGATCTCATAAAAAATATCATAAACTCTAAATTCTAGAAAAACAAAATATGGCGTGAATATTCCTACAGTCGCAATGGTAGCATAAGCAACATTTATTTACAATATAGATAGCATTTTTGCAAAAGAAAAAAGAGGATAAAAGTTCATTTCTCCAAAAAAAAGAGTTAAGAGTAGCATTACAAGTTTACAACAAACAGATATATATTTGTAGTGGGCGCCAGAATATCCAAATATTCAATTCTTCTTGAAGATATAAATGTTCTGAATATAGGTTTGCAATCCATTATATCCATCTAGTTAAGCAATGCCAGCATTCATTCTATAATCTCCTCTCTAATTCTTGAATTAGGCCCTGATCAATATGGCTTCAGCTTATTTTTGCACTATTCATAAATTTCGTCTTTTTCTGAACTTTTGGCTTTTTTTTAGTTTTTTTACCGGTTCTTTTTTTCCTCGTATTTGTTTACATTATACGTGATGGGCTAATATGTTTTTTCTATTTTTAAAATTTTTTAAATTTAATTATGGTAAATAAGCCTTTGTCAGCCACAGTGCTTTTTTCAGCTAGCTACAGTGTTTTCAGCCATAAGCCATGAGGCTTTCAGCCGAACCGATCACCACCTTAGAACTCAGTATTAAATCAGGCTGTCCCTAGGGCAGGGCAGTAGGGGCCCGCTAGGGGCACAAGAAACAGGGCCCAGCTCATGTTGAAAGCTTACTTGATACAGGTCTTCTAGGGGTAAAATTACCACCTAATCTCAAAAAAAAAACTCAAGCCTTTTCTATAGATCACAAGCTGTACCATGCAGGCCATCATATTCAAGCATACAAATTTGCAAACAACCCAATTTTTCTTTCAAGGGAGAATAACCAACCAAAACATGAGACAAATCATTATTACCAGAGTCCCACGGAAGAATAGCAACAAAATTATTATGCTCGGCTGCTAGTCTCATGATTGGTATATCTGACGGTTCAAGCAACATAATATGACACTGGGAACTTCTGATTTGGTTGTACATTGCAAGCAATCTTCAATTTTTGTGATTCAGTGCTGGGAGCATGGGACTGTCTTAAATAACAGCGCTTGGTATCCATCTCCAATTTCATATCCGTGGATGTGAAATGGAAGGAGAGAATAAGCTTTGATTTACAACATTGCAAGCAGATGGGCAACAAAATGGCGAACTTCATAGGAAATGTGAGCTGTTTATACCAAAGAAAATTTAGCTTGTTCCTTCGAAAAGTACATTGTAGGCAGTCTGATCAGTTAATACCTAGCAATCTACAGTAGTAGATTTTGACATGTTATACTGAGATAATCAGCTCTTGACAATGACAGTGTATAAAATCCTTCAATTAAGTTATGATACTGAATTTCTTACTCAAACATAGGTTCCACATAATGGAACACTTGCGGTAAGATTAATCCTGCAAACTTAGAAAAAAAATATTGTTGCAAGCTTATCAGAGAAGTGTAGGATATCCTACAGCTCCTCAATATTATGTAAAAGAGCTATACTCATGTGTTTCAAATTTATATACCCAGACAATTAACTGGATACTATATACCATCTTAATTATATTCCGTTGCAACACATGGACGTTGTAAATCTACAATAACCACGAAACAACCCTTGTTTTACATTTTCAGCTTTTCTTGACTTGATGCCCTAAGGGGTTAGCACAAAGCAGCTAGGTGGTAATTTCCACAAGATATAACCCTTTTATCAAAAGGATTAATGAATATATACAATGAAAACATTGACTTAATGCAGCTATAGCTTCATCATTGAATTAAACCGCATAAGTTCGCAATGTTATTCAATTTTGAACTCAATCATGTCTTAGATGAGTAAAATACGCAGTCTTAACAAGTGTATGCAGATACAAGCAAAATATCACAAGATTCCTGGTTTCATTGATATGTAAAATGTGAAACAGTTGACTTTTCATATATAGGAAAAAGCAAAGTTTGTCGGCACCAAAATTGCACACAGATAAGAAAGGCAAAGAGGCAATTTTATCAATGCTACAGGGTTCATTGTAAAAAACAATGTATGAGCATGTGGCAGCAGTGTATTGAGCTGCATTAGACAGAAAAGAATTTACTTCATTTGGTGTTTTCCCTAGCATTAGTCCATGGCAAAGTTTACAAAATACCCTTTTCTTTTTCTTTAAGCATAGGGTCCTTTGCGTATGTATACTTTATGGTTATTAAAACAAATGATGAAATTTCAACAATTCCAAACGCACAACAATTAGTCTCAAATGTATATAGAACAGATCAACAGCTATTGAAGTAGCAGAAGTAATGTTTAGATTATCTCTCACTTGCGCAGTCAAAAAGCAATCAATAAACATGATTCACCTTATCGCTGCACAAAATTTCCAAAAACAATGTGCAAAATGGAAGAGGTAACTGTATGTAAATACCCAACCTTTAGAAACAAGGGCATAGATCGAACAAACCACAATGTATTTATTCATCTTTTCTTTTGAAAGTAATATACTATAGATCGAACAAAACCACAGTGTACTTACACATCTTTTCTTCTGAAAAAAAAAACATTTACTCATCTTTTCTTCTGAAAGAAAACATACTTTCTTGGGCATTGTATAGAATACATGATGTGTGGATAAAAAGTAGCTGACAAGACCAACCTCGAGCACTCACAGCAGAATGCAACGATGTAGCAGCTGGAGCCCTCCTGTGTGACAGCGACGGCAAGTTTGGTCCCCTCGTCGAGCGAAATGTAGCCCGTGTGGGAGCGACAGTATGCTGACCAAGGAGACCATTTAATTTGGGCCTCCGGATTATGCATTCAACCCCACCATTCATTACCCCATAATATGCGCCATCCATGAATTGTGTCTCAATTAAACCTTGCATTAACAAATTAACAAAATAAAGTAAAATCAACCACACATTAGGGGAAAAAGGGCAAAAATCAAATCTTCACCCGCATGGCCAAGTCAGACAGCACAACATTAGGAAAAAATCGACCAGAAAGACCTCTGGCAATAGTCTATTATTAATATGAAGATATGTATCTAATTATTTCTAATATGAAGATACACATACAACTATTCCTAATATGACTACTACAGTCTACAGTGCACGAGGTACTGTTCACGTGCTACACCCCGCGAAATGCCCTGCAGGGAACATCCTCCTTTATCCTCTTAGACTTCCCCGGGCATCATAACATACATAATGTTAATAAAAAAATTTGTTTTGGTGCCATGTAAGAGCAAGTCCCCATTTGCGCAAAGTGTGATACTTGCATTGACCCATAGACCCAAACAGGTCAAACTTTTCACATTTATCTACTTATTTACACATTCAAGTAATATGTCTGTCTACCAAAATTCACAACACATTGCATAGCTGCATGACTGCATCAATTATACTAATTCAACAAAGAACATTGAATTTTGTATGTACACTTGTACTTAAACAAAGGTATCATCTGCACTCTGAATTTTAGTTGGAGGTGGTAAATAGCAGTTAACATGGCGGGACACAAAAGTGTACATACCCAAAATAGGCACACTATCTAGCAGGAACTGCACTTAATGTGTTTCATGTATCTATTCAACAAACTAACTTTGGGTCGTGTTTAACTCACTTAAATCAAGTTTATTTGGCAAAGGGGAAGTAAAAGAACAACAATAGAGATGAACAAGGAGCATACTTTGTAATGTCTGCAGCTGCTGCTGAGGCTGTAACATTTTCAGCTGACAAAAAGCACAGCAAGAGATTAAATAAATTACATTGAGAAGCAGCACATAGTCCCATATATGACTGTAATGACTAATGATGCCACATTAAAACAATTCTCATGAAACACAAGATTGCCCTTTAACACATGCAACGATTGACTATATTTTTCATTTCTTTCCTAAATTAGACATAGATTATTTCTTATGTTCCCTTATTAACCAAGGTTTGTGCGATGAATAATATAGATATAGTGGCATTGAATGTACCTTGTCATTAATCAAAATTTTCTAAAATTTCATGCAAGTCAATTATCCAGTTGCCAATTCAATAAGGGTATAATCAAATATCTCACTTTTTCCTTTTTTGCTTCCCCGGATGTTACACCAATAACCCATTGAGTCACTCAAGTTCAAACGGACTCAATTTCCCATGATAAAAGAGAACTATATGAAGTATGATCAGACATAAAGCTAATCTAAACTCCGTTTGATAAGAAAAGAACACTCTAAACAATATCGCGCATACCAGCTCCACCCGTGATAGCACCTCCAGCACTCTGCATAAGGTATACCGTTTTCAGACAAGTGCTACATCATAAAACATACAACCTAAACACTCCAAGAAGTGAAAGAACTGCTTGGCACTTACTCCCTGTGCGTAAATCCTCCTAGCCCCTTCCAGCTGCGACATCTCCGCGTCAAAGGTATTCACCATCTCCAGCACCTCCGGCGTGCTCACGAAGCGCACGAACCTTCAAGCACAAGCCAACCAAACACCTATCAAAATTCGATCTTTTCGACACCACCACCCAGAGAATCACCACATAAGCCAAGCATATCAAGAAACCTCTCGAGGGTGCCCTTGCTGAACCACGCAGCGCACCGCTCCAGCTGCAGCCGGATGGCCGGCGGCGGCGGTTGAGCCGCCGCCTGCTCCTCCGCCGCCCGCAGGTGCGCCACGAACGGCTTCACCGACCCCGACGCGATCTTCTCCGTCCACCCATTGCTGGACACCACCAGCTCGCACCTGCACACACACACCCAAAGACGACACCTTTAGCCCACAAAAATAGCACGAACACACCAAAAAAAAGTGAGATTTTTTCTTCAATTCGCAGATTATATCAAATATTCAACATCTACCACCCCCTAATATTCTCAATGCAAAGACGCGTACACTACTCCTAATATACTAATTCCATCACTACCACTAAATCGATCCGGATCGCAACAGCTTCGAAAAGGAGCGGCCATTACCGGGAATCTTCCTGTAGAAGGGGCAAGCTAGGGGCATCCTGACCGCCCCATCCTCCTCCGAGCCTCCCCACCGCCGCTTCCTACCGGACCAAGCACCACAAGGAGAAGGGGATGATGAGGAAGCCCTAGCCCCAGCCCGGACCCCATGCGAAGCCGCCTCCCGCTGCGGCTTCTCGATCCCCCACGCCTGGAAGAGGCTCCTCTGCACGAGCAAGCCGCTACCCTTTGCCTTCGTCCCAGAGGCCGCCTCCGGTTGGTGCGGAGGAGGGGCGCGCAGGGAGGACCAGTCGGTGCCGCTACGGTAAAAGTCGTCGGCGAGGCTGCTGGCGGCGGTGGCCGGGGAGAAAACGGGGAAGTCGTAGTCTTCGAGGTCATCCAGCAGCGCGGAGAACGGGGGGAGAGGACTCGGCAGCGGCGCGGAGGAGCGGGGGAGGAGGCGGCGGAGCGGAGGAGTGGGGGGAGGAGGAGGCGGCAGCGGCGGCGCGGAGTGGGGAGTAGGAGGCGAAGTCGGAGCGGAGGAGCCGGGGAGGAGGCGGCGCGGGGTGGGGAGGAGGAGCGAGGGCGGAGCGGCGGAGGGAGGGTAGGAGGCGAGGGCGGCGCGGCGGAGGAGGGAGGGGAGGAGGCGAGGGCGGCGCGGCGGCGGAGGAGGGAGGGGAGAGCGGAAGAAATGAGGTGGGGGGGAGGCAGCCGCACGGGACTCGGCGGGGGAGGCAGCGCTGCCAGCGCACGGGTTTCGGGGTGGGGCCCACATGTCAGTCAGAATGCACCAAGAAGTGTAGGATGCACCATCAGCTTGAACTCCTCTTTTTAAGGAGTAGAGATGTATAATATGATTTGCATGCCAAGCATTTTCCTTGGTTCATGGATAAGTTTATCTAGCTTGTGGTACAATACAGTATCAAAAAAATGTCATACACATTAAACCGACAAATTAACAATGCTAACTACTCCCATGTTCATTAATATTTGTAAGTTCGAACCACAGTACCCTGCCATCCCCCTAGACATGTAAAAGGGAATCTAACAAAAGCGCAAAACATTGGAAAAATATGGTATTAGAGCAACTCCAACCGGTTCTTTATCCCGCTCTTCATTGTATATTTACCTAATATGACTCAAGAAATAGACTCCAACCGGTTCTTTATCCTCCTCTTCATTTTTATCGAGTCGCTATTTTCTCCCGGCCGCTAGCTAGATTTGGCGAGCGCCTCCTCACTCGCTTCTCAAATAGCTAGGCTATTGGAATGCTAACTCAAATAGAGAGTTGAAAATAATAGCTAGCCTCTTTATCCTAGGAAATAGAGAGGGAGAAATGACTAATATGATGGAGTTGCTCAGCACTTACAGTTTCCTTCTACTTGCAATATTTTTATAGTAACATTTTTAATGTATTATTGTCTCTTTTCCTTGTGTAAGAGTTTAATGTATTTGACAAGCTTGAAACACCAACCAGCGGTGTCAAGCTCGTCATCCTGGATCGGCTCACGGCCATTGCTGTCATAGAACAAACACTGCTCCGAGATCGCGTGCTGGATCCATGTCATCCTGATTATGATCTGTGACCCTACTTTTTAAGCCTGCCTCCGTTTTTTTCTTCTTGTCCTCGTGAGTTTCTGTCTCTCAGAAACACTGAAAGTACAAGCTTGTGCATGACCCCTCTGTTCCAGCTGACATCTCCGGCCGTGTATGTAGTAATCAGAGATCGCGAAAGAACAGCAAGAGGGTATGTATAGTCGGCAAAAAACCTACTCAACTTTCCGGTCAGGTATGAAATGAGCATGAAGCTAGGTTTGCTTTCCTGATCTAAAACATAATAAGCAGGGCACGCAAATTATTAAAAAAAATATATATTTTTGCTAACTGTTCCCATGAACAGCCATGGAAAGAGATGGCCGGCCGCGGAAAAGAGGAACAGTTGTATGGAGAAATGGCGGGGCGGAGCGACCATTCTTCAGACGAGTCTCCAACACGTGATCTCTTGCTCTTGCATATGGGGGTTGGGATTCTCGAGTTATGTCAAGGTTGAGATTTCGAGGTTAATTGCCAAGTTGACCAGGGCTCAGGGTCCGGTTGCAATACAGAATTTGTCTTTCTTGAACCCTACATAAATTAAACTGATTTCTATAAAATTTATGAAAGACTTACAATAAAACTATTGCGTTTCAAATGCGACCTAACTTTAAGGCCCCGTTCGGTTGGGCTGAAAAACTGTGGCTTATGGCTGAAATTGCACTGTAGCGACTGCAATATTACTGTAGCTGAAGGTGGCTTATTTGACGTAATTAAATTTAAAATTTTTTAAAAATAGAAAAAAAAATATGCTAGCTCATCACAGATAACACAAACGAATACGGGAAAAAAGAACCGGAAAAAAGCCAAAAGTTCAAAAAAACGAAATTTATAAATAGTAAAAATAAGTCAGAAGTCAAAAGCTAAAATCGAAAGGGGCATTACAGAACCCAACCTTACTATTTTTCCCCCTCTCCCAAGGCCCAAGCACAGCATAGAATTTGACCTTGATGTTTCAGGACAAAAAGAGATTGGGACATTTGGCCTTTTTTTTGTTGCCCATCACCATGACCGCGGGAAGAGCCAAGCTCCAGTTGGACGCATATGGGGACGTGGTACGATCCGCGGGGCCCACCGACTGACAACCGTCAGATGCCGAACAGAGCGCTGAGATTCCCTCGGAACGCGAGCGGGTGCGCCACTGGCCTGCTGGTCAAGTGGGCCCTCATCCGCTGACGCGATTCCGATGGTCGAAATGCCCTTTCGCGTTTCCAACCCTCTGCTTTCTTCGAAATACTAACCCCTACGTTCTGGAGAATGAATAATATCCACTGAAAGAAGTGGTTTTACAAATCCCATATGAACGGTGGGAAAAGTAAAACAGAGATATATATATATATATAAGATAAAAGTAAGAGGAGTAGGGTACAGAACACACACGTGATCTCCTGCTTTATCTCCGGAGCAAGAAACCAATTCAAAAAAATTAATATTCATATTAGTTTATAACTTCTTCAATCAAAAGCCAGAAACACAGCCTGAACATACCCTTAGTTCTGCTACCAAACCAAATGCAGCTTGCATGATTGAATTTGACACACCAAACACAGTACATAGATACCTTCAGTTTATGAATTCATTCATATTCCTTTTTGCATCTCATGTATTACCGACCAGTACGGTGCGTATTTTAATACACTGGTACGCACACGTGTTAACTTGATCTACGGCGGTAGCATTCCTTTATCATGCAAATCATGCGAAGTTGGAAAAGTTTTGCTTCTTTCTCTCTTCATATGCATGGCCCTGATCAACTCGGCTTCGGCTTCTGACTTCTAGCTTATTTTTCACTATTCATAAGTTTCGTTTTTTTCTAAACTTTTGGCTTTTTGTTGAGCTTTTTTGCCGGTTCTTTTTTTTCCCGTATTTATTTGTATTATACGTAATGGGCTAACATATTTTTTATATTTTTAAATTTTTTTAAATTTAATTATGCTAAATAAGCCTCTGTCAGCTACAGTACTTTTTTCAGCCAGCTACAGTGTTTTCAGCCATAAGCTATGAGCTTTTCAGCCGAACTGATCACCACCCTAGTAAGACATGTTTATATATGGAGCAATAAAATAAGAATAAGTACCGTTTAATGCATAAATATGCCTTGTACAAAGTTGAGTGAGAGCATAAAAATATTGTTTGTGTCGTGCAATCAACAACAGTCAGATGATTATCATGTCGTACGCACCACACCTTCAAGCAAATCCGATGCCTTTGCCTTGTATAAAAGGGCATTTTCTTTTTCAAAAGCCACTAGCCGCCCATGCCGCCGTACTGGCCACACCGCTAAGCTTTTTCCTGATTAGAAGAAAGACACGTCATACGCACATTTGAGTGCATCTCTTTAAGACATACCTAAAAAAAAATTAAGAATAAAGATAAATTCGTTTCCTCTCCGTTACCTCATAAAATTCCCATTAAAGTATATTCACGTGTGTTTAAAGCGGACACCAGTATTTGAACCCTCGTAGATAAATTCATATATCCGTAACTTTACTATTTTACCAAGAAGTGGTTCTCCTTACCGTAATACTTAAGTTTTATTCTTTTCAGCTTATGTCTTATATCTTCTTTTGAACGAACAAACGAGATGGCTTCTCCGTCGCTTTTTTGAAATAGTTTATCAGGATAGTTTTTTTCGAAACGGCTTATTAACTTATCGGCATTTAGTTCGTTCACACAAATACTCGTGCTAGGATAAAAAAGAACTATTAGCCGCAGTCACAAAGAATTCACCGTTGTTCCCTTTGAATGCTTGTGTTTCTGATTCCGCAACACGTCCCCCTTACCCCTATTTCACCATGTGGTTCCTGCCCATGTTTGCAGTGTATCGTCTCCATGGTATCAAGTGGTGCTACTATAGACGCTACCGTCGTCCATCCCTTCTACCCAGTGCTCAAGGTCAGATGGACAGGTCAAAAAAACGAAGGGATTGATCATTGGTGCGCCATGACACAGAGTCAACGAGCTCTCTCTCCGAAATAATATGCACCACCATTAGTATTCCCCGAGGCTAGTATTTTGCCTAAACAAATATTGCCCCTCAATTTGGCTTCAGCTTCTGACTTCAGCTTATTTTTGCACTATTTATAAATTTCGTCTTTTTCTAAACTTTTGTCTTTTTTTGAGTTTTTTTACCGGTTCTTTTTTTCCTCGTATTTGTTTACATTATACGTGATGGGCTAATATGTTTTTTCTTTTTTTAAATTTTTTTAAATTTAATTATGGTAAATAAGTCTCTGTCAGCTACAGTGTTTTCAGCCATAAGCCATGAGGCTTTCAGCCGAACCGATCACCACCTTGTTATCTAGCATTTTGCCTAACTGTGTGCAATAGTGGAAGAAATAGTTGCAACATAAAAGGGAAAAGATGTAAGCTGCATAGCGGTTTTTTCTTTCAATCGATAACCAAATAATTTGATCCTAACTCACTTGAACAATCACTTGTCCTTTGAATCAATCTACAGTATTGTCGTTTTGATCAATTTACAGTACATGCTTCAACCTGCTTCTGTTTTCTCAACAAATACGAATAGAAGGTCAACAATGCCGTAAACAATTTTGAAGAGGCGTCCTCGTGCTGCCACAAGATCAGAAGATCATCTTGCTCACTCCAAAGGGTTTGTTAAAGCGACAAGACTGCAGGGTTCTATCCACAAAAATCCGCCCCCATGTCACAGTTACTATATGGAACTAAATGTCAAATATCCTCTGCCGTTGCTGCTATATAGACACCCTCATGGCTTTACTTTCATCAGCCCAGGCAATAGTTCTGTTCTTTCCGAGTTATAGTTTATGGTTCTACTGAACAAATAAATATAATGATTTTTTTATTGTTATTAACTTATTAATATTTATCATAACAGTCTTTTTAAAACGATTTATCGATTTATTTATATTTATTTTATTTATATAAATACTTATGATAAGACTAAAAGTCATTAATCATAAAAAAAAACACACCGAACATATGCCTCAACGTGGGAAGACCAGCAGAAGCCAACTCCTGATGGAATCTTTGCTCCAAGCTGCTAAGCAAGCTTTGCTCTGCTCACATGCCAAATGACGACAGCTACGTCGCCACCATACCGCTGCGGCGCTGCTATCTTTTCTTTTGCACGGCTGTGACCGCACGCCTGCACCGAGGCAGCGACGCTAGGACTGGACTGTTCACCATAAAATTGTCCCCAAAGTTTTCCTTTGGGATTCATGTGATCGGTTAGACTGTGACTTATAATTTATTTCGACTGTAGTTTGTTAAAATTATACTGTAGCTGAAGGTGGTTTATTTGGTATAATTAAATTTAAAATATTTTAAAAATAGAAAAAATGGGTTAGCCTATCATGTGTAATGCAAACGAATACGGGAAAAAAGAACCGGTAAAAAAACTCAAAAAATCTAAAAAAATCAGAAAAAGATGAAATTTAAAAATAATAAAAATAAACCAGAAGCATAAGCCAAACAAAGCTCCGTACTTAGAAACACAAGCCGCATGCCTGCCAGCCCAAAAATTAAAGAAGAATAATAAAAAAATCTTCTTCCCCTCTTCTCCTTCCTCCGTCTGGCTCGCGCTCGTTTCAACCCCCTCTTCTTTTCCCCCTGGCCACTCCCGGCAACGCTATCGAATCGGACCCTCCCTCTCCGCCCTCCTCCTCCTCCTCCTCCGCGCTACTGGATTGGCGTGGCGTGGAGGTCCATCCCATCGGGGCTTTGCTTGGATGAATTGATTCCTTCCTTCGTTGGTAAGGAATCCCTAGCTTGCTTGGATTGACTTCTTCTTTCGTTTCGTTGGTAAGGAAGCCCTAGCTTGCTTGGATTGTTGTTCTGTCGTTTTGTTCCGGGGGATCATTTCCTTTCTCTGCTGCGAGCAATCAGTCAATCTAATCTAAATCCTTTTCCCCCTATCCAATCCAATACATGCTGTTTGTTGCCGATTTCTTGCCTGCGTGGTGGTGGAGTGCTAGATTTACTACTGAGTAACACTTTATAAATTTTCCTAAATTTTTGGGGGTACCCACGTTAGGTTCGCCCCTGGGCAATAATATTGGGTTAGGTCTTTCAATCAGTTTGCAACTAACCAAAAAGCTTTGAACTTGCATGTTACTAGGTTGTTATTTTGTTGCTTAGAGCGATAAGAAGATATAATATGATCGTGGTCCCTGGAGGATTGTGTATTGATTTGTTAGTTGTCTGCAATCTGTCATTCTTATCACTGCTAAATAATATATTACACATTAATGTGATGATGATACCAAATCATTCATTTATGTTAAATCTCACCAGATACTTGCCTTCGAGGCAATCAAGTGAAGTTAGCTGTATATCAGGCATTGCTTTCCCCGCGTTTAGTGTTAATGCGCTAGTGCTAAAATCACTGAATCTGCTTGCTAGGGCAGTGTTTTGACGGAGAACTTGAGTTCAACGGATGATCATGTGCGAGAAAGATCAAAATTTCCACTGGGGTTACGACCTATTCCGTGACCCTTTTGCTCCTACCGGGTACTATGGACCTCCTAACGGTTACCATGATGGCAACTATTGTGACCTTCCTTATGCTAGAGGTAGTTTTGAGGAATATCATGCAAGTATTTGTGCAACGCCATGAGAAAGGAAGGCAGTATTCCTCATGTATATATTTCTGGTGATGCAGATGCATCACATCCAGACGAGATGCATTTGCATTCTGCTGCACTTACGTATGATTTGTACAACAACCCATCAGCAGGCATCTACCACCCTGGTAGTGAAAATATCCATAATCTGATTCAACGTTTAACTCCCCCCTTTTTTGCTCCCCCCCCCCCCCCCCCCTAATGTTTTTTCGTGCGTTGCAGGAAATGCTGGTGAGCATGAGCACGAGGTTGTCTATATAGAACCATCTAGTTCCTCTTCATGCCCTGGCAGTGACGACTGTTTTGCAATGGAGGAAGAAGTTGGGAAGAGGTTTTACCCCATGGTCCCAGTTCCCGTGAGTCTATTGATCCTTTCAGTCCAGGTTTTTGTGATTTGCTTCGTTAACCACCAGAAGAAAGGAAGTTTGCTTCTAAGGAAGCTTGGAAGAACCCACCGTTTGTTTCACTCACCAAAGAAAGATTCATTAAGAAGTACCTACTAAGCAATGACTAAAGTAGCTAAGATCATTGTCAAAATACCTGTATATGTTAACATATAGCTAAAATTTCATTCGAAAAATACATCAATATCTCTGTCAGCTACACCACTGAGCTTAAATGCCATTTGACTTTAATAAATGATGTGACAGCAAATTCTTCCAAAAGTCTTTAGATACATTGTAAGGCCAATTAAATTTGATGGTCTGGGTTAATTAATGTCTTGGAAAAATTACCCAACATCCAATTGAAAAATTGTGGCTACCAAGTTTTGCTTATACAGCTGCGAAAGTTGACTCCCTTGTACCATCATGGACACACATTATTATTTGTACCTTAACTGTCTTAAAAAAAGAAAACAGGGAAAGGTAGAAAGAGACTAGTTTGGTTTGAGCACAATTGCAAGTTAAAGGCTTACAGCTGCTATCTGTACAGTCAGTCTTGGAGTGTTTTTTTCTTTTCCAATATTCTTATTGTTCAGAAGGAAATGAACCCATCGTTATTCGTGAATGACTGCTGCGTCTGTTGTTAGCTTCCATTCAACTACATTCTCAACTCTGGTTAAATAATTTGTTTTTGCTTTGTTTAGCATGTACCTAGAATTAATGGGGAAATTCCATCAGTCGACGAAGCCACCATGGACCATGACAGGCTGACAGAAAGGTCTTTCTTTAGTTTCAGTTCTAAGTGAGCCTTTTATGTTAGAACTCATATGCAAGTCTCACATCTCTCTGGGCTCTGTTTGTTAGTAAAATGCTATGTAAGCATCACAGTTTGTAATGGATCAAATTATTAACATAAGGCTGATAATGTTTCTTTCATACATTTGTTTATGTAAGATGGTCCAGGTGGAGTTCTTTATTTTTTTCATTCATGTAATTTTTGTAGGTTGAGGCTGTATGAACTAGTTGAGCACAAGGTGAACGGTGATGGTAACTGTCAGGTTAGTACCATCCTCACCTGAATACTTTGTTTTCCCCTTTTTAACTGTTCACCTACTTTTTTCTCACAGTGAGCTCTGTATTTCTTTTTTTTCTGCTTGTTTTTATCTCTGTTTTGGCGCATGGTGATCCCATACTGTGAAATTTTAGTAAAATAAGCATGGTGGGCTTGAAAATAATATGTGCTTATTCACTGGGGTTATTCCATCATTACAGTTATACATGTGTTGTGAAAGCCATAACCAATTGATGCTAATCTCATGTTCTTAATTCCCCAGTTCCGGGCACTATCAGATCAGCTGTACCAAACTCCCGACCACCATGAGTTTGTGAGGCAGCAGATAATTAACCAGGTAATCAACAGTATTAATCTTTGTTTCGTGATCCCTAGTCTCTTTTATTTGTCATTCTTCCATCTTTTGTCTGATAAATAATCCCTTCCAGCTTAAAGGTAACCGTGATGCCTATGATGGATACGTCCCCATGGCATATGATGAGTACTTGGAAAAAGTATCACGGTATGTTGCACAGTGCATCAAATGTATATGACTAATACAAATTAAGCGCATGCGATTGCTTACCTAACTGACGTTTTAGTGGATAAACTAACAGAAGTGGTGAATGGGGAGACCATGTGACTTTACAGGCTGCTGCTGACAAGGTGTTTATATTATCTCTCTTCCTGTTGTCTTACTTATGGCATATCGCATTTTTTTGTCATTCTAATGTAATGCAACAATCCGATGCAGTATGGAGTGAAAATTTTTGTCATGACGTCGTTCAAGGATACATGCTACATCGAGATCCAGCCTAAGATTCAGAAGTCCAACAAAGGTATATATGCATATTTTTCTTCTTCCAAGTGGATGGTCGTGATCATAGTGTGTGGTTGCTGCTCCATTTGGTAATTAAAACTTTATATCCTACTGTTTTCTGCTTGCAGTGGTGCTGTTAAGCTTTTGGGCAGAGGTTCACTACAACTCCATATATCCGCAGAACAGTGAGTAGGCCTGCCATTGGCATACATGCAATGCATGCCCGGTCTTCGTCGCCAACGTACGCAACCGACATTACATGTTGACACTGCAGTCTTTGTCCCAATAATAACTGCTCAAGCCTTTTTTTAAAAAAAAATTATTTTCTGTCTGGTTGGTGAACAGATGCACCGAGGTTGCAGACGACGAAGAAGAGATGGTGGCCGTTCTCGGACCACCACCACCACCACCATTGATGACGGAAAGCCTCGGCTTGGCGCATCTATGGTGGTGCTTGGGCATGCCAAGATTTTCCTTGTTTCTTTCGTTAAGATGACCCGGAGGCGCTCCCCTGGGAGCATCAACTCATCATCACCATATCCTGATATCGGTCTGATAAAAGGACGACGTTATGATTATCATTAGATAATATAGATACATGGAATGAATAAGCATGAAATTGGCCCCGTACGTATGTTACATAGCTGCTGCTGCTGCTGCGGGGCCTGTGCGTGTGCCTTGTATTACTCGTGTTTTGTATTTACAAAAAGTTTCGCCGGAATGAGGCTGCCGACAATTATTATTCATTCATTCGGGAAGAATGATTTGGTAATAATCATGATGATAATTTGGGTTAGGACTGAGTTGAGTGCCCGATTGGCTGGGTGAGCTCTTGCGAGAAGTGCGGGCGGAGGATTTCCATGGACGTACAAGCACGGCCCATCTGGAGGCCCACAATGTGGAGTCTGTCTAGCATAGGAGGCACTGCAAACTGCGTAGATGATAGAGCCTGAAGCGACCCCTTCGCCTGTGTCAAATTAGCAAAGCGCGTGAAGTGACGGACTTTGACAGGAAGGCGGCCAGCTGCACGAAAACGTATGTGGCGCACCCGCACCGCTGCTGAATTCTTCTTCTTCCCTCCTCCTGAAGAAAAAGAAATTAATGTCAAACAGACACACTAATTAATGTCAGTATATATATACACGCCACTACTAGTCTCTAGTCTACAAGGACGGCGGTGCCGAGTACGCCTTGACCGACTGACCATTTCCTGCATGCAGATTCGGACTAGCTAATAAAGTAGGCTAGGAGCTGGTCCATGCCATGCATCACTTTCGATGAGTTTTCCGGGGATCAGGGTCTGTTTGGGAAAGCTCCACCAGTTCCAGATCCACGAAAAACAACTTCACTCCACGAAATTTTACCCAAACGCTCTAGCTCCGCGAAATCTGGATCCACCAAAATCATGGATCTGAGGGCCAGATCCATAGATTTCATAGAGCTCCTCAAAGGGTGCTCCACCGTGGAGTTGGGTGGTAATTACCCCACCAATGCCACTGGTTACACACTCCATCCCACCAAAAGTGGACATTCCCACCAAAACCTCAATTTCGTGGATCTGGAGCTGCTGTACAAGCTAAACACTTCATGGTGGGATCCCAGATCCACGGTGGAGTTGCTGCTCCAGATCCACGTTTTCAGTGGTGGAGCTCTCCCAAACTGGCTCTTAGGGCTTGGTTTTATATAATAACTAGTTTTTAAATAAAATATTTTTTTAAGATAAAATTTATAAAAATCGATTGCAATAAATATTACTCTAATTTCATATATATATCAGTCAAAATAGCATGTTCTCGTGAACTAACAAAATTCGAAATTTTAAACCAAAAAATCTAAGCCACCCTCACCCGAATCATTCTAGCGGCGGTGCACGTTGCGTGGATCCCCTTTTGTTTTGACCATCCACGCACTACAGCTCCAACAACAGTACGATTACGATCGAGAAGAGAGCATTTCCTCGTATGACGCGCGCGGCCGTGTTTCCAGGGTTCAGCTCTGACTTTGGGCCTGGGCTGAGTCCTGAGTCCATTCCTCCCTCCATGTTTCTTAATCAGCTGGCACAAGCAAGCAAAAGAAAGAGAAAGAGAAAGAGAAAGAGAAAGAGAGAACGATTCTCATTTCTAGCGTACCTGCAGAGTGTCAAATGGTAGCCAACCGCACACGTGTCGTCCCATCTCAATGCACATCAGATCTTGTTGCCTCCTATCTCCGCCGTCCACTGCCTCTTTTAATCTTGGCCGGTAATGCATATGAAACGAATGCTGCAATTTATTCGTTCCGGCACCAAAAAGGCACGAACAGGAGCCGCAATATTCCATGATTGCAGTCCATCGCGAAAGCGCATCCTACGTACGTGCTGCTCTTGATGCCCTACTCTGCTTTTTTTTTCCCTTTCTTTTTACTCCTCCCGTCACACATATACGTGTCATTGTGGAACGTAATTTTCATCACTAATTTATATTATTTATAAAATCTAATAAAATTATAATATCAAGAAAGAACTTTTCAATATAAATCTATACATATAATTTTCATGTATTCATTCTAAATATTTAAAAAGATATCAATAGTCAATTTTTTTGAAAGTTTGACTGTATACAACCTAAAATGACATATATTTATGATTGGAAGGAGTATTTTGTTTTTATCGCAATGTTCTCCATTAATTCCTTTTCTTTTAGACTTTGCGTCGTCTTCAAGCTACAACTTTGCCCTGCAATTTCTATGGGACTTTTGCTGCTAGTGTAAACCGGCAAGTTTATAAGGATTGTTTGTGGGAATATTTTTTGACAATAAAGCCGATAGCACAGCCTTTATATGGCCAATCTAAATACCACCTCCAATCATAAATACTTGTTGTTTTGGATATTGACACGGTCCCAAAATGCAACTTTGACCACTAATTTATATTGTAATATATTTGTAAAACTTAATAAAACTATAGTATTATGAAAATACTTTTTGAGACAATCTATTTATATGTTTTTTATATATCCAATCTAAATATTTAAAAGATATTCAGAATTTCAAAAGCTTAACTACACACGTCCTAAATCTATGTGTATTTGTGATCAAAGGAGTACTTGCACGGATGATTTTTTTATGGTCAAATCTTAATAGACACATAACCATGCTAATCTCCAAGGCATAGGACGGATGGAGCAGTGGCTTCCTTTATAAAATTGCTTCCTTTTGCTTGCGGAAAGTTTAACTAATCTAGTTATTCTTTGGACGTGATATTAAGCCACCGCCTATTGTTCTCTCGAATCTGAGGTCTGAACACATCTTCTCATACGGCTCCAAGATAACAGAATACTAGCACGTACTACTAGTAGTTTATTTAGCAGCTTGATTACTTGTTGATCCCTTTAGTGAATGGAAAAGTAGAGAGCAGGAAAGATTCAGAGACAAGAGTAGAAGAAGAAAGCACGGCAGAAGAAGAAGCCCGAGTGCGGCCCCACTCAACGCGGCCACGTTGTGGTGTGCTAATTTGGGTTTAAATTTGCGGCTTTTGGTTTTTTGTTGTTTGAGTTTTTTATTATAGTTGTTAATAACTTTTCAGCGTAATTAAATTTTAAAAATAAAAATGTTATCCCATAATAGACAATATAAACGAATTGTTGAAAAAACGATAAAATAACTTAAAAATTAAGAAGTTAGAACCAAAAGCTAAAAGCTAAGCCCTTTTTGGCGTGCCCCGGAAGGGGTCGTTACTAGGCACCTGAGACCCACCATAAACATTTCATCTCATTTCCTTTTTTTTCTTATTTATTTTTGACGGAGAGACTAGAGTAGCCTTTTTTTCCTTTCGGCTTTACAGTACTAGTACTAGTATTTTGCTGGGAACGCTATTCGATGCGAAATGTCGCCAAAAGAAAATGTGTGTGAGAGAGAGACTCATGATGTTAAGGACAAAGGAAAGGAGATGCCTTCTTATTTATTTACAAACGGAGTTGTTTAATACTAACTACGTAAGCGTAGCGTCACGCCGCGCTAGTTACCGTGTGGATCAAAGTAAAAGAGACGATAATTCGTGAGGCGTTTCTTAAAAAAATCGAGGACGCATGCGTAATTTCGAAAAAATCAAAGAGCTTTTTCGCAAAAAACCAAGGACCTGTACGTAACTAAACAAGGACCTATACATAATTTTGGAAACCGCGGGCTGCTATCGGTGAAGTGGAGGGTGCTTTCCGGAAAAAACCTAGCAGGACCTGTTTGCGAGAACGGATGACCTCTACGCGATTTCGCAAAATACAGGAGCTTTTTCAGGAAAAAAAACGTGACGTGGCACAGCTTCCCGACCGGGGAGTCCCCCAACTTTAATATACGGAGTATTAACAAATTTCATAGCGATGAATGGAGAAATTTTTTATTCCTACAGAAATTAAACTGTTCTCCATAAAATTTCTGACGTTCCGAACGAAGGCTTAGTTTGTAAGTCACCAAAGGAAGAAAAAAAAGAGGGAAATATCTCAATCTTGTGTTATACTATAGGGAACTCAATTCTGAAAGATTATCCACCGACGCACATGGGACTCAAATCCTGGGCCTATTCTTGCAGTGCCACGCTATATTGCTAACTATACTACTGACAATTAGTATAAGCTAGAAACCGTGCCGAATAATATTTGAATTAAAAGATCTGTCTCGTCCCTATCGCTGCACGTAAACAAGAGTGTTCGTTCGTCACGTACTGCAGCTGCAACGGAGCTGCCGCATCCAAAGTTTTACTTTGTGCTTAGCTCTCACATGGGAACAACCAAGCATACATTGACTTACGAGAACAAAGCAACCGCTTACCTCATGGGTCTGTTTTTCGGACTATAGCTTATACTTTTTAGATCTAACATAAATACTCATACGAACAAATCGAAAGTCAATAAGCCATTTATAAAAAAAAATATCCCGATAAACCGGTTCAAAACGGTGGCGAAGAAACCGTCCCGTTTGTTTATTCGAAAAAGTCATAAGCTATAAAGAACATGTCTATAGCTTTGATTTTTTTTTGGCTTTGGCTTTTTCGAAAGTTAAAATAAATAAGACGGTTTTTTCAAAATAACTTTTTCAGCTTACTGGTGCATGCGCTATCTACATCAACGTCTCCACTGTTTGTCACCGTCTCAAAAAAACATAATAAAAAAAATCATTTGTCACAGACTAAAAGAACAGAACAGGGCGGTATGTTTTACACGATGCCATGCGTATGTAGAGGACAAATGCACGGGACTAAAATATATGTTTCCTTTGTGGAAGACTTAGCTAAGTATCTAGAAAAATGCAAATCATGTACTCTATATGTTTGAGGTCCTGCTCATTAGGATCTGGGTTTCTGGTTTTTAGCTTATTTTTTACTATTTTTAAATTTTATTTTTTCCTAAATTTTTGGCTTATTTTGAGTATTTTTGCTGATTCTTTTTTCCCATATTCATTTGCATTATATGTGATGGCTAACCCGTTTTTCTATTTTTCAAATTTTTTAAATTTAATTATGCCAAATAAGCCACCATCAGTTACAGTGTAATTTCAGCCAGCTACAGCCATCACATGCTTTCGACGTTATTCCCATAGTCATAGTTAATTAGTATTATTTAGTTAGTCCTAATTAGTGTTGTTTGTATTTAATTGCTAAGGACAATAGTAATGAATCACTCATAATTTTTTTGGACAGGTAATCAAATTGTCAGTAATTAATGAATTATTCATATATAATTACATGTACGTAATCACTAACTTGTATTATTTTACTGTCATTGTCAATCTTCGCACTAAAATTTGGTCTATCCCATTTATTGGAAGGTATGACGTTACCGGAACTTCTCGAACAGTTCTACGATAAGAACCACCGGTGCCACTCATGGATGACGGGTGACACATCTGGCCCTCGGCCATTCAAGCTATGGGGAGGGAGGGATCATTGAGAGCTGGATGAGCGCTACGCCTAATCCTGCGGGCCATGGGCTTGTTGCTCTTTACAAGGCAAGTTTTCATCGGATGCCAATTCATCATCGATGACAGCCTACTTGCGGCATTGGTGGACAGGCGGAGGCCTGAGACACACATATTTCACTTTCAATAGGGGTGAGATGACAATCACTCTGTAGGACGTCTCGTTCTTGACCGGTCTCCCTCTCCGGGGTGGCGCATTTGTTCCAGCTCCTACACCTACAAACTGGAAGGAGAGGCTGGCAGACCGGTTCGGCCTGCCTATCTCGGAGGGTGCTCGTGGCGTTCCCCATACTTGGCTGAAGAATTTCATTGTGTGCTTGCAGGATGCACCACTCGAGGTCATCAAGGGCTGTGTGACACTTGCCAGCGCGGCACTGCTGATCACCCCAACATGTGCATGTACTACGTGCTCCTACAGCTGTGAAGTTGGGAGCACTTCCTTGTTAGGCGTCCGACCATCGTGACGCCAGTGCACCCATTCGGCGAGTTCACTGACCTGATAGACGGGCTCACTATAGGCTTCCGATGGACTGGTGCCCGTCATGACCTAGCGAGTCTGGCCAGCCATCGCAATCTACCGAGTCTGCCCAACGTCGTAGTACTAACCGCCGATCATTCACGGGCCGTATCGACGAGGAGGTAACTTACGTACAAACCTATGTTTTATTTTCCTGTTAGGCATTACGTTCCACTAAGATCATGTCGTTCTCTCACCATAGGTCCATCGTCGAGATACATCACTTTTGATGTCTGCACCACCTACACAGACTACTGCTCCCCATCATTCATCTTCGCTGCACATTTGGGAGGTATGAGAATCGCACCCGGGATATTTATTGTGACTAACACTGTTTCATCTTGCAACCTCCATTTCAACGTGGGGGTGACGTCGAGTCCACCGATGACGATATGGGCCTCCCAAGTTTGGATACTTTCGGTGGGCAGAGCTCCTCTGGCTTCATTGCCATGTCGTACAGTCAAGACGAGAGCTCCTTCACACCATGAGGGATATTTTTAGAGTTTTTCATTCACGACATTATTTCTGGCGGCTCGCAGTTTGGCATGTTTTAGTTGGAGGGTATTGACCCTTACCAGACCCAACCTGCTGTACGTGAGATTACTGGACTACTGCTGGCCACTGGGCAAACGGAACGGTCTTCATACCTCCTCCGAACCGAGACGCAACCTCCGGACTAGCTGACGTACCCCACAGGACATGCTCGTGCTCAATGAAAGACAAGGCTACGCACGGGGAGGTAGACGCGGCGAGGAGATAGCATTAGCTCAGATGGGTGAGCTATATTGTATCCCATACGATATGTTTTTTGTACTATTATATGTACTTCTACAAATATTTATAATGTATGAACTGCAAAAGATGCCAGAGCATCGTTAATTTCAAGATTAAATTAACATGAATCAATGTGGCAAATTTGAAGCACATAAAATTCACAAACAATTACAAAATTACTATGACTATGTCGGGAGGCTTCTCACAAAATTTCGTAATTTTTGGAGCTCGTTTACTATATGTAACAACTCCTACAAATATTAAAATTGTATAAAATTTTGAGCAATATTCGCAGTGAATAAAATTACCAAACAATTACACAGCTAAGTATGTTGTGTTAGGAGGCTGCACATAAAATTTTGTAATTTTTTAAGCTCATTTGCTATATTTAAAATTCAAACAAATAGTACATAAAAAATAAATTAGGGTAGGTAATTAGACCGGCTAATCAGCCGACCTAATCACCTGCTACCTGGTGGTGGGATGGCAGGCCACCTGCCATCTAACTATGACCGCGGGACGGCAGCGGCTACACGTCAGCCCACACACACTGTCGTCCAGCCACCGGACGATAAAAACACTATATATACGGCTATTTTTATAAATATAATATCAAATAGTGTCAAATATACTAAAAAGTCTTCAAAAGGAGCGAAGGCATTTGGTGTGAAACCCACCAAGGGAGGGAGGTATATATAACAGGCACCAACACAGAAACAATAATAAAAGCGGAAGAAGAATTATTCGAGATAGGATTTTGCCCCTGAAAATAGGAGAAAACCAGGGAGAGATGCAAAGGGCGGGTGACGTTAAATAGAGAGAGACAGAGAGGCAGGGAAGGAAGAGGCAAGGGTAGGGAAGGAAGGCGACGCAGAGGGAGCAGAGGCAGAGGGCGCGGGGGGAGAAGCAAACAAGGTGCGCGCGGCCATGTGGACGCCATGACAACTGCCGCCGCCCCGGCCTCGCCATGCCCATGCCGCCGCAATGCGCCTCAAAAACCACCCCTCCTCATCCTCCCCAACTCGAGGTCTCCCGATTGCCGCCGCTTCCTACTTTGATCCTGCTCCGTGTGGTCACCGTTTCTTGATTTGTCTGCTGCTCTCCTGGTTGCAGGTAGGGGACATGGCGGAGGCGCCGCCGCCCAAACTGCTCTACATTGCCGTCGCCGATGGCGGCGGCCGGCGGGCGTTCCGGTACACGCGCCCCGTGCTGCAGAGCACCCTCCAGCTCATGGGCTGCAAGGCTCGCCATGCCTTCAAGGTCCCTCTCCCTCTCCTGTTTCTCCACCAGTCTCTCTCTCTCGTGTGTGATCTTGATCCCAACTATGGAGGGCGAGGTGGAAACCTGTGTTTGCTATATCTTTGCTTCGTGCGGTAATCTGGCGGAGAGGTGGCGCCGTTGATTTGGAGTTTGCATCCGATCTGATAGGCTCACGTTACGCTTCCGCTGTGATTAAACTGAGGATGAAACTGCCTACTTCCCTTTTGTTTTTGGCGCGATAGATCCTTACATGGAAAGGTTGCTCCTTTCTGTGGGGTTGGTGCTTGAACTGCTTGTTCTTGGTTCAGATGATCGAATTACATGTCTAGTATAGTATTCGGCGGAAGGTGTGGTTTACGATGGATGATTTTGACATGAGGAGGTGACAGACAACTTTTAGTGGTTGATGTGCAGATTTATTCTGGGCTCAATCCAAACTCCCTTAGTTCTTTTTCACTGCTGTGGATTAGACCAAAAACTCTCGTATCCTTTTAATGATCTATTCGCTGGGGGCGTTCTTTGCAAGGGAAGAGAGCCTTTGCCAAGCTTGAGGCCCCAACGCTTTGATTGGATCCGATTCGGCGTATTCTGGATGTCCAAAACACACCATACCTTTCCAAGTTCTTGTTCTTGTTGCAAACTGAATTTGTCTTTTGGCTATACTTTGCTTGCGGGTCATTATCATAGATATGCTATCATGCAACTGTTTCCTCTTTGTTATGGATAGTATGAATTGCTATTCATTTCTTGGGATTATTATGTTCTACTGACAATGACAACACCATGCTATATGATGTAGACCTATTTGCTTGCCTTGCATGATCTTTTTGCTTTGGGACTATAGTCTGATGGTCTGCTTGATATCTTTTTTGTTTTTCTGACGGTCCATTTAGACTACTGCGAAAGTAATTAATTGTTGATGCCTACTGTTCTGTAGACTAAATAAGTGCTGTTTCTTTCTTGACTTGTGAAGATAAAAAAGTTCTTTTTTGATCCCTTGTTGGCATCATCAGATTAGCAAGAGAGTATTCAATGTGATGAGGAGTGAATTCTTAGACGCATCAAAGTCGGATAGGGCTGTTAAAGAAGAAAATGCCCTTATCCTTGGCATTGGGGAAGATACTGAGATTTTGAACCCAGAAATTCCGGACGCAAGTGGTAGTAGCATTCCCTTTGAATTGTACAAGACCCAGAGAACCATTGTTGTTTCAAGGGAGAGGTTCCTAACTGTTGTATGCGATGCCCTCTCTTCGTACAAATATGTGGGACCAAACCAGAAGGCTGACTTGCTTCTTGCTTGCAGGTAACTTGCTTCTCCCTGTCTCTACCATTCTGAATTTCACATGAATTACAAGCAATAGGCCAACATATTTGTTCATCCATTTAATTCACATCCTTTCTTCATCTCTTATCTCTGCAGAACAGACTTAGGAGAGACGTGCATGCTTAACATGCTTTATTAAAGTCAAATTATTCCCTAGCAAAAAAGAGTCAAATTATTCGTATGAACACAATGCATGTATTATCCTTCAAAAGAATATGCATTTATTACTCGTCATCAGTTCATCACAACCACAGGAAAGCTACCTGAATGTATGGAATAACAGTTCTTTTGTGCAATTGTGCCTTTTCCAATTGTTCTGGTCAGAATTAAGGAGAGAAAGGAATCAGTGACAGTACTCTTATGCGGTACAAGCGGATGCGGCAAGTCCACTCTATCATCTTTGTTGGTATGTTTATTACCTAAGAGAGTCGTCCATTTCCGGACGATTGATTGCTATACCATATAAGTAACACCATAGATTGTTTACAAGCATGTATCTGTAGAACAACACCCACTTGAAATCACCTTTCTTCCAGAATATTGTATCATAAATCAAAGAAATGAATGATTATGACTCTTGCTGGGTGCTTAATATGGTCTGCCTATTTTTTTTCCCAGGGTAGTAGATTGGGTATCACGACAGTAGTTTCTACTGATTCCATACGCCATATGATGAGAAGCTTTGCAGATGAAAAGCAAAATCCTCTTCTCTATGCCTCAACCTATCACGCAGGCGAATACTTAGACCCTGTTGCAGTTGCTCACGCGAAGGCAAAACGCAAGGCAAAGAAGCTCGCCGTTGTTTCTCATTCTAATACTAATGAAGGCAAAAATGACCCTTCAGATGGCAAATCTCATCATGGATCCTCAGAATTACCTCCTAGAACTGAGTTGATTGGGAAAAAGCAAATGGCAATAGAAGGGTTTAAGGCGCAAAGCGAGATGGTTATCGACAGCCTGGACAGATTAATTACATCCTGGGAAGAGCAGAAAGAATCTGTAATTGTTGAAGGAGTTCATTTAAGCCTCAATTTTGTGGTGCGTACTAGTCAAGAAACAATGCATAGATCTTTCATTACAGTGTTCTTAATGTCATTTGCATCATTTATTTATATTTTGGTGCACTCCAAAGAACTGATTAAGCTCTTTTATTTCCAATATCTAATAGATGGGGCTAATGAAGAAACATCCTTCCATAATACCATTTATGGTCTACATTACAAATGAGGAGAAACACATGGAAAGATTCGCTGTACGTGCAAAGTACATGACACTCGACCCAGCAAAGAACAGATATATCAAATACATCCGGAATATCAGAGCTATCCAGGAATACCTTTGCAACCGTGCTGACAAGCATCTGGTGCCCAAGATTAACAACACCAATGTTGACCAGAGTGTGGCGGCCATACATGCCACGGTTTTCAGCTGTCTTCGCCGACGAGAAGCTGGGGAGCAGTTGTATGACCTCAACAAAAACACTGTTGCTGTAGTGGATGAGGAATACAGGAACCAGCGTGCAGCTAACTCCTTGGGTTCCAAAGGCATGTTTCAGTTGATTCAAAGGAAGGGATCTTCGAGGAATCTGATGGCCCTCCTTAACACTGATGGTTCAGTCACCAAGGCTTGGCATGTGGATACAAGCGACGGCAATGGGAATCTCAATGGTTGTACAAGCAGCGAGAAGTCAGTTGGAAATCATTTGTTTGATCCATTACATATTGGGAAGGCTGAGCCAGTCAATCTCCAGTTTGGCTCTTTTGGGATCAGCGCGTGGCTGAATGATACAGGTGGCACCAGCCATACTGGAAGTGCAGACGACTTGAGGGCTGATGGCATGGAGACAGGCGGTAGATACTTTTCCTCATGCTGCAGTTCACCAAAGATGTCAGACTGCCCTTCTAAAGAGGTATGTATCCATAGGATTATTTTATTAATAATATAATATAATAATGTGTTCATATTCTGCTTGGTAGAACGCTGATGGTATACATTCCAATCTAACAAACGCTCTTGCCTTTTCAGCTTATGGAGGATTATTCAGTCTACGGTAGTGAAGAAGAAGCCGATGATCCTCCTGATGCTGAAACTGATGAAGATCTAACTGATGAAGAAAGAGACGTTCACGAGGTAGTGAAAAAAAAGTTCTCCATGTTGTTCAGCAATTTTGCTAACGGGATTTCTTTCCAACCGTGGCAACAAACACCTCGAATGCAGTTGTTTCCTGAAACTATAGCAAGTGTACTGTGTCATGTCTGAAAAATGTCAGTAGGGACAAAAACATCAGTTGGGACTGCAATTGATAGTTGATGCGCGTCATTTTAAAGCACGTGCAGCAGTAAGCCAGTAATCCCAGCGCTAGAAGACGCTAAATGTTTTTGTATCAATGAAATGCCTGCAGATAGAAGCAGGCTCCGTCGACGAGCACTCCACCAAGTCCGACGAGGAATATGACGACCTAGCCATGAAGGACGTGATGGAGAACGGTAACTGGTCCGACGATGAGCAAGCTGCGACCAGCACCAAGAACTCACCGGCCCTGGAGAACATCCTTGGAGCAGCTGATGGTGACGACGCCATGGAGGACAGGTACCGCCACAACCTGGACTTCTTCCTCAAGATGTCCAAGGAAGTAGCTGCCACAGAAATGCCATGCGCGTAACGCCAGCGACCCGTCCGGCGATACCGTGAATTGTTCATCGACGGTGGTGTTTCCAGCTGGTTGCTGTCTGACTGTAAGAGGGGACCTGGTGCATATCTAATGCATGCATACGTATTATATCCTTGGGTATTGTATTCTGGCTGTTAAGCTCGTTGAGACTATAAATTGTGTCATCCAAGAATGCCCTTTGATGAATAATACAGAGTACTAGAAAAGTGCATTCGAGAGTGAATTCCCAAATATTTTGGCTGTACATCTTCGCAGGCAGAACTGCCAGTGGTTTCACAAAGATGTTTCGAGTTGATTTGATTAATGGCTACTGAACTGGTGGTAGGGATGTTTCTGGATTCATCAATTACTAGATGCTAACTATCCATCGTGTTAAATTTTGTCATTCCGGGTTGTCTAGCAAGTTTGCAAACTTTCTAAAGGATGCATATAATCAGAAAATAAATCCTATAGGACCTGGATGGATCCTAGGCATCAGGTTGGCCTATTCATAGCATGTCATGTAACACTAACTTTGATTCCATTAACAAACTCTAATTTGCATGAGTGAAATGATAGCGTGTACTGTGTACACATGAAAAATAAAGACAAGTTTGATATTTTTATATATTCATTCATGCAGGCATTTGATAAACAGACATGAATTTGTTCCTGCAAAATGCCAATAAAAGAAAGAACCTTTACAGAGATGGAACCTTATGAACCTTACACACTGATGAAACCCAAGGCAAAAGGATCTACTGTGTCCTTGCTTCCCATCATCTATCCTAAATCTTTCCGCTAATTGCTTCCATACTTTGCCTTTATCTTACTTGAAGAGGGGCAAACCGTACAAATATACAAATTCTTTCCTTACGAACAAGCAAAAATCTCTTCTTTTATTTCCAGAGGCCCTCCTTTATTTACATCAAAAGCTTTGCATGCTTAACTTCTCCGATTGTATTGGACAAGACTACTGGTAAGGCTAGCCTCGCTATCTGTCTGTACAGGTGTTACTATGTCAAACTAACCGTTGCACTCTCAGGAAGATGACGAGACCCCAAGACGCCTTTCTGAAATATAATAAAAAATAGAAGCAAACACATCAGTAACAAGGAAACACAAATAAATTTTTGTTTTAAAAGATGAATTGCTATCAGCATGGCCAAAGGATAATTTACCTCCTGCAGCAATAAGCTTCTCAACCCGGGTGACAATATGTTTCCCGTAGGTGTATCTCTTTAGTGCATTCAAGTGGACCTTGATACGCGAAAGAATCAATTCACGATTCTGGTCATCACAAGTCTCCAAAACCTTCTGTACTACGTAGTTAGCAAACTGGTCTTTCATCATAGCCTGGAGAACAAACATTTGCATTAGAAGAATCTGAGAATGCCTGAAATTCAACCATACAGTAACTGAACTACGGTATCCACACTTTGCATGTTGAAACAGTGGATACAGTAATGAAAAACCGTTTCACCGTATACATATATCATGTCAAACAAACTTTTGAGTTCCTCAAACATAAACAAAATAAGCAATATATTGTGCCAATAACATGTTTCCAAAATTCAGCAGCCATATCACATCAACATTCATGTATTCAATAAATACTATTTTTCTTTCCTATCAACAGAACATGTTCTGCAATAAATAACTAGGATCCTTAGGTTGAAAACACACCTGTAATGGCTCATTTTCATCAGTTGTGCCAAGCATTTCATTAATTAGGATCTGGCGTTCCTCATGAGTACCATAAGAAAGACACTTCTCAACAACATTGGAAGCAAATTTCTGTTGGCTCATCTTCACGATCTGTCCAGCGAGTTGCTTAATTATAGCAGAACGTTCTTCTGGTTTCCCGCATTGCAAAACATGCTACAAAATAAGAAACAGCAAGCACTTTGTGTAAATGTGGGATACAAAAACTTGAAGCGGAACCTAATGGCAAGTCCATATAGCACATCATATCACAATATGAGAGGCAAGTAGAAAACAGAAAAACACTGTAAAAAGCTAATATCATATATGGGCATGATAAAACAACGATAACAGCAACGCCAAATCAAAAAATGTGTTGGTGAACTAAAGTGTTAACAAAACAGTAACAGAATAATAGGTATATGTGAAACATAAAAACTATTTGAGATAAATAGGCACAAGAGAAGACAAGTCCAACACAGAGCATCCCTCACCCCATTGCTTTAATAGGTATAGGAGAAATTGAAGTTTCAACTAAGTACAACAGAAAATTAGCACACAAATGAATATGCAGTTACCTGGATAACATAATTGCCATACTGGTCTGTTGTCAAAGGAACCACAGATTGCATTATCTCTTCCATCATGGCGCTTTGTGTGCTTTCATCATCACAGTGCTCCAAAACTCTCTGGTAGTATCCAATTATAGTTAGGCACATTTAGCAAAAATATAAAAGGAATACTGCCATTGGAACCATATATAAGTTGATACAGCACCTGAATAACACGGCAGCCATATGGATGGGTGGAAAGTTCAACTACATGTCCGTAAAAAGCAGAAATAATAAACTGTATTCTTTCTTGAGGGATGCATTCTATGCACTTCTGGATTACATGGTTGCCATTCTGATCACGGACACATTTCATGATAGATCCATCAAGCTCTAAAGCCATTTGCTTTTGTTTTTCCACATCAACCACTTCTAAAGCCTACACCAGAATAGTATACTCATAAGCCTCCAAAGAGATAAGTTATTGATGACAACTAGTCTTTAAACTAATTTGGAGGAAACACTGGGCCTGTAACAATACACATACCTTCTGAATCACCCTGCAACCATACATTTGAAGACTCAGTTGCAACACATAACCCTTGAGTAGGCTTGCCAGTTTCTTTTTTTGTGTTTCAGTCCCGTATTCAAAGAACTGCCAAGCTCAAGTAATTAGAGAACTAGGAATTCTCAAATGGTAACATAAATTCACAAATCATTATAAAAACATCAAATTTATTAAATACTGATGAATGAGAGGGTTGAGCACCTTCTGTATAACATAGTTTCCAAATACATCAGTCATCAAAGTTCGTGCTTGGGGAAGGATCTCTGGAAAGATGGTGTTCTTCTCTTCAGTAGAAGCTGTTTCTAGTTTCTGCTGTATAAAGCGACTCCCGTACTGGTCCGAGCTGGAGTGAGAAAACCATATTAGCATCACATCTGAACACAACAATTTTACTCTGTTGAAAACCCAAGGATCATTACCTGAACTCGACCACATGACCTACAATGTCTAACAGCTCAAAAGACCTGGATTTGTTTGTCTTGAATTCATCCAGCAGAGAAGAACTGTAACCACTATCCATTAGACCATTCTCAGAATTCCATGATACCGTAGATCCTCCAGTTGTGCTCCTCGCCATAGATGGAATACGAGTTAGCTTCTCTCCTTGCCTGACATTGCCCTGAGGAGACGAGATAAAAGGGCTAGATGTTGGACTTGACAAATATGCCATTCCCATGCCAAATGCTGGGTCGCTGCCATAAAGATTAGGGCTAAGACCACCAGACTTGCCCAGGTATGGCATCCCAATCCCATATTGTAGCTTCTGCTGAGCAACTAACGATCCAATATAAGCTTTTTGGTATCCAGCACTATCCAGGTGCCCTGAACCAGAAAAGTTACTTCCTTGGAAAGGACTCATGCTTGCAGCTACGCCAAGGGGAGAGTCAGAGTTTGCCTGCAAGTATGGCGCATACATTGATTCCATTGGTTGGCCCTGAAAACCGGATCCCCCTTGGTTTAGAAGGTTGACATATTCACCATCTGGACAGGAAAACACAGGTCACAAGACAAGAGAATAGAGAATGGAAGCGGGGAGAGAGAGAGAGAGAGAGAGAGAGAGAGAGAGAGAGAGAGAGAGAGAGAGTACCAGCATTGAGTTGATTGAGCATGGATGAACCGAAACTGCCTGCATGAGTTTTTGTATGCCGTCCAGATACATCAAGGTTGGAGCTATCACCATTCAGGTTCTGGTAGAGAGACACAGATCCAGTTGGGCTCAGCAAAGATCCTTTCTTGTGGGCATTACCATGTGGTGACTGTATAGGAAACTTGCTCTTGCTATCAGCTGCCAGCTTAGTCATGCTTGAATTATTGAAGTTACTGGTACCATTTGGAAAAACTGCATATTCCAGGGCATTTATCGACTCTTCAGTTTGAGCTAGCTTTTGCTGAGAAAATTGTCTATGCTCCTTTGGAATATTAAAGAGCACATCCGTTTGATCACCAAAGTTCTGGTAAACATGATTTTGCACTTCAGTTTCTAAATCGGTCATCTTGTTCCCAGAAAGGCTTAAGTTGGACATAGCAGATAGTGCTGCCGAAATGTCAGCACCATCATGATTATGTGAAGCAACGGATACACCTTCAACCTTTTTATCGGTGCTTCCCATCCTAACTCCAACAGGAGGAAGGCAAGGGCTTGGAGTCCTCCGAATCAACTGGGGGTCAGGCGTGGTGCTTCTTGAGATAGAGGAGCCTACTGCAGAAGCAAATGAATGAGAGATTGAAGAACCTAAACTTTGGACCCTGACAAGACTGGGTGAAGTGGATCCAGATCGCAAGCCATTCATGGATTCCGATCTACTCTGCAGTTTTGCTTTCAATGAACCAGTGGATCTAATTGGATTTGGGCTCTCAAAAGCATTGCGGCTATTTGAGTGTGAAAGATAACCGGCAGTAGCAGCAGGACGGCTAATATTTTCCTGTCATGGGAACCATTCCAAATGAGAAAACAAACAAGGAAACAGACATCTACATGCTGCAATAGACATAATTACAAAAAGGCGATGAATCATAGTAGCGTCCTATCAGTATCTGTGCAAGAAGCTTCACATCGTATTATCGAGTACAGTAGTACACAAATACAACATTCTTTTCATGCATCAAATGCAGGCATGAACAGATCTGATATCTCTGGTGGATTCTAAGGTTATTAAACAAATTACACATACCATCCCCCATAGATCAATCTAGCGATAGCTACAAATACATAGGCAATGGACACCTCACGGTAATTTATTTATATTCATATAGAGCATCTACTTAAAAGCTTTGTTGCTGTTGTTGTTGTTGTATAGAGCATCTACTTCTACTCAAGGTTTGAATATATTGATCAAAGCAAAATTAAAAACCAACAAAGAGATTTCTCCCAACCTGCAACGCATCAGCAAAGCTCTTGTGATGGGAGGCAAGCCCACTGACATCCGACAACCCAATGAGCCCGTCAGTGCCTCTCCCAAGCCACTCGGATGATTGCTGACGTGTGAGCCCATCCCTTTCACCTCTGCCTATCCGATCATTCACCAGCAACTCTTCTACACTACCTTCATGTGCTCCTGGCTGCACCGAGAATAGCGAGCTTCCACTCCCCACCTCTAATGGCCGCCTCCTCCTATCCCCAATACCTCCGGACACAGCCTGAAATCGCTGTGCCGCACGCCAATCCTCCTTCGACACCATCGGTGGTGGCAGCCTTGGATTGAGGTGCTCATTGGAATAGTAGTATGACAGGTACGCCGGGTGTGACCGTATCTCCTCCTCGGAGAGCATGTCACCATCACCACCACCACCCATGCTGCTGCTTCCACCACCAAGGCTGTTGACATAAGCTGGCGCAGCAGAGAAGAGGGCACCAACGGCAGTGCGAGAGCCCTGAACAGTGGGGGGAGCGCTGCCACTGCGGAACATGCTGAGCTCATCAGCAGACGCGGCGTGGTTCTGGTCCATCAATACTGCCTGCAGGTCACGCTCGAGGTCCTCGAAAGTGGGGCCAGCCGCCGCCACCGGAGACGGAGCCATCGCTGCAGCGCTTGCCTTGGTCACAATCTGCTCCTTCCTCCTTGGCTTCCTTTCCACGCAAAGCCTAAACCAACACCAGGGTACTGATCAACATTTATGCACCAAATTCCGCGTGCAACCAAGGATAAATATTAAGTTTTACAAGAACTCGATTAAAAGAACGATCGGAAACACTTTTAAGGGATCTCCAATTCCAGGTTCTATTCAATAATTCTCTCTCGACAGTCGAAAAACCACTAAAAGTCACACCTTTAAGGCAACTCCAGCACCAAGTTGCGCGAGCATCAAGAAACAAGCACTGGAAGGCACTAAAAAACCCAAACTTTGTGAGGGATCCAACAAGAACTCGGATTGAAACACCAGGAAAAGAATCCCAATCCACGGAAGCAATCAATCAAGCATTCCCAAGCCCGACAAATAGAAATCACCAGAAGGAAACCATCGCCAAAAAAATCCCATCTCCTCTGCGGGGATTCGATCGAAAAGCGAAGAAGCGGCGATAAAAATCTCACCTTGAGAACAACTCCTGCGATTAAGCCCACCCCCACGAGAGCCTTCAATCCACTACGGAATCGAAAGCGCCTGCCACCTTCCCATCCAAAGGAGGACCGCCCCTCGCCTCCGCAAAGGGGATTGGATTCAGCAGGTGGATTCTGGTGCGGGATTTCTGCGAGAGAGGAGGATTTATTTAGGGTTTGGGGATTGGGGAATTGCTGGAAGCGGCTGCCGCGCGGGGGAGAGAGCGCGAGCGAGGATGGGAAAGGAGGGTAGAAGAGGCGGAAACAGAAAGCGACGTGTGGCCTTTCCTTCTCCCCTTGGACCCGTTTGGCCGCCTCTGGAGACCGTGTCCACCGTCCGATCAGAACCTGCACGAATCGCCGTACGCCTTTGCCTCATACGTTTCATACACCGGCGAACAACAGTTCATATGAGATGGTTGTACAAATTTCTAATCAAGTGAGGAGGAGCGATTAAAATCGAGATATATCTGTATATATATCTGAATTCTGAATGTTTAACTTACTGCCTGACTTGAATCCCTAATCCTAACAAACTGCTGCTCTGTATCTCATGTTTGAAACAACATCCTGTATGCCAATTTGTTTGTTAGTTCCTGTTCTCATGCGTTGCTTATTTTCAGGAGGACAGCTCTACCGTGCCGCACCTCATTCATCTGAGTCTGCACAGCGGGGCCGAGAGGAAAAACATTTTTTTTTCTTTTTTGCTTAGCTTTCATTACTCATGAACAGGGTTGCTATCGTTTGGTACACTTGATAAGAGGAAATCAGGCACTTGGTTCAACTATGTGCACCACTATCTATTTTAATTATTTGGTCCACTTGTCAGATTGCGGGTAAATGGGCGAGACGAGTACGGGTGAAGCTCATCCATACCCGTGCCCATTTACCCGATGGGCAGAGAATTCTCTTATTTTCATACCCGTTGGCAAAGAATACATCTCATACCCGGCTCTATTAGGGTATTTACCCACAGGCACGCGGGTAAACGGGCACAATTGCCATCCCTAACCACTATCTATCTAAATTAGCTTGTTTTGCACAAAGATGAGCAGCAAGATTAGCTCTCCTTACAAAACGAACTCCCTGCTCAGCTTCTAGATTTCAACTAGAACGGAAGAAACCTCACAACGATGAAGTCGATGGTTCTGCCAGAGATTAACCAAGTATTGAGAATCAGTCTCAAAATGCACCTTTTGAAGACCCCATAATCTCGTAAGTTGGGGCCTGTTTGGGAGAGCTCCACCACTGAAAACGTGGATCTGGAGCAGCAGCTCCACCATGGAGCAGCTCCACCGTGGATCTGGGATCCCACCATGGAGTGTTTGGCTTGTACAGCAGCTCCAGATCCACGAAATTGAGGTTTTGGTGGGAATGGCCACTTTTGGTGGGATGGGGTGTGTAACCAGTGGCATTGGTGTAATTACCACCCAACTCCACGGTGGAGCACCCCTTAAGGAGCTCCATGAAATCCATGGATCTGGCCCTCAAATCCAGGATTTTGGTGGATCCAGATTTCGCGGAGCTGGAGCGTTTAGGTAAAATTTCGTGGAGTGGAGCTGTTTTTCGTGGATCTGGAGCTGGTGGAGCTCTCCCAAACAGGCCCTTGATTTGATGAATTGCTGTCAAGCCAAACGGATAAGTGAAGTGGAGAGGAGTCTTTTGGGGGCTGTGTTTCTTTTTTTCTGAATTGCAGGGTGTAAATAAAGAACAAAAGATAGTGTTTTGCTGTGGTTTTTAAAATTCTAGACACAAGAAAGTGCTTAGATTGCCATCATATAGCAAATGAGCTTAAAAAATTACAAATTTTTACGTGCAGCCTCTTGACACAGCGTACTTTATTGTGTGATTTTTCTATAATTTTATCCGGTGTGAATATTGCTCAAAAATTATCTACATGTAAAAGTTTATAATTTTTTGAGCTTATTTGCTATATTTAAAAATCAAAGAATTAGTAATATAAAATAATAATTAAGGTAGGTAATTAAGCTGGACCTACCGCATGGTGGCCAGGCGGCATGCTGGGAGGTGCACGGTATGCTACTGTCGTCCGGTCATCGTACGACAGAAGTGCCATTTTTGCCACTCTCATACGTATACTGATATTTTTGTAAATACAGGTTCAAATAGTGCCATATGTGCTGAAAACTCTGCCTGGTACGTTACATACACCGGCGAACAATAGTTCAAATATGAGATAGTTGTACAAATTTTTAATCAAGTGAGGAGGAGTAATTAAAATCGAGATATCTCTACTTCTTAAAAAGAAAAGTTGGTGGTACGTATGTTCTATCTTTCCACTCCCCTCCCCTTCTTGAAACCATTCGCACAACTCATCTCACCCGTTGGATGAGTCTTGCTCGCTCGCACACATGTCTCCTCCTCCTTTCCTCCCCATCCGCACCGTCGCCGCCTCATCCCCACCCCGCACCGCCTCGCCCCCTCCCTTCCCATCCCTGCCTCCTTCCCCCCTCTCCATGCCTACTCTTCATCGCCACCCACTGACGCTGATATCACCAACTCTTCCCTACGCTCCATCTCCTCCTTTAGTAGTCGTTGTACCCTAATCGAGACCTTCTCACAACTATCGTCTGATGCGTCGCCTACCTTGCTGCAACCATCTCCTCTACCTTCTAATCATCCGTCCTTCCCTCCTCTAAGCCAACCCTCACCTCCCCCTCTAAACCCTACTCCAAACTCCTTCCCAATCTCTCGGTGGCCCCGCGTCGCCATGGGCTACGTACAACTCATCATCAGCCCCACCGGGAGCGGCAATGTGATGGTCCCCAACTCCCCGCCTACTGATATGGTTTGTGCTTTGAAATTTAATTACCCCTTTGCTGTTTTGAATGCAAAATTTTGGCCATGTCATGATGGCCCTTATGGTAGATGTTTCTCATTTTGAAGGAGTGCCAATGGCACCTCTAGACCAAATTCTTGGGGCTTTAGAAGCATTTAAAGTAGATAAAAATGACCTAAAGCTCAACCTCGGCGTTGGTGCCTATAGAACATAAGAGCTACAGCCCTATGTCCTCAATGTAGTCAAGAAGGTAAGCCTAATCATCCCTAACATTGTCTGAATAATTGAGGTTTCAACTGTGACCCACTATCGTTACATGTGATAGGCTAAAAATCTTATGTTGGAGAAAGGAGAAAGCAAGGAGGTATGGTGCAATTCAAATGATAGGATCATGAGGAATCCATTTTTGTGAATCATCTGTTGTTTTTATGTCTGAAAGTGAAAGGTTAAAACTATGGTCTATGGTGCAGTATCTTCATATTGAAGGCTTAGCTGCATTTAACAAAGCAATGTAGAGCTATTGTTTGGAGCTGATAATTCTGCCATCAAGGAAGGACGGGTATGTACTATACAACCCTTGTTGTCATTACTGTAATACTAGGTTTCTTTGCATAGAGAGGTGTTTCCTTTGCTTATTTTTAGTTATCCTCATTTAATAATAGCTCCGACTATAGGTTGCTACTCTTCATTCTCTCTCAGGGACTGGATCACTATGCCTTGCTGCAGCATTTATGCAAAGATATTTCCTGAAGGAAAAGTACTTATATCATCTCCCACCTGGGGTACGAATACTGATGCAACTATTCTTTATGGCTTCACGTGCACATGTCTTTAGTCTTGAATTTTCATTGTTTTTTGTGGAGTGCTTGCTGGCAAACTTTTAACTTTATGTCTTTATCCAATCTATATGTTAATAGGGAACCATAAGATCATCTTCAATGATGTCAGGGTACCTTGGTCAGAGTACCGGTATTATGACCCCAAGACTGTTGGGTTGGATTTCGAGGGAAAGATAGCTGACATATAGGTACTTGATTTGCATATCCTCATAGAGAACTACATTTGGCTATCTTTCATTTGATGAACTTTGTTAAGGGTGACTTTTTTTATTTAGTTGGGGTGCATTCATAATAAGAAATTTGCACTCTGGAAATGAACATGCCCTTTTTGTTTTTTTACTATTGTTAATTTGTAATACATTAATTATTTGTTTATAATATTAGTTTGTGTGTTTACTCTCTGCACAATAGGCTGCTGTAAGATCGAGGAGGCCGACTAGAGGGGGGGTGAATAGGCGGTTTAAAAATTCTCTACAAATTAATATTAGCAATTCAAAACCTTTTCTATTTGCCTAAACCAAGTATACAAAACGGAAGCTAAATTCAAGTTGGTTTAGCTCAAATAGCGCATACAACAATTAAATTCGCCTAAGTGCACTAATAGTTCTAGCCTAGGTCAAGGTTTGCAATTCTAAATATACAAGCAATCAATTTAATTCTATGAATGTAAATTGCTTGAATATAAATGGAACACAAGAAAACAAACCACAATTGACACAATGATGTTTTTCCGTGGTGTTCGGAAACTTGCCAGTTCCCCCTAGTCCACGTTGAGGTTAGCCCGAACAAATCGGACCGGCTCCACGAATTAAGCTGAAGCACCTCCAATCCACTAGTGGTAGCTCTTTCCCGCTCCGGGTAGGTGAGCTCCGACCTTTACAACTTCGCCGGGTCTTCTCACAAGCTTCTTGAGAAGATCACCGCGCACGACGCCTCCAACGCCGTCTAGGAGTCGGCAAACTCCAAGAGTAACAAGCCAAGTCTCTCACTTAACTCTCACCACGTGCAACGAATGCACAAGCTCAATTGGACACTAAGTCCACCTCTAGATGCAACACATGCACTCTAGAACCTCTCTCGCTTCTCACAAAGTGCAACACATGCACAATTTAGTGGAGAGCCTCACTCTAGCTCAAGAACACAGAAATGAATGAAGCAACTACCTCTCCAACTGGCCACAAGGGGGTATTTATACCCCACACAAGAAAACTAGCCGTTGGAGCCAAACCCCTGAAAAAACAGGAAAAACGGAACTACCGCAGTACAAATCGCGGTACTTCCGCTTTCCTCGCCAACGGTCAGAAAACTAGCCGTTTCTCAGCAAAATCGGAACTACCGGAGTACAAATCGCGGAACTACCGTTTTTCCCGAGGCTAAGTCATTCAAAAAATCGCTCTCTGGAAAAAACATTCCGCTCGGAATCCGGAACTTCCGGAATCGCGGAACTACCGGAAAAATCGGAACTACCGCAGTACAAATCGCGGAACTTCCGCAAAATCCGGAACTACCGCAGTACAAATCGCGGTACTTCCGTTTTCCGGTTTTTCAACACAGACGACACTCGGAAAAACGGTCATAACTTTTGACTCCGATGTCGGAATTGAGTGATCTTGGACTCTATGGAAAGCTTATTCAGAGTGCTACACAACCCACCTATTTGCATGATCTCAAACACATTAGATCAATGCAGAAATCACAAGACATCCAAAGAGTCACTATCACGGTCTAATATCAAAGGAAATAGCGACAAATAATTTTAGACCATGCCAAGGGATAATGCATGATCTCCAACTTTTGCAAAACACATTTGCAAACTTAGATCATGCTACAAGGATTAGGTACATGGACTTCTCACATTTGCAAAACACATTCACAAACCTAAGTCACATGCCATAAGGATTATATATGAGCTTCAACCATTTGCAAAACACATTTGCAAATATAAGCCTCATATCACAAAGAATGAAAACATGGACTTCAAGCACTTGCAAAACACATTCGCAATGCATAGTCTCATGTTGCAAAGATTTCAACACATGAGCTAGACGTGGTGAGGTTTGAGCTATCAACACATGATGAGACTCAAACTACTAGACATGACCCCTCTTAATAGTACGGCAACCTAAACCAGCAATCCGGTCTTCCAACCAAACACCAAGACCGGTAAAAGACTAGGAACACATCATTAGCCCTAACTAGTCATACCTTTGCCTTGGGTCATTGTCTCGATATGCATCAACTCATGATGCATCCTTTTCTTCAACTTCATCAACACATGATGATCTTCACTTAACTTGATGATCAACACATGATCATCTCCTCATGCATCAACTCATGATGTGTCTTCCTCTCTTTCTTGATGGCCTTCAACACATGAAGCCATTTTCTTCTCGCATCTTGATTTGATGACCTTCAACACATGAAGTCATCCCAAGTCGTTCTCATTTTTGGAACCTAACCTATTCATCCAACTCATGGAAACCGTTAGTCCACAAAGCAATTGTCATCGATTAGCAAACTTCACCAGTTTGGTAATTCATGACAATCTCAACAAATGATGAGATATATAGTTGATTTGCGAGTATACAACTTGTACACAACAAATGTATACTCTAAGATAAGCTTTAAACAAAGCTTACTTATCCGGTTGTCAAAAATCGTTCATCCATTAACACATGATGGAGAAGCTAGATGACAACCCGATTACTCATGAGTATATATGAACTACACAAGTTATATATATACTCAAGAATGTATTTTAAAGTAAAGATCCAAAATATGCATATCGAAAGAAGCATGGATCAATACTTATGAAACTCCAAAATATATAGAGAGCTCCCCCTAAATGTGTGCATACAAGTGTATATGGTGAAGACATATGCATATATTCATTTTAGACTAATTGAGGATTTCAATCTATATTTTGGATCTAAGGAATGCATTTGTAAATGAGAAAGCGATTTCGAATGCATACCTCTTTGACTTCACCTTTTCATCCAAATGAGACTAACCAAAGATAAACTCGAATAGACATGTTAGTCTCATAAATTCATTTATCATTTTCACCAAAACATTATAAAAGTATATGTCATTAATATCATAATGTCATATTGGCATTTGTCATTAACATCAAAACCAACTTAAATGGAGCTTGATCTTTCAGCTGCCCCAGATGGATCTTTTGTTCTGCTACATGGTTGCGCTCACAATCCAACTGGAATAGATCCAACTCCTGAACAATGGGAGAAAATTGCAGATGTTATTCAAGAGAAAACCATATGCCTTTCTTTGATGTTGCGTATTAGGTGATCTATTTTCATTTGAGTATTTCCTATTTGTTTATCACAATTTATCTCTTGCTGACTAGTAAATTTTCTTCCTCGAGGTTTTTGCTAGTGGAAGCCTTAATGAAAATTCATTTTCTGTCAGGCTTTTTGTTGAGTGTGGCCTGGAAGTGTTTATTGCATAGTCTTACAACAAGAACCTTGGTTGTATGCAGAAAGAACTGGAGCAATAAATATTGTCTGCTCAGCACTAGAACTTGCAGATAGGTAATCTTACGTTCTAAATGATTGCCTGCCCACCCAAATTTTTTCTTATTCATTCAGTTGCAACAAATGCTAATTTTAATTTTTATGCACCTTAGCCCACCACCATAGAATAGAATAATTCTGCCTAGGCAAGCATTATAACCATTCCATTTGTAACTATTTCTCCTTCATTGTTAAGTACAACGAGTAACAACCAATGTTTGCAATAGTTGCTTCATTTGTAAGAATCTACAGGAAATTATCCTCTTATTTCTCCTTCATTTTTTCTCATCAATATTGATATCTGAATGAGAGTTTGTCATTTTTTAGTTTTTATGTACATTGGAAGGATGATTCATGTACTAAATACTTCTCTCTGAAGGTAAGCAAAATGAAATTTTGAATACATCTGTAAATACTTGCTACAATGTTTTCTATGTATGTTGTCTGTGTGGGACTAGATGAAGACAATGCAAAATATATTTTCACTGTAGGTTAAACCACATCCATTTTCATGAACACCATTACCCCAAATCTGAGTGATGATAGCTCGACAATGATTGTAGGATCAAGGATAACTGACTTGAGGGAGGTGAATAGGAGGTTTTAAAAATTTTCTTATCTTCTAATTAATTTCTACAGTTTTAATATGGTATCAATTTAAAACAATTGAAACCTACACAATTCTAGTAAGTTTATGGTACTACAAGTAAAAATATCTACAAGAAACTCTAGCACAAGTAAATAATCACAATATACTAAATATACAAGACCTGAAAAAAGAGACAAGAGGAAACCAATGAACACACGATGTTTTTATCGTGGTGATCGAAAACTTGCCGGTTTCCTCTAGTCCACGTTAAGAAAAGTCCAAACGAATTGGATCGGCTCCACGAATTAAGCCTCAGCTCCTCGATCCACTATTGGTAGTCCTTCCTTCACTCCGAAGATGATGGACTCCAAACCACTCATAAGTCGATGCCGGGCTTCTTCACAACCTTCTTGAAGAAGTCACCGTACAAACTCCACCAAGTTGTTCAGGTGCCGACAAACACCAAGAGTAAAAGATCACAAGCTTCGCTTGACGACAATCAAGTACCAAAGGATCAATCTAAAGATACAATGCATTTGTTTGGCTCAACCACCTCAAATAAATGCACAATGAGAAAGAGAGGTGTGGAGTAAATGTTCAATGCTGAAAGATGTTCAATAGGCTCTATCCATCCTGTCCTTGAATAGGTGAATGGGTACTTATATCCTCACCAACCAAAACTAGCCGTTACAAGGGAATTCCAGAAAAATTCAGGGTGAACGGAAGTACCGTAAGCCAATGGCCGGTACTTCCGCTCCTGTTCTGATGCAGCAGTAATGGCTATGTTAAAGCTTCTGAACTAGCCATTAGAAGTCGGCGCGAAACTACCGCCGTTGAAAATCCGGTAGTTCCGTTAACCAGAAGTTCCGAGAAGTCGGCACGGTACTTCCATTTAATCAGAGGTCGAGAGTTGGCGCTCTCTGAAAAAGGTTCTACCCGGCTTATTTGGAGCTTCCGTACTCCGCAAGTACCATTTAAGGCTGTGGTACTACCGCTCTATGGTAGTTCCACTGTTGAAACTCCGGTACTTCCGTTTGTCGCAAACTCAGAATCATCCCGAGGGAGCTCTCTGGAAAAAAAGGTTCTACTCGGTTTTGCTGGAGCTTTCAGGAAGCGGAAGTACCATGGTTTGCATGCCGGTACTTCTGGTTGTCCGGACAGAGCATGTATCGGTTCCGAGGGTGCTCTCTAAAAAAAGGCTCCGCTCGGTTTTTCGAAGCTTCCGAGTGTCGGAAGTACCATTTAAGGCTGCGGAACTTTCGCTATATGGTAGTTCCACCGTTGAATCTCTGGTACTTCCATTTTTCCAGACAGAGCACATATTTGGCTATCAATTTTAATTTTCAATGAATGCATGATTTTAAATTGATCCAAATGGCACAAGAATATACTATCAAGCTACTTGCCATGATTCCTCTTTATAGTACAACATTTAGCCTATAATCTGGTCTTCCATCATTTCTCCTAAGACCGGTAAAAATAAAAAGGAGGATCCTAGTCTACATATACCTTTGCATTGAGCCACTTTGATATTTATGTTGATCCTTGGTATGCGTCTTGTCATTATTTTAGGGACTAAGCTTTTTAAACACTTAATACACAAGTTAGTCCCATATTCACATAAATTCATTAATTACCAAAACCATTTTTAGGGGCCTAGATGCTTTCAACGATGCCAAAAAATGTCTGTGCTGCTAGTTTTCAATATTTGTCATTCTAATGTTGGTTACCTCCAATTCAGGAGTTAGGCTTGCTTCCTGGGACTCATGTTGGAACTTCACTTTTTGATATATAAACTGTGATGATGCCATATTTGCATTCTACCAGTTACTCACATTAGTCAACTATGCTAGGTTTAGGTGTGTCGATTGCATACCTCCAAGACGCGCATCTCTAGGTTGGTGAACAAATTAAATAGTTGTTGGTTGGTTTGACTTAACAGGTGCCACTTACCTGTTGAAATGTAGGGATGTTAGCATCCATGTTGCTGGTTATCAGCCCTTGCAACAGCTCCATCCTCTCCTTCCTATTGCGGAACATCGCCTACTCATCACTAAAACAACACATATATGTGTCAACTAACCAGCCAAACCCAACCAACACTGCATTCCTACAAAAAAAGATTCATCCTCCAGCTCTTTGCCATGCTTTCCATTGTAATAAATTCTACTTTTTTAAATAAACAAAAGTGTAATTCAACTTCATTTTTTAATTGAAATTTAGGTAAGATTCTCGTTCTTTTTTATAAGAAATAGTAGGAGATATTTCGGTTCATTTGACTTGTAAGTTTCAACAACTCCAATTTTTTATTGTATTTTTGAATTGCAGTTTACTAAAGCAAACATAAGTTGAGGGCTTAATCCAGACCGAGGTAAGTGAAGTTTTTTGAGCCCTTCTTTTCTTGCAATATAAGGTTAAGCAAAATTTTTAAGTACTTGCAGCTACTTTTCATACATCTCATGATTTTGGTTTCTCATGTTACTTTTTTGTTTCTCCTGAACTTAATGAAATTCATGTATAGAAGTTGTAGATAAGATAGCTTGGCCCATTCGTCTTCCATGCTACAAGAATAAAAACCATGCTTGTAGAAAACAACAGTATTTTAGCATGTTTTATGACCTCAGCCTATTATATGATAGCTATGTGCTATGTATTGTCTAATTTCAATATACTACTTGCATAGTTAGTTTAGCTTTTCTTTCTAATGTTGGTTACTTCCAATTTAGGAGTTAGGCTTTGTTCCTAGGACTCATGTTAGAACTTCACTGATTGATGCTCATGCTGGTAGTGGAGTCATGGAAAGTGTGTCAGATGGCCTAAATGTAGAATCTAAAGCTGATTGTTCATGCTGATTCATCTTTGTTTTTCTAAAGAAATTACTTCTAAAACTTTATATTTATTTACTATGAAACATTTCATTTTAGGTGTTTGATGAAGCAACAATATGCTACATGGTCTTGGTTTGTGGGACATCTACGTGCCATATGGCTGTCTCAAAGAACAAATTATTTATAGGTATGTCTAGGGGCATTTTGGTCTGGAAGAGTTGCCTTCTCACATCACATATTTACTTCCATATATTCCTTGTTAGTATCTCTATTAGTTTGTTTTTGTACTTGGCTCTCTGTTATCTTTTGTGAACTATAGTAGTTAATGCTATATCGTGATTCCATAATTAGTGATGGTAACTGAGTTTTGGCTCATAGAAGGTAGCCAAAGTGCAACTGGTGCTCTACTTGATTACATTGTTGAAAACCATGTTGCTGCTCCCCTTTTTGCTAATCATGCTGCTTCTCAAAGTAAGTTTCATGTTTGCCAAAGCTCATTAGCTTTGTAGCTATACCCTGTAAAAGGTGTGTAATTTTCTTCTCAAATTATTCATGTGTATCCATATATGAGTTGCTGAACAAGATACTGCTTTCAATGTCACATGAGCAAAATATTTCCTTTCTTTCTGCCTTGACTCAAGACACCCATGTACTTCCAGATTTTCATGGAAATAGGTAAGAAAGTCATTACACATTTAGTGCTTAAACAAGAATGTTGGTTATGTAGGTATCCTTTCTTCATAGTTTTGCTATGTGATACATAAAGATCTTAGACCAGATCAACCACAATAGCCATTTCCTCTCCTGAATCTCAGCCAGTCGTAATTTAAAATTAATTTGTCTCTAGCATCTACAATAACTATTTCACTTTAGGTGGTGAAAATTGGTTGTATTATGTCAACTTTTTTGTGATTTACTTTCAAAAATATTTTTCTTTTCTTGCCATTCTAATTAGATGTACTCAACTAACAATATGACAACAAAACACAAATAGTGAGGCAGCTAGCAATCTCAATTGTTCCTGGTGATACTACGTACTGTTTAGTAGCTGCACACAATTTGTTATCCCCTCAAATATTTTGGTTATTATTTACTTGACACCAAATGGCACTCTTCCGGTGCAAGTCTCTTCTTGCAATCATCTCTGTTCATCTCATTCCCTCCCTGATCTATGAATTTTAAGATATACTTTGGATGTCCAATAGTACTTCCTAGAGAGAACGAGTCTACTTTTAGGTGCTGTTGTTCTAGGCGTTGTTGCTGCGAAGAAGGTTCCTGGTGTTCGGGACAGAGGGGTGATAGGTTTTCTGGGACAGTACTCTTGAGTATGCCTTGCCCTGTTCTTTGTGTTCTTCACCAGCTTGGTACTCGTCTGGACCGTTTTGAGTACCGTCTGCACCGTGAGTATTTCGGTTCTTCTTCAAATAGCAGCAGCTGTATTTGTTCTTGAATTTTTGTTTAAGTTCAAATACTTGGAATGCTATATTTACTTGTGGGCTCAGAACGTATGCTTTGTGATGAGAATGTCAAATACTGAAATCAATCTTTCTGACTGAATTAGAATTGAGCTCTTTTGAGTTGGTGTTTACTGTCTGTACTGTAGCTAAATACATTTCGGTTGAGTAGATTTGTTTTCATGCAATTGGTGGTTCCTATTGATCTGTAGTCACCTCTGTTCAGTTTGTTCATATCAGTTTGTTTCTTCATCTTGTGCGTGTATTCTGATTACTTGGATATTGTCTGGTTACTGCATGTTGTCTCATTGCCTGTGAACACTTAAAACCGAAATATATCAGTGGACTGTTCTCTGTTTTTGCTCAGTGTATGATAGTAGAAAACTCATTTCAGAGCTCAAATCCTAATCTCTAGTTAGTAGATTGTTAATGAAAAGGTTTGACATTAGCATGAGAAGGCCAAGATCTAAAATCTTGTGCAACTCTGTTCTGAGAGCAATCCTAAAGCAATTATTTTGTCTAATGCTAGATTTAATTACTTTTCTGCTCAAAGGACTGCTTTATATGTTATTTTCAGCAGATTTGTGTTTATATTCATTGAATATTTACATGTATATGAATGGCAATATGGAATTACATGATTATATGCAATTTATGTCATTCATGTTATGCTGGAAATATGTTGAATATATGTTTAATTTGGCTGGAATTAAAACTGAAAATAAGCTCATATCGCTTTATTTACAACAGAGAGTCATTTGTGGGCTAAAGCAGGTGCCTCTCACCTAGACTCATTGCTTTCTAGTCGAACTCCTCAGTCGCCTTGATCCCTCTTTAGTATGCCCTTGTGTTTTCTCAGTGTTTCAGTTTTTCTCTCTGTTTTCTGTTCTCCCCTCTCTCTCTCTATTCCGCTCCGTTTTTAGGTCAGCCATCTTTGTAAAACTTTGTTCTCTGCTCCTTCTTAATTGAACGAAATGCTTCTCGCATTTTCGAGAAAAAAATCAGGCACTAGTTTAACGATGTGCACAACTATCTATCTAAATTAGCTTGTTTTGCACAAAGAGGAGCAGCAAGATTTACTCTCCTTGTTACAAAACAAACTCCCTGCTCAGCTTCTAGATTTCAGCTAGAACGGAAGAAACCTCACAACAATGAAGCCGCTGGTTCTGCCAGAGATTAACCAAGTATTGAGAATCAGTCTCAAAAAGCACCTTCTGAAGACCCCATAATCTCCATAAGTTGATTTGATGAACTATCGTCAAGCCAAACAGGTAAGTGAAGTGGAGAGAAGATTCTTTTGGGGGCTGTGTTTCTTTTTTCTGAATTGCAGGGTGTAAATAAAGAACAAAAGATAGTGCTTTGCTGTGGTTTTTAAAATTCTAGACACAAGAAAGTGCTCAGGTTGTGATCATATTAGATAGAAAAAAAACATTTGATAATGTTTGTTGCTGAAAAAAAGTAGTATATCCCTGGGCATCCAATGGAGTATTAAAGCATGTAAGGACTAATTGAGCTAGTAATAAAAGGGAACCTGCTGCCACTTCTCCCGATTGAGTACTCCTACCACTTCATTAGCAGTTTAGCACACTTGGGTTAGGGTATACAGCATGGAGTTGGCACCACAGCACTCAACATGTATTCTGAAAATGTCATTGACTCAATATTATTACCTACTAATGACCAATATAAAAGTTGGTCGGTACATGACCATGAAGTCTTGTCTTTGATTGCAAATTCCAAAAAATACACATGGATACATCAAGGACATAACAAGAATGCAGCCACCAGTAGCTATATTCTGTCAAGCCTCTAAATTCTAAAGTGGACTCCAAGAATTGATGCCTCCCTTTTTTTGGAGAACCCTGGGAGTTTATGAATGATGATATGTGTTGGTCTTTGACTGTGGATGTAATATTGCAAATACATCACTAAACATATTGCTCAATTCCCATTTAAGGGCTGATAACTTGATACTGCTTGGCTTTTCTCCATTTTGCTACACTGAAAGTTCGTCTTGTTGCAAAATCATCGTTATGCTAAAAAGACACAGTGGATCATTCCTCCTGCTCAATCATCCTGCGAACATCGTCAATTACAAGCCAAGATTTGTGCCCACCAATCACCTCAGCCTGTTTCCGGGAGTCACTCCACAGCTGTACAGGACAAAAAACTCACCTCAGGATATACAATGGCAATATGGAAACCATAAGGAAAGAAACAAGCTTAACATGTACCTGTATAGCAGGCATCTTCTGCTCGAGCTCCGCATAGCAGATCACACACATTGGACAAAAGAAGGCATTAGTGTTTAGATTAATATATATACTTGGGATCCAATTCGTTATATATATAGTTGCTGCAGGACAAGATAACAATGAAGCCAAAAACATGCTACGGGGATCATTGGTGTGGTACTCTGTTACCAAAGCTAAAGCATAAGGCTAAGGAACACTTGGATACAAGTTGCAGAAAGCCGGCAACTAACAACAAAGTTTCCAGGGGCTCTAGAGGAAACTGATTCCTCCAAAACAGGGAAAGAAGGACAGGAAAGGAGGTCTAGAAGTTTCTTATAAAAAAGAGAGTGAAATGAGCCTAGAAATGCCTTTGAATATTTTTTAACAACAAGAAGCATAATTGGGTCTAAAGAGGGAAGTTTTATATTCATTATTCACTATGAGAGACAACACTGAAGATCCAACATAGCGCACAGCAAGACTTACTGTTACTCCGGGACGATTCACGAGCTTTTGTTGAACAGCATTGACATCGACACAGTAGAACCGAATTCTGCATAATAAGTACTGACGGAGATCATCAATTTGCCAAAAACTCCACTTCTGCGTACTTGTAACTCATACTTCGTCAAAGTAGAAAAATAGTATTGTGCTGCCAACTTCTCTAGCTTAGGCTTCAAGTACATACATTTTCTGCACCAACTTGCCATCCTACATATTGCAAAAGCTAAGTAAAATTCTAGTGTGAGACTGAAAGGCAGAAAAAAATTAATAGCTACTACTATCTCACATTACTACTTGAAAAAAATTTGACACCGCTAGTATATTTATCATATCATGTATCATTTTGTAAGTAAAGAAATCGCTGTTGAAACTGATAAAAATGATTAATTGCAGACTTTGAAGTAGAATATGAAAAGAAAAAAAAGTGCTTTCCTTGAAGCATATATGCGAGGTAAACATTTGAGTCCTCGGACATCAGGTACAATTGTAACGCCGATAGAGAAACAAGCTACTAAAATGCCAGATCTAAAAAGAAAGAACACTTATAAACACGATCATTCTCTGCTGGCGTCACCTGCCTCGTCTCGCGCGTGCACCCGTACTGCCTTCGTCACTTCTCTGCAAGCCCTGCCTGCCAAACCATGGTACTACTCACCATCACCTCGCCTGCAGCTTCCCCTCTCCGAGAACGCCTCTCTCCTCTCCCTTCCATGCACCGGCACGGCCATTGGAGCCCTTCTCGCACCACACCGCCGCCGGCGAACTCCTTGAGCCCAGTAAGCCCTAACCGCAATCCTCCACTATCCTTGATTAAAATTTTGATTGCATTCGCCCATAGCACCTTTGTTGCACCCTGATCACTCTGGTGAAGTCTATTTTCCGTGAGCATTTCTCTAGAGCTCTATCATCTCGATTTTCCGCAGACCGTAAAGCCTCCTCCGTGGACAGCCCAAACCGAGCATTCCCAGCTAAATTCCCCTCTGCCACCAGTTTTCCCTCGTCCCGTAGATGGTCAAGCCGACCTTGACCTCGCCGGAAAGCCCTTGAGCCGTAGTGGAGCCCGTGAACATCTCTCTTGCGTTCGCCGCTACCACCCATCTCCATGTCTCCAAAAGTCCTAAAATGGATCCACCAAGTCCCAGATAAGCTGTCCGTACCGGGAAGCCTCGCCGGTGCCGTATCGGTGAAGCAGCCCTGCCCTGTTTTGCGCCGGAGGGAGGAGCCGGAGGTAGAAGAAGTTGGGGCGGCGGCGTGGCACAATCGGGGTCGTCCGCGTGTCAACCATCGGCAGTCGACGCGCGCGATGAGCTGGGCAGCCGCGCGCCTTCGGGCCAGGTGGGCCGCTCGCTCGTGGGGCGCGCGCGCGTTGCAGCCGGGCCGGTGTGGCCGCGCAATGTTGGGTCGAATCGGCCGGCCCACCAGCCGTTTTGATTTAAAAATTGCGTGGGCTCTGCACTATTCACCTCGTGGTGGCCCAACACTGTTTACTACTATTCAAAGCACTGTTCATATGAACCCTAATTTTCAAAAATACTACCATTTTAACCGCTTTGACCCATCTTGAATCCATTTCTGACCTCTGTTTTGCTAAATCAAGTCTCGATAAAATTTAATCCACCCAATTTGGCTTATTGCATTTTAATTCTGTTTATTTTATTTTATTTTCCCTAGCTTGATTAATTTCAAGCACATTTTTTATTATTTTATATGTTTGTGCTAGCTCTCAAGTACTCCAAAGTGACCGTGCAAAGACTGGATCCGAGCATCAAAGTATAGGAGCCACAGAGCAGCAAGGCAAGTTACAAGTTTTTGATCATATTGAATCTCATAAATTTTAAATTATTTAATTACAGTATTTATATTAATGTTATTTGCGCAAAGTTATTTAATTAAAATAAATATTTAGAATGACTTGTTAATTAGATATGTCCTATCACCGAAACAATGTCATGTTTAATTTGAGGCCATATTCACTTTGACAACTTTAATATTATTTAATTATTGTATAAATAATTGTAGATTGACTTATCTAAAATTTATACTACTAAATGACCTGGATTTTGGCCAATAAATTTGTTTAAACAATTCTAGGGTAAGGAGGTGAAAGGAGACATCGTAGAAAGCCATTAGATGGTTGGAGTCTATGATCTTACCCTAGCGAGGAGGCTTAAGTAGATGGGTGGTAATGCCATCAAGCACTGGGGATCTGGATTGTGGATGACAGCCTCAAGTGAAAAGTAAGAACTGGAACCTTATACTGAGGAAAGGACATAAAAATCGCTTAATCACAAGAATTGACTTGTTAATCCTAGTCTAGTAGCTGCTCAATTCGATTAAATCTCTACAAGTGGTAGGAGTAAAGATGAAGGGGTGTTGGGGTAAGGGAGCGGTGTAACCTTACCTAACAACGGTAGGTGCCACTTAGAACAGGCAAAAGTGTTTAGGCCTAGTGAGTAGATACTTGGATCTGAGTGGTGATCTACCGGATAGAGTCTATATAAAGAGATAAGCAGTGAAACAATCTTATTTTCTTAACTCAGTCATGAGGGTTAAGAAATCTTGTACGTAAAGCTGGACAACTCTGAGAGTGAATCAAATGGTATTCGAATACATGGTGCTCCCGATTAATAGAGCTGTATTTAATGGGTGATTGCAACATGGGCATAAGTAGATTTCTTTATGTTTTAAATTGGTGTAATCTGATAAAGCAACTGTTAAAACCCCCCTTAGTCTTAAGAAGTCATTTTATTATTTCTTGTTTACAAATGTTTACAAATAAAATTGCATCCACTCTTATTAATAAAACTAGTATATTCCCAACCATTGGCAATCCATGCAAATTGATAATGTAGGATTCTTGTTGGTTATGGTTGTACTCATTACTTACTAAACAATAAACAAAGGATCAATAGAACAACGATGAATAAGCAGTTGATGAAGATCTGGACAAGCCCTGTTTTGTCGACGCCTAAAGGTTTTAGGTCTTAGCTACGCTCAAATATGCACATGGGAGATTTTTTTGTGCTGTAAGTTAACTTTAGACTTGCACGCCCACTGCGTCAAAACTAGGCTGTTAAGCTATTTTTGTAATAAAGTTTGGTTCTTGTTTGTAAACATGTGTTAAACTGGTGCTCATTCATATACAATACTCTACAACTGAACCTGAACAGTTATAGGGATTACCAGCGCTCCCAGAAATGGAGATTACATAATGCATGCATACATAGTATATCCTTGGGAATTATATTCCGGCTGTTAAGCTCGTTGAGACTATAAATTGTGTCATCCAAGAATGCCCTTTGATGAATAATACAGAGTACTAGAAAAGTGCATTCGTGAGTGAATTCCCAAATATTATGGCTGTACACCTTCGCAGGCAGAACTGCCAGTGTTTTCACAAAGATGTTTCGAGTGGATTCGATGAATGGCTACTAAACTGGTGGTAGGGATGCCTGTGGATTCATCAATTACTAGATGCTAACTATCCATCGTGTTAATTTTTGTCATTCCGGGTTGTCTAGCAAGTTTGCAAACTTTCTAAAGGATGCATATAATCAGAAAATAAATCCTGTAGGACCTGGATGGATCCTAGGCATGAGGTTGGCCTATTCATAGCATGTCATGTAGCACTAACTTTGATTCCATTAACAAACTCTAATTTGCAAGAGAGGAGTGAAATGATAGAGTGAACATACGAAAAATAAAGACGAGTTTCATATTTTTATATATTCATTCATGCAGGCATATGATAAACAGAAACATGCATTTGTTCCCGCAAAACGCCAATAAAATAAAGAACCTTTACAGAGATGGAACCTTATGAACCTTAACACACTGATGAAACCGAAGGCAAAAGGATCTACTGTGTCCTTACCATCATCTATCCTAAATCTTTCCGCTAATTGCTTCCATACTTTGCCATTTATCTTGATTGAAGAGGGGCAAACCGTACAAATATACAACTTCTTTCCTTAAGAACAAGCAAAAATCTCTTCTTTTATTTCCAGAGGCCCTCCTTTATTTACATCAAAAGCTTTGCAAGCTTAGCTTCTCCGATTGTACTGGACAAGACTACTGGTAAGGCTAGCCTCGCTATCTGTCTATACAGGTGTTATTATGTCAAACTAACCGTTGCACACTCAGGAAGATGATGAGACCCCAAGACGCCTTTCTGAAATATAACAAAAATAGAAGCAAACATATCAGTAACAAGGAAACACAAATAAATTTTAAAAAAAGGATGAATTGCTATCAGCATGGCCAAAGGCATGGAATTTACCTCCGGCAGCAATAAGCTTCTCAACCCGGGTGACAATATGTTTCCCGTAGGTGTATCTCTTTAGTGCATTCAAGTGGATCTTGATTCGCGAAAGAATCAATTCACGATTCTGGTCATCACAAGTCTCCAAAACCTTCTGTACTACGTAGTTAGCAAACTGGTCTTTCATCATAGCCTGGAGAACAAACATTTGCATTAGAAGAATCTGAGAATGCCTGAAATTCAACCATACAGTAACTGAACTACGGTATCCACACTTTGCATGTTGAAACAGTGGATACAGTAATGAAAAACCGTTTCACCGTATACATATATCATGTCAAACAAACTTTTGAGTTCCTCACACATAAACAAAATAAGCAATATATTGTGCTAATAACATGTTTCCAAAATTCAGCAGCCATATCACATCAACATTCATGTATTCAATAAATACTATTTTCCTTTCCTATCAACAGAACATGTTCTGCAATAAATAACTAGGATCCTTAGATAGGTTGAAAACACACCTGTAATGGTTCATTATCATCAGTTGTGCCAAGCATTTCATTAATTAGGATCTGGCGCTCCTCAGGAGTACCATAAGAAAGGCACTTCTCAACAACATTGGAAGCAAATTTCTGTTGGCTCATCTTCACGATCTGTCCAGCGAGTTGCTTAATTATAGTAGAACGTTCTTCTGGTTTCCCGCGTTGCAAAACATGCTACAAAATAAGAAACAGCAAGCGCTTTGCATAAATGTGGGATACAAAAACTTGAAGCGGAAGCTAATCGCAAGCCCATATAGCACAACATATCACAATATGAGAGGCAAGTAGACAACAGAAAAACACTGCAAAAAGCTAATATCATATATGTGCATGATAAAACAACGATAACAGCAATGCCAAATCAAAAAACTTGGTGGTGAACTAAAGTATTAACAAAACAGTAACAGAATAATAGGTATACGTGGAAAATAAAAACTATTTCCAATGAGATAAATAGGCACAAGAGAAAGCACATTCAAATGGAGGGCAGCTGACAGCTTAGGAGAAGACAAGTCCAACACAGAGCATCCCTCCCCCCATTGCTTTAATAGGTATAAGTGAAATTGAAGTTTCAACTAAGTACAACAGAAAATTAGCACGCAAATGAATATGCAGTTACCTGGATAACATAATTGCCATACTGGTCTGTGGTCAAAGGAACCACAGATTGCATTATCTCTTCCATCATGGCGCTTTGTGTGCTTTCATCATCACAGTGCTCCAAAACTCTCTGGTAGTATCCAACTATAGTTAGGCACATTTAGCAAAAATATAAGGGTACTGCCATTAGAATCATATATAAGTTGACACAGCACCTGAATAACACGGCAGCCATATGGATGGGTGGAAAGTTCAACTACATGTCCGTAAAAAGCAGAAATAATAAACTGTATCCTTTCTTGAGGGATGCATTCTATGCACTTCTGGATTACATGGTTGCCATTCTGATCACGGACACATTTCATGATAGATCCATCAAGCTCTAAAGCCATTTGCTTTTGTTGTTCCACATCAATCACTTCTAAAGCCTACACCAGAATAGTATGCTCCTAAGCCTCCAAAGAGATAAGTTATTGATAATAACTAGTCTTTAAACTAATTTGGAGGAAACACCGGGCCTGTAACAATATACATACCTTCTGAATCACCCGGCAACCATACATTTGAAGACTCAGTTGCAACACATAACCCTTGAGTAGGCTTGCCAGTTGCTTTTTTTGTGTTTCAGTACCGTGTTCAAAGAACTGCCAAGCTCAAGTAATTAGAGAACTAGGAATTCTTAAATGGTAACCTAAATTCACAAATCATCATAAAAACATCAAATTTGCTAAATACTGATGAATAAGAGGGTTGAGTACCTTCTGTATAACATAATTTCCAAATACATCAGTCATCAAAGTTCGTGCTTGGGGAAGGATCTCTGGAAAGATGGTGTTCTTCTCTTCAGTAGAAGCTATTTCTAGTTTCTGCTGTATAAAGCGACTCCCGTACTGGTCCGAGCTGGAGTGAGAAAACCATATTAGAATCACATCTGAACACAACAATTTTACTCCGTTGAAAAATCCAAGGATCATTACCTGAACTCGACCACATGACCTACAATGTCCAACAGCTCAAAAGACCTGGATTTGTTTGTCTTGAATTCATCCAGCAGAGAAGAACCGTAACCACTATCCATTAGACCATTCTCCGAATTCCATGATACCATAGATCCTCCAGTTGTGCTCCTCGCCATAGATGGGATACGAGTTAGCCTCTCTCCTTGCCTGACATTGCCCTGAGGAGACGAGATAAAAGGGCTAGATGTTGGACTTGACAAATATGCCATTCCCATGCCAAATGCTGGGTCGCTGCCATAAAGATTAGGGCTAAGACCACCAGACTTGCCCAGGTATGGCATCCCATATTGTAGCTTCTGCTGAGCAACTAACGATCCAATATAAGCTTTTTGGTATCCAGCACTATCCAGGTGCCCTGAACCAGAAAAGTTACTTCCTTGGAAAGGACTCATGCTTGCAGCTATGCCAAGGGGAGAGTCAGAGTTTGCCTGCAAGTATGGCGCATACATTGATTCCATTGGTTGGCCCTGAAAACCGGATCCCCCTTGGTTTAGAAGGTTGACATATTCACCATCTGGACAGGAAAACACAGGTCACAAGACAAGAGAATAGAGAATGGAAGCGGAGAGAGAGAGAGAGAGAGAGAGAGAGAGAGAGAGAGAGAGAGAGAGAGAGTACCAGCATTGAGTTGATTGAGCATGGATGAACCGAAACTGCCTGCATGAGTTTTTGTATGCCGTCCAGATACATCAAGGTTGGAGCTATCACCATTCAGGTTCTGGTAGGGAGACACAGATCCAGTTGGGCTCAGCAAAGATCCTTTCTTGTGGGCATTACCATGTGGTGACTGTATAGGAAACTTGCTCTTGCTATCAGCTGCCAGCTTTGTCATGCTTGAATTATTGAAGTTACTGGTACCATTTGGAAAAACTGCATATTCCAGGGCATTTATCGACTCTTCAGTTTGAGCTAGTTTTTGCTGAGAAAATTGTCTATGCTCCTTTGGAATATTAAAGAGCACATCCGTTTGATCACCAAAGTTCTGGTAAACATGATTTTGCACTTCAGTTTCTAAATCGGTAATCTTGTTCCCAGAAAGGCTTAAGTTGGACATAGCGGATAGTGCTGCCGAAATGTCAGCACCATCATGATTATGTGAAGCAACGGATACACCTTCAACCTTTTTATCGGTGCTTCCCATCCTAACTCCAACAGGAGGAAGGCAAGGGCTTGGAGTCCTCCGAATCAACTGGGGGTCAGGCGTGGTGCTTCTTGAGATAGAGGAGCCTACTGCAGAAGCAAATGAATGAGAGATTGAAGAACCTAAACTTTGGACCCTGACAAGACTGGGTGAAGTGGATCCAGATCGCAAGCCATTCATGGATTCCGATCTACTCTGCAGTTTTGCTTTCAATGAACCAGTGGATCTAATTGGATTTGGGCTCTCAAAAGCATTGCGGCTATTTGAGCGTGAAAGATGACCGGCAGTAGCAGCAGGACGGCTAATATTTTCCTGTCATGGAAACCATTCCAAATGAGAAAACAAACAAGGAAACAGACATCTACATGCTGCAATAGACATAAAGGTGATGAATCATAGTAGCGTCCTATCAGTATCTGTGCAAGAAGTTTCACATCATATTATCGAGTACAGTAGTACACAAATACAACATTCTTTCCATGCATCAAATGCAGGGATGAACAGATTACAAATTAAAGAAATTACACATACCATCCCCCATAGATCAATCTAGCAATAGCTACAAATACATAGGCAATGAACACCTCATGGTAATTTATTTCTATTCATATAGAGCATCTACTTAAAAGCTTTGTTGTTGTTGTATAGAGCATCTACTTCTACTCAAGGTTTGAATATATTGATCAAAGCAAAATTAAAAACCAACAAAGAGATTTCTCCCAACCTGCAACGCATCAGCAAAGCTCTTGTGATGGGAGGCAAGTCCACTGACATCCGACAACCCAATGAGCCCATCAGTGCCTGTCCCAAGCCACTCGGATGATTGCTGACGTGTGAGCCCATCCCTTTCACCTCTGCCTATCCGATCATTCACCAGCAACTCTTCTACACTACCTTCACGCGCGCCTGGCTGCACCGAGAATAGCGAGCTTCCACTCCCCACCTCTGACGACCGCCTCCTCCTATCCCCAATACCTCCGGACACAGCCTGAAATCGCTGTGCCGCGCGCCAATCCTCCTTCGATACCATCGGTGGTGGCAGCCTTGGATTGAGGTGCTCATTGGAATAGTAGTATGACAGGTACGCCGGGTGTGACCGTATCTCCTCCTCGGAGAGCATGTCACCATCACCACCACCACCCATGCTGCTGCTTCCACCACCAAGGCTGTTGACATGAGCTGGCGCAGCAGAGAAGAGGGCACCAACGGCAGTGCGAGAGCCCTGAACAGTGGGGGGAGCGCTGCCACTGCGGAACATGCTGAGCTCATCAGCAGACGCGGCGTGGTTCTGGTCCATCAATACTGCCTGCAGGTCACGCTCGAGGTCCTCGAAAGTGGGGCCAGCCGCCGCCACCGGAGACGGAGCCATCGCTGCAGCGCTTGCCTCGGTCACAATCTGTTCCTTCCTCCTTGGCTTCCTTTCCACGCAAAGCCTAAACCAACACCAGGGTACTGATCAACATTTATGCACCAAATTCCGCGTGGAACCAAGGATAAATATTAAGTTTTACAAGAACTCGATTAAAAGAACGATCGGAAACACTTTTCAGGGATCTCCGATTCCAGGTTCTATTCAAAAATTCTCTCTCGACAGTCGAAAAACACTAAAAGTCACACCTTTAAGGCAACTCCAGCACCAAGTTGCGCGAGCATCAAGAAACAAGCACTGGAAGGTACTAAAAAACCCAAACTTTGCGAGGATCCCAACCAGAACTCGGATTGAAACACCAGGAAAAGAATCCCAATCCACGGGAGCAATCAATCAAGCATTCCCAAGCCCAACAAATAGAAATCACCAGAAGGAAACCATCGCCAAAAAAATCTCATCTCCTCTGCGGGGATTCGATCGAAAAGCGAAGAAGCGGCGATAAAAATCTCACCTTGAGAACAACTCCAGCGATTAAGCCCACCCCCACGAGAGCCTTCAATCCACTACGGAATCGAAAGCGCCTGCCACCTTCCCATCCAAAGGAGGACAGCCCCTCGCCTCCGCAAAGGGGATTGGATTCAGCAGGTGGATTCTGGTGCGGGATTTCTGCGAGAGAGGAGGATTTATTTAGGGTTTGGGGATTGGGGAATTTGTGGAAGCGGCTGCCGCGCGTCAGTGACCCAAAGTCACTGCCTTTGAAGGCAGAGGATCTCAATTCTGGGAAAGGAGGGTCGAAGAGGCGGAAACAGAAAGCGACGTGTGGCCTTTCCTTCTCCCCCTTGGACCCGTTTGGCCGCCTCTGGAGACCGTGTCCACCGTCCGATCAGAACCTGCACGAATCACCGTACGCCTTTGCCTCATACGTTTCGTACACCGGCGAACAACAGTTCATATGAGGTGGTTGTACAAATTTCTAATCAAGTGAGGAGGAGCGATTAAAATCGAGATATATCTGTATATATCTGAATTCTGAATGTTTAACTTACTGCCTGACTTGAATCCCTAATCCTAACAAACTGCTGCTCCGTTTCTTCTTTGAAAAGCATTGGGTCTTCTAGCTAGAGTTCTAGCAGATTCTTCACAAGGGGTGGATGAGTTCAGCGTGCCTTGATAGATCTCTTCATCGCCTTGACAACCTCCTCAAAAACACTACCAAAGAGCTCCAACGCTGGAATCAGGTCAGATTTGGGAACCTTAGACTTCCAAGTCCTTATGATGTTCGAGACCATTGCCCTCTTAGACAAAGCTCAAGAGCTGCATGTCCTTTCAAGCGAGGAGTCTGGTTTCTGAAAGTATTTGAAAATTTGATTTCCCACACTTTGCTCCCTGCAACGCTCCTAGATGTGACTACAATCTCGTTCACTATGGGTTCGTGAGGGAGACGCTAACACAAAGTTCTTTCTTGCCCATGCAAAATATCGCAGCAAAAAGAATAGGATTTCCACCCTCTCCTTTGAAGGAGTCTCCTATCATGATCACGGATCCATGGCACAAGTGTTAAACACCTATTTTGGTGTTGTTATTGGCTCAGAAGTCTCAGCAACCCGGGCCATTGACCTCCATGCCATTGATCTGAACTCGGCAAATTTGCAGGCGCTGTCCTTTACAATCTCAAATGATGAGGTTCGGAAAGTAATCCAGGCAATACCGGAGCATTCTTCAAATCATCATGGCCAATCAAGTCGGAGTTAATGTCGGCCATCAGTGCTTTTTCAGTGGCGATCGGAGGGGCTTCCAATGGCTCAACTCGACCCTTATCACCCTTGTTCCCAAGAAACCTGATGCTCAACACCTTAAAGATTTCAGACCCATCAGCCTTCTTCATAGTTTTGCAAAAATTGTAGCAAAATTTCTTGCTTTGCGCCTGCAGCCTCACATGGATAACTTAGTCAAAGCGCTTTCATCAAGAGGCGAGCGATCCATGACAATTTCTAGTTTGTTCAAGGCACATCCGTGCAATTCGAAGATCAAACGAGCACAAAATTCTCCTCAAGATAGACATCGCTAAAGCGTTTGATACCCTAGCTTGGCCTTTTTTGCTCAAAGTCCTGTAGCATTGATGTTTTGATAACCGCTGCTGGTGCGACTTGATAGCACTTCCCTTGTCAACTGCATCAAGTCGAGTTCTACTAAATGGTGTGGCAGGATGTAAGCTTCTCCATCGACGTTGACTGCTGAAAGCATCTAAGCCCCTAAAAATGGTTTTGGTAATAAATAAATTTATGTGGATATGGGACTAACATATTTAATGAGTATGAAAAGGTTAAGTCCATATGTTGGTAATAAGATGCAAGCCAAAGGATAAATGTGAAGATCAAAAATGGCTCAAGACATGTATACTTAGAACAGGATCCCTTTTTGTTTTTACCGATCTTAGAAGAAAAGGTGGAAGACCGGATTATAGGGTAGATGATCGTACCATAAAAAGGGATCATGGCAAGAAACTTGATAGCAAAAATTATGTGCCATTTGGATCAAATTAGAAGCATGTATTCATTAAAAATCATCTTTTAAACCAAAACTGTGCTCTGTCTGGAAGAGCGGTAGTACCGCAATTTTCAATGTCAGAACTACCGCAGAGCGGAAGTTCCGCGCCCAGAATCGGTACTACCGGAAACTTCGGAACCCGAGCGGAGCCTTTTTCCAGATAGCACCCTCCAGATGCATTTTAGTTTTTGTGGGAACGGAAGTACCAGCGATTTCAACGCCGGAGCGGTACTTCCGGAGCTCGGAAGCTCCGGAGGGGGAGCGGAACCTTTTTTCTAGAGAGCGCCAAGTTTGGGACTTTTGGGAGTTCGGCTCAAGCGGTAGTACTGCGCCGGCTTTGCAGAACTACTGCAAAGCGGTAGTACCGGAAGTTACGACGGCAGTAGTACCGCGCCGACTTTCCAACGGTCACTGCAGAGCCTCTGACATAGCCGTTCTGTTGCATCAAATAGGGAAGCGGTAGTTCCGGCCTCAAACCGGCGGTAGTTTCGCTCGCCCTGATTTTTTCTGGAATTTGTTTCAAACGGCTAGTTTTGGTTGGTGGAGGGTATAAATACCCGTACCACTGCTTAAGGACAGCAAGAAGAGACACATTGAATATTTCTTGAGCATAGAGCAATCAATTGCATTAAATTTGAGGTGGTTGGACAATTTAGTGCATTGCATTCATTAGTTGATCCTTGGTACTCAATTGCAATCAAGTGAAGCCCAGATCTTTTACTCTTGGTGCTTACCGACATCTGGACGATTTGGAGGAGGATTGATCGGTGATCTTCTCAAAGGAGATTGTGAGAAGACCCGACATTCATGTGAAGGTTGGAGCTCACCTACCCGGAGCGGAGAAGAGCTACCACTAGTGATCGAGGTGCTTCGGCTTAATTCGTGGAGTCGGTCCGATTAGTTCGGGCTAACCTCAACGTGGATTAGGGAAAACCGGCAAGTTTTCGAACATCACGGTAAAAACATCGATTGTGTACATCACTTACTTGTTTTCCTTCTAGCTCTTATTCATTGATATTATTGTGATGATTTACTTGTTTTAGAGCTAGCTTTGGTATCTCTTGTCTAGAATTGTGTAGTGTTAATTGTTTTACATTCTTGCTATTGAAATTGTAGAGAATTAATTAAGTAGTCAAGAAAAATTTTAAAACCTCCTATTCACCCCCTCTAGTCGGTATCCTTGATCCTACAACTGCGCCAAGGAGATTCTCTGTCACCTCTGTTATTTGTCATTACTATGGATGTGCTACACAGACTTGTTCATTTTGGAGTCCAACAAGGTGTTCTCACCCAAAGTGACATGCTGCGATCCTTATGCTCCCTTTACGCAGACGATGTCATGATCTTCCTGACTCCTAAAGAGCAAGAGCTGCGTGCAATTTTGGAAATTCTGCAGCTCTTCGGTTCGGCCTCGAGTTTGAGGGCAAATCTGGAGAAATCTTTCATCATCTCGGTCAACTGTGCACTGTCGGAGCTCCAGCTGGCAATTGCTACCCTGGGGTGCGCCTCAACTTATCTTCCCATCAACTATTTGGGCATCCCTCTATCCTTCACGAAGCTAAGGAGGCGAGACTTAGATCCGCTGTTCGACAAACTATCGTCCCATCTACCCACTTAGAAGGCAAAGCTCCTCTCCAAAGCAGGCCGATTAGTCCTCATCAATTCGGTTCTCTCTTCAATGGGCACCTATCCCCTAATTTCTACCATCCTCCCCTCCTGGGCAATTAAAGCTGTTGACAAAAAGTGTAGATCCTTTCTTTGGGTCGCGGATCATTCCACTGTGCCTGGCAAATGCTTGATTAGTTGGAACATGGTCTGCCGACCAATTCTTCTTGGGGGGCTAGGAATTTCAAATCTCAAGTTGGCGGGAATGGCCTTCACACTCCGTTGAGAGTGGCTAGTGAGATCTAAGAAGTAACGGCTGTGGCTGGGTCTTCGGGACCCCTTGAACAATGACCTGCATGATTTCTTCGCTGCTTCCTCAATGGTTCAGTTGGGAAATGGCACTTCAACTAGATTCTAGACAGACTGCTGGTTACATGGTCGAAGCATTAGAATGCTGATGCCAGCTCTGTGGGAGAGGTTCAAAATCACTTGGCGCCACAAGACTTTGGTTTTGGAAGCTTTGCCTAGTAATAGCTGGATTCAAGACCTATCCCCCCTTCTGTCTCAACGCTATTGCAGACTTCCTCCATTTGATGAACATGCTTTCGGATTTCCACCTTCAGATGAAGCAAGAAGATGTAATTGTTTGGCATTAGACATCAAATGAGGTTTACTCAGCTAAATCGGCTTATTTGGCCCTTTTCATGGCGCAACCTCCTTCCCTTGGGCTAAACAGCTCTGAAAGAGATGGGCACCTCTGAAAGTTAAATTCTTCATATGACTAGCTTTGCATCGAAGATGCTGGACCTTCTCTTGTCTATGCAATCACAACATTCAGGCTCCGGATGCTTGCCTTCTTTGTGATCAAGAACCAGAAACAATTGACCATTTGCTCTTGCATTGCAGTGTGGCCAAGACTGTTTGGTTCGGAGTTTTCCACTGGCTCCGTTGTCCCTCTATCTTTGTTTTTTTTCCAACACCAACACTTTGAGTGACCACATCCCCCAAGTCAATTCCTAAGTGTGATAGGAAAGGGATGGATAACCTTTTCTTGCTAATCACTTGGATGATTTGGAAGGAAAGAAACAATGTTTGGTTCAGAGGCAAGCAATTCAGGGTTGATGATCTCACCTACTGCATCCAGCAAGAGAGTCATTTGTGGGCTAAAGCAGATGCCTCTCACCTAGACTCGCTCCTTTTTAGTCGAACTCCGCCTTGATCCCTCTTTAGTTTGCCCTTGTGTTTTTTCAGTGTTTCAGTTTTTCTGTCTCTCTTCCCCTCTCTCTGTTTCCTATTTTCCCCTCTCTCTGTTCCGCTCCGTTCTTAGGTCAGCCATCTTTGTAAAACTTTGTTCTGCTCCTTCTTAATTGAACGAAACACTTCTCGCATTTACGAGAAAAAAATCAGGCACTAGGTTTAACCAAGTTCACCACTATTAGGGATGGCAATCGGGCGCGGCGGGTACGGGTAGTGCTCGCCCATACTCGTACCGTGACCCCGATTTACGCCTACGGGCATACCCACGAAGGACGACGGGTAAAAAAATCTCGCCCATACCCGTCGCCCGCGGGTATACCCATTTACCCGCGAACTGAGTTCTGTATCTATTACCTAATCTATTTTCACCGGAAGCACACAAACAGCCAAATCCGAAACCGCCCGCTCACCTTTGATCCTGAGGCCGAGCTCGGCCGCGGCAGCGCCGTTCTGGTGGACCTAGCGGCTGAGGAGGCGAGGGCAACCACGAAGAAGAATTAAGCAAACGAATGGTACTCACGTCGGCGAGGGGCACGGAGCAGATCCTGACGGACTCGACCTGGCCGAAGGCCGCGAACTCCTTGGTGAGCGCCTTCCGCTTGGTCCGCAGTGGCAGGTTCCCCACAAACAGCGTCCTGAGCAGAGAATTCCCCCTATTTTCATACCCGTGGGCAAAGAATGCATCCCATACCTGGCTCTATTAGGGTATTTACCTACGGGCACACGGGTAAACGGGCACAATTGCCATCCCTTACCACTATCTATCTAAATTAGCTTGTTTTGCACAAAGATGAGCAGCAAGATTAGCTCTCTTCTTACAAACAAACTCCCTGCTCAGCTTCTAGATTTCAGCTAGAACGGAAGAAACCTCACAACGATGAAGCCGCTGGTTCTGCCAGAGATTAACCAAGTATTGAGAGTCAGTCTCAAAATGCACCTTCTGAAGACACCATAATCTCGATAAGTTGATTTGATGAACTATCGTCAAGCCAAACCGATAAGTGAAGTGGTGAGAAGAGTCTTTTGGGGGCTGTGTTTCTTTTTTCTGAATTGCAGGGTGTAAATAAAGAAAAAAGATAGTGCTTTGCTGTGGTTTTTAAAATTCTAGACACAAGAAAGTGCTCAGGTTGCGATCATATTAAGAAATCATTAGATAGAAAAAAACATTTGATAATGTTTGTTGTTGAAAAAAAAAGTAGTATATTTCTGGGCATCCCATGGAGTATTAAAGCATGTAAGGACTAATTGAGCTAGTAATAAAAGGGAACCTGCTGCCACTTCTCCCAATTAAGTACTCCTACGGTCCTACCACTTCATTAGCACACTCGGGTTAGGGTATACAGCATGGAGTTGGAACCACAGCACTCAACATGCATTCTGAAAATGTCATTGACTCAATATTATTACCTACTAATGACTAATATAAAGGTTGGTCAGTACATGACCATGAAGTCTTGCCTTTGATTGCAAGTTCCAAAAAATACACATGGATACATCAAGGACATCACAAGAATGCAGCCATATTCTGCCAAGCCTCTAAATTCTAAAGAGGACTCCAAGAATTGATGCCTCCCTTTTTTTGGAGAACCCTAGGAGTTTATGAATGATGATTTGTGTTGGTCTTTGACTGTGGATGTAATATTACAAATACGTCACTAAACATATTGTTCAATCCCCAAGTAAGGCTGATAACTTGATACTGCTTAGCTTTTCTCCATTTTGCTACACTGAAAGTTCGTCTTGTTGCAAAATCATCGTTATGCTAAAAAGACACAGTGGATCATTCCTCCTGCTCAATCATCCTGCGAACATCGTCAATTACAAGCCAAGATTTGTGCCCACCAATCACCTCAGCCTGTTTCCGGGAGTCACTCCACAGCTGTACAGGACAAAAAACTCACCTCAGGATATACAATGGCAAGATGGAAACCATAAAGAAAGAAACAAGCTTAACTTGTACCTGTATAGCAGGCATCTTCTGCTCGAGCTCCGCATAGCAGATCACATACATTGGACAAAAGAAGGCATTAGTGTTTAGATTAACATATATACTTGGGATCCAATTCGTTATATATATAGTTGCTGCAGGACAAGATAACAATGAAGCCAAAAACATGCTATGGGGATCATTGGTATGGTACTCTGTTACCAAAGCTAAAGGATAAGGCTAAGGAACACTTGGATACAAGTTGCAGAAAGCCGGCAACTAACAACAAAGTTTCCAGGGGCTCTAGAGGAAACTGCTTCCTCCAAAACAGGGAAAGAAGAACAGGAAAGGAGGTCTAGAAGTTTGTTATAAAAAAGGAGAATGAAATGAGTCTAGAAATGCCTTTGAATATTAGCAATAAGAAGCATAATTGGGTCTAAAGAGGGAAGTTTTATATTAGACAACACTGAAAAGGAAATGGTAGATCTAAAAAGAAAGAACACTTATAAACACGATCATTCGCATTTTAGGTAACTAAAAGCAATTCTTGAATTAAATTCAGACTGATCATTTAATGCAAGATACACCGAATGAATAATCACTTAATCCAACCAATCGGGCTGCCAAGTGCGGCAATTTGAATAGGTAATCCTGTTTCATCCAAGATGAGTACAAAATTTCAACTCCCAAAATGACTATTTCACCCAAGGAACTAGACTTGCCAGTTCCGGAATAACCATTTCATCCAAGATCCTAGGTTGGTAATCCTTGATGGTCCCTTTATTGCCGGCTGCGTAGGCGGAGGTGGTGGACATTGCTGACGTGGGAACCAGAAAGAGGGGGGGGGGGGGTTAGCTTTGTTTTTTACCTGCTGCGACGAAGAAGCCGTGTGCTCTGGGAGACGGAACCTCCCCTCCTCTCTCTCCCACCATTGATTTGCACATGGATCGCCTCGAGATCTGTGCGTTCGCCGTGCGCTCTAGTACTCAGCCAGGCGCTGCCTTTTGTTCTTTGCCAAGATGTGTCGCTGGAACCCTCCCCAAAAAAGATGTGCCACTGCAGGTGGGGCCAGAATTACCACTACGAAGAATATCAAACAAAAAGTGCAAAACTAATTATGATATATATTCTGGTTAATTTTGCAATCCAAGTTTCAATACACAAACAATGCTCAAACTCAAGCCACTCTACGCCTACATATAAATTGAACAAATACACGGAAATTGGGAGGAATGAAGCAAGCTAAGCTTTGCATGCTGTTACAAGAGTGGGGGAAATGTGGAGCTTTCTACGGCTGCCCTGGTTGACAACAAGCCAATGGAACAAACGAGCAATTTGGTCACCAAATAAGCTTGCAAATATACAAGGTACGTATGTGGCAATGCTTTTCTTTGATCCCATCAGTTGTTTGTGATTTGGAACTCGGTGCCGTCCTTGAGATGTCCCATCGCAGTCGGGCAAAGCCAGCAGAGAATGTTTGGACCCATGATCTGTACAAATGAATACAAAGGTTCAGCTAATTGGAGCACCAAAGGAAAATGCGGGAGAAATGTCTAAACCATGCTAAATCTTCAACACCAAAGTTGAAGGCTTGAAACTGAAGTATAGTGATGGCAATGAACGAAAATTTCTGATGTTATGCGTAATTTTCTATTTAGTACTACCATTTGAACATTCTTCCTCATGCCAAGATCAAACCGGTGACGGTACTTCTGTCCACTCTTCTTTGCAAGCCACTTTGCTCTAACAGCCTCTCGGTACTGATGTAAAGGCAGCAGGACAAAATCAAACATGGTATAAACCCACCAAGAAACTATTGAGGTGAATGGATGCCTGGAATTCCAAATATTAACTTACCTCTATTGTTGTCATGTTATGACATAAGAGATAGATGTGCCAGCATAGTAGAGAACCTATTGTCAAGCTTAAGAAGAACAACAGGACACCAGCCAAGATCTGCATTTTTGTGGTACTCTTTAACACTAGATCATAGTTTGATTCTTATAGTATGACGCAAAGAAATAGACTGAATAAATATACCACAAACCACAACAGAGAATGACTGCATGACATTTTAGTCCGGCATGTTAAGGCTCAGTTAATGAACCATATAAGTTCCAATGACACCACTTGATGCAGAATAACTCTGTCATTTGAATATTTTTATTTTAACTAGCATATTTATACCAACGGCACAATCATTTTTTTTTATTTCAGTAATGAGCTTGCTAGATCAGCTCAGAAGAAAACTCTTAGTTTTCATTATTATCCCATGAGTTTTACAAACCTTAAAATTCTCTCCTGCAAGTTCAGATTCTTTACAACTATCCTGCAACTAAGTTACCAGAGTCCTTTTTCCTCCTTGACAAACTCACAGCTTACAGGAATTGCAAGAAAACAGAGCCACTCTCTCATGCGATATAGTTAAGGATTCTTCAAAACCACTTCCCTTGGACCCTGGCAAGTCAAAATACATCTACATGTGTCAGCATAACCTCCAGTACAGGACTGGTAGTGGCGGCTGCTGGTACCCCAATCAACCGTTGGGTAGTGTAAATACACTGTCCTAGGTGCCAAGAGCTATCTAAATATGTACATGTCATCGTAGGCATATAACAGGCCAGAACTGTCCTTTGAGCTACATGACAAAACAGGCGCAAAGGACAATCTCGCTGACAATAAGCATAGCAGTGCAAATATTAGCGAATCTAGGTATAAAACGAAAAAACAATGTGCCGTGTCGAAGGATAATGACATGGTAACTAAACAATGGGTTAAATGTTACTGATTGTGCATGTAGCAGGAAAGAGATTGTTGATTGTATAGTGAGCTTCTAATTCAAAACGATGGTCAGTGCACTTACATGGATGATCTTCACGTAAATAATATCAAAGTCATGCTCTGTCTGAAGGAGATCACAAAGAAATATCACCTGAAACATATTTTGACGAAATTGTGAAAATTGCTCGGTGAAAATGTGCAAATTTTGGTCCAGCAGAGTCACTTACGAGTGAATAAAGAGACCCTATTGTTGCATTTAGGACACAGATGATGAAGGGTTTGTAGTTTGCATAGCCCACACAGTTGTTAATCCAGACACAGTGGTGATCCTGCCATTGAAACCGTTACCAAGCATTTTTAACACAGCTTCATTTTGCAATTAACAGAATCACTACCAACAAACATAACCACATCCGCACCTACCATTTTCAGAACACACCTTTTGCAGACTTTGCAGTGGTGAGTTCGAGCAGGCTTGTACATGCAACACTTATCACAATACCTTGATTTCAGCCCCTGTTGGAACCAAATAATGAGTGATATTAGGGTACTTCTCCGATATTCAGTATTTGAGTGCTCCTAAATTTACAGGTGTGGTAAACAATTACTAGCAGCTACCCGCTGCTGAATCAAGAGTCCTAATTGCGCATGGTGACACAATGAAATCAAGAAAATTACGCAATTGTCACTCCATATGTATACAAGGTTCACATTTAGTTCAAGGTGATCGGCACACAGCTGATCTACTGAGAGATGGGTTCCATTTAAGGTTGAATTAATGATGGAAATTTTACGTCAGTTTACACTTCGAAATGCAGCAATTGAACCAAGCTGCATCGAAACTCTCTGGAAACAAAAACATCCATAGCCCCTCAAACTCGAAAAGAAAAGCGCCTAAATTCCAAGAAAATGGAATAGAAGGGCGAGCGCAAGAAAAGGCCGAGAGATCTGGGACCTGTCCCTGCGGGTCCTCGGCGTCGGGGGAGAAGGCGGCGGGGATGGAGCCGGGATCCGCGGCCGCGGCGCAGAGGAAGGAGAAGAAGCAGGCAGCGACGGCGAGGGAGAAGGCGGCGGCGTTGGCGACGCCGGCCGTCGTGCCGAGGCCGAGCCAGTGGTCCAGGAAAACGAAAACCGTGGAGTAGTACCCGAGCGCCATCACGGAGACCGCCGCGACCACGGCCGGCGAGGCCGCGGCGACGCCCCTCCTGCGCGCCATCTCCGGCGAGGTCGTGCGCTCGTCCCCTTCCTTGTCGGGCCGTTCCGAAGCTTCCGCGAGGCCTCTCTTCTCAGCAATTAGCTCAGTTCTTAGCTCATTTGAACCTGGGCCTCTCAAGTGTTTATACTATGGGCCGGGCTTTTTATGGGCCGTTAGTCACAACGGAGGCCCAGGACGAGCCGGAAAGGATAGAGGTGGTGTATTTTGCATTGTACCCTCGGACAACGTCACATTATCATTTCTAGCCTGATCGCAGAATATGTGCCATCATAGGAGCCGTCCGATCAAATATGCACGCCTCAGATTATAAGAGGAACAGCGTGCATAATGGTCCCTCTAGTTCCCGCATATAACACCAGCTACGACCTTGGGGAGGAGATGTTGCGGCGGATGGCGGCGAATCCCTCCACCGGCGGCGGCGGCGGCGGCGGCGGCGGCGTGAGCCAGCCGAAGTGGGAAGCTCCACCCCGTACGCCCACCAACTCCCCATGTGCAAATTTAATTTACCTCTGTTCTTCCGTCATCTCATCGATCGAATCCTCTCGCCCAATTCCGCATATGTCAAGGCATCTTCTAACATGCCATGCATATTTGCCAACGAATTCCAATTTGTTCTGCATTACCTCATATCAAAGAACTCTTGCGGTGACCTGCATCAAATTTGATCATGGCATGTGTTTTGGTGGAAACCTTGCTAGAAAGAAACTTGTAGCAAACCAGAGATGCATGGTCTGAAACTCCTGACTAATTGACCTAGTTCACCAAGCTCAATATGCATGGTATACTAAGGGAATAGCATTTCAAGAATTTCTCTGTATATTTGTTGAAAAATTTGTACTGTTTGGAGGCTGCATATAATCTCAAATTTGCAAGTCGTTGAGGAAAATGCACTCTAATACGATGATATCCGTCCGAAATGGAAATACCACCATTTTTTTTATACCACAGATGGACATTATCTGGTCACATAATTGTAGTGTTTATTTGAGTTTATAAATCCAGGTTTCTATCATTTTTTTTTGCGCTGCAGAAATTAAAAATGTAGATTTTTAGTTTATTTTACTGTAGTGTCTAAAAATGTACCGTAACTGATGTTAGTTTTCAGCATAATTAAATTTTAAAAAAATAAAAAATTATACCATAACAGACACAGAATCCCGTTGAAACAGGACCAATTTACACGATCTTTGCATATCATTACTACTATAAAAGAACGAGTTGGTGTTTGTAAATCCATTCTCCTCCAACCGCTCTATTCCCTCAACTTCTCATCATTCTCCACTTTCTAACTGATCAGCGTAACTCTCTTGTATAGCACGATTCTCTTTATATTCAATGAATTCCATTGCAACATACGGATACATAACTAGTATTCACATAATGTTGCACTTTGCACTATCCTTCAACACAGCCTACCGGGTTGGCCCCGGAATCCTGACCGCGCTTATCTCCTTGAACAAATCGAATCAAATTAAAAATGGTTTCAGATTCTGCAGACCGGCTAGGGCCGCGACGCGTGACGTCGGCGGCTCACGACGGCACGGCCGCGCCCGCGCAACCGAGCGCCAGCGCGCGCCCAGCAGCACAATCGCGTGCGCCCCGGCGCACGATGAGGCCCTGAGCCCCGCCGCGGCACACGGGGCTACGGCCGGCGACCTCAGCCCGAAGCCGGGGCGGTTGAGCCCGAGGAAAACCACCACGGCCGGGTACCTGCAAGGCCCAAATTAAGGATTAAAATCGACAGCACTTGGAGGCCAAATCGAGGGGAGAAAGAGGATAGATAGCACCGGGAATTCGGTTCCTGGTGGCCGGCGTCGAGATCCGCCATCCCTGGGGGCGGATTTGGATGCAGCACCTTGATCGGTGAAGAAATTGGGGAACGAAGCAAGGAGGGAGTGCTAGCTAGCAGCAGCAGCCAGCAGCTGGGTGTGTCAGTCTACGTGTAGACGGGACAAGAATTAGACCGGGGTGGACCAAGAACGGTTGGACGGCGAGCTCACGTGCGCGTGCGGCTTGTGCAGCATGACCGCCTGGGAGATGTAGGAGGCGAAGGCACCGATGCCGCGGCACGCCGAGCTCGAGCGGCGCGAACGCGGCCGCTCAACACCGGCCGGGGGCGCGGCGGCCATGCGAGGAAGCCGTTGCAGACCAGCAGATCCTGCCTCGGTTCGAGCGGTGCAAGCGCGGCCGCGAACGCCGGCCGGAGCACGGCGACCGCACGCAGAGAGGAAGTCGGCGAAGAGGGACGCGGACGGGAGCTCGTCCATGCTCTGCAGGCCATCGTCGGAGGGGAAAGGCAGCTCGACGACGGCGCCGGTGCCGGTGAGGCCCGAGGAGGAGCCCTGCGAGGTGGAGGAGCGTCCTTGGCCATGAGGGGACAGAGATTGCGGCAGGACACGCGTCACGCAGGGAGACGAAGTCCATCCGATGAGAAAAAGTACAGAGGTCCTGTATTTTTTTTTCCTCCGATTAGATGGGGCTGATGCAAGCTTGCAGCTCCTCACAATTGAGCTTCAATTTTTGACTTCTAACTTTTTAGTTTTATCTTTTTTAATTTTTTTGAGCTTCTTTATCTTTATCTTTTTTATATTTCTTTATATTATCCATGATAAGATAATCTATTTTTTATTTTTAAAAGTTTTTAATTTAATTACACTAAAAAAATCAGCAACTACAATATCAAAAAAGTCTCAAACAGGAAAAAAAAAGCTCACAAAAAAACTGTAATGAGAGCTTTTTCTTTTTTCGTATTTCTTTATATTATCCATGATAAAATAACCTATTTTTTATTTTAAATTTTTTACTTTAAATACACTGAAAAAACTAACAACTACACTACCAAAAAAGTCTCAAACAGAGAAAAATACAAGCTCACAAAAAAAACTGAAATGAGCACTAGGCTCAAGTTCTAGTCGGCTAAACAACACAAGTGCAACCATAGAATTTTTGAACTAAACGGAACCTAACTAATGGCATGTTTAAGGCAAATACTAATGAAAAACACACAGTATATTTGAACACAGGGCTGGCCACACTGTTTCGTAGCGCTGTTGTATTCGTAAATTTATACACCACTAAGTCCCGGTATACGTACGGAATTGCAGGAAACGAACAAGATCTGGAGAAGGAAGCTCCGCAGGCCACAATTGAGTCCGGACTCAAACTTCGAAAACTCAGACAACCTGCCTTTGACCATTTTGAGTACAAGTAGTTTCTGTAAAAGTTATTTTCTACTTAAGCTTATATCACAATCCGCATAAAATGACTTTTTGGAACAAAATATGTAATAGATGTGAATGTCAATGAAGTATATACTGGTAGACTCAATTGATGGAGCAACTGTTCTACAAATAAATACTAGGCGGGTGGAGGGTGCCTAGGATGTGTATTAGTGGCATATATAGTGGCAGAAAGGGCCTTCTACATATGGATATGATATAAGGCTAAATACACTTTTACTCGTGTAGTGAGCCGTACTCTATAGTGTCGACCACAGTGTCGTCTAAGACAGGCTTAACCTGTTACCCTATCAAATTATTATACACTCCATATAGGTTTGTAGTACTAGGAGAATATGTATTGCCGGATAGGTGCAGACTCATGGTATAACGCTGGATGGGTGCATTATCCGCTCACAATGAGCGCACCCATATTTAGTGCAAGATGGCGGCAAGTAACCGAAGCTCGTCACAACGGCTAGGTCACACATAGCCGGGTAGAGGTATAATGTATGAAAATAGAGGGGGAAACACTGTACTCTTACTGGTATCACATCTAGGGAAATGCAAAAGAACTAATTGCAATCAAGATCAAGGTTATTGTGGGTAAAGTGATACAACCTGCGAAGAGTTTAAAATGTGATTAATGCATATCTCCTGGATTGGAATCTACGAGAGCATATTGGTGAGCCTTTCTCACGAAGCGAGTGATTAGTAGTTTTTTATAAATTCAGTTGGACCTTTTTCATAATAAAATGTATTTTAAAATTGAAGAATTGAGCTAGGATCAATGACTAGACAATGTATTGTCATGAAATTGCATTTCGCTAATATTGTTTGCTGAGTAGTTTTGTACTTACTTTTACTATTAATCCCCTTGTTCTGAAAGCTACCTTGGGTGTTCCCATAAGTGGGAAGAGCATCACTGAAGGGTTGGACAGGACGTTCATGTATGTTATTTATATAATCCGTATGTCTTAATTAGTAAGTTTGGGTGGCACTTGTACTACAGAACATGTATTAAGACCAAACTTTGTTAAGATCTATCCAAGGTTTAAGCTGTGCGATGGCATGATATTGCAATATTAATGGACTTCTCTAGCTATTAACTGTTGCAATCTCTTATGTGGCTTGTTATTTGACAAAACAAGTTTTTGTAAGTAATAATTAACAGGCTGATGCTATTATCTAAAGTAATAATGCCATGAGTCATCACATACACATACGTACATACATGTATGCATGCATTCATACAATAGATTCATTTTTGTTTTGTTCCACTTTGATTTGATGCAACAACTAGAGCAAGGAATAAAAGAGCTAGACATCGTCTTCGATTAGGAGCGTGCCACTTTCTAAGTTGCTTGACTTTTCTAAGCTCCACACAAGATCAAATTATACAGCGAGTGATAAGGATAGACCTTGCTAGGTTAAACTCGTAGGATTGGCCTGATTTCACAATGATGATGATCATACGGTTGATAAAGATAATATAAAAAGGCAACATGATTTGATAAACAAGGTAAGTTTATGTCAAGCACAAGAACACTACCACCATAATCACCTCCTAACTTCACAAAGTACTAATCCACACAACTAGCTCGATGGCAAGCGCACGAAGAGATTGATCTCAACCTATCAATTTTTGCAAATTAATACAACTCACAAGAATAAAAAAGAGTAGAAACTCTCAAATTTTCTTGTGCTCCAAAACACCTCAAAAACCTCTTTAGGGCTTTTCTTAAACTCAAAATATCATTCACCTCATTACACAGGGTGTACCCTTCTTATATAGATATTTAGGTCGTGGTAAACCGACATGCTACAGTACTGGTTTGCTGCGGTAGCCAACAAAGTTACAGTGCCTGTGTTGGTGCTACAGTACATATTGCGGTTGTTACTATTGGAATTACGACTTAGACTGTTAAGAATACAAATACAAATTGGATTATAGGTGGTGATCGGTTCGGCTAAAAAACTCATGGCTTATGGCTGAAAACACTGTAGCTGGCTGAAAAAAGTACTGTAGTTGACAGAGGCTTATTTAGCATAATTAAATTTAAAAAATTTTAAAAATCTAAAAAATATGTTAGCCCATTACGTATAATACAAACAAATACAGGGAAAAAAAGAACCGGCAAAAAATCTCAACAAAAAACCAAAAGTTCAGAAAAAGACGAAACTTATGAATAGTGAAAAATAAGCCAGAAGCCGAAGTCGAGTTGATCAGGGCTATGTCATTTCTAACAAAGTATCAACCTTTTTAGCAATTAGCGGTTAAGCCGATACATAAATAGTGGCCACCGATTAATAGTTGGACTGCTCATACATCACGGTCAAATCAGTCTTCAAGTCTTCTGAAGTTTGCCAAATATGGGTCTGTTCTTTTTAGTTGAGCCTTATGGTTTTTTTTACTGTGGCTTATGACTTTAGCGTTGTTCGTGTGAGATATTGCAGAGTAACAGAAACTTACGTGCAGTTTTTACCGATATAAATGAAATCGATACAATATATACTATAATTAACTAGTAAATTTTATTTTTTTAAAAATGCTTTGTTTAAAAGCTATCTACAATAAATAAAATTAAAAGTAGAAATAAAAACTGAAAAAGAAAGGTTCTATGTCGGCCCCGTAAGTGGGTTAAGCCTGGCGATATCCTCGTCGGTGCGTATGATGCAACCCAAAAAAAGTACCAAAAGAATAAATAAACAACGACGTGTCACCTAAAAATGCGGGTACAAACAAAACCGGCTGAAGAAAATTCGGATAAAGTACTAGTGCTATTAAGTTATCACATCACATGAGTGACTCCACAAAAATATATATCATCAAAAGGAGAGGAGGTCTTTAATTTATATAGATATAACAATATAATTAGATACCTTGCTTTTAGTTAGTTGAATGATACACCAAAGTCGTGTGATGGCATTTGCTCTAGCTACCAGCAATAAGCCAAATATACAGTGTGCTACTATTCATTAGTACCGAACTGCATTTTGTACTGGCTACCTAGTCACAAAGAAAATTAAACGATAGACTATTAACGAGGATATAACAATCATCAAATTATTCTTTATCTCTAAATAATATTGTTACGTTATTATACTTTTTGAGTATATCTTTTATCTATAAAATACTATTAGACCATGTGGATAGGTCTAGGATATTATAGTGATGCATAATTGACAATGGTTAATTTGTTATGATGAATAATTGGTGATTTTGTTTAGCGTTGTAATACGAGTTGTGTTGCATATGTGCGGATTGATGCTGGTCAAGTTGGAGAGAACTTGTGCCGGAAGATTATTTTTTTATCTTTGCATGTGCAGGTTGAGCATGGAGGCGATCATGGTCGGTGATGAGGTAGACCGGGACTAGGATGGAGAGATCCGAGGTTCAGATGGTCAAGGAGGTCACGAGATGGTCAGGCTCATGCTTAGGGTGCATGGAGGTCAGAGATGGATGATACGTGTTGGAGCTACGGAGGTGTGGTCCGGAGGCTACGACACATGATGGATGATGCGTGGAGAAACTACGGGAGGTGCGGTCTTAGAGGCTTCGACACGTGACGCGTTTGGAGAAGTTAGAATTTTGGAAAACCCGTGTTAGGAAGGGTTTCGGGTCCCTTTGCTATTGGAATTGGGTTAGAATTCGTGGACTTAGAATAAGCCGAGGTTTTGGGTCCTAGACTATAAATAGAGGTGGGGTTGGAGGCTAACCTCGTGGCTTTCGTAGAGATTAATTTCATGCTAGGGTTTAGGGGTGCCAGGAGGGCACTTTGTAGCCACCATGGATCAGAAATAAAGTTTAGATCTATTTCGGAAAAAAAAAATTGCGGCGACGTGTGGCAGTGCATCGCTCGTCGCCTGATTTCGCGAAGTGCGCAATGCGGGTGTTTTGATCGGACGCAACGGCAACGTCTTGGTTTTCTCGTCTTCCTGTGCATAGGCATCGCGAGAAAATAAATCGATCGGGTGCAACTTTTGGAGATTGAGCGAACAGAAAAGGAAAAAAGTTTGCGGCGGATGCATGTTGAGGTTGATGGATGAACAGTACTCACATTTTTAAATAAAAGTTCGTAAGTTTTTTAATTCGCATATATTATCTTTTTTTTCTGATTTTCTGATTCCTATGAATTCTTCATGCATTGATCTATGTCTAGATATTTTTCTTGCTTACATTCATGAATTAGTTTGAATTAAAAATCGACTGCTAGATTAAAGGAAAAACGATGTTTTGCTGTTCGATCGGAACATTTTTTTCTCGCTGCTACAATAAATCGCTACAGTACCTACTACAGTACTTTGCTACAATAACTGCTACAGTACGCTGCATTAATTGCTACAGTAAAATCAGAAGAAAAAATGCTTGGTTTTTTTGTTATTTCTGTTTTTGCAGATTAAACAATTAAAAGGTAGAAAATTAAAAAGAAGTTTCCGCTGTGTGCTGCAATCATTCACCCCCCCTCTGATTGCCATCGACGATCCTACAAATAGAGATTTCATAAGGTAGTCGTAAGCTTTTATACGGTAACTTCTTAGTCGTAAGCTCTTTTACAACCACTCCTTAGTCGTAAGTTCTTCTATGAGCATGACATAGTCGTAAGCTCTTCTAGACTTCTACGACTATGACATAGTCGTAAGTTATCCTGTGACCACCTTGTGGTCATAGATCCTTCACGATTAAGCCAATCTTCGACTGATCTGTCTACGACAACCCATTATATCATGTGTCTGCCTAACGAGACGGTTGGCACGTGCATTTATTCTCTGAAATAACTGCGCATAACCTCTCTCTCTGACAATAACCGTCGCACGACGCATGAGATACCACGTCTCTCTGACAATAACCCCTATCGGACGGTTATCATTTGAAACATGAAGGCGTCTCTTAGTATGGAACAACTGCCATCACTTCGCAAGCTATATAAAGGTTGACGTCAGAAAGAAGAGGGGGAGAAATTCGACAAACTCGAGGAAGGATAGAAGTAGAACAAGACATTTCACATTCCTCTCTCGATTGTAATCAATTCATTGAGCAATAGCCACACAGGAGTCGGGTTGTTATTCTCCTAGGAGAAGTCCTGAACCTGTAAAAAAATCCCTATGTCTTTTCTTTGTGTGATCGCAGCCAGGTCATAGAGAGAGATCCCTCGAATCCAAGAAATCATACACAAGATCGATACAAAAACATCGACAGTTGGCACTGTCCTTGGGGAACTTTTTCCAAACTCCGATAATTCCTTGTTGTCAAGTTCTCTTCTTTGTGATATCCTCATGGCAAGAGAATAGAACCAAGAGAATTGGTTCAACCTGGGTGACTACGCAGACCTCGACATGGATGCCTGCTATGACTACAAGCAAAACATGTTTTCATCCGATGGTGAGATTGTCTCTAGAGATCCATTATGAGATCGCAGAGATTGCACCACAGATAAGGTTGAGGAGGGATCGTTATCCCCCACAACATTACACTCATTGGAGGAACCAATTTCCCCGAAGGGTAAGGGTCAATCTGACCACAAACAAGATTGCATCAAGGCAGGTCCGCAACATGAGGAATTCACCTCAAGTGTTCAATACCTCATCGACCACTCAATCTGGGTCAGCAAGCCCTGGAATCTGTCATTTTGGGGATCGATCAACATCTAGTGGTTGTCACCCTTCAGTTGTCTCTGTAGAGAATGTGGATGGGCTACCTACAAGTCCATCCAAACTCTCGCAGGGTTCAACTCCGATCAGAGATGATTATAACACAGTTTCTCTTTCTAGAGAGGCATATTCCGTACCGTGAGGCTCTGTCATTTGATAACTCCTCAAGCCAGGAGGCGTCTGATGCGAGTGAAGATCATGTTCAGGAGGTCTTCGCCCTCCCCTCAAATACTAATCACTCTCTCGAAGGAAAGCCTGAACTCACACACTAAAACCCTCATAGTGATGGAGAGGAGTCCTCCAGTGATGAGCCAGGTGAGTACTCTGATAAGTGTGAAAGAAATCCTAGAAACAATTGCTCTCCTTTAAATCGGCCTCAACCAGCCTCAGACATTGAGGATCATAAGACCAGACGAAGGAGAAGATTGGCAGCCCAGAGGTTTTTGCCTGGGCGTGTCCAGTACTAGTCTGAAGATGCTCTGGAGCTTCAACGCATAGATGATATGCTCAAGAATCCAACTTAAGAACTTGCTTGAGCATCAGGCTACGACCACTTCATTTAAGGGATCGTACGAAGACTCTGAAGCATGATGGCCAGGCTCAAGCAATTTAACAAAGGATTTGTTTTTATAAAGTTCCCTATTACAAACTATTCTGACAAATGAGATCCGATTTGCATCTCCTCCACGACCTTCCGATCAGCTGGTTTTATCTTTTCGATCAGACAGACTGCTTCTGCTTTAAAACAGTCTAAGTCGTGGTCGATCGGTCAAAGATTGAGGCTTTGGTCGCATGCCTTGAGTTTTACCAAGGCATAGCTTACCACACCTTTAACTGCCTATCGTTGCGAATCGGCCTGGTTGGTCCTTAGGGCAGCGATGACCTTCTCTAGAGCTCCGACTTGCTGTCCAATCGTACCCGCGTAAATGGACACAGTGTTTTCAGAAGGATTGACCTTCTCAGCACCAAGCCCTTCGAGTAGATTGTTTAGGAGGAAAAACATTGTCTTGAAGAATCATCTTCATTGACTACGAGTCGAAGTCTCTACGGGTCGCTTTATTTTGACTACAGCTTCTGCCATAACAAAGTGAAACTTAGTTAGAAAACATATTTTCTAAAAAGACTAGTTACTAGAACTGGTCAAGGGTAAATATTTCCTTACCTGCTAGTCGAGACTCAAGCTTCTCGACTTCTTCCTTGTGCTAGTCTTCTAGCGACCTTATTTTCTAGCCTCTCTATTTGTCACTACGAGTAAGCTCATTGATCACTTTGGTCTTTTCATCAACCTCAGTGCAAAGCTTACCCATTTCAATCTCTTTATCTATAAAAAGAAAAGAGTTAGAGAAAGACAAGATAGACATCCGAATAACCAGTCGTAAGTTCAAGATTTATTGTTTATCTCGTCTCATAGCTTGTTAGTTGCGAAATTGGCCTTTAAGAGGTTAATCGTTAGGTCAATATTTTTCTTTTTGAGCCTCTGTGTCTTGACTTTCTCGTTATCGAGCATAGCTTCCAACAATCTTTTGTTGCTCTTAGACCTGTAAAGGTTAAAGACAAACATGAAAGAACTAGACTAGTGGTCTAAACAGGAGAAGACTACATATACCAATGGCTTACCATTTCTTCGCCTTTTCGCGCAGTTCAGTGTTCTCTTGCCTTAAAAGCATGAGTTGTCTGTGGTATTTAGCCGCAGTAGTCAAGTCTTCCAAAGATCCCTGAATAAAGACAATGAGAATTAGGGAAAGCCAATTACAAATAACTAAGCATTAGATACTTACGTTCATGCTCGTACGAGCAAATTTAGCGAGTACTCATTGGGAATCCTCTAGTCGGTTGAGGTCATCAACCTTGTTTCACCACACCTTCTCGAGGCGCTCATCGTCAAAAACATACCCTTTATTGGGGATATCTTTAGGGTGAGGAACTTGGTCATGAGATCGACACGAGGAAAATTCAACTACAAAAGCAGGAGTAAAGTATTTAGAGAAGAATTTGGGCTGTTCTTCTTCATCCTTAGCTATACCTCCTCGAAGAGGAGGAGGAATATCCTCGGTGATCTCTTCCTCGGCGTGGCAATCAGAAGGAATTCCCACTTTGAGACCAGGTGCATCTTCTTTTGCCTTTGCTTCTATTTCAACCACCTCAATGGTCGTAGCTGCTTCTGCTTCAGAAGCAGTCCCTGCTATCGCCATAGTGGTCGATTCTTTGACCATCTTCTCTGCTGCCTCTTCAATTGAGGGTAGAGTTGCACAGGGTTTCTCGACTGAAGCATTCCCTGGACGATGGAGGAGCCAGGCTAAAGACACAAGAAGATAGATGAATTAGCATTTGAGAAGGGAAGAAGGTAAAATACAATTGTTATGCTCTTATTTACATACCTTGATCTCTTAGCCTTAATCTTTAATTTAGAAGGAACCTTCGCTAAAGAAGGTTTCTTCGATTTCTCTCCCACAACCACGTCTAGTCGTGGAGGAGCGGGGTCATCTCTAGCCACGTTTGGTCGTTGTGGCGCAGGGTCACCTACGACCACATCTGGTCGCATGCCTTGAGCAAATGCAACTATTTTTTGTTCCTCTTACTCTTCCTAATGGTCAAGACTGGTTTCGACCACCTGAAGAGCAGTCTCCTTCTCGATCACAAGTTCTGCTGCTACAGTAGCCTCCTTCATAAAAGATACAAAACTCTTCCAGTTCTCCTTTTTAAGTTGCTTAATAAAGTCTTGAAAAGAACCAACTAAAAAAGTTTTGTCATTGTAATAATAGGGTACCTTGATCTTGGGAGTTAACTGCTCTATCGTAGGAGCCAGTTGCACCAGTACGATTGCTCCTAATTCCTCTACAACAGCTACATCTACGAGGAACTGCTCGATGGGAGCAGACAGATGAGGAGAGGGAGGAGCAACACTTGAGCTCTCACCCTGCTTGTCGACAACTTTTACCAGTCGACGCTTCTTATTTGGAGGAGCTTTAATCTCCTCTATCTCTTTTTTTTATTACCATCAATTCGACCTCTTGGTAATTTTGACAGTTTTCTATGTCAACTTTCTACAATAGAAAATGATCTTAAGTTCTTGTGGTCTATGACAACGAAAGTCTAAAGAAGAAGTCAAACTTTGTTACCTTTAGGTGTTCAATTTTTTCCTCGGTGGATACATCTACCAAAATGCGAGGAGCCTTCACATCAAGTATCAGAGCCTTCTTACAGATAGCTTTGACTCGAGAATCAATCTCTCCCAAAGCAAGATCTGTATAGACAAATAAAAGTGGTCAGTAACTAGAGCTCGAAAAGGGAGAGATTTCATAAGGTAATCGTAAGCTCTTTTATGACAACTCCTTAGTCGTAAGCTCTCCTACGACTATCATATAGTCGTAAGTTATCCTGCAACCACCTTGTAGTCATAAATCCTTATACGATTAAACCAATCTTCGATTGGCTTGTCTACGACAACCCATTACGTCGTGAGTTTGTCTGATGATGCAGTTAGCACGTATATTTCTTCTCTGTAATAACTATGCATAACCTCTCTTTCTGACAATAATCGCCGCACGACGCATGAGATACTACATTTCTCTGACAATAACTCTCGTCAAACAGTTATCATCTAAAATATGAAGGCGTCTCTTGGCATGGAATAATCACCACTGGTTCACAAGCTATATAAAAATTGACGTCATGAAGAAGAGGGGGAGAGATCCGATAGACCCAAGAGAGAACAGAAGTAGAGCAAGACATTTTACATCCCCCTCTCGATTGTAATCAGTTTATTGAGCAATAGTCACACAGAAGTAGGGTTGTTATTCTCTCCGGAGAAGGCCCAAATCTGTAAAAAAAAATCTCTTTGTCTTTTCTTTATATAATCGTAGCCAAGTTATAGCGAGAGATCCTCTAAATTTAAAAACTCATACATAAAATCGATACTAAAATATTGATAACTCTATATATACACGCGCGCGCGTATAGAAAACGAATCATCCGTGATCCTGGACATGAACAGTTACAGTGCTTTCACACCTCTCTGTCAAAAGAAACAAAATCTAGTACCAGCAGATTCATGCATGTACAATAATGCATGGTATTGCCATGCCATTGTTTATTGTTACCTCTTCTCTCACAACAGTGGTACTGGCATTACTAATTTGCTATTGCTACAGAATGAAGAAAAGACAGGGACACGTGTGTGTATATAGGAAGAGATGCGGGAGAAACACCATCATCCAATATGAATATATATGAATCCATCGTGCATACGCTATTCCATCGTTCAGAAATGTTCAGAATTCACTAATTCAGATCAAATCAGGAAGGACTATGTATTACCCCCAAAAAAAAGTGAGTAGAGGATTAGCAGAAGGCTATGTTCTTTTAAGATACGGTTGATGGTTTTTGGCTGTGGTTGATGATTTTTGTTCGTGTTTTTTATACGGTAGCGGATAATGAAAACGCCGACGTGGATGACACGCATGATTTTGAATTTAAGAAACCGTTTGAAAAATACATTTTGAAAAGTCATGTTTATTTTGATTTTTGAAGAATCAAAATGTTAAAATGGATAGGCTAAAGAGCAAGAGAGCATTAGCTTGGCTGGCTAGGGTGTGGGGCTGGGAGAGCAGAGGAGGGCAGCAGGTGGCAGTGAGCGATGAATAGTAGTAGGGTTCGTTTATATTGTCTTTTAGTTTTGGCTTTTGAATAGTAACAACTTGTAGAGAAGTTTATAGAGATGTACTCGTGTACAATTTTGATCGACATAAATAAAGTCACTACAGTGTAGGCTACAATCCACTAGTAGTCTCCGTCTTCAAAATCCACTTTATTTGAAAGTTACGTATCGTAGAAAAGCTATTTACAGTAGAAAAACAAAACAGCTTGTATAAGCCATACGAACAGCGCCGTACACCGGACGGGCGGGGTACGATACGAGTGGGTGGTGACTCGTGAAAGCGTGGGGGCGGGGCCCACCTGCATGGGATTGGTACTAGGTTGTTGCCCACATCACGGGCACCCGGGGCCCACCGCAGCACACGCACCCAGCCGTTCCATCGAACGCCCCCTCGCTCCCGTCGCTTTTCCCCTCCCCTCCCCTCCCGTCCATGCGAAAATGATTTCGTCGTACCTCTGCTCGCTCCCCTGCCACGTTTCGTCGCCTCGCCCAGGTCGCCATGGGCGCAGCCGCTCCTAACTCCGGCGGATTTATTGGCTTGCCGGCTCAATCAGATTAATTGGTCAGCCATGAGTAAAACAACCCCTTGCCTCTCCTCTCCGCATGCTTCGCACGCCAGTGAGAGTGAGCCACGTTACTGAACCCTGACCAAAGAAGAGGAAAACCACCTAACTTAGTATACAAACAATAGGAGTTATTGAACCCTGACCAATGAAGAGGAAAACCACCTAACTTAGTACAAACAATACGATAAAGCAGTTGCAGCTACGGATGGAAAGCTTTTATTGTATGTTCAGGTTTTAATTGTTACAAGTCCAGCTGACGAGCATCTCGCTAAATATGTTGTCTGACTATACGTGCTTCAGTTCTAACTCACATCAATCTTTGTAGCAGCATGTTATATCACAAGTTGTTGTTACCTAATATCTTATACAAGAGGAAACCAAAAACCTTCTCTTATCCATTCAGATTGGAGGAGCTAGCTAGTTCGTCCTACATATAGATAGTCCTATATATGCTGAAACGCGTTCTTAGTTTTTACCCTTTGTGGTTCTGAGAGGCTAGCTAGGAAAGTAGATATGCATGCAATGCAATCGTATGTACGCAGCCACACAATAGTACGTAGCTAAATTAAAGGATTCTTTTCTCTTTCTTTCTCCTCGTACCGTCCTTTGTTTCCTTGCAATAAACAAACCATACTGTGTGAGGTGATTCCGGTGGGCGTTGGAACCAAGGATTCATTCTTTAGGACTCAACTCCATAGAATCCAGGGACCTTTGCAACTTTTAAGGTTTTTTCCCTTCTCCTCTCTCTCTCTCCTGCATCAATGACCAATTACTGAATGTTGCTTTAGGTACAACCAGACCCATCTATATTACATTACTACTTTCACAAGTACTATTTATTCTATAACTTATGATTTATAGTTTTTTAATAAATAGACACGATGATTTTCCTATCATTGTTTCGAAACGATTTATCGGGATAGTTTTTTCGGATCGATTTATCAGTATTCGGTTCGTTCATATAAACATTCGTGCTAAGTCCAAAAGTTATCGGTCACAACAAAAAAAAGAACATATCCTTTGTTTGCGTTGTTTGTGTCCTAACTTTGCTACTCCTGTTTGGGAACAACAACTTCTTTTGCTTAGGAACTTGTTCTCTTTTTCCTTCTTAATTTGTCAACTAAAGCTAACTTAGCTAGCTAGCCCCTTTATTCCTTGTCTATGTGATGTGCCCAGCCAATTGACTATATTTGGAAGAGGAATCTCTACATTTTAGAATGCAAGGTTGCCTTTCAGGTGGAGCTCTCTCCTTTTTTCAATTGGGATAACATAAATTTATGATAAAGTAGATGCAATGCAAGGCTGAATGATCATCGTTAATTCACCCTTTAATTAAGTACAGTACCGCATATTTAGTATAAAGCTAGGAATCAACTCATCTTCTAGAGCAGTGAGCTAGCTCGCTCCTACTTTAAAATGGATATCTATAAGAAAAATTAGGGAGTGTTTAGAACACAAATTTCACAAGAAACAATTCAATTCCAAGAGTGCGTAAAATTTCTCCCATGCCAACTAGGGCCGGAAGGAATGGAACTTTTCGGAATAACTAAGTTAGCATATAAGCTTGCATAAACGTAACAATCATAAGTAGAGACGGGCGCGAAGAAGCAATTGATTTATAAATAACCAAAAACCTTAACGCATCATGCATGCGTATGCCCTCAACTCCAAGCTAGGTCTATAGGCTCATTCTTTTTAGCTTCGGCTGGTGGCTTTTGGCTACGGCTGATGATTAGTAACGGTTGGTAGAGAAGTCGTGAGAGAGAGAGAGAGTACGGAGAGAGAGAGGAATTCGTGTTTGATTTTGGCCGATATAAATGAAGTCGTTATAGTGTGTACAACAATTGACTTATACACCCCGTATTGAAAATACACTCTGTTTAAAAACTAGTTAATATGGAAAAATCAAAAGCTGAAGCTGAAAAGAAGGGCCATAACCTTTCCATTGTGCAAAGGACACCGATCTAAGATAGAACATATCATACAAGATAGAACATATAATATATATGTATATATATAGTGCACATGCCAACAACTAGCTGGTAGATGCATGGATACCGCTAATTTTTTACGGCTTGCTGGTCCTAAACTAATCAAACACGAAAAGCTCTATAATTTATAAAAGAAAATTACCTTAAGCCACATGCTTGTACAATAAGTAATTTTTAGGATAGTTAATAATACACGAAAATTGTCCTAAAACACACTAAAATCCCATACTAGATATTAATTGACCACACATTTAGTGAGGTCTTTCTTTTGCAGTGCAATGCGTCTTAATTCGGACTTAATCTGTGGTGTACGTAACAGTCATTTCTGGGGTACGTATATTAGAAGTTTCAAAGAAATAGAAAATTATATACTCCTTAGAAGCCACCTACCTGAGGTGGAGTCTAGGAATCTTTCGGGAGAGGAGGCAGGCTAGATGCTAGATTTATATTTTTCGTCGTGGATCATTAAACTAATCAGTGTGATCATGATCGATCCCTAAAGAAATCAAATCATATTCGATCCGTACAGCTCTTTACATAATCTAGGTTTAGTCTCCAATGTTTGCCTTATGATCGATCCTGCAGAGAACCAACTTTTGATGTCATCCATGTACACTTGTACACTTATCCACCAAACCAGCAAAAGTGACCCCAAAAGGGCTTATTTCGAGTTAATCTTAATCAATTAGACAAGTTCAGTTTTTCAGTAGCTAGATAAGATGTTCATTTTGATACTACAAATAAGTTGATTTAGATACTATATATACTTCATATGAATCACATGATCGAGCCTGTTAGTTTGCATGCAATAGTACAATAAGATTTTAATTAAACGGTCACAAAAATATAATATTAATTAAACCTGCTGGCGTCGATCGATCTGGCGTTAAAAGCACAGTGTTTACTAATTTTTCCTCCAACTTTAAATTAAAAAATAGTATGCCAATACCTGTCAGCTTATATATCGATCTTTCTTAATTTCTGATTTGAAAGTATTCCCGGCCTATAAATTATAAGTGCCTTCAGTAAATCATTCTTCCCTCGTCTGTCAGTTACTACACAATAGTAATTAATTGACACTTTGAGTCCTCCCTCCAAATTATTAAGCAGGGATTGATAAAGGGCACTTTTTTTTTTGTGTAAAAAACGCAACAGATCCAGTTTGTGCAATTAATTTCTCCTAACATGCATGATAAGCTTCTGGGCACGCATGACGATGGGGGGGAGAATTAAGTAGATACACAATCTGGGTTTATCAGTAAACTAGTAGTGATATCATCGATCAATGTGTGTTTGATCTTTCTGATCAAGTAGCTAGTACTGACAGAGTAAGATCTGGGTTTATCAGTAAACTAGTAGTGATATCATCGATCGATGTGTTTGATCTTTCTGATCGAGTAGCTAGTACTGACAGAGTAAGAAGATGAGTTGACTTAGGGAGTGTGGGAAGATGTCGGCATCGATCGATCCATCTAGCTCGGTCTGAACACAGAGAAAACAAGGAGCGTGCTTACCACATACGCACTCAGATACGTACTAATATACGTCTTAATTAATCATAAGCATCCTGCTTAGTTTACTAATCCAGCTGTGCCGCTCCATAATGTGAAAGCCAGCTGTGCCACGTACGTCGAGATTCGAGCTCCTGATTCACTGAGTACCTTGGAGAGCAAATGAGTAAGCATCTATCAGCAAATGAGTAAGCATCTGTCAGAGACTGCTTTTACCTTAAAAAAAAACACCAGCCGGGGCAGAGAATTCCTTCGTTGCTTAACAACGCTTAGAGCGAAGAATTTTACAGGAAACAAAATAGAACCTACGATTGCTTTAGTTTTTTCTTATAGAAATCCTTCGTTTTCAAGCAGGGCCGACAGATTAAGGCATGTTGAATTACGATTTGCGAGTTCGCGATGAAACAACTGCGTAGAGAGTCACGGTGATGATCCTGCAGGGCGATAATAATACGCGCAGGAGTGTAGTTTAGATCAGGGGGGAATTATTAAGGTGTGTAGGAGATGTGCAAAGCATGTTCTTCGGGGGACCATCCATGGTGGCCATGGCAGCACAGCAGCAGCAGCAGCAGCAGCAGTACAGTGCCACCGAACAAACAGCTCAGGCTGCTCTGCAGCCACCAATGGGGTGCCCTGGTGCTGCTGCTGCAGTTGCCCATTTCTCTTTTTCTTCAGCTGCCTTTTTGAAAATCTCCAGATTAGTACAGTACTATTAGCATTGCAAGAGGGAGCCCATGCATGGGATAAATTTGCTACAAACTGGTTTTTTCTTCTTCTATCCTTTCCTTTTACCATACCAACTCTTTCAAAAAATTCAGAGCACAAGGTGCGAATTGGCCGAGTGCCTTGAAACTCCTATATGTTTTTGATATACTGATCGTTCATTTAGCTGAAAAATCTAGCAGGATTAATGTGTAGATCATGGGTTATAGGTGACACACACATCCATGTCACACCATCACGTCAGTGAGAAATTTTCGGGGTGGACATTAACTTTAGACACGGACTGACCCTGCCTGTGCCAGTCTTCTGTTGTGACTGGTGGGCTAGGCCTTGCAAATTGTTGTCCCCCAATGCATATCGATATTTCTACACACAAAACATCCCCCAACAGTTGCTCCCCCTAATGAAGCTTGATATTCTTTCTTTTTTTCCCCCACCCTTTTTGCATCAATATTTTTATTGGGTTTTTGTTAAACATCATATAGATGTTTTCTTACTAACTATCATCCAGATTTAGGACTATTGGATTAGAGATCCAATACCTATGAATTTTCCTCCCTCCCCCTTGAATTCTACCTTCTCTCCTCTTTGAAAAAAAAACTTCCCCTTCAAAAACAAGGGGCATCTTGATCTCTAATTCAAATGTCACAAATTTAGATGATAATTACGAAGAAAACATCCGGGTGATGCCTAGACACTAATATTTATTTTTCTTTCTTTCTTTGCATCAGTTTCTAACGGAGAATTAATGCCAGGAACAATCTCATACTCATTTAATATTTTAGAGTGGAAAATGTTAGACGATAAAGCTAAACTACTTTATATTTAAATAATGGTAGCTAGAAACACCCGTCTTATCGCAAACAAAAACAAAAATTGCAGTGATGCATGGTTAGCGGTTGTTCTTCCAAGATGATCATGCGTGTACAATAACTCGCCCGGCCGCCGAATTCCCTGATGTGTGAAAAAGACTGCAAATTCGAGTCTTTGTCGTGAATTCATGATGGATCCTCCTACAAAAGATTCTCCAAACAAAGCTGCTCTAGCAGAGCAGAGGGGGAGGGGGAGAGTTAGCATAGGTGTGAATGTGATGCACACACACACACTGAGAGATATATATTTAGCCGACACGTGTTGTTTAGGGATTGGCTACGAGAGAGCTGCATCAGAAACATCATGCAATAGTCGTTAAGACCATAATTCATTGTAGGATGGCATTTATATATGACTAATTAAGAAAGGATTGGGGGGGGGGGGGGGGGGCTTGTGCGGGTGGCGCTGTCATGTCATGTGCCCCTGCGAAAACGATGGAGTGGACCAATCAGACGCGAAAGCGGGGGGGCGCATACATGTCAGCAATCCAACGCTTGCTCGGTCTCAGCTCAGCCCAGCAGCTGCCTCGTCCCCTCCCTCCCCTCTGCTCCGTCTCATTTCTTTATTAATCCTCCCTCATCTGCACCCTTTCAGAGCCTCTAAACCTTATCATCACTCTCTCTCTCTCTCTCTCTCTTCCCCCATTAGCAGTAGCCACTCCTGCATCTGACTCCATGGAGCTTGAGGGCAGTACCGCTAGCTACATGGCTGTAAACTTAATTAATTGGGGGCTGGCCGGCCATGTCTGTGTGCTGCTTCTCTCTTGCCATCTCTACAAGGTCCAGCACCAGCCAGCCAGTACTGCTACTCCTATCTAGGGTTTTGCTTGCCCCTCTCTTGTTCTAGGGCCTTATATATAGCTGCTAGCTTCTACCTAGGCTAGGTAGGCAGCCAACTCCCTCCCTTTCTATGTGGGGCGGCCACGCCAACCAATCTTAATTTACCTTCTTGATCTACTCATCTCTACATGTAGAATTTCCCCTCTTAACCCTTCTTGTTCGACTGCGGCGGGGACTGCGACGGCGCATGCGGCGAGATAGATCGATCCGGTTCTTGATTCTTTTCTTGTGTTTCCTAGCTCTCATATCTTCTTGCATCAGCTGTGCAATTAATTGTTAGGCGGTCGCCGCTTTTCCTATCCGTATGCATATATGTCTCTTCTCGATCTACATATTCATCTGCATATATCGATCCAAGCATAGATAGATGTGGAATCCCTTGCTTTCCATCTGCGATATATGCCATCTCTCTCATGGTGGCTATGATCTCTCCACGGCTAATTAGGAGCATGGCTGCCGGGTCATGCCGGAAGCAGTCGCGGATGGATTAATTGACGCACACAGTCGGCGCTTGCAGGTGCAGCACCATCAAGATTCACATCGAATTCATCTTAAACGAGAGGCTTACAGTTGCTGTATATATGATGAGAATCTTGATGATGCTGCATCAGCAAACGCTCGACTCATCGCTTCAAGAGTGAGAATCCGATGCACTTGAGTTCTTCTCGCCTTCCTTCTTCCTTGAGTTAATTTGTTCTTCTCGCTTAAAATTCCCTTCTTTTGGAACTATTCATCAATTTCCATTCATAAACCGCTAGCTCCTTCCATGGAGTAGCTAGATTAAGGCTTGACCCAAACAAGTGCGACCAATGTTGTAATTTTCCTCACTAATTTCACCTCATCTTCGCAGAGGTTTTTCCCTCGATCGAGGCTCGCAGTGCAAGGTAATTAACTACATAAACCTTGGTTTTGTTTGGTGGATTATGTATGCTCCTCTTTTCGATGTTTTTCAGGCTCCCACGTGCTTGTGATTTCTCCTCTGGTACACAAGGAGGGGAGAATATTTGGTGATTAAGGGATGCCGTGATTTTATGATAAATTATGAGTTTGATTGGAAGTTTCCTTGCGACTATGAAGCTAGCTCATCAGTTCTCTTGGCATCATGCATGTGTACACTTGTACAACGGAAGCTGTGTACACTTGTGCAGTGGAAGCTTTAATTCCAAGGTAGCCCTGTGCTGAATAAGGTAATTAATTGACTGGAAATTAATTAAGCGTGCACGTACCTTTCTGTGTTCAAGGTTGCACATCATATTTAATAATAAAGCTAGCGTTTTCCAATCAGTTTGCAGTATTGTTTCTTCCCTGACGACTGGCTAGCTCTTCATGATGTTATTTTTGTTTCTTTCTCTCTTTTTTCCAGATGCGTGTGTGTGTGTATATATATATATATCCTACTTTAATACTGATCCGGTGGTTCGATTAATCACCTACGCGCTACCTTAATTCCAGAGAGGGGACAACATATAGGCACAAAGCTTGCACATTGTTATTTTTTAGCTAGTTAATTAGACAAAGCCTTGTTTCCTTTCCTTAATCAGTCTTGAACATACGTACTGTATTTCTTGTCCCAATGCGCTTACTGCAGTACTAAGAGAATCTGATTGACGCAGATATATATGCTCTACATATATATTTCCCATCATCATTAGTACGCTGAAATGTTGTGCCACTAGTACTAGCTGACTTGCATATAAGTCCGCTCTAAATTGCTTTTAAGCTTTGGTAAATTATTTAGAATATGTCAGTTTCTTAATTTTGTTTTTTCTTTATTTCTTTACATTGTTTCAAAAGATATAGTGATGTTTTTCAATTTTCTCAAATTTTTACTACATTTACTCTTTTTTTGACTTAGAAAAAGCTAACGGTCGCTATAATACACTCGTAGTAAAAAATCAGAAGCAGAAACCGGAAACCAAGCTTCGAAGTTGTTTGGAGCGGCACCATATTGTGTGTGCACATGCACACCCTTCATTCTATTTCCAAAAGGGGGTCATACCCGAGAAAGACACAGCGCACACGCACTGAGTTATGGCCAGCTGCTTAAGTATATATATGCTTGCTGCTGCTTCAATTCTCCTGCTCGTACTCCTGTTCCACTCATACGTATGCAGGCACTTCCTTATCTCCCCTAGCTACTTTCTCTGTGTCATCAAAAGCTTCCTAGTAATATATATATATATGGTATCATGTACTGCTACTAGCTTCAACATGTCTTAGTTTCTTTGGTAAGTGATCGACAGTAATTAATTATGTCTCTGAACTATATCGATCCCTGATCTTTTGATACTGATGTGTGGTGTTCATGTGTCGTTGTGAAACAAACCACCATTGGAATGGGAACGGACAGTGGGAGCTCATCGAGACATCACTGGCTAGCTAGATCGATCGTTCAATCAAGTGGACCATGCAGCTAGAGGCCGGCCGGGGCACATACGTAGTACATTGCTATTATTGTGCCAATGGAAGGGGACCAATATGTGCAGATGCATCAGAGGGACAAGCCTTGCAGCAGGATGGTGGTACTACTGTGTCTCAGAGGTGAAAATTTTCATTTCACTTTTTACTTACTTTGCCTTCTGCAGGCTGCAACCCAGCAGGCCCCTGCACCAAACCAGCAGCCTCTCTTTAATTAGTTTCGTTTCAATGTTAATTTCGTCTCATCTCATATGGATAGCCGATCGACCGGCAAATTAATTAGCTAGCTACGTATATTTGCTTGCCATATGCAGGCAAGCAAAATGTGGATGCTGCATGCGTATTAATTTTGAGAGTGCAAATGATCGATGGGATGTTATTTATGGATTCAGTTTTTGGCTGCGGTTTATGACTTTTGACTGTTTGTGTGTGAGAGTAGCTACAGTGTGTATTAAACTCACGTGCGGTTTTAATCGATATAAATAAAGTCGCTACAGTGTGTATTATAATCAATTTATAGACCATACCTTAAAAAGTCACTTTGTTTGAAAATTAGCTACGGTAGAAAAGCCGAAAAACAGATTTTAGAAGCTGAAAAGAACATGCCCGATATTCGCTCTAACCAACTATCCATGGCAGCTATAAGCTTCTTACATAGCTATATACATATAGCTTAGGAAATATTCTTTTGGGCTACGGATGGTGGCTTTAAGCTGCGGCTGATGGCTTTTACCTGCACTTTTTGACATAGCAGCGAATGGCAAAGACATTGACGTGAATATCGTATATGGTTTTAGTCTCAGAAAGGCATTTGAAGAATCCATTTTAAGAGGCCATCCTGTTTCGACATTTCGCTTTTTGATCGGAGAAGCTAAAACCAAAAAGAACAGTGCCTTAATCCATCTGGGGAGTATTATTATTTTATTCGGGAACAAATGTGAGCTTTAATAACTAAATTATTGGATATTTATGATCAAAGAATTAACATAACTGAAATTAGTAGTACTGAAAAGTTAAGCTATGTAAAACTGGGAGTAATACTGTGAGCATACATTATATGGCTTACTGTGAGCACACATTATGTGGCTTACTGTGAGCATACATTATATGGCCAACAGCTGGTTCCTACTCCTTGATTAATATGTACGTACTATGCGCTACAAGAGAATTGAAGTAGAGTACTGGCTAGCTACTGCATACACTGTTGAGTTTTTAATGAGATTTAATTATTTCAGTGCCAGTACTAGCTAGCCAGGTACGTAGCTAGTGTAAGCATGAGTACGGACGTACACTACGCCTGCCTGCAACTGCAAACTCCCATTGGCCGGGCGGCCAACATTACGCCTGCCTGCCGCGGCTCCAGACGCAGACGGAGACGGAGACGATCAGATCATATTCAGATTGACTAGTAGCTAATTAAGCTACCAAGTGCATGCTGCTGCTGCTGTCTGACGAAAACTTCAGACTTGCACACATCGATCTCATAAAAGCAAGCTAGGGACATGCAGCTAGCTACCAGTTTGCATACCTGATCATCATGCGTCTGCACAGGTCATCAATTACTAGCAGCTGCTACATATGTATGTCATCCCTTCAGGCTGATGTATCTAATCTAGCTAGATACATCTTGGACCCTCAAGCGCAAAATTATCCATTGATGTGTACATCTTGGATCCTCAAGCGCAAAAAATCCATTGAGGTACAGATGCAGCAGAGCTCATCCTTTCCTTTTTTGAAAGAAATATATATACAGAGAACTCAAAATTCGCTTATGCATCCAGCAGCTAGCAGAATCATGCAGCATGCATATGATCCATATCATGTGGTCACCAGCACTCCAGCAGCGTTTTCATCCATAATTAAGACTTTTAATCCCGATATATTATATATCATTGCACTTACACGTATTTAAAAGTAATTGGTGTCCTATTTTAGTGTCTAGAACGCTGAAGTAGGGCACTATAGTGTCTGGACACCAAGCCTCTCTGTCTTTGGATTACTTTTAGATGCGTACAAGTACAATGATATATAATATATCAAGATGAAACGTTTTAATCATGGATGAAAAGTCTTAATAGATGGAATTTTTTAATCATGGAGTCTAGACACCATGGTGTCTCTATTATATATATTTATATATATATATATATATATATATATATATATATATATATATATATATATATATATATATATATATATATATATATATATATATATATATGCAAGCAATGCGATGGATGGTGATCGAACAGGCGATTGGATGGTCTAGATCATTAGTTCCGTACGATAGATGGGCCAGGTTGGTCCCGTGCCGTACATACATGACGGGGATGCATTGCTTGTATATATTCTGCAGCTGGGGTAGGCACACCATTAGGGCATTCACAGTGCTCGACGGTGGTGGCATGTAACGACACTATTTTTAAACAGGGCCAAAAGTTTTCCACATTAGACTAAGAATTTAGTTGCAGATATAAAGAGTACTAAGCCTACTTAGAAATATTTTAAAATGATTAGCTTAGTTAAAATATGACTTAACAGCTAAACTACAACAGCTTTATGAGCGTCCACGCCCGGAATTTTTAACTTATAATTAGAAAATTTGAAGAAATCCTGGCAGGAACGCTTGAATGCGGTCATAACGCTAACATGAAAGCTGAGGAATCCTTTCTTCTTCTGATATCTGCTCGGATAAAAATAAAGTAAGATTGAATACACTAGGTACTCAGTAAGTTCCAATAGCAAAATACATTTATAAGAGCAAATATCTATGTGTAAGATTTAACCAAAGGAAAATATTACAATTATATTCGTGAGAGCAGCTCTCTTCGCATTTATTTACCATGTCTAGTCCATGTACACCATTCCATATCTATTCCCATACCACCACATCATGTCCATAATACCATTAATCAGTAATCATTTTATGAAAACTACACAAATATGGTATTTCTACACTTTATCCATGACCGGGAACATAGGTACTCAAATAAATTGTAACATACTATAGAAGTTGTACAACTTTAACCACAAAATATGATTAACTCATAATGTCAGTTATTACATGCTTCTGTAAGCGTGCGACTGAGAAAATCATAGTATGGCATTTACAATACTTAGTCCGATATTGCACTCCACAAGGGCAGTGACCATTCCGGGACACTCCCAACATAACCACATTCCACCTGGATAATGACCATTACGGGTCATTCCCATCCTAGCTACAGTTGTGCAGGAGTCTACGCTGAAACAAAGCAAATTAGTTGGCCAGATACATCCCGTACTAGACTTGTGGTTGCACGATTGGGTGTAGAAATGAGCACACATAGATTCAATCCTTAATCGACTTAGGCGAGACAAATTAATAAACCCAGACATTGTGCAATCCCTACACCGGTCTCATACCAACCGCTCGCCTGAGACTCCACCATTTTATAAAACATCTTCCTGCTTTGAGTGGCAACCCCTATTACCACTACCATTATCATATCTCAAGTTTTAATTGGCAATGTTTGTGTTATATTCAATCCTATCACTAAAGCATATCTAAACACAACCATAATCCGGTAAGATTTAATCTAGGGTGGAGTTATTACTATTATGGGTATCCTAAGGCGGCATAGGAAAGATGTTATCAATAATCAAGGAAGGAAAATAATAGGCACCAATTGAGTAGGGTAGCTAAATAATCAACATTTGACATAGCATTTAAGTAAATTACAATAGTAAGCATGCACTTTGTATTGAAAATAAAATATTTGTATTTGAAAATTAGGTTCAACATGATCAATTATAAGGACTTACCTTCTTCTCCAAGGTCATCGATTACTTCTCCGTAAGCTTCAGGTTTGATACCAACTACTTTAATTGCTCCTATATCTCCTCCATTGGCAAACTTGTTGAATCCGAAAACTAGTGTAGAAGAACAAATACAAATAAATTCCTACTTTGTAGAATGCAAGCTGAGAATAAGATGCAATAAAATAACTAGAAAAGACATAAAGAAAGGTGGGTTTGGATGGGTAGGATTTAAGTGGTGCTTGGTTTGGTTGAACAAATTTGAAAATAGGTTAGATGAGCTCGAGACGGTCAAAATGGGTATATATATGGTTAATGGTTTTTCTGTGAACGGTAACAGGTCTACCTGAATAGTGTTGGACTCGGGTTTGGAACAATGTTTGGGTTCAGGTTTGAATAGTATCGGGTCAACCATGAATAGCAATGGCTACATAGTTGGATTGGTCTAGATTGGGTTTTTGGCTAATGGCCGAATCGGCCTGGCCCAATGGAATGGCCTGCTAGGCATGCCTTGTTTACCGCCAGCGCTAGGGCGCGCCGAGTAGAGGAATGGCAATGGCGAGCTTGATTGTGCTCCGATGAGGGTCATTGGTGGCAGGCGAGGGTGTGCATGTGGAAAATGGGACATGATGGTTCCTTTTCTGGCATCAACGAAGCTTGAGGTGCAATGGTGTAGGCTGGCAGTCCTAGGAATTCGCTAAAGTGCTACTACGGCACAGTGGTGCCTCGATGCAATTTCGGCGAGGTTCAAGAGTTTTTGAGTATCTACAGCAAGCTAGAAGTCTAATGGCAGTAGTGAATTTAGTTGAGTTGGCCTGCGTGGAGCTGTCCACAGAGGGCCAACAAGGACGACTGTGGTGCATGGCATCAGTGGCGTAAAAGCCATCAAGGGCAAGGCGAAGTTCGATTTGGTTTTGCTGTGGCTATAAGGTGCTTGTGTTACAAGGAATTAGATTTTGGTCAATGTTTAACAGGGAATTGCAAATCGGGCTTATCGGCACAGGGCATGGCAGCGATGATTGAGGCTAAAGGTGGGGAAGAGAATGCAAGGGAGGGCAATTGAAGCTAATTGAGGCTGAGTTGCTTGTCGGGGAGGCTTTATAGGGGCATAGGGCTACATAGGCGGTGGGAGCAGTGGGTGGGTCATTACGATGGTGGCGTGTAGCCGGTGAAGGTGGTAATAGGGAGTGTTCGGTGGCATGGCCGGTGGTCGCGGTGCCTCCATAGGATCAGTGCTCCTCCTTGGCACTAAGCGAGCTTGCAAGCGATGTGGTCAAATGCTGGCACACGCGTTGGGTCGGAGAGGCTTTGTTTGGTAGTGATGGCAAAACGAGCGCCAGTGGTTGTGGCATGTGGCCTTGGGCAATGGGACGGGTTTAATGAGGGTGGAAAAGGCATTGCAATGCTCGTATGACTATTGATGGGCTCAGTTGTGGCGGTCATAAGCGGTGGCAACAGTGAACATGAGTTAGCTGAGTGGCGCATGGGAACAGGGGTGGAGGCAGGGATAAGAAGAGTACCAACTCAAGAAGGAAAGTGGGACGGCCAAAAGGAGAAAGCAAAAATTGCTTGGAATTTGCCGAATTGAGAAAAACATTCAAACTCAACCAAAATTCAAAAAAAATCAAAATTTTGAAAATTTTATGTTTGCTTCATGGTAGCCTCACAGGTCCATATTAGATTTCATCCAATGTGACTTGTACAGGCTACATTGGTTTTGGGGAATAAAATGGTGGTCCAAACAAACAGTGTTGATCCTAGTACTAGGTTAGAGATGAGATGCACCTCCACCATCCTTCTTTCTTGGTGTCGACAATGGCTTGGGCGGGGCCGAACGATGATGGCATGGGCGGTACCATACGAGGACAAGCGTGAGCGGCGGAGGATGACGGTGGAGTGCAAAGAGGCCAAATTGAGCGGGCATCGCCATCGATGCCTAGCCCAAATGGTGATGATGGTGCTGGCGAGGGTGGAGACGTCAGGCAAGCAAGGGCACAAAAGCCAAGGTGGGTGGGGCGGTGGTGCTGAGGCCCGATGAAGTGGGGACGCCGAGGTGAGCTCGAGAACAACGGTGGCTGGATAGTTGCATGGGAACTACAAGGAAAGTCAAAAGGGAGTTGTGCACGGAGGGAGCCACCGCCACCAGGAACCCTAGTCATTAGCCGTAACTCCGCCAGTCCACCATCGGTTCCTCTCCCCTCTTCTCTAGCTTTCTCGCTAGAGTTGAGTATGTGGGGGCCCGTTGAATTCTAGAAGTAATTTTAGATTTTTTATTTTTTTTGTTTTGTTTCTTAGATCAATTTGTTCTAATTTTGTTCTTCTCTGGTGAGTTCTTAGCCAGATTTTCTTTACCCATGATGGGTTTTATCTGACTGTCTCACTTGAACGACGATGACGACTCCTACGTCAAAGATCGACACTCGGCCGAGTTGGGTATAAATAAATCCCCTCTGATTTTCTTTCGATGAACAACATTGCTACCGAGGTGTAGGTCTTACACATCAATGGAGATCATCAACGTTCTACTTTTCACTACCATGATTGTCGGCAATTATGGCACTGTTGCAAGATACGGAGTCTACGACAAGGAAGATAAAGAAGTTCAACACGTTCATCGACTCAAGGACTTAGTGGTAACATGTTATTCATCTAAAAATCTTCAATGCAAAAGTTGGGTACTTATGTACTTTACCTAAGTTATCAATATAAATTAAAGGGTTTTTCTCCAAAAAAAAAGAGAACGATGGCTGGGTCTAGATCGTGACAATCGGATCCAACTGAATAGCGAAGACGATGGTGGCTAATCGTGGCAGCGGGGATGGTGGAAGTCAGACGGTGAGAAGTAGGGAAGTGAGGAGGGAGAGGGGCAGTGACTGGGAAGAGTGGGAGAGCGAGAGGTGCCGTGGGGAAAGTGAAGAGAGGGGATGGGGAGGGACTGACTTGTGGGAGCAATGTTTTATGGGTAGTGTGCAATTTATTTTCTTTCTCTAGGGTTGTATTTGTATTTGAAAAATAAAGAATAAAATACAATAACCCAGACCACTACTTGAAGCCATAATGCGTTGAAAGGGAACGACTTTTGTTGTGTAGTGACTTGCTGATGTGGCGCAACCTCTCTTGAAACCACTACCATGCACAGTGGCTTGCACCATGGACGCCCTTAGCTTGCTAACTCAGCTGGCTGCATACATGAACGTAGTCATCCGATTGGCCATGTATATGTAGCCTATGCAAGAGCAAACTCATCTATATACAATATTTTCTGCACTTTTTGGAAAGCAATTACAGGTGCACGCACGGTTATAGATGTTATTCCTTGAGAAAATTTTACAGGTCTGGTCATGGCGTAGATAGGTATGTTTGCTGTTGTTCTAGCTAGCTAGCTAGCTTGGTGCTGTTTAATGAGCTAGCTAGCCGGATGTAATTCTGCAATTACTAAGGTCCCGTTTAAAAGTATTACAATTTTTAGATAAAATGATATTATAATAGTTGTTAGCCTCTTTTTTTGACATACTCAATTAAAGAAAATAAATGAAGATATGAAAAATAAAAAACGCCGTTATATCTTTATAGATAATGCAAGAAAAAAAGCAAAAGAAAACTACACTAAAAAGTTAACACATTGTAAATGATTTTTAGTTTATAAAATCAGAGGCTGTTTGGAACGGATCCTAACTTGTTTGAGAGAGCAAGTGCCTTGCCTGTTTAGCTTTTGGTCATCGATCTTTTCCGCAAGCAGCTGCTACAAAATAAAGTGCAAATAAAGCTGCAGGCAGGGGTAAATCAGTTTCTTTTTTCTCTCTCGAGCAACCTCGCTTGCTATCTCGCAGCAGCACGCACGCACGCACGCACGCATGCATGTGGGCCCGGCCGGGCTACCCTGCCTTGCTTTGCTGCTTCTTGCAATCGCATCCTAATTGTACTGTACTGCATGCTACCTAGCTAAACCGCGTGACCAGACGCGCGTTTGACTTACGGTGCATCTAGCCCCCGTTTAGCCTATGATTTTTTTATTTATTTTTTTACTATTTTTACATTTTATCCTTTTTCTAGTTGTTTGGTTTTTTGAGCTTTTTTTTGCCGGTTCTTTTTTCGTATTCGTTTATATTATCTATGATGGGTTAACCTGTTTTTTATATTTAAATTTTTTAACTTTAATTACGTCAATTAAGCTATCATTAACTATAGTACAATTTCAACTAAGTACAATGAAATTTTAGTCATAAATTACCTTTTCAGCCCAAATGAGCGGCACCCTAGTCATACAACCCTTTGATGCGCGAGATAGACCGTTGACCTCTTGCGCCTTCTCCTACCTTCTTCTCCCGTGTTGTGGCGATGATGGCTGTGCATCCCAACTCCCCCACAACTTCTCTTCTGAGACAACTATAGCCGACTGGTGGGGGTTAGGGCTAGGATTCACCAAGGTTAGTGAGGGGTTCATCTGGTCCCGAGATATAGAGGGAGAGAGGTGGCGGTGGCAGACGGGACGGGACGACGAAGACGGCGACAAGTTAGGGTGAATGAGCGGTGAGGCGAGGCACCGCTGGTCGTAGGAGATGGCGGTGGTGGGGGAAGCATGATAAGTGGTAAAGGCACCGAGGGCAGAGCTGGGAGGCGGCCAAGGGGGTGGGGGTGCTGGTGAAAGGGATCGGAAAGCAAGAAGATGGGTCTAACGGTGGTGGAAGAGCATGGCGACAGAGGGTGGTGGCTGAGGGGAACCAAAGATATGGGGTGGAGCCGGAAGTGGAGAAGATGGGGAGTCGGAGGTAGAGACGCTGTCAGGAAGCGCGATAGAGCTTCCGGGAGCGCGTTAGCAATGTCGTTCGCAAATCGATCATTGATCACAATGAATTACGGCGTATGTATATACGTACGTACGTACTAGGTCGGTCCAAGTAAGTAACAATCAATGCCATATGATTCATTAATTATAAGTATTTATTACGTACTTCCTCTCGTATGATCAATGGGTCGACCAGTAGTGCTACGTACGGTACAGCTAGTTCTGCCACGCGCGCACGTACGGATCCACATGTACGGCACACCAGTATCTCAGTACGTGCGTGCGTACAGATACGAGCATACGTACATTGCTTTGCTGCATGCATGCAAGGTCACTCCTGGCTTCTCCCTGTGCATGTCCACCTCGCGATCGATATCGGTGGTTGTTTATACATGCAGCTAGAGCTAGGTTACTTCTCTCGTCGTGGTTGATGAGATTTGACACGCATACATGCATGCAGCTCGAGTTCTCAGGCATGTACGTACGACACTGTTTCCTCTCTCTCTCTCTCTCTCTCTCAGCAAACGTACGTTACTGTTGATTATATGGAAGGGAGCTCGTGTTCCTCTGACATGCATCTCCCCGGCAAAGCTCGCATGAAACTATACTGTACTGTACTCTCATGGCAAGTACAGTACAGTACTGTACAGTACAGTACAGTACAGTTGTACATACAGGCCCACTCGCCATACAGTTGTACATACAGTAACGTATGGTTGCCATTATTGGTGCGTGTTCATGTTACCATGCCACGTGTCGCTCGATCTGTCTGCCTCAATGCATGTGTATATGTATCTGCATCAAGACAATCTGGATCGATCGCGCATACGTGCATGGACATGTGTGTAATGCATAAGATCGACCCAATTGCAGCCACATGCTCCCGATACTAATTAACTAGCTCACCATTGGCCCTCTTTTTGCTTAAGACAACCAAGATTGTGCTTTTTCCCCTGTTTCAGTGGCGGATCCAGGAAAATTTTTTAGAGGGGCTGAAGTACGTTCAGCTCGACCTCAGCCCATTCTACATTATATATTCATGGCTAAAAATTTAGGGGGCTCCAATGGTCCGGTAGCGGTAGGGGGGCTCGAGCCCCCCGCCCCACCGCTGGATCCGCCCCTGCCCTGTTTAGACCAATTCAATTCATGTCGAAGTTTGAATGAACCTAGCTAGCTTGTTGAAATAGTGCCTTTCAGGGTGGAAACCATGTATTCGGTGAGCACATGGTAACCTGATAAAAGCATCAAGCCTGAAACATGATTCGTATTCGATATAAAAAAAATACATATTCATTTTTAATCCGATACTATCTGACAAAAGCATCAAGCCTGAAACTCTAGAAACTAGAACTGCAACTAACCTAGCTTAGGATCCCAAAGGACACTGGAATCAAAACGATAATAATGCGGAATGTAATGCTAATTTTGTGAAGTAAGAACTGGAACTTGAAGGTGTTCTTGTTGGCGGCCATGGCAAGGATGCCGTCTGAAGGGCCGCGAACTAGAGGGGGTCGTACAAGGCACGGCTCCTCCCTGCGCCACCGCCGCCATCGGCTCCTAGGCCTCCCATGGCTCGTATGTGCGGACGTGCCCTGGACTTGATCTGGAGGGATGAGTTGTGATGAGGGGTTCTGTGCAAAAGTACATAGAAGCAGGCGGGGGGTTTTCGACAAGATGTGATAGGTACCTGCGACGGAGGATTCATCGTGTTCGCACATTTCAGATCGCGTTCGGGTTACCAATGTGTGGTTTTCATGTAATATTTCCCCCCTCCTATTTGGCCAAAAATAGGCAGATAGTACACTTCAAAACCAGAATATGATGCTGGTACAGCATTGTGGTAACTCCATGGGCAAAGCAGAAGAGGGCGAAAAAGCTGTCCGTCTTGGCAGCCTTGCGGTACATCTGCAGGCAGCAGCTAGCTCTCTCTCTCGTTTGGTCTTACTCCTGTGCAAAGGAGCAGTACCAGCGAAGGCAGCAGCTGCTGCTTTCGCTGGCCCAATAGCAACACCCCTGTGTGCAACGCCGAAGTTGCAAACTCGCATGCAACACAGCCGAAGAAACCTTGTGCTGCTGCAGCCTTCTCTCTGCAGACATGCACGTACAGCACCTTACCTTTAATTTGTCACAGGCTCACAGCTAGCTAGCCAGCCTCCTCACACAACAACACGCACCTGCCTACACCGAATCAACAGACACATCCTGAACTCTTCCAAACTGCATCATACTCATAATATGGCATGATTGAGATCTAAATCTAAAAAATAGCCGAACATATGCGAGTTAATCACGTAGATCAAACAAATCATGTCACCGTGAGCAAGCAACAGTGCATGGCAAAAAATTTTCTGCCTTGGCTAATTGAGGAGTCATCACAAATCACAGTATGATGGCAAAAATCAAAAACAGCTAGCATAGCATGCACATATCTCAAGAGGAACATGCATGCAGCTCCCAAAAAAGCAGTCACCAACTCCAGCTAAAATTTCCTTTCTGCATCTGTCTGCCTGTCTATACCAGTTCCCCTTTCCTCCTATCTAATTTTTTCACTTCTCTCTTTCCTTAGCTACTTTCCTCCTTGACAGTCTTTTAACTGCTGTTTTCCTAGCCACAAAAAAAAACACTACTGACAACAGATCATCAGAATAGTTAATCGGACGGATAATAGAACCTAAATCAACCACTTGATCAGATCACATGACGGAGCATGCGTTGGGGTTCTCGTCGCTGAGCATGAACTCGGTGGCCTGCAGAGCCTGCTGGTCGTAGAAGGCGGCCTTCCAGGCCTCCATCTCCGCCGCCAGCCCCTTGGCCGCCGTGTCCTTGTCCTTGCCGTCTTGCTGCTTCTGCTGCTTGTTGTCCTTGTCCTTGCCGTCTTGCTGCTTCTGCTGCTTGTTGTCCTTGTCCTTGCCGTCTTGCTGCTGCTGCTGCTGCTGCTTGTTCGGCGGCACGACGTCGACGGGGCGGCGCACCTTCTTGCGGAGCAGCTCCGGCAGGGCCTTGATGTCCATGGTTCCAGTCACGGTTACCTGGTTCTTGGCCATCTCCATGGCCACCTGCTCCACGCCTATATATATACACGAGCGAGTGCAACGGTGTAAATAAATGTCAACATATATATAGACCATTTTAATCTGTAAGATTTGCATAAATGCAGAATTTGATCAAGCGTTTTTGAAAGGTAATTATACCAAGCTTGATATCCAGGCATCGAAGTTAACTGCATGGTGCGAAGCATCTAGCATTCATGCATGACGGACTTGCAAATCCAGCAATTTGTACAAGTGTGGTAAACAAAACAAGTAATGACCGTGACATGACTTCATCTGATCTGGAAACCAGCAGTAATAAGATAGAACAACGTACTTCTCTTTCAATGACACGAAGGAAATGAACATAATAGCGACAGATCGAGCTGTACATGCATGTTGCTGTGATTAGGGTATGGCTACGTACTACATGACTGGTGCAACACAGGAGTAATATATACAGGTACGTACTAGTGCTCTATATATATGTCCTCTCATCAGAATTAAGCCGAAATTAACGGTGGGAGCAATTGGCAACTAGTAACTGAAGTAGTACATGCTAGCTAGCTAGATAGCCAGCTACTGGCCGGATGAGTACCTTTGATCTTGAAGAGCTTGCTGCGGATGCGGTTGATGCAGCCGTCGCAGTGGAGCCCGGCGGCGCCGATCTTGAGCACCACCGTTCCAACCACCGGCTGCGTGCAGTAAGTCAAGCCAAATCAATCAAACAAGCAAGCAAGCAAAGCAACTTCAGCATATCAAAAAAAGGCAACAAAAATAGTGCTGCCGCTACTGCGACAGATGGATCATGCCCTTGCCAAAGCTTAGCCCAAAGAAGGCAGGCAAGCTGCTACGTACAGGCGCCTGCAGCTTTTTTACAGGAGCGAAAATGTGAGCCAATGCGAGACCACTGCGTGCTAGCTTTTGGAGGAATCAGAGATGCAGCAGGAGCGCATGGACAGAGCCACTTTAGAATTCCCCAGGACACATTTTGATCATGAAGCGAACCCATTGGCATGCATGAACCAGCTAGCACTGTACCTCGAAACAAGAGTTGATGATCATTGATCGCAACAGAAAGTTGGAACCAACAAAAACTTCGCCAGAGCCTACCAATCGCGTGCTATGCTCCCAATCTAATCGAAGTTCCTATCCGCCATGCGTAGACATGCATTGTCCTCTTGATCAACAATTTACAGCAGCAAGAAGAACACGCAAAAAACCAATGCAACGCAACACAGACTAGAACCAAACAGATGAAATTGCAGTTGGAGCATGCATGCATGATACGCATTCACGATGGAATTGGAAACGAATCATGCAAACACCGGCCGGGTACATACACCAATCAGGGAGAAATTCAGAAGGCGTGCTAAGGATGTACTACTATGTAGTAGTATACGCACCACCACGGGTTTCTTGTTGTCCTTGCCGCCCTTCCCCTTCCCTGCATTGCCGCCGCCCTTGTCGCCCTTCCCCTTGTCATCTTGATGCTCCTGCTGCCCCTGCTCGTCCTCCGCCTTGTCCGGCTTGCCCTCGCCTTCGTTGCCCTTGTGGTTGCAGCCGCCGCCTCCTCCTCCCTTGTCGCCGCCGCCCTTGGTGTTGCCGACGAGATCGACCTTCTTCTTGGTCTTGTTGGCGACGCGATCCCGCAGCTTCTTGGCGTCGAACCGGCCCACGACCGTCATCGTCCCCTTGTCCACCTCCATGGCCACGCCCTCCACACCTGATCATCCAAGACAATTAACACAATACGCGCACCGATATCAGTGACCATGAAAAGCGCAAGAGAGCGTCCAGAGCCTTCGATTCTAGAAGGAAACGGAGAAGGACGCATAGGTGCAGGGAGAGAACCGGAGGGCGTGCCTGGGAAGCGGCGGACGGAGCCGCGGATGCGCGTGGCGCAGCCGTCGCAGTGCATGTCCACCTTGAGCACCGAGGTCACCACGGGGGGCAGCGCTTTCTTGACCTTGTCGTCCGCCGGCTTCTGCGCCTGCCCCTGGCCGGACGCGGTGGCCTTGTCTGCGACGGGCTGCTCGTCACGCTCGTCCGCGGGCGTCGAAGCGTCTGTCGCTGGCTTCTGCTGCTGTCCGTCGCCGCCTCCTGCACCACCGCCGCCGCTCTTCTTCTGCAATCAATACGGATCAAAAGGAGACGAGTATTAGCAGGGGAACTAGCTAGTGATGGTAATTTCGGCGATTGTTGGCGTTTAGGGAAGCGTGCCTTCGCCCAACTGGATCTTACCTTTGCCATGGCCGCTAGCTCCTCACTCCTCAACGCAGGGGCAGGGCCTCAAGGCTTGACGCTTGCGTTCCGTTGCGACAGATGAGGAGGAGGTGTTTTAGCCAAAGCGACAGATGAGGAGGAGGGGTTTTAGCCAAAGCCAAAGAATGAGTTGATGGTCGTACCCCTTCTCCTCCAACCGTTCTATTCTCAACTTCTTATTATTCTTTACTTTTCAATTGATCAAAATAGCCCTTTTCCACAGCATGATTATCTATATATCCAATAAATTTTGTTGCAACATACGAGCAGATGACTAATTACACCCTATATCATATCTCACAATGTAGGGAGTATCTCGCGTAACAAGAAGTATGTACATGTAGTATATGAGTATTTAATAGTATATAGATGGTATGAACAATTTTTCAGAGGTGGTATGTATATTTGTTTCAACATACTCCTTTTTATGTACGTATATAAAGATATTTACAAAATACGCTAAAACTATGGACTCTCTTGCAATTTTTTCATGTGGTTCACATTAGAATATCTTATAATTAGTATATGAGTATATCTAAAGTGATAAAGGAGTATTTCAAGTTTGTTTAAGTGGAATATTAGAGGTGGGTGTAATTACACCCGGGAGTAAAAAGTATTTTTCATATATATATATATATTAGAGGTGGGTGTAATTACACCCGGGAGTAAAAAGTAGGTGTGGATGTGAGGCAATTCTAATTGTCAAACGCACTGCTGATAATAAGTTTAGGGTGGAAACATTTATTGAACCTCATACACATGAGTTGGTATCACCTAGCAAACAACAGCTGATAAGGTCTAATAGGAAAGTAAATGAGAAGGCCAAGCGTACATTAATCACATGTCATAAAGGAGGCATCGGCACAAGCGGGGCATATAGATATCTCCGTATTAGTGAGGGTGGATTTGAGAATGTAGGATGCACGAGGAGAGACTTGCAGAATTATCATAAAGAATTGAGAAGTTGTATTAAGTCATCGGATGCTCAGATGTTTATTGACAACCTGAGTAAGAAGAACGACATAAATCCTTCATTCTACTTTGATTATGTTGTTGATGACAAGGGCAGATTGGTACATGCATTTTGGGCGGATAGTACATGTCGGAAGAATTATGTCCATTTTGGAGATCTTGTGTCGTTTGATTCTACATATAACACCAACCATTATAACATGATCTTCACACCATTCACTGGAGTAAATCACCATAAGACATGTGTCTTACTTGGGGCTGCACTACTAAGTAATGAGAAGACTGAGACATATATATGGTTGTTTCATACATTTTTGAAAGCAATGGGAGGAGTTGCACCTAGGCTCATTATAACTGATGAAGATACTGGAATGAAGACTGCAATTTCCACTGTCTTCCCTACTAGCATACATAGGTTATGCATGTGGCACATTTTGCAAAAGCTTCCAATGAAGGTACCACCACATTTGAGAGAAAACCCTTTATTGTACCAACGTGTTAACTCATGTGTATGGGCCTCAGAAACTCCAGAGGAATTTGAGGAACAGTTTTCTTCCATTATTTCTGATTTTGGTTTGGAATCCAATGAGTGGTTGGCTACTCGATTCCGAATCCGTGCATCATGGGTACCCGCTTACTTCAAAGATATATTCTTGGCGGGAATCCTTAGAACCACTTCTAGGTCAGAGAGTTCGAACTCTTTCTTTAATCGGTTTATTGGATTCAAAAATACATTAGTGGAGTTTTGGATTAGATTTGTTAATGCAGTGGAAGAACAACGTCAAAATGAGTTGGAAGCTGACAATGCCACGTTGCACACAATGCCTGTATTGCAGACTACTTGGGCAATAGAGAAGCATGGAAGTGAGGTCTTTACGTTCGCTGTGTTCACTGACTTTCAGAAAGAAGTGTGTGCTGCTCGGGAGCATTGTAATGTGGAGAACATGGAAACCGTAGGACAACACAAAATCTCAATAGTTAGTGATGGCTCAAACAAGGTAAGAGAGGTACGCTGTAACCTTACAACAAAAGATGCCAAATGCTCCTGTATGTTATTCGAGTCATTTGGAATCCCTTGCCGCCATATTGTTCGTGTGTTGCAAAGTCCATCACTTAAGGAGCTACCAAGCCCATTTGTGTTGAAGAGGTGGACCAAAATGGTAACTAAGGAGGATGTCTTTGATGGAGAAGGCAATTTGTTACAAGAAAAACCGAGGAGTGCAATAGAAATAGCTAAAGACAAGTTGGCATCAGAAATACGTATGAACATGGAGGAATTAATTCACCGTGCTAGAGGAACAGACGAGGGCTTAAAATTTCTTAGTGATCAGTTTGTCAAATTTAGGGAAGAAGTGACTCCTCTGATTCCTGAGAATGTGGTAAGTAAGGCTGAAGAGATTGAAGCATTTGCAGGTTGTCCCATCCCTAAGGAAGTCAATATAAAGCCACCAAACGATGTTAACTCTAAGGGTAGATGCAAGAGAATAAAGCCGGGGCAGAAGAAAAATGACAATGTTGAGAATAAAACAAAGGTGCCACGCTTGTGTAGGTCATGCAAGGAAATTGTGTACCATGACAGCCGTAATTGCCCTTTGAGGACGACAACACATTGACCACATTCTTAAGGTTGTACATCTTCTTAACAAGCCATCTTTGTCACATTTATCTGACTCATATACTTTTTCTGATTTGCATTTTCTAACCATGCAGTTTCCACTTTGTGTTGGAATGCAAGGAAGCCGTGGAGAAGTCACCATTCTCAGCTAGAACCTTTATCTGATAATAGCTATATCAGCTAGAACTTGAGCTAGAACTTGAACATTCATATCTCATGCTTTGTGTCCCATTCCTTTTGTTAAGGCCTTGCTAGCCAATGTGTGAAGAGTCTTTTATGGGTGCTCTTGTTATGAGTTGTAACCTGTAACCTGTAAGGATTATGGTGTGGTCTCTTATTTTTGTTTAGAATGCAAGAGGATATCCTGCTCCAAAGATCACAGAAATGTTGTCCTTTATATGTAAGTAATACCTCTAATTTTGTCAAAAATCCACTTCAACAAAGACCTTGTGTTCTCATACAAACTCTGGTTTCGGTACATAGCCAGCTGAGAAATGCAAGAGGATTTATGTAAATAGATGATCAGTAACACATCTAAACTTCCTCACAAATTCACTTCAACAAACATAGCCAGCTGAGAAACCATGTATTCTGATAGAAACTCCAGTTCATCCACAGTTTACTTGCTTACAAGTCTTACAAGTTGATAAGAAAAAAAACATGGGTAAAAATGTACGCACTTGAGTAGCACAAGTGTTCTCATTAACAACATTACAACAGCATGTAGCTTTAGCAACAATCAAAAGATGGACTAAGAAAACATGAATCCAAATTCACTGCTAATTCAGTATCGCCAGAGCGTTGAATACTTATTTTGGAGGCATGCAAACATTCAGAGATCACTTTGGCTGTAGGGAAAATTACTGAAGATGCAAGCTAAGCTGGTTAATTTGGCCCACAAACTTCTTAAGCCTGGATTAGTCATTGCTGGAGATTCACGTGCTCATCTTTAACCATCACGGCGGCGCGCGGGGAAGGAGCTCGGGGAGGAGGGCGTCGACGCGCGGGGAGGAGGCTAGGCGGCGGCGGCGGGGCTCGGGGAGGCCGGCTCGGATGGCTCGGGGAGGGCGGCGGCGCGCGGGGAAGGAGCTCGGGGAGGAGGCCGTCGACGCGCGGGGAGGAGGCTAGGCGGCGGCGGGGCTCGGAGAGGCCGGCTCGGGGAGGGCGGCGGCGCGCGGGGAAGGAGCTCGGGGAGGAGGCCGTCGACGCGCGGGGAGGAGGCTAGGCGGCGGCGGGGCTCGGGGAGGCCAGCTCGGACGGCTCGGGGAGGGCGGCGGCGCGCGGGGAAGGAGCTCGGGGAGGAGGCCGTCGACGCGCGGGGAGGAGGCTAGGCGGCGGCGGGGCTCGGGGAGGCCGGCTTCGACGGCTCGTGGAGGGCGGCGGCGCGCGGGGAAGGACGGCTGCGGACGGAGGGAGGCCCGCCGCCCCTTTCGCCTAACCCTATCCCTAGCGCGCCGAACGGGTTCGTCTCTGGCTGCGGGTGCGAGTGGGAGGCGTGGGGCAAACGGCGCGGGGCGGGGGAGAAAAAAAGACGGGAAGGCGGGGGGGGGGGGGGGGTTTCGCAAAATGTATAAGTAAATTTGGTGCTTCCACCTTCACAGATCTGGGTCGTAGGGGACAGATCTAACAGTCCTGAGCGGCTTTAGCATTTTAGCACCCAAATGGGCTTTAGCACTAGATATGTTCCCTATATATATATATATATATATATATATATATATATATATATATATATATATATAGGAAAATTATGTATATATATATATATATGTATGTATATATATATGAAAAATACTTTTTACTCATGGGTGTAATTACACCCACCTCTAATATACCACCTAAATAAATTTGAATATATATATATCCTGCAGTCAGAGAGGGTTGTGGCGGAAGAGCCAAAAACTCTTTGTCTGCTTAGCAAGAAACTGCCCTGCTGCATCCGCCGTTGGTTCAACGTTGAGCCGATCGAATCAACGGTGGATAAATAGGGCGTTGCGTGAGACCCTTCCTCCAAAGAAAAACGCTTCGTCCACTTACGCTTTCGAAGGCGCGCTACGCTATCGAACAAATTAAACGCCGGCGACGGCGAGCCTTCTTTCTCTCGACCGGCCAACAGTCCTTCCTTTGCAGCGCTGCTTCAGAGCTCCTCTCTGCTCTGGCCTCACCGATGCAAGGATCACGACGCTCCTTTGTCCGTTTTGCCCCTGTTGGCTTTGCACCGTCTGCTCCTCTTGTATTCCATTTAGGCGCTTTCTGGTTCCCATCCTGATCTTGTCATGTTTTGCTATATTTCAAATTAGTTAAGTTAGGAGTCCGTTTAGTTAATAGCTATATATGTGATAGGATTCATTTTCTACCACCTAACTCTCGCGCACTAGTGACTCAAAAAAGTATGGTAAGATTCACTTTTGCTAGCTAAAGTGTGACGCCAAATTTAATGATCTAAGTTAGACAAGTTTGAGGTCGCAGCGCGCTGTGAACAAAGGTTGAGGTCGGACTAAACCTGGCCTGCCGTAGACCGATCAAGGCACGCACGCCCGCCCGGTCTTGGGCGCCTGAGCGTGCGATATGATCTCGAGCGAGCGTGTACGAATCTGAGCCGTTCAACTACTACCTTAATTTGGTGCTAGCAAGCTGGTGCAATTTCGGAGGCCGCACGATCTATATATCTACGTTGTGTTTGTTTGTTTTTGAGAAAGAGAAAAATCGATCTATGTTATGTTATGCTACGTAGGTGCTGAAGGACGGAGCTAGAAAAAATTGGATGGAGTTATATGCTTTATCCAAATCTGAAGGTTTGTACAATAATCCTCACTAAGATTGGAAGGAACAATCTTATCATCTTTATACTTTCTATATGTGTTTGAATTTTTTTAGACGTGACGGTACATACTGATACACGGCAGCGCATCACCCCGAGTCGGCGCCTGGCTGGCACGGACGCGAGCTTTCCATTCGATGGGATGCGCGGAACGAATATTATATAGAGGTTTGACAACTGACACTGGGTCCCATCCCAGCATACGGAAACGAATTGTACGGAAAGGGGCCTCACCTCCGCATTTTGACAGGTAATTAAGTCCACTTATTATCTATTTAAATTTATAATTTTTTTAACTTTGTAAGTATAGTAAATGAGTTCAAAAAATTATGATATTTTTGTTAAAGCTTTCTGAGGCATCGTAGTATGTTGTGAATTATTTTACAATTTTTTGAGGTCAATTGCTACCTCTAAAAATTCTTAGAACGATGTATAATTACCTAGGCAATCAAGAGTTATGCACCGCTCTAAGAATTTTTAAATGTAGCAAATGATTGTAAAAAAATTTATGAAGCTTTCGTATATAGTGTGTTATATTGTGTAATTTTTACGTAATTTTTTGCACTACTTTGCTATCTCTAAAAATTATTTAAGCAATGCATAATTAAGAACTAATGGCCAGGACTAATGACCTGCCGCCCGTCCACTGTACGGCAGGCCTAGTGACGTCCAGTGGCTAGACACCAAGTCATTAGGCTCGGCTAATTAGTGCTTAATCATTCGTTTAATTACACACCATTTAAATAATTTTTAGAGGTAGTAAAGTGCTGCAAACAATTACGTAAAAATTATACAATATAGCACACTGTATCAAAAAGTTCCATAAAAAACTTCGTAATTTTTCACGACTATTTGCTACCTTTAAAAATTCTTAGAACGGCACATAACTGCTTAATTGTCTAGTTAATTATGCGTCGTTTCATGAATTTTTAGAAGTAGCAAATGGCCTCAAAAAAATGCAAAACAATTACACAACATACCACGATACCTTATGAAGCTCCACCAAAAATATCATAATTTTCTGAGCTCATTTGGTATATTTTAAAATTTAAAAAATTATAAATTACAAATTTAGACAGGTAATTAAGCTGGCTAATTAGCTTGCTTAATCATCTGTCGTTTGGTGAACGGGCGGCAGGCGTCTGCTGTCTGCTCACAAGGTGGCAATTGTCACACGTCGTCTCCTCCATCCGTTGAACAACATAAACAATATTTTTATAAATAGTGTCAAAAATAGCTTTTAACTCTCTGATCGACTGTGATCGACTGTAATGTATACAGATCGATCTGTGTATCGTCCTTTGTTAGGACAGCACTAAACTTTGGCATGCAAGATATGTTTTATTTATGCCACTCTGTAGAGTACTAGTACTGCAGAATACAGGGTGGCACCGTGGCAGGCAACTAGGCAACGCTTTCAAAGCCCTGTGATATTCTAGCCTTGTGATACATGTGATATAGCACTACTAGTACTATATGCTCCCTGGGGCGTTTGGATTGTGCGAAATGAGAGGAGAGAATGGAATTAGGATATGAAGTAGGATAAATTTAGGTGGTGATCAGTTGAGCTTAAAAGCTTATAGCTTATGATTAAAAATACTGTAATTGATTGAAAAAACACTATAGCTGACAGATGTTTATTTAGCATAATTAAATTTAAAAAAATTAAAAATATAAAAAATATGTTAGCCCAATATGTATAATACAAACGAATACGGAAAAAAAGAACCGACAAAAAAGCTCAATAAAAAGCCAAAAGTTCAGAAAAAAGACGAAATTTATAAATAATAAAAAATAAGCCTGAAGCTTAAGCCGAACCGATCAGGGCCGTAGAATCGAGAGATTGGGGATTAGATTTATCACACCTTATCCTAATCTTATTCTTATCCCTGGTGACCCATTATCCAAATGGCCCTCAGAGATACGATTCAGCACAAAACAGCACGTAGAGTAGAATACTCCCTACGCTGGCACGACCTAGCTAGCTAGTACATGTAACCAGTCAACTTCTAGTAGTAGTACAAACTACAAACTAGTGATGTGTGTACTACTACTAGGGGTCGTGGAGCACTTGAATCAAGATGAAGTGCATTCGGATCATCTCTCTGATTCAACTGCTTGACGCGGCCGATGCCGGCTCAAAACAATGGAGCGCGTACTGACCAGTGACCAGTAGCATGGCTGCCAAGGTAAAGTGCCATGCCGACGCGCCGCCGTAGGCGCCATGGATGTGGCCCTGGGCAGGAGGAGGGTACGCGTACGGCCGTCAAGCAGCGGCGGCGGTGGAGTAGGCCTCCGCCGGCTGCACGGCCGGGTACGCCCGCGCCGCTCCGTAGTTCCCAGTGTTCCAGCCGTTGATCCTCCATTTGATTACTGTTATGAATATTGTGTGTATTGATATGAGACCCAATGGGCCATATATATAGGAGAGTACAAGAGATATAAGGAAACAAATAAGTGTCATATTCTATCTCTAATACCTTATCTCTAATACCCTTAACACCCCCCACAAATGCAAGGCGTATGCAATAGCATTGCATTTGAACAAGGGTTACTACGAAAACAAAAAAAATATCCAACATCCGAGTCGTGATAAAGTCGTCGTTGCGTGCAGTCGTCGAATAAACTGTCAAATCAAGCCGAAGAGGAATAGATAGAAGCATGACGGCACAGATCGAAGCCTGAGACGGCAGCGGCGCAGTGCACAAGAAGCGCAACGGAGGCGCAGTGCAGAAGAAGCGCGGCGGCGCAATGCACAAGAAGCGCAACGGAGGCGCGGTGCAAAAGAAACGCGGTGACGCAATGCACAATAAGCGCAACGGAGGCGCGGTGCAGAAGAAGCGCGGCGGCCTCATTGAGGCTTCTACAATCTGCAGCCATGCAAAAGAAAAAATTCCTACACTTATATGACTGACAATAAATTTGTGGACTCGCACGGCTTGGACGAACGAAAAATCAGAAACTACGGATTTTGGATGGACGCGACGGAAGACTCACGAAAAAGTACCAAACTGACTTCTTAAGACCGAGACTCAACGAATAGAGCTAACAGAGTTAACGAAGAGAGTTAACGAATCAGTAGCAGTCGGCATCCCTCTCTCCCAGCATATCCTCTCTCTCCCTCCTCATTCTTCACGCAGCCTCCCTCACACTCCCGCCTCCTCTCGGCTCTCTCTTCCTCTCTCTCCCGCCCGCCACTCACTCCCTCCCGCGCCGAGAGAAGAAAACGGGCGAAGGCCACGGGCGGGCGACGACGGCCGGCGGCGAAGGCGGCCGACCGCACGCGGCGACGGCGCAGAGGCTGGGAGGAGGAGGTGACGCGGCCCGGAGACGATGGAGCGGCAGCGGCTTCCGAAGGCGGCGGCGCGGGCGCGGCGGCCGGGAGGCGCTCGGGCGACGGCGCGGAGAGCCCGGATCCGGGCGGGAGTCGGCCTGGCGATGGCGGTCGAGGCGACAGCGGCGCGGATCCGAGGCGGCGTCGGCCGGATCTGAGCGGCTCCGAGGCGGCGTCGGCCGGATCTGAGCGGCTCCGAGGCGGCGTCGGCCGGATCTGAGCGGCGGCGCGTGGATGAGGCGGCCTGGACGATACGGGCGGCCGCGACGGGAAGAGGCCGTGACGGAGGCGACCCCCAGGCGCAGCCATGGGAGCGCCAGATCTGGCGCGGGCCAGCGACGGGAGGCGGCGGCCTGGATGCGGCCCGGCCCGAGAAGCCTTCGGTGCGGATCCGACTCAGACGGCGGCAGCGGCGGTGGCCAAGAGCACCGAGCGGCGTTGGCGGTCTGTGAAGAGGACGGAGGCGGTGGCTCGTGCGCAAAGACGGCGGTGTAGACTGGATCTGGGACGATGACGACGACCGACGGCGAGGGCGGTCGGCGCGCGGAAGGAGGCGCCGGCGAAAGACCTTGGCGTCGCAGTGCGAGAAGCAGCTGAGGCCGGATCCCGGCGGCCCGAAGATTGGTGGAGCGGATCCAGGTGGCTTCAACGAAGAGGCCGTCGGCGGCCGAGTCTGGTATAGGCCGGCGGCCGGGAAGAGATGGCCGCCCCCGGGAGCGAAGATCGCTCCTCCCGGGGGACAGCAGATGCGGAAGTAGATTGAGGTTAGGGTTTTAACCTAAGCTCTGATACCATGTTATGAATATTGTGTGTATTGATATGAGACCCAATGGGCCATATATATAGGAGAGTACAAGAGATATAAGGAAACAAATAAGAGTCATATTCTATCTCTAATACCTTATCTCTAATACCCTTAACAATTACATCATTGGAACTGATGTTGTAAGTTTTCTGATGCAGCGGCTTGAGTTCGCTGCAAGGCACCCCCCCCCCCCCCCCCCGGGGCAAAAGCATACTGTACTTTCTAATCATGTAAGCTTTCATGTGGCACGGCATCGCAGCTATTCTTTGAATCGCAATCAGGAGCGAGTTTAATGTAGTCACCAATTGATATTACACACATCATTCATGACCTGCTGTATAATTAAGTTGACGTTTTTTATATGAGGAACCTCTCAACTAGTTACCTAAAATGAGGTTTTCTTCAAATTCACTTGAAATCTTTTCTTCTTGGTTACATCACAGACTTGTGGGAACCCTTATCTCTAGATTTCATAAATTAGTTAATTAGATGCATACCTTATGGATTGAAATTTAAATGCAGAGAACAACCATTTGACAGAATAGCCTATAATCGATGAATAACAACATTGATGGTTCAGAGAAAACATAGTGACTTACTGCTCATATATTTGTGTGTTTTCAAGGTTTATTCAGAACATCTATTGCAACCTGTAATGGAGACAATTATTGCACTATCTGGTCCTAAAACAAAAATTATGGTAACTGCCTTGCCCCCTTCAAGTCTGCTCTACCACCGTCCATGAACAGATGATCCAAATGTGGAAAAGCAATTTTAATGTGAAAACCTTCTCTAAATCGAAGGTACATGTTTCAGAGTTGAGCTCATCAAGATTGCTCATATCTTGTATTCGTATTTGCAGCAGTGCTAACTGCTAACTAAAGATGCTTGTCATCCCCGTGCTGTTTCTGAATTCTGACACAGATGGATGCTAAATATCAACATCCTAGCATACATCTCTACATGAAAGCCCCATTGATCCAGAGACCGGGGCCAGCGATAATGGGAACACCGAGGAGGAGGACGTTGTCTCCAATCCAGGAGAAGATGAAGAACCTGGAGTGGAGTGGATCTTGTACTGGCTCAGCATAAGCTACAACCGGCAACCTGGACGAGTGGGAAATCAGAAGAAGCTGCAAGACTTCTCACGGATGTCAAATTAACATGAAATTTTGAACTCTTGCCCAGTCGATGTTGTACTCTAATTTTTATGAGGAACAAGCTGATGCTGTTCTACTTGAACATTTTAGTGTTAAGTAGCATTCTACCACGGATGGTATGATCGCAGAGTACACTCGAAGTTGGCATTGGTATATTCTCTTGAAACATACATGACCTTTTTTCTAAGAGTAAATTTCACAAAACGAGTAAATTTTACAAAACCTTAGGTTTTGTGGTCCAAGTCGCATAAAACCATATGATTTTAGCATGTGACACATAAACCTAGTTATTTTGGTATTGCAATTTTATAAAACCTTAACCCTAGCAAATCTAAGCTACTCTACATCTAAAGCCCACTTGCAGATTGACATAGTGTATATAACCCAAGGGGTCTTAAGGTGGATCCTATCTAAATCTTAAGGCTGACTCCATAGTGTATATAACTCAAGGGGCCTTAAGATGGTTTCACCTGGCAGATAAAGAAAAATTGTATTTTAATGCTTATAGCCAGGTCTTTAGCTTGAGGATCAGCCTTAACCCTTTTTGGCTTATAGCCTGCTTAAGGTCACCTCTGTAATGTATAAAGTTGATCTTAAGGTGGCTTAAGACCCTCTATTTTCATACACTACAGATGCCTTAAGGATGGTCTAGCCTTGCGGACCACGTAGACTCTGAGCGACACGTCGGATCGGAGTTAGAAGATCGATCAGATACACACTGACGCGCGAACTCCTCCTGGTTCATTTCCTGTGCCGCCCCCCGGTCGTCGCCTCGCACGACTCCCTGCACTTCGCCCAAATCGCCGCCTAGTCACCTCTCAACAGCCCATCTCGCCGTTGCCCGGCTGGCCCCGCCAAAGAGCCGACGAGTCGCCCCTTCCCCTCCAACCAGTCTGGAAGCTGCTCGAGGCTGCCATCATCAAAGGGTATGTGAGGCACAAGCTGAGATCTGATCATAGCACTGCCTGAGTGTTGTGAAGCTGTGACATCAATTTAGGCTGTAATTAACATAGGGTGTAAAGCCGATTTTGAAATCTTAGTAACAAAATTGGTAAAGTTCTGATTTGTATTGATCATTTGTTGTTGATTTCGACACAATTAATGTAACATATCTCTGTTCGAAACATGACCTTTTGGTACAAATGTTAGTAAAGTTTTTGTTTTTCTTACTGAAAGTTGACAATTGCAGTGGATTTAAATGCAATTAATTTAATGCATCTCTGTTCCTCCTTTGGCAGGATGGCCACCGAGGTTTGGACGTTGAACATTGTCAGTATAGCTCTGGGAAGCAGCTGCTACCCTTTCAATGCTTCTTCTTAGCCTTCGTTTGTGGTTTAGAACTGCAATGGATTCATCCAATGCAAGTTCAATTGCACAGTTTGCTCTGATCGCAGAGAGCTTCTCCCATGTGCACCAGCGACCCTGATTGGCAGCCATTTGGAGCTCCTGCTTCGCATATGTCGGATTTTGTATAATCTTCTAGTACTGAAAATTGGAAAGATGTAATAAGGCAAATATTTTGAACCCAGATAACTTGCATTCACCTATATAACCTATGCAGAATGTATCAACAATAGTACCTGAGCTACCGTTGCTAACATAACCATGGTGACATCACCCTCCGAATCCTGAGCAAACAACTTTGCAAGTCCTCCCAGTGGGAGGCCAATTTCTAGAATTTGGTTACATCCAGTGACGGACCCAGGATTTTACCAAAAGGTATGCCGCACCAAAAATTTCATATGCAATTCAGTAAAACTATTTGTCAATTCGGTAAATAATTGTCAAATTTGCACCGTAATTCGGTATACAAGCACTAAATAATATGATAAGTTTTAAATTCAAAAATTAAGTTGGAAACTTGCACAAATTACAATATAAATAGTTCAAACTTAAATTGTTAGCAGCACAAGACACATCTTTGAAGTTAATTACATCAACATGAAAATACTGACGATGTAAACAGTGTTCACTGAAATTTTCAACTTGAAATAAATTTTTGGGCGGTACTTAATTTCCATTTTCCAGGCTCCTCCCTATGATTTATAGTTACTAGCAGTAGCTTGATTTTTAACTTCCTACTTTCTAATTAACATCCCACTAGATTTGAAAAGCTGTCTAAAACAAACTACTTGATAATTGTTTACCTCTTTTATGTTTGCAACTGACCAACAGAAACGAGCCACCAATATCTTGATGATTGATAATTGAGTTCATGATGATTTAGTCATGTTTCATATTAAATCTGCTAATTTCCTTGACTCTAGCCCATTTTGCTTCTTGGAATCCCCTAACCACCACCACCTCCACTATGTGCAACTGCATATTTTGGCAACATTGGTGTATCTTTGATTCTTTGGCGCCTTTCGTGACATGGGAACAAAATATGATTCTACCAGTATCCTATGTCTTGTTATCTTCCTAAAACAAGTAATCTGTGAGACTAAAGAAATAGCTTGCCCTGCAATCATCAGGTGCAAAACAAACACAAATCACATAATTCACATTACAATAATACCTTCAATTCTTCTGATGCAGGGTGCCACTTTGGAGGCCCATCATCTGTGAGAAGCTCCATTGCAAGCGGTGAAGCACTAATCACCCTTCAGTTCTTCCCGCTCTCCTTGATCTTCTGGAACGCCGGGATCGTCTCGTTCACAATCTGCAAGCCCAACCAAGGAGAGAGAGTTACGGAGCCTTGGCTTAAAACAACGAGGGGAGAAATTCAATTCGTCGAGCAGGTGGTGGGCGCGGCGCGGACCCGGTCGAGGTTGGTGAACTCGATGTCGTGGCAGCGAAGGATGTCGACGTAGTCGAGGCCGAGGCGCGCGAGTCTCTCGTCGACGTTGCGCGTGACGTGGGCGGCGCTGAAGTCGAACCCCTCCTTGTAGCGGCCGCACTTGGTGGCGACCACGACGCGGTCGCGCGGGACACCTGCGAAGCGGAGGCAGTCGCCGAGCACCGATTCCGAAACTGTGCCGCCGTAGTACCTGCGAGAAGGGCGTCGGCTCAGATCTCGCCTCCCTCGCGGTGGAAAGGAAGAGGAAGTGGTGTGTGGTGTTTACGGACGCGGCTGCCGCCCTCGCGGCGCACGCCGAGGAGCAGCGTCACCTCCTACGGACCCAGGGTATGCCATGGCCCACCCGGCATACCCTGTGGGTCCGCCCTGGTTACATTGATACGTAACCTCCACCTCAGCAAGATGAGTGAGCTACACAAACTAGATCAAAATTAGACCTAGTAATACAATAAAAAGAAGTGGTTTTTTTTAAAAAACGAGTAGTGAGAAAAGTAAAGGAGAGATATATGCATGAGACAAGAATGAGATGAGTGGGGTGTGCGATACGTTTATAACATTTTAGTTTATCTCTAGAGCAAAATAGAAGTTAAATGAGTAAGAGAGATGCTTTAAAAAATTAAGTGTTTATATTAATTTCTAACTTATCTAAGGCCCTGTTTTTAAGCGGCTTTTGGCTTTTCTACCGTAACTAGATTTTAAATGGAATGTCTTTTTAAGATGATATCTACTAGTTAATTGTAGTATATATTGTACCAACTTCATTTATATCGGCAAAAACCGCACGTGAATTTCAGTTACTTCGTAATCTCTCACACGAATAAATAAAAGTTATAAACCACAGTCAAAAGCCATAAGCCACAACCACAAAAGAACAGCCTAAAGAGGAGGGGAACTCAGAACGAGCCTTCATCCCACCGGCGGACCCAGGGCCCGGCGACCCTGGGCCCCTGCCCGGGCTCAGTTCCCAGAAATATTGTTCTTTGCTTGCTTAAGAACTTGCGATGCTAAAGTATAATGATCTTGGTAATATCATAACCAAGTACAGTGTTGATATTATGTACAGGTATTTGCTCTGAGAGATGCAGGGGCTTTAGCTGAGAATGCAACAACTTATGTGAGTTTGGAGCCCTGCAACCATTATGGGAGGACCCCGGATAGATGTGAGGGTTGGTGTGGAGGAAGAATTGTGTCGCAGGCTAAATGAGGCTTACATCCATCGTATGCTTACCGGGACCGGCCACCGGCTGCCGTAGCCCGCGCCACTGCTGTCACCCGTCGACAAGCAGCTAGAGGCAGCATCCCTCAGCGGCGTCACAACACTTGTCTTCTCAGTTCGTAGCAAATGGCAGACAGACAGAGGAAACTTAGCCAAACAGGTAAATTAAATTTGGGCATTATTTGATAGTTGATGATTTGGTTGATTGGTTCCATTCAGTGTTTAATTATTGTAATAATTCTGTAATTCGATTCAGGAATGAGGCGTTTTTTGGTTAAAACTAATGTGGTTGTCATATTTTGCTTGTATTATGATCTATGTTTCTGAGCGCTTGTTATTTAGGGGGTGTTTGGGACTGCTCCACAAACTCTGCTCCACAAACTCCACCGTGGAGCAGCTCCACAAAAAACCTGGAGTTTGTGGAGTACCCCTTTAGGTGCTCTCACAACTCCACCTTTTTTTCCTCGAACAGAGTGCGTGGAGCTGAACCTGTTTGGCTAAAAAACGTGGAGCGGAGCTGAAAAACGTGGAGTGGAGCAGTCCCAAACACCCCCTTAGACTTTGTTCTTTGCTCAAGCTCGTCAAATTCTCTGGGTCCGCCACTGCTTCATGCTGTCGCACAAGACAGACACAAGCCCGGCTTCTTCAGTTCCCCTTCCCGCTCGAACCCAAACCGAATCACTTGGGATTTCCCTACACGCGATCGATGGAGATCGCCGCGGGTAAAACCCTGCCTAATCCCACCTCTAATCCGCAACCAATCGTCTCGGATTCGATTCGGGCTGCTACGATCGCGGCGATCGAGAAACACCAGCACCCAGGGGTTTGGTTGCGGCGGCGGCGGCGGCGGTTTGGAGGCGCTCCTCGAATCAGGAGGCGGCAGCGGAGACGGCGAGATGCGGAGGACGCAGGGGAAGGGGCTTCTCCAGGGTCCATGGGCTTCGTCGATCGATCTCCTCAAAAGTTGAAGGTATATTTCCATCGGCCTGCATGCATTTTCCCCATGTTTGCAGTAGTGTCCGCCTGTATTTACCTGCACTCGTCCACACAACACAAGTGACCAGAAAAAGGTAAGCTGCTCCTGCATCACTATCTGCTGTTTCCTCTTCGTGCTTTGTTTCTTCTCACCTCTCGGCGCAACAAGAGAAAGAGAAAGCGGGAGGGAAGATGGAGCTAGGCCATTATTCAGAGCGTCGGCTCGGCTGTAAGAAACAAGGGCTTCTTTTTATTGGGTTTATGACTTAATTTTATACTATAACTAGTTCTTTTTAAGATGGAGTCTATAAGTCAATTACAGTAGATACTGTCATAATTTTATCTATATCAGCCAAAATCATACGTGAGTATCTCTTTTTATACTCTCTTTTATAAACAACTAAAATTTAAAAATTTAAACAAAAATCATAAACTATAGTTTAAAATTCCATCCAAGGAAACAAGCTTACAGATGGCTTTCTTTTCTCCACGACATGGTTCCACCTTGAAGATAAAGTAGCCCCCTTTATTTTCGCTTCGTTTTTAGGAGAGAATGCAAAAGGGTAATGAGTGGCAACTGCTGTTCTGCTGGTTTGATGACTCGAAGGACAGACGTCGACACTCCAGGTCCCTTGCAACGCCCCAAGGAGAATCATGTTAAAGCATCTCCCGTACAAGAGATGCGTCCGAATTGGAGCCGGCCAGTTGCTTAAAAGCTATTTAGAACGAGCCGATTTTTAATTTTAACTTTTTTTATTACTTTGTATTATCCATAGAGATATAATAATTTTTTTGCTTTTTTTATTTTTTAATTGAATGATTCAGAAAAAATTAACAATAACTAAATGAAATTTCAATAAAAAAAATCAACAATCGAATGGTCAGAAATGTCACGGTAATTGATGAGTCCTTGCTGACAGGATAGGCCTATGAAGAAAATGACATGCCGCTGCCTGCCTGCGTTATGCTAGGTACATCTTCTTCAGTCTTCACCAATTCCGAAGGTACTCACTGGTTACTACTACAAGTTGCCATCGCGGTTATACAGCGTATTCGAGCATCACGCTGCAATAGCAACATCTATCTAAAGAAAGGGCAAATACTGTTTTCACCAAAAGGTATAGTATAAAAGGCCAAACACCGTCCAAGTCACCGTATCTTGAAGCCCAGCCGCCACCACACACACACAAAAAAAAATCGTGTACTTTTGCTAGCTTAGGTTTCTACCATTGGTTTTTGTTGGATTGTGCCACTTTGCAATCGGCTTTCTTTCTAGTACTTCATATTGATTATCCTTGGAAACTGAACTTAGCAAATTTATGACACAATCGCTGGTGTGAATTTTCTTTGATAGTAGTAGCGGGGAAAACAGGAAACGGGAAAGAAGATGCCCATAGAGCAGGCGCGAGAGATTCCGTTATAGCAGCTTCAGCTTGGATTCCAAGGGAGGGCAGGCAGGCCGGTGGTCTTGTCCGGACCGACGTCTGGTTGGCCGAGGAGGAAGCCAACAAACGGAGCACCATACCCCACGTCCCCTTCCTTTTCTTCTCCCTCCACCTCATCCTCAGCTCCAGGACAGCAGCAGCAGCAGCCACCGTTTTGCTTCCGGCACTTTCCATGTCATGCACCACTGCTGCGCCACCAGCGCCACAGCGACACCTGCCATGGCCACCGCCGCCGGTAGCGGTAACGTCTCCTCCACTGCCGCCGCCCCTCCGTTCCGCTTCCTAGGCTCCGCCCAGGGCCGGCTCCGGCTCCCTCCTGCCGCATGCCGTCGCCGTCTGCTCCTCCGCTGCTCCGCTTCCGGTGCCGGCGGCGACGGCTCCGACCCGCTTCTAGAAGAGCAGAGGCGGCGCCGGGCCGAGCTGGCCGCCCGCATTGCGTCCGGCGAGTTCACCGCCCAAGGCCCTGGGTTAGCGCTCCCGGTTCCTTCTCCATCATTTTCACGCGTTTCTTGTGGCTCCGGTGGTGATTTGATGGGAAACTTGGATTTTTTAGGTGGGTTGCTCCCCTCGCGGCGAGGCTGCCCAAGCTGGGCCCCCCGGGGGAGCTTGCCGCCGCGCTGCTCACGAAGCTGGCGGGCGGTGGTGCGGCGCGCGGGGGGCCGGAGATACCGCAGGCGGTGGGATCGCTGGGGGCTGTCGCTGGGCAGGCTTTCTTCATACCGCTGTATGACCTCTTCCTCACCTACGGTGGCATCTTTCGCCTCAACTTCGGACCTAAGGTGACGCACAATTAAACAAATTGTTCTCTAAGTCGCAATATTTGGAACCCTAGCATGTTGCTGATGGTGTAAAGTTTCCTTTCTTCCAGTCTTTCCTAATTGTCTCTGATCCGGCTATCGCTAAGCACATTCTGAGGGACAACTCCAAAGCTTACTCCAAGGTTTGGTTGTCGATTTGAATGTAGACATTTTGCGACAGAAAGAAATTTTTGTGCTTCAGAAATGTGTTGGTGGGTGCAGGGTATTCTTGCGGAAATATTAGAGTTTGTGATGGGTACAGGTTTGATCCCAGCTGATGGGGAGATTTGGCGTGTCCGGAGGCGTGCCATTGTACCAGCAATGCATCGGAAGGTGAGCTTCCTAGTTAGGCCCTGTTTGGAATGCGGGAATTTTTCCCGATTCCTGCGGGAATTGAACTGTTTCCTGCAAAATTCCTGCAAAATTCCTGTGAAATTCCTCTATTCCAAACATGCCCTTAGTATTGAGGTTTTGTGCATTGCTTTCTTTGTAGTGTAATTTTATTCGCTTGAATTTTGCTTGCAGTATGTGACCGCAATGATAAGTCTCTTTGGAGAAGCTTCAGATCGGCTCTGCAAGAAGTTGGACGAGGCAGCATTGGATGGGGAGGATGTGGAGATGGAATCTTTGTTCTCTCGACTAACATTGGATGTCATTGGGAAGGCAGTGTTCAATTACGAGTTTGATTCGTTATCTTACGATAATGGAATCGTTGAGGTTATTATTCAGATTTTTATGTATTTCTTAAGTTCATTTACTTATGGTTCTTCTTTAAGTCATTACCTTTTGGTTTGTCGGATGATGATCAGGCAGTGTATGCAACACTACGGGAAGCAGAAATGCGGAGCACTTCTCCTATACCAACTTGGGAAATTCCCATATGGAAAGACATTTCCCCTCGGCAGAGGAAGGTCAACGAAGCTCTTGCACTGATAAATAATACTCTCGATGAACTAATTGCTAAATGCAAGGTGAACCTTTTCTTATACTTTGACCTTACTATTCTACATTCTTGTATTTGGAAAACTCATGACAGTAAGATTGGCTGTTGTTACTATTGCAGAGATTGGTAGAGGAAGAAGATATGCAGTTTCATGAGGAATACATGAATGAGCAAGATCCTAGTATTCTTCACTTTCTATTGGCATCTGGAGATGATGTATGATGTAGCTTCACTTGTAATGTGTTTTAAATGTTTGAACTTTCCCATCTTCACATTGCTTCAATTCATCTGTCTTAGGTCTCTAGCAAGCAACTCCGTGATGATCTGATGACAATGCTCATAGCTGGCCATGAAACCTCTGCGGCGGTCTTGACATGGACATTTTATCTTCTATCTAAGGTGTCACAATATGATCAATAACTCAAAATTCACTGCTGTATTAATAACATCTAATGATATTGTATTGGTTTGGCCGTCGTCATATGCATTACGCCATTCATATTGTTATTTATTTTTCAAATTTTTCTGTATTGCTAACCGCAGTATCCAAAAGTAATGGAAAGGCTCCAAGACGAGGTAGATTCATTTTTACCTTATGCTTTTTCCAGAGGTGTATGCTTCTGCAATCTTACTAATGACTTTTTCACTCAATTATCTGCAGGTTGATAACATTCTAGGTGACCGTTTACCAACAATTGAGGATGTGGAGAAACTGAAGTACTCTACTCGGGTTATTAATGAAGTAAGTAACAAAGTGTGATACCTCGTTGAATAATGAGTTTCATCATTGAATGAAAACATTACCGTTATTGCAGTCATTGAGACTATATCCACAGCCGCCAGTTTTAATTCGTCGTTCTCTTGAGGATGATATGCTGGGAGAATACCCAATCAGCAGGTAAAAATTTTCTAGCAGAATTCCTTCCATCTATCTTTAGTCTCACGTCAAGTGCAAGGACTGTTTATTTGTTTGTTGTGAAAGTAGCTTGGCTACCACATATTTCTTCTCCTTTTGTCTAGTTTGGGCTTTTCCGCATCTGTTTTTCCCCTGAGATACTCCTGGGATTAATATATTAGATTAGAAAAACAAAGTACAAAGATTTGTGCAAGCATACAGCCTCTTCCCAATCTTATGCTGTTGTGCAGTCTATTTTATGCAATCTATTTTGCTTTTCCAAATGCCATTGCTGGTAGCTAAGTAAGTTTGTTTAATGGTTGCTGTAGGAATATGTTTGTGTGATATTGTTTCTTGATTCGAGATTTCCATATAATATTAAAATTTTCTACTATAATTCTGAAAATATACTTGTTTTTTCCCTTTCTTCAAGAGGAGAAGACATTTTTATATCCATCTGGAACCTTCATCGTTGCCCAAAGCATTGGGATGATGCAGATGTTTTCAATCCAGAAAGATGGCCTTTGGATGGACCAAATCCAAATGAGATAAACCAAAATTTTAGGTTCCGTCTCTATTACTGTACTGAAATGCCTTTTGATACACCGTACTGTCACTCCAATTATCAAGTTTTATTAGTTGTTTCTACTTTCTTTGGCAAGAATTGGGTGGCCTTTGACTGTGCTTATTATAGCTATATTCTTCTTGTTGTCTGAAGCAAAATTTGATTATTATTTTTAGATCAAATGACAAAAGTTATTTGGTCGTTGAATGCACAGTTGCTTCTTATTTTCTACTTTGATGCAAAGCTCTAACTTGTCACCTGTGGTTCATATTAATTGAGATACGAAATTACTAATTGTGACATACCAAAATAGATGTCGTCCTATGATGGGTGCAGTGACTGCAGTTGAACTTTTGAAAATTTGATCACTAATACAGTAATACTTATAAAAATATTTAGATTTGTCATATGGAAATGATATTAGTAGATTTGCCATCAAAGTGCTTTCAGATGATTATATTTTTTAATAATGTTTACTAACAAATAGAAAAAGTAGGCCAGAGGTGTACTGGAGACTGTGTCGATGTCCAATATGATATCTATTTTGGAATGGAGGTAGTAGCTCATAGCGACAACCTTAGGAATTGCAGAAGGTGGTTGAAAAATTACATAAAAGATAATTAGACGGATCTCTCTTTTTTGGATGAAACAGTAAAGCAGAAATAAATGCAACGAATCAAACTGAAGATCTAAATTTGTGGTTAATGGAATAAAAATTCCTACTTATGATAACCATGATAAAATGCTACCCCTATGAGCAACATGCAATTGAACTTCTGATCGAACAAAGCAGCTACAAGTTGTCATCCTAAGTTTTCTGAAATGCAACATATCGCCATCTCACTGAACCTAGTCCATCAAGCACCACAAAAAATTGAACAACCTCTGTTGCTTTTTTGTAGACTACTCTGTTGCTTTTGTGGGTGTTAAAAAGAGATTCACGTCCACATCTTTCCAATATCCATTAGATACCGGTAAAAAAAGTATTAGAAACAGTACCTTTGTATAAACTGTAAGTTTGTGTCATAATTTTAGCACCTTACCTGTAATACTCGCTAAATACTTCAACAGCAGAACCCTTTTTTTGGACCAAGAAAGATCAAGGGTGTTTTAAAGATGACAAGAACCTTGTCTGGTTGGAAGAGATTAATGAAGATTGAAGATTCTTCAAGTGTTAGGAATTATTAATCATAATGCTGTAGAGATCTCCTATACTGTTTCCCCCTAAAAAAATCATAATACCCATGCAATATATTTCTAACGGGGTATGGAGTATCTTAAAACTGCAATGTATTTAACAATTTGAGCCATCCATAGTTAATGAAGACTTAAACTGGAGTACGAATTCTTGTTGCAGAGAGTTGATGCAAAGCATAAAACCTTTAACCTTCAGATCATGTTAGTTGAAAAGGAACCAAAGAGTCATCAATTAATAAATACAAGACATCTCCTAAGCATCCCACTGAAAGTCGAAATTAGTAAAAAAAATTGAGGCAATCGAAATTAGTAAATTCGATAGGGAATACAGGCTCCGTTCTTTTCAGCTTCTAAAAGCTGCTTTTCGGTTTTTCTACAGTAACTAGCTTTTAAACGGAGTATCTTTTTAAAATAGAATCTACTAGTTAATTGTAGTACATACTGTGCCAACTTCATTTATATCTGCAAAAACCGCACGTGAGTTTCTGTTACTCTGTAATCTCTCGCACGAACAGCCCAAAAGTCAAAAGTCGCAGCCAAAAGTCATAAGCTGCAGCCAAAAATAACAAGCCCACAATTATGTTCCTGTGTTCTCTTGGCTTGTGATTCTGTGTATCACTATTTTTTCAGCTTAGGCCAGCATCGTTATGCTGTGGAGCACATACCTGTCTTTCGAGACTACATATTTCAAATAAACAACAAAAGAAAGGTTGCAATCTTAGTTGTCATGTCAAACTCTTTAAGACCCAGTGTGTGGCTGTGGTAGTTTTTCATACTGATGAATTGTTGTGTAATCTGTTAGTTGTCACTTGGTTAATTAATTCCTGATGAACCTGTTGTAACTCAATGGGATTCATATAGTCTTGTTGAATTTTCAGTTACTTACCATTTGGCGGCGGACCAAGGAAATGTGTAGGTGACATGTTTGCTACTTTTGAGGTAATCCACTTTGATTTTTGAGGTTTGCAGATGTTAATGTCAAAATAACATTCTACTGATTTTTTAGTACTTTGATCTAGTCTTATTGAGGCCTTCTTTCTTTCTAGACAACCTTCCACCGTTCCACGGACCTAAGATTTCATATGTTGTAAATAATAAGATAATCACTATCGAGCATGCAAGATCATAAACTGTAATAAGAGACATGCTGCAACTTGTTTGCAGACTGTGGTGGCAATGGCAATGCTTGTCAGGCGTTTTGATTTTCAGATGGCTCCAGGAGCACCTCTGGTACGTATGTTTCCCACCTGCTTTCTAGCTCATCATAGTTGATAAAATATATATACCCATTATGTATGAGCAATGTGATAGGTTGAGATGACAACTGGAGCAACGATCCACACAACTGAGGGGTTGAAAATGACTGTTACTCGGAGGACAAAGCAACCTGTTATTCCAAACTTAGAGATGAAAGTCATTTCTGATTCACAAGAACACATGTGCTCTGCTGCATCAGTGGTTGTTTCTACTGCTAGTATTGCTTCTGGAGAAGATCAACAGGGGGAGGTCTCGACAACTCGAGTCTGATTTATTACAGCTTCACATTGCAACGACATACAGAATGAGTGCATTCTCTTCTCAGATCTGCTTGAAAATTGAAATAGTTATAGTTCCTTCACATTTGAGTGTCTGTTTACTTATCTTTACTATTATAAAAATGTGAGTTGGTGGTTGTCGGTCCGTTCTCCCTCTTCCTTTTTTAGCCGTCCGATCAAAGACCAGTCGTCCAAATCTGCATGTAGGTAGTTCTTCCGCTCCTCGTAGAAAAGGTCGGGCTAACGCGTGGGCCACGCTCCTCTTCTCTTCCCCGCATGCTCGCCTCCCGCAATCACTCCATCTCCCGCAACCGCCGCCGCCTCTCCCCTGAACCCTCGTGTTGCGCCTATTCCTCCTCAATGCTGTCACCAATTCCTTCTCCGTATGGCAGCGTCTGGTCGCAGTCCCCTAACTACCCCCAGCAACGTCGCATCCCCTCGTCGCCGCCTCCCTAATGCATTTGCTCGCCGCCTCCTCTCCCCATCTGCCCGTTGACACCTCCCCACCTTTACCTCCCGCAACCGCCACCAATTCCTTCCCCGCGTGGCAGTGTCTGGTCGCAGTCCCCCAACATTCCCCAGGGCGCCGCCACCAATTCCATCTCCCATCGCCCCTCCAACCAGCGGCATGACGCTCGGCGACAGCGGCCGATGGATTGAAGAGAATGGCGCTTGGTGACAGCGGCCGGTGGATCAGAGAGAAAGGCACTCGGCGATGCCTGCGGCTTCCTCTTACTACGACCACCCACATGGCTCCCCGCCGCCGCCCAGCGGTCGCTCGCCCGGTGAGCCTCTCTACCTCCTCTTGCTCTTTGCTCGGAGCCCGTCATGGTTGTAGTTATAGCACCAACCCGGAGAGCTCTTGCTGGTTCGTCCACAATCTCTACCGCTATGAGTTCTCCCTCCAGTTGGACATCCCCGTCGCCTACCCCCAAGCCACCCCCAAGATCGAACTCCCCACCCTCAACGACAAGACCCACAAGGTGGTCAAAGTTGAAACCATGGTCGAAGGGGGCCGTGGTTGAAGGGGGAAGTGGTCGACATTGAAGGGTCGTGGTTGAAAGGGACAGTGGTTGAAGGGGGCAGTGGTCAAAGTCGAAGGGGCAGTGGTCGAAGTTCGGGCCGTGGTCAAAGTTGGGGCTAAGCAGGCTGGCACCGGCAGTTGAGCGACAGGGCACAAGCACACCAAAGGCTTGCCAACTTACGACCACTAGCGATGGTCGACCGCTCCTGACCTATGATCACGTGCGATGGTCGACCGCTCTCGACTTATGATCACGCGCGATGGTCGACGGCTTCTAACTTACAACCACGAGGTGTGATCGACGGCTTCAAATTTACGACCATGAGCACTGGTCGTTGTGTTTCGATTTACAACCACGAGTTGTGATCGATGTCTTCCGACTTACGACTACGAGCGCTGGTCGATGTGTTCCAACTTACGACCACAAGGTATCCTCGATGGCTTCTGACTTATGACTACGAACGATAGTCGTCGGCTTCCGATGTACGACCATGATCCATTATCGAAGGCTCCCGATTTAGGACCACGATCGATCGTCGACCGCTGCCAACTTACGACCACTAGCAATGATCGACCGCTCCAGACCTACGATCATGCGCGATGGTCGATGCATTCTGACTTACGACGACGAGGTGTGCTCGAGGGCTCCCGACCTACGATCACGAGGTGTGGTCGATGTCTTTCGACTTATGACCACAGGGTGTGATCGACGGCTTTCGACTTGACAGATTTAAAAACTTTTAGAACATGTTTGTATGTATATTCTAAAATTTTTTACCACCCATGAGTTTTAAAACATGTAGTATGATAAATTTTAAAAATCTGTAGCAACGCACAGGCATTTAGCTAGTTTATCTAAATGTTCTTTTTCTTCAGTATGTGCATTCATAGGCCTTTGCTCATCTCTCTTGCATTATGCTGTTGTGGTTTTGGTATGGCATACTTTCATGTGTCTTTAAGTGCTCAAAAGCAAGAAAGTGGAGGGCGTAATCTTCAGCCGTTAAGTGGCTAAGGCAAGGAAGTTCATTTGCATTTCTCACTGTTAATCATAAATCCATCCCTTTTCTTTAGCAAATTATATTGTTTTATACATCTTTTGGTGATGAAACTTCAGTACTTGTTTTGGAAGCCCTACACTACTATCACGAGTGTTTATGTACTCACACCTAACTTATTTTCGAGAGTAGATCTGAGTGTACCTCCTTTGTTTTTAAGCACAGTGGTGGTTCTTTTCTCAAAGATCACTTTAGGCATATCCTTCTTTTTTGTGAAACCTAGGCATATCCATTTTTTAAAAGCACAGTGGTGGTTTCTTCTGAAAGATTATTTTAGGCGTATCCATTTATGAATTATGATGCTGTGGAAATCATTTACTAATGTAAACATTTTGTTGTGCAGACAGTACAACACGTAGCAGAAGTTTCCTAGCGTGCTTCTTTTTACAAGGAAAAACTCTCCCAAAACTCTCCAAAGGCTTATTTTGGTGTCCATGCATGCTACTACACACTTAAAGATTACAGATCTGCTTTCTACTCAAAGTACCATGGACACATATATACATATACACAAGAAGTTTCGGTCATGGACTCCTGCACATCTAAATCTTGAGCAGGGCCTCGAACTCGCGAAGAACATCAGCACGGGTAACTATACCTGTTAATAGTGTTTAGAACCCCATTAAGCTCGCGACATACTCTGAATTATCAATGTTTATGTATAATACAAATCAAGTATATGCAATTCTGTTTCTGGTTTGTCACGTTTTCTGACACTCACCTATTACTTGCTTGTCCTGATTTACTATTGGTAATCTGTGGATCTTCTTCTTGAGCATCAGAGCTGCAGCATCTGTAGGCATAACATATGCCTATTGTTAACTGGCAGCAAATAGGAAACAAGTAAAATTAAGTGAAAACAACAATTACCCATCACTGTTTTATCAGATGGTAGCGTGATGGCTGGAGAGGTCATCACTTCTGCAATCTTTGTCTTTGACTGTTACAGGTAGGAAGAAATAGATCAGCAAGCAAGATGGCTTTTGTTCTTTCCTCTGATATCGAGCTTGCAACTTTGTGTGTGTGTGTGTGTGTGAGAGAGAGAGAGAGAGAGAGAGAGAGAGAGAGAGAGAGAGAGAGAGAGAGAGAGAGGGGGGGGGGGGGGAGCTGACCCCATGAGAAGCCCTGGCCCGGTCACTCTTGACGACCACCCCAACACATCTGAGACTGCTGTCTACAACTGGGAGCCCTGACACGGCCTCAAAGTGGCACTGAACCTCCTCCAGCGTCTGCTCTGCTGTGGCCATCAGCACAGGCGTCGACATGGCCTCACGCAAGAGCGCCACACGCTGCTTTCGTTCAGAATTGAGCAAGAGCTTAAGAAGTAGTTCAAGAGGGAGATCAACAATGATAACAATGAGAATGGACCTCAGACAAACAAGCACCTGATCTCCGACTTGGACTGCCTGCTGTGACTTTAGGTAGGCGCGGAGATCGTCGTAGCTCAGAAGGGAGAAGTTCTCAGGCCACTCGCCGGAGATGATAGCTTCAGGGTTCTCGTCGAGCTCCAGCCGGAGGCTCCCGTCCATGAACGTCGACGCCCGGCACTGAAAGGTTGGTGATCCCTTGCCACCACCGGCCTTACTTCTTGTGTTGATCTTTGCCCCTTTGAAAATAGAGCAGCTCTGGAAGGTATTGATGCAGGCCATGGATGGAACAAGCTAGTCAGTGTGCTCTTTTCTTATGTGGATGTTTCACTGGTTTCTGAATGTTCTCCCAGCAGATCATAGTAGGGCCATTTATAATAAACTAGGAACTAGGAAGTAGTCTATTGTCAGGGACTGTGGATAAGCATTCATGGGAAGGGCTGGTCCACCAATGACTGCTACTGCAGAAACCCTATTGGTGGACTCTAGGTGTATACTTTTTTGGCTATCGCTGATGGCTTTTAGTTCTAATATAAGCATTTGTATAAACAAACTGAATACTGATAAGCCGCTTCGAAAAGGCTGTCCCGATAAATCATTTCGAAACGGCGACAGAGAAGCTGTGTTATGGACCATGATTAGCAGACGTATGAACAATACGCACATACTATAGCTATCCATGAACAGTATGCATATGGTGCTGTAGCGATGTGCGAATAGTACAGCGTGGGTGCTGTAGCGGTGTTATATTATTTGTTTAGGTAGTTTGATTAGTTTTCTAGTATAAAAGATTAGTTGGTTAGATAGGTTTTAGGATTCCTAAGTATCAAGTTATTGTTAGAGATAGAATCTTATTTATTATGAGTGTTATATTTTATAGTTTAAAAGATTAGATTGGATTGTTATGAGGCTGACATTATATAAGCACGGCATTGTTATCTTTTCTAATTAAGTAATGAATAAACACAGTTTCTAATCTCTCCCTCTCTTTGTCAATTAAGTCTCGGAGTCTTGGTGACGATATGGCCGATTGTTTAAGAGCAAGTGTCCTACAATCGGTCCTCAAACACATACCCAATCAACTCGTATCACAACAAGCCATCCTATTTGTTTGTTGATGGGCCTTTGACTTGATGCTCTTATTAATATTTTATTATTCATGCCGCTTGGCATCATATATAGGCTTGTTTTTTTATTTCATGTTTATGTCTTTTGGCTTATGCTACATTACTACCTTTTAAACAGTGTGTCTTTTTAAGACAGTATCTACAAATCGATTATAGTAGACATTATACCGACTTCAAGCAAGTACTACGGCAGCCTTATGGATTATTATGGTAACTGCCTAACTGGAGCTTACAGGGAGCTTGGTTTAAGGTAGAATTATGGTAACGGGAGTTGTTGTGTGAGGAGAAAAATGCAGGTAGAACAATGCGTTTGTTTTGTTAACCCTTGGATGATAAGTCTTTGGATCTGGATATGATACGTGCCTAACTCCGATCAACGAGGGTGACATGATTGGCTGCATTCGGTGGAGGAGGCTGGTTTTTCTCCGAATCCGCTCCGGGCTCGGATGTGGATTGACGCGGAATTCGGGCAGGATTCGTGCTTCCTCCGAATGGGGTTTGCTCTACAGGGACAGAACGTCTGACGTGGCGCGCGGCGACTGGCCGCCGAGATTCCCCTGGGCCCTGTCACGTGGCAGTGGATAAGGCGGCCGAGCCGATCCATTGCTCGGATACGATTGATGGGCTTTGACGTTGTATGTGCTCCTCTACTTTCGTCTTTGTATGTTGATTTGTCGGATCCGGTATGGTTTTTGGCCTTCTTCGGCTTTGGTCGCGCCGCTGATCGGATCTGAGTTGATTGAGCTCATGGTTACGCAGTGGCAGGTGATCCTGCTTGTCCTAGTTCCTTCCTTGTCTTCTGGTTTTAGTGCTAATGCCTATGACATGGATATACGTACGCAGGGGCGTAACCAGCTGAGGTTCAGACCTCGGGCCCAACCCACTGAAGAGCGCAAGATTCAATCCAATCTCTTGTTAGCTACAGTAGAGATTAGTGGAAAACTTTGACCTGGACTTCAGGTTGTTGCCCCGATGGCCTGAGGCCCAGCTACGCCCTGTGTGTACGTGTTATTCTCTACTCTTGTGGCCAAACATGCCATGGTAGTGGCTTTTGCTATGGCTCGATGCATGCAAGCTAAATCTAAATCTAAACCTGCACTTGCACGCTGAAGAGAGGTCTCACATGAACTCCTTTTTAGAGAGAGAGAGAGAGGATGTTTCACTAAGAGTCCTAAGACTGACAATCACAATACAATGCAAGATGTTTATCCGTGAGTACTTAAATAGAGAATATAACCATGTCACCTATGTAAAAGTCATTTTCCCCGATGTAAACATCTCTTTTATGGATATTTAGATGTTATATTATCTATTAATTAGATATAGTTATGTGCATAAACACATGTTAAGCATAAATGCCTACTTAAGCATCGATGCTACAAAAAACACTATCTATCCTATGTGGCAAAAAAATCATTTTTTATTGCTAAACACCTCTCTAAGCAAAACTTGTATTGTACTGCTATGAGGATCAAGGAGTGCGTGCCTGTTGGCACTGTTCAGCATTCTCTCAAACTGACTTGCAAACAACACTTGCATGCGATGTTAAGGACTGTTCTTTTTGGCTTTGCCTTACGGCTTTTGGACTATTTGTGAGAGAGAATACGGAGTAACAGAAACTCGTGTGTGGTTTTGTCCGATATAAATGAAATCGCTACAGTGTGTATTACAATCAACTTATAGACTCCATTATGAAAAGACACTTTGTTTAAAAGTTAGTTACTGTAGAAAAACCTAAAAACAGCTTTTAGAAACTGAAGAGAAGAGGCCTACGTCGGACGAGCGAACATCCAACAACGATTTTGACCTCTTTTTTAGTGGTTTGAAGTAGGCCATAAAGCGATCTAGGCACTACAACTATTTAGGCTAGCCTATCATTGAATGGGCCACTGCAACCTTACTTGGGCCAAGACCAACAGAGATGGCACCTGCCAGATTCCATCAAATATCTATACTAATATAAAAATTATCAGTTTGATTAAACCATTTGTCACCCACCCACATTAATACCCTCCTCTCCTGATGTTTAGATCAACATAATCCAATGACTAACATTGCAAGTTGGTCCTACCATCTGAATATCTACACCGTTTATTCAGTTCATCCAATATCCACGATTGCAAGTTGGACTTGCTAATCCCGCTACGTCACGTGTTCACCTGACCGTGCAGCAATGCCTCACGTCGCATCCCCCCCAGCAATCACGCCCGCAATCCCATCGGTGCCACCCCAATACTCCCCCACTCCCGTGACGTCCCTTGCTCTGCCGCGCCGCCCCACCCCCATGATCCACCGCTCCACGCCGCTCCGCCCCCGCACCGTCGCTCCTCCCCCTTCGCTCCCACACCGCCCCCTGCTCCACTACACTATGTGCTCTGCCCCACTCGGCTCCCGCGGCAACACTCCGCCTTCCTTCAGCCCGTGCCCTGCGCCCCTTCCTCTAGTCCGGCGACACCTCTCATGCAGTCCACTGCTGACCCCACCCTCCAGCCCGACGCCGCCCATGACCCACTACACCGGAACAACACATCCATGCCTCGACTAACACAAGGTCTGTGATGTCTCCCCATCTTCTTGAATTTAGTTAATTATAGAAAATAAGCTCCATAATCATTATATCATAACACCTTATTACTTTTAGTATGTAATTACGTGCTATGAAATATTTTGGATTCTTAATGATCAATACTGTTGTTGATGTCTAGATGAATATGGTACTTCGACCTGGCGCCTCGATCACGGCTCTTCGACCACGGCGTCTCAACCACGGCTCTTACCGCAACTCTGGTCATACCATTCACATAAAACCGGTACTATTGTCTTCGATCACGTAGGTCTTCTGAGCACCGACCGGGTATCACAGCTTAGCAGCTTATGACTACCGACCAACTACTATAGCTTATGATTATCGACCGGTTACTGTAGCTACGACTATCGATCGGTTTACTGTAGCTATGACCACACACACAGATCTGACCAAATCTATGACTACACACAGACCTGACAAAGTTGTCTCTTTACGACTTCGAGTTCTTCGACCACGGCATTTCGACTACGGCTCTTCGACCACGGCACTTTGATCATGACATCTTGACCATGGCTCTTACCACAACTCCAGTCGTGCCGCTCACATAAAGCCGGTACTACCGATCTTCGATCACACAGGTCTTCTGAGCACCAATCAGGTATTGTAGCTTACTACTACTAACCAGCTACTATAGCTTACGAGTACCGACCACTTACTGTAGCTACGATTATCGACAGGTTCACTGTAGCTACGACTGCACACACAGACCTGATCAAGTCTATGACCACACACAGACCTGACCAAATTGACTCCTTACAACTTCGAGTCATTCGACCATGGCCCTTCGACCACAGCACCTCGACCACGGCTCTTACCACAACTCCAGTTGCACTGCTCACACAAAGTTGGTACTACTAGTCTTCGACTATGCAGATCTTCCGAGCACCGATTAGGTACTGCAGGTTACGACTACCGACCAGTTACTGTAGCTATGACTATTGACCTATGACTATCGACCGATTCATTGTAGCTACGACAGCACACACAGACCTAACCAAGTCTATGACCACACACAGACTTGACCAACTTGACTCCTTACAACTTCGAGTCTTTCGACCATGGCACCTCGACCACGAAGCTTCAACCACGGCTCTTCAACCATAGTAATTCGACCATGGCATCTCGACTACAGCTCTTACCGCAACACCAGTCGTGCCACTCACACAAAGCCGGTACTACCAATCTTTGATCACGTAAGTCTTCCGAGCACCGACTAGGTACTGTAGCTTACGACTATCAATTAGGTACGGTAGCTTATGACTATTGACTGGTTTGCTGTAGCTTTATGACTAGTTATTGTAACTTTACGACCGGTTTACTGTAGCTATGACCACACACACAGATTTGACCAAGTCTATGACCACACACAGACCTAACTAAGTTGACTCCTTACGACTTTGAGTCCTTTGACCATGACACTTCGACTATGGTACTTCGACCATGGTGTCTCGACCGTGGCTGTTCGACCACGGCACTTCGACTACGGTGTCTTGACCACAACACTTCGACCATGGCTCTTACCGTAACTCAGGTCGTACTGCTCACACAAAGCCGGTACTACCAGTCTTTGACCACACAGGTCTTACGAGCACTGACCAGGTACTGTAGCTTGTGACTACCCACCAGTTATTGTAGCTACATCTATCGACCTACGACTATTGACCAGTTCACTGTAGTTATGACCACACACACAGACCTAATCAAGTCTATGACCACACATAGACCTGTCCAAGTTGACTCCTTATGACTTTGAGTTCTTCGACCACGGTGCATCGATCACGGCACTTCGACCACAGCTCTTCGACTATGGAACTTCGATCACGGCGTCTCGACCACAGCTCTTACCGCAACTCCAGTCGTATTGCTTACACAAAGCTGGTATTACCGATCTTCGACCACGCAGGTCTTTCGAGCGCTGACAAGGTATTGTAGCTTACCACTGCCGACCAGTTGTTGTAGCTTATAACTATTGACTGGTTACTATAACTATCGACCGGTTCACTATAGCTACAAAATAATTTACAGGGTTTAGAAACGATGCCCTTGGATAATGAGCCTTATGAATGCTAGTGGGTTGGGTCGGTGGTTCGGATGGGTTAGTTGGGTTAAATTGTGTTGTTGGTGAGCTGTGGAATGAATATACTGATCTTGCACTAATGTAAGAAGACGATGGCTCTGCCAATGGGGCGATGACCGAATCGGTGATGGGAAGCAGATGTCGACATGTGAAGCAAATCTCGGCAAATTTCGGTACATTTAGTATGGCCTTTCTATTTCGTACGCGCCTTTTCCATAAGATTATTTCCATTTAGCCGATATGGAAAGCAAATCTCGGCATGGGAAGCAGATCGAGGACGTTAACGCCGAGATCCTCCTAATCTCATGTGTGCCTGCAAATCTCGGCTTGTTTCATACGGAACATTTCCATACATGCCTTTCCCATACACTAAACATTTAGCATGTCCTATTTCAATATGAAACAGTCAGCATGGAATGGAATGTTTAGTAACGTAATGAATGGTGAAATTATAAAATGGAATATTCCCATACGGAATGTTAATTTCCTTATGTTTTCATACACTAAACATTTAGTATTGTTTTCATACATATTGCTAATTTCCTTATAGTGCCTTGACCTACATAAGGATGGAATGTTAGTATTATTTCAATCGATCGGTAATTTTGAATTACCGACCAACCTTCCTTGCTTAATTGCTTCTGGTTTCTAGAATTAATTAATTACTCCATATTAATTTGTGACGTATGCAAATGGAAACATACGGAAAGCAAATAGCGTATGAGCCTACAACATCAAATGGAAACATGCGGAAACATAAAGATTTGCTTTTTCCATTCCATATGCGCCTTCCATTCCATACGGAAAGCAAATCTGTGCATTCCATACAGAATACAAGATTTTTTCCATAATCTGTGCAACCTCCTGGCTATAAATACAATATGTGCAATGGCATACGACTCATACCGTGCAACCTCCTGCTTTCTTGGTTCAGTTGGCCATACCATCATACATACTTCTTGGTTCAAGCTTTTCATTAAAAGTTGATTTTATCTACACACCTCTTGCTGCCAACGTACAATTGTATATTCATTTTTCTTCATATTCGTTGAAAGTTTATTACTATTTTACTTGAATTTCAAAATATATGTTTTTTCTACACAGATTTATACAATGTCAATCCGGGCCATTAACTCTTTCTCCAAAGCCTTCAACAGCCTGATGGGCTCAATCATCAGTATGCTATTCTTTTTTATTTATTTTATGTGTATCAGTAATTATATGCAAACTACCATTTTCACATATCAACTTTATTTTTTCAAAAGATATCATTGTTGTAGTCATAAATATGGGCCATAAGGACTACGAAATTGATTATCCACTAGGTGTTAGGGAGTTAGCCCTAATGGGTACGAGGTATGCAGTACTCCATTTACACACGTAACATAAAATGAAATTTAAAATTGATTATATGCCTCACAACAATAAATGCATTTTCCTAAATTATATATGACTAATTGTATGCAAAAATGAAATTGGGGTCAAACGTGTTTACGAGGATGTTGTAGAGATATATACATGAGATCTGACTACGTCTGAGATATATTTTGACCGCCACCGCCCTTGAGGTGGATCATGTCTCCAGTAAGTGCAATAAAATATTTATGTTTTTTTGTATAGTCTTCTGTAAATATCTAAACATAAGTCTTCTGTAAACATCTAAACATACAATTACATATTACATGTAATGATATATTTATATTATGATGCGGTTACATAATAGACAATATTAGCACCACAAAGGACTCAAACATGATTATTGCAGACTATAGTGATTTTGGTGCGCTCAATGGTATATTATGTTAATTCTATCATATTTCACCTCAAAAATATAAAATTATCAGGTTCAAAATTGATCTTTTTATTACTGTTTTGTATGCAGATGTCAGATATATGTTACACTACGACCCAAGAACTCATAATTACGTTAAGAATGCTTTATTTTTAGGAATGATGAGATCAAATTAAAGAAATCATCTAACAACAACTGAGACATACAATTCTATGCAACCAAAACTTATGACTAAGGACATATAATCAATGCTATTGACGTGGATTCCACGTACACGCTCACTAGTTATATTAACGCTATTGATTTAACGAACATATTGATTTTATTAAAATATTATTCTATAAAAAACTCTGTAATATACCCAAATAAGAACATGAACATGTAATTTTCGAACGAGTAGTTTCGGCAAACTACCTACAATTTTAGAAAGTTTATTGCTCTTTTTTTTTGGGTTAAACTTAGAATAAAGAAAAAGTGGCTTAGGGGATTGCCAAGTTCCAACAAGCTGACCATGGGCCTGTTCTTTTTGGCTGAGTCTTATGGCTGCGGCTTGTGACTTTTGGGCTGTTCGTGCGAGAAATTACAGAGTAACATAAACTCATGTGCGGTTTTTGCCGATATAAATAAAGTCGGTACAGTATGTACTACAATTAACTAGTAGACCCTATCTTGAAAAGGCACTCCGTTTAAAAGCTAGTTATTGTAGAAAAGTCAAAAACAGAAGCCAAAAGCTGAAAAAGAACAGTGCTCATATCTATTTTATAAATTTTCTCAATCATGCGTTCTCTTTTCACAGTTACTTTACTTCCCTCGTTTGCCCTCGTCTTTCCTCCACGCCTTGAGAAGTATCTAGAACCTTCTAGAAGTTTCATTCCCCTCTAAACTCGTACTAGAGCAAAGCCCACTCTACTTTTTTTGTCTACTATTTAACTAGGTTGGCTTCTTTTTTTTTAAAAACTTGTGTTGGGTTCTTTTGACCTATGGCTCTGCATTTTGTTTTATAGTTTTTGAATTCTGACTGTTTGCGAGAGATAGTACGCAGGAGGAAACAGTCGTATGAGATTTTGGCCGGTATAGCTAAACTTGGTACAGTGTTTACTATAATCTATATATAAACTCTGATTTAAAAAACACACTGTCCAAGATACAGCGTTTTAAAGTGGTATATAGATATACATCAAAATTTGCCATCTTTTAAACCGTTGATCCAAGCCGCGAATGTTTGATCCAACGATGGGTGATCGCATTTCTAGAATTCTATACAATTTCCTTAGGTGCAAACGATGATAGGGAATATTTTTATCTCATATATGAGCTGAGATAAAACAAAAGGTTGCCCAATAAAGGAAAGGATCCCCCTTCCCACCTCCTCCGGGCTCACCCGTCCCCCCCCCCCCCCCCCCCCCCCCCCCCCCCCCCCGCGACTCCGGCGACGCCGCACCCTCTCTTCGCAGGCCAGCGCCGGAGAAGAAGCGTCCAGGGCAGGCCTCCTTCCAACTCGAGGGCCAGGGAACTCTTCTCCCCTCCCCTCCACTGGGCTGGCATGGAGATCCAGCCAGGCTGATTTCCCGTCTTCTGTTGGTGCGGAAGCCCTAGCGTAGCTTGCTTGGATTGTTCTAGGAGTGCTCCCTTCTTTGCCGCAAGCAATCAAATTCAAATATTTCTTGCTTTCCGAGGTACTCCGATCCATCCAATTAGTTGCGGATTTGATCTGATTGCTTTTCTGATAGCACATTGTTTCCCCCAAAATTTTGGGTGTTTAACCGAACCCCCACGTCCCACTTTTAAGTCTATATATGCCTGTAGTTTCAGTAAATGCCATCTTGTCGAATGCTATTAGTTTGGTGGGATTTGGCATTCCTTCTAGCTGTGATAGATTGGTTCCAGTAATCGTAATTGGTGAATGCTCATTAAATCCCAGTTAATTCGATGCAGGTAAAGATGGTGGATGTGGTATTTGTTTTCCCTCGCTGTCAGTGAGCGCCCTTCCTTTAGGTGAGGTCAAGATATGGTGTTGCGCAAGAGGTTGGATTATGGATCCCGTGGCCATCAAGTTCCCGCCGCACCGCATGTTCCATCTTTGGCTCTGGTACATATTTGATTCTGAACCTATCTTACACCACAACCCGCGTATTGGATTGTGTTAATGGTCAATGGTAATCCAGGGAAAACGCCCCACAAGAAGAAGAAAGAAAAATGAGATGTGCGCGCTCGATTTGCTTGCAACAACTGCAGGAACGTTGTTGGCAGATCAGGAGAATTCATCTAGCAGACCTAACATAAATGGAACAGCAGCAAGTTATGCTACAAACGGGAAATCAGCTGAATCAGAACAGTTTGATGAAGCCCGGCCGTTCAAGAGCGTAGCTGTGGGAAAAGATTGCTGTAAAGGATGTACAGTGGGTTGTGCCGGTGTCTGTGGCTCCGTCGAACAAACTAACATCTCCTTGGCAGAGAACTCATTGACCCAAAATGTTGCCGATTCAGCATTAGAGTCAGTAACAGCAAAGCCAGATGTGTTGGTTAAGGACTCATTGGTTAGTTGTACAAAATCATGTCGACTGGGCCGTGGTCTTGGCACAATTCCAGAGTATGGAACTGTTGGAGTATGCCGTCCTTGGTCCAAAAGATCAGCAGAAGTTAAACAACTGCACCGAGCCAGACCCACAATGATCAGAGGTCAAGTAGATGGTAATGCCAAAGCTCTGCATAGTTTGGTTGGCACTATGGATCTGGATACCAAACTTCCTTTTGTGGTTAGCTCTGACAGTAGCTCAGGAGCACACCTGTCCGTCCATGACAGGGGCCATAACTCCTCTCCCTTGTGTTGGGGCAAAGTGCAGCATGCTGCAGATAGAGATGATGACGAAAATTCTTCCGGGTGCGTTCTTCCAAGCACCTCAGGAAATAAGGGTGGTTATATACCACATTATATTGGTGACTGTAGGATAAGGAGATTGTTTGCCACCAGGTTAAGGAAGGCAGCTCGTAATAAGATATGTGGAGAGATGTCCAATAAAGGTAATTGGAGTTAATCCTCATTTCGTCTATGGCTTCATAGCTTCCATATAGAGAAGAATCTTTCTTTTGCTGCTTATATTATTATGCTGCTCGTTATAGCAGAAATTGGACTGATTAATGGCTAAGGGTTATATTGTTTAACTAGGTAGCAAGCTGAACTTCTGTGGAAAGAAGATATCCACTACATGTCGAAGGGTGCAACGAACAATGTTCAAGAGGAAAAGACTAGTTCAACGTTCCTTGGCAAAATCATCTGATGAAGGGATCCTAACTGAAAGTATGTTGCATACTTGCACTGTCAATTTACCTCATTGATATTTTAAGGACGCAAGTTATTTAGGATGATCCAATGGTAACATTGCACAGAGCTGGTACAACTTAGCCTTTCATATTGTACAGTATTGGATAGCCTCAATACCTGTTTTGGTACACTTCTCAAAGAAAAATGTCGGTTGCCATTTCAGCAAGCGGGACGTCCTTCTGTATGGGAGGTCAAAATCCACCATGTGCATCTGAGGGCTATCATGGTATCCTGGATATTTGTTTCAATAGTGTAGACTGTAGACACATAGAACCCTTACTTAATTCATGAACATGATGACTTACTATTATGTTTTTCTCTTTTCAGTCAAGTTAACCATCAAGTCATTGAACATCCCTGAACTGCGGATTGAGATCCCTGAACACACAACAGTTGGTTCATTGAAGGTAAAACACTATATGGGCTTGGGCATCTACTCTGTAAAAGTTATTGGTTACTGATTATCAAACATGCATTCATGTGTGCAGCCTGATATTTGGTTTCCTTCTGTCAATAACCTAGTATCATTAATATTATCTGCAACAGTTATTTGTGGAAATTGAATGAGTAGATCGGGTAGATTGGGTACTTTCTGTTCCATGATGGTGTTGCATGTACAGAATTAAGGAACACATAAATTAGTTCCTGCCAATGTCTAGCTGAACGGTCTTGTTAGATTTCTAAATTTCAGCAATCTAAAATAATGTTACACTACGAACCAATGAAGCCTTTTCACAACAGTTTTACTTTTAATCCTATCCAAATCCTAGCATTTTTCTATCTTGAACCTTTTACCTATCATTGCTTTCCACTTAAAATATTTGTTGCTGCATATAAACATTGCCTTCTTATGAATGACATTTTTCAATTTGTCTTTAGAGAGCTGTAACGGATGCTGTTACTACTATAATTGAAGGCGGCCTCCGTGTCGGTGTTCTTCTTCAAGGAAAGAATATTCAAGATGACAACAAGACACTTCTTCAGGCTGGGATTTGCCACGGGGGAAAACTAGATAACATAGGCTTTACACTGGAATGTGAAGCTGGGCAAGATTCTCACCCTGGAGTAAAAGCACCAGAAGAAATGAATTTCGTTGGTGCAGATGTTGTGGAACCATTAGCTACGTAGGTTACAATAAATCCATTTATTCTTGCATAATTTTGCAGTAGATTTGGATTTAGGTGTAATGATAAGAAAACATTGTCAAGACGCATCTGATAATTTATGTTAACATTGTTGTTTTGCAGAAGTTTTGAGACGGTGCTTCCATAGGTTTCTGTTGTTTGTGGTCATCTAAGGATTTTTAATATTCCATTTCCAGGATGAAGTGCGAAGAACCTTTTCCTGAAACCAGGGCCGGCGATGACAACCAGCAGCCTATGCAAGCTTTTCCAAACTGCACTATGAGTGATCCTGGTGATTATCCTGTTGAATGGACTGCACAACAAACATCAGCAAGCTCCCAAGCTATTGTCCCTGTTGCAACTCCAGACGTAGATGCGCTGGCCATTGTGCCTCTTTCTAGGTCAAAGCGGTTGGATTTTGGGCAAAGACGTACACGAAGGCCCTTCTCTGTTGCTGAGGTGGAGGCTCTGGTGGAAGCCGTCGAAAAGCTTGGAACTGGAAGGTTTGTTGTGCCCAGTAAAATTCTTCCAATTGGCACAAGGTCACTGCAGATCACATGTTGTCTCATGTGGGCCTCTTGATCTGTTTGCCCAGGTGGAAAGACGTTAAATTCCATGGGTTTGGCAATGCTGATCACAGGACCTATGTTGACCTGAAGGTTGTTCAGTAATCGTGAGCTTGCCTTTCTGCTACAATTTTGTTTAGAGTAGTCGTTTGAAAATCCTGAAAAACGGCTTAGTGGAGATGCTTCAAGTTACTAGACATCACTATCATTTGATCCTGGCACTGTTCCATTTCACGGCTTAGCTCATTGCCTAATGCTCTGCAGTAGCTACTTGTCATTTCTTTCTGTTAGTACGGAGGACTGGATTGGATTTCATATCAGCTTCTTTCTATCAGACCTGAATGAGCTACAGCAAATACGTTTTTTTCTCTCTAAAAGCTGTGAAATATTTGATGAACCAGGATAAGTGGAAGACCCTTGTTCACACTGCAAGCATATCTGCACAGCAAAGAAGAGGCAAGGCAATTCCGCAGGAGCTCCTCGACCGTGTGCTCGCAGCGCAGGCCTACTGGTCCCAGCAGCAGGCAAAGCTTCAGGCGAATCCTCCGTTTCCTGAAATTTGCCCTGCCTAGAAATGCATACTCATCCTTGTGTAAAAATTGTGCCTAGGGGAAACAAGGTATATATTTCCAATCTTAGAACTTACTCTCTTTTTATTTCTTTGGTCGCTGTTCAAGCGATGGGCTCTCTTTCCTATGTGGATGAACGAGGGAAAGAAGCTTGTTTGCAGGTTCAGCATAGTTTGGCCCACCCATGTAAATGATGCGGAAAAGAACCATCTGCATGCTTCAACTGTTCAACATGGTCATAAAAGAAGCGGTTTATTTCTCCATTACAGCTGTTGTGTTGTACCACATGCCAGTTTGTCTTGTTGGATTGTAGTGCCTACCACAAGTGTAGTGGAACCGGAAGGCTATATTGGCACCGTAGTCTTTTTTTCAAATTTAACCTTAAAACATCTATTTTTATAAATCTAGTCTCCTCCCTGAGTTCGGCAGCAACGGTAGCGCCTACCGTGCTACTCTAGCTTGACAGGAGGGCACATCCGTGGGAGGATGGGCGAGCTTGACAGGTGCGGCAGGCAGTGGGCCCCACCATCTTGCCGCGCTTCTAGAGCTCGGTAGCACCTACGAGGTGTTGGAGCTCGGCATGTCGCCTGTGCTCAACAGTGAGGCGATAGGCACAACATGTGTGCTCGACAATGACGCGACAGGCGCAATAGGCCGTCCTGCCGAGGAGCATGAGCTTGACAAGGGCTGACGTGGCCCGCAGTGCCCATGTGCCCTTGTTGCTTGCCAGTACAATCTTCATGCGCATGAAATTGCTCATGTCGCTCTCTTACCCGAAGCCAACTAGTTCATTTTCTTCCTTGCCGAGCGAGAGTTGAGGGAGAAGAAAGAAAGAGATAGTAGAAGAGAATTTTAATTAGTTTTTTATGTGATTTAAGAAATTTGCTAGTTGAAAAAGTGTAGATCCGGTGAAGATCTTTAAAAGGAGGTATGTTTCATTCGCATGCGAGTAATACTCCTGCTTACTCCCGCTTGTCAGTAGTACATATATGATACTCCTGCATCCCCCACCCGGCACCCAGCACTGGCCAGATCTTGTGGGTTCTTCCCCTAATTAATACTTACACATGTGGAGAATATAATATTTTGACAGAGTTACAAGTCTGTCTGTCCTCGAACAGGATGTTGGTTGATACGTTTTGGTACGATCTATTCACACGTATGAAGTTTGTGACTTCTTATATTTTATTCTTATGTAGAGGTCCCAAATCCACCCCTTTGTCACCTACCAAGGCAACCTCTGCCCACCTTCTTAATTAACTAGGTGGCCAACTCTCTATCAGTTGTCATTTATCTCTTTTCTCTTATTTTTATAGCTATTGGTCGATTTAAATATTCTTTATTTCTTTCATTCAGGGTGATACTAGATTAATACAAAAATACTTGTTTTACGAAATATACTCTGAAGCTTTGTACAAAGGAATGCTTGCCTGAACTTTAACCATATATTCAGATTCAAGTAGAATCAGGTGAAGTCGTTCCCGTAGCTTGGATTGTTGCCTGCAATTAAATACGTCGGCTACAACTTAATTTACAGAATTATAATAAAATACAAGGTGTCGATGTGCTTGTGCTCCTAGGGTAAGGCCGTAAGGCTTCGCTCAATTTAACCTAATCGCAGTAGTCAAGATTAATTCCAATACAATACTCGCCGCCTGGCATTATCGTACTAGCGTTATGAGCTACGGTTTATCTAGAATGTATGCCAAGCATTTTGTTGATTTCCGGCAATTTATCGATTACACGGAATTAAATAGATGCACATACAACTATAATGGCGAACCTTATTCCTAGCCGATTTCACGTGTGCAATCGTGTCTATTTAATTTCTTGTAGGTGCATATGGATTTATTCACCTCTCTAATTCATTTGGTCTTAAGGTTACTTAAATAAAATTTTCCCTCTTTGTACTGGTTCCTTTCTCGTAACTATTATGAGCGTAACTATTTAAGTTATCGACACAAATGAAATTAAATCCTACGTAAATAATTAATTAAGTTGTACTAAAGTGTCTATGTACGATCTCCAAATTTTATTTTAGCTAGCTGTGGATTGTTACAACTTTTGCTATTTAAATCATTGTGTACTATTTTAAATTGGTGCATGTTATTCTAGTCGTCGCAAACAATTTTGCATCTTCTAATGGATATTTTAGAATATGACTATTAACTTATTCTAATATCCTAGCCTACTCCAACTTGTTTCAAACAAAAGGCTTTGTTGTTGTATTTAAGAATACTTATTAGTGTTTTTCTATAATTCATAAGTGACTAATAAAAATTTACTAGGCATTTAAGTGCGCAATAGGGTGATCTAAATGATATTATGATAATTTACTTCACCAGCGTAGAATTTCCAGCCTATGGCATCACTTAATTTATTTTTAATATCCAAGAATATTTACTAGTGAAGTTCTATAATTTAACACTATCTAGATTAATTAGGTATTTAATTTCAACCCCGAATGATTTAATTGGCAATACCTTAGTTAAATCGGTACGTGCTACGTTTTAATCTACTGATAGCCCTTAATTAAGTTTCAATAGTCATAAATACTGATTAGTGATACTTTGTAATTTAACATGATTAGTGTAGTGCGATTGAGTAGTTTAATCTGCAATGGATTACTTAAGAGTTAGATATTTACGAAGACAAATTTTTATTATGTGCGTGCTTCTCCTCTTTCTCTCTCTTTTTTCTTCCCTTTTTTCTTTTTCTTCTGTTCTTATCCTCCGACGCTCTCATTTATCTTGTCTCTCTCTCCTGGCTGCTTCCTCCTCACCCGATCCAGATTGGATCATAGCGCCGCGCCACCTCGACCTCTCTCCGGCCCTGGCGCCTCCACCGCCGACTCCGATTCCACACCTCCTCCCCTCAGCTCGGCTTCAAGACGCTGCTTCGTCGTCCTCAAGTTGCCACATGGCTTCGTAGCCGCCAGCGCCTCCCCATGGTCGTCCTAGCTGCTAGCGCCGTCGACTCTCCTCTGCGTCGACTCCCTCTGCCCTTGCCACTCGACCTCCCGCATCTTCCCGAGTAACCCTAGGTTAACCCTAGGATTGGGCTATTGCCCATCGGCTCCAATCCATCTCCTCTTCCTTCACCTCCACTCTGACTCACCTCTTCTACTCCCTTCCCTTCTCGATTTGTTTGATTTTATACTAGATTTTAATTTGCCATTTGTAATTTTCGGAGCTAATTGAGAGTAGTCGTTCGGTGGCTCAGGCAGGGCTCAAGGTCATGCCATGCGCCGGGGGAGCATGCCATGGCTGTCGGGTGCGTGGTATCCTCCGTACACCACGGTGGCTCACCTGCTTGGTACTCTTGCTTCCTCTGCTCTATTCCCCTACTTCCAGTTGGTACTCTATGTGATGGTTCTATGGTGCCCTAGTGATGCTATATCATTCGGTTGATTGTTGGTTGGCTATGGTTTTGCATGATTTAATCTTAAGAACATGCTGCTATTACTGAGAATGGATGGTGGGCTACCTTCATCGAATGGTTGTCGATTGGATTCACAATGGGGATGGAAAGGTTGTGGTGGCCGCTTTCCCGTGGCAGTTGTGGTGGTTCTTGCTTGAGGAAGATGGTGGCCACCACCTCCTAAGGCTGCCATATCCGGTCACTTGTGGCTCCTCATCCTGGCACCCACGACCAAGCTCCTCCCTCCCTCTTGCTCTCGGTTGGTTTGGGGGATGGTGTGGGGCAAGAGGTGGGCTTCGGTTGCGGCGATGGCTTGGTTTTGTTGCTGTGTTGTGCTAGTGGTATTAGTGTCCAATTGAAGTTTTGCTTCTCTCCTTGCCTTGCTGGCTTCGGCCTTATACCCCTACGTGTTTTACTGTACTCTCTGGTGCCTTCCGGGGTGCCGTGGCTTTCTTCCCCCTTCTCTTGTCTTCGGGTGGCTTTGTTACTCTGTGCTGAATACCATGCGGTGCCTTCTCGATTTTTCTGCTACCCCTCACTGTGACTGAGGTGCCCAAAAGGGTTGTGTTGACTCTCCTGTTGCCGTGTGGATGCATGAAGGTTATTTTTGTGATTGGGCAGCTGGCTGGTAGCTATGGTATTTTAAATGTACCTCAGGTTTGTTTACACCGAGTGATGACCCTATGATTGTGAGAGGTGCCGACTAACCCCTGAATGGTCAGGTATCTCCGTGAACGGATTGCCCAACCTGAAACTAACCTCTAGGGGTCCGACGGTAATTTCTTCTTTTAATTATTTTCTTTTGTTCGGTCTTTTTTGGTATCTTTATATTTGCTCCTTTCATATTTGAAACTACGTTTCTTTTGGGTGTCTGGCAATTCGTAATTGTTGGACATGTAATTGATTTCTGTAGCTTCTAATTGAAGGTATACATGTATGAGATGTTATCGATGTAAATAAAGTTCTGTAATTTCTAATTAGTTGCAGCTGTGTTGCGATTATCTAAGTTTGTGAGACAGTCATTTGGTTGGGACCAAAAATTGTAAATTCACAACAATTTGTATCGCCGTAATTAATGTAAAAAAGAGTTGCAATATCTTTATTTAATATAAGCCAATTTTAGTTGTAGCTCAATGAATGTAAATTGATTTGTTATACAAGAACCGTGATAATTACACTGTTATACTATGAACTGTTATATATATATATTAATTGAGTTGAAAGCTTTTACGTATCATGCAATCGAATTTTATTTCTCACTCTAGTCTATACAATTTAGTCCTCGTCCTCGTCGATGGAATTGCGGTAGTTACGAATTTGTTTATCATTTATTGGTTTCACTCTATATAGATACACAACAAATTTAAATTCCTCTACATTTTAGATCACTAGTTATATAATTAATTTTGTTTAATATCATAATTTATTATTTATGATTAATCAAAGACGTGAGTGGTTTCATACATGTACCAGCAGTTTTGACCTGCAGTACTTGCCACCAGTGCCACTCCCCTCGCATGTTAGTCTAGGAAATGGAGTACCGACATCTTGTACCTTCTGTTTGTCGTGCATTATTTGGGGTCGTCACCCTAGGCAATGTGATGGTAGGGCCATACGTACTGTACTACCACTCGATCGATCTACTCCGATTCCATTGATCCCTTTCTTATCTTCGTTTTGAGGCAATGCTGCGCTAGCTTCTCCCTTGACTTGAGACATTGTTCTTTTCCATTACGGTTGATGATTTATAATTATAATTAATATTTTTTAATTTTAGTATAAGAGTTTATATGAATAAACTAAATACCGATAAATTATTTTGAATATATATATATATATATTTTTTCTGATAAATCGTTTTCAAACAGTGATTGAGGAATCATTTTATTTGTTTATTTAGAGAAAGTCGTAATTCATATGACATAAATTAAAAAGAAAAGATTGAAAGTCCAAACAAAAAATAATATATGTAATGATGTGTCTTGTCAATTCTTAGGTTAATTATCCAGATCTATTCACGAGGCCTTCTAATGCTCTGGAAAATTCATGCAACGAATATCCATTTGGTTAATTCACGAGTAGTATTCCCGGACCGAGCGAGAGTCCAGTTGAGAATGAAGGAATCTCTCTCACACACATATACACACACACACACACACACACATATATATATATATATATATATATATATATATATATATATATATATATATATATATATATATATATATATATATATATATATATATATATATATATATTCTTTTGTATTATCTGTGATGATTTAATGATTTTTTATTTTTAATTAAATAACTTAAAAAGAGCTAACAGTTGTTATAATGCAATTTCAGCTAAAAACCTAATAACCATAGCCAAAAGTTACGGCTTAAAAACAGTTTGAAGCAGGCCCTAACCTAAACCCCGGTTCTGCTTGATAAACCTGGCGAGAGGAGAGATGGAGATGTTGAACAGGGACTAGGAACAGCGATGCGTGTGGACACACACAGGAGCAGGATTGCAGCATAGCACTATGCAGCTACTTGCACTGGTACAGAGGACACGCGAGGCCATGTCCCCCCCCATTTCTGCGGTTTTTATCCTTTGCATTTTGTGCAGCACCCAACAAAAGCAAACCCGGGGCCCACCACCCCTCCGCCCAACGGGCAACCATCAAGCAAAGAGCAAAACGCTCTGCCTCCCCATTATTGTCCTCCCTTGCAATGCTCTAGTGGCGCGAAAAATATTTCGCATAGATTACCAAGTGTATATGACTTATGTGCGTCTATGTTGTTGTATAGGGTATGTTCTTTACCTCACAAGCTGGCGGCTTTTGGCTTTTGCTACAGTACCTAACTTTCAAACGGTGTATTTTCTTAAGACTGGGTCTACAAGTTAAATGATCTATACGTTAAAAGCCCAACATCTGTGCCAGTCAAAATCGCAAGTGAGTATCTGTCTCTCTGTAATCTGTACCGTAAACAACCAAAATTCAAAAATTTCAACCAAAAATCATAAGCCACAGCCGAAAAGAACAGGCCCTATCCGTCCTACGATATTAGTTAACGGTTATGTGATTTGGTTTATGAACTACAATACTATCATATAAACTGGTAATTATTGGCGCTTAATAAAAATAAAGTTAACCTCTGCTACTACCATTCAAAAATTGCATGGAAATTTTGTTGAAAACTGCATGGGAATTCTTGTCATAAACGTTTTCTCTTTCCTTTCTAGATGGCGGGTGCTCCCTAGCGATTACAAAGACCGGCCCGGCATTCCAGGCCCCACATGTCAGGAAGGCGAAAGCTTCCTACACGACACGCATACCCAGAAGCAGCCTCCGGATTCGTATCAATCTAACACTGAACAAAGTTAAAATACTACATCCGTAAAAAAAATATACAACAGTGTCATACAGTGAGAACGAACTCCGAATCACCAAAATTTATGTAGCATCGGCTTCCTTCTCAATGTCAGATAATCCTCTTCCTCTCTCGAGATATCTCTTCTCTACACACAGAGAGCCAAGAAACCAGAGCAGCGCAATGAGAGCAGCAGGACCCACCGCGCCGTTCGCCACCGGCGAGCCGCCTCCAGCTCCGGCGGAGGAGGTCGAGGAGAACTCCGGCGGGGAGGAGGAGGAGCTAGAGCTGGGGCTCAGCCTCGGGTCCAAGAAGCAGCTGGCGCCATGCCGTATTCTGACGGCCAGAGACCTGCATCCGGCGTCGCCGTCTCCGGACTCCTCCGTGTCGTCGTCCTCCCCCGCGGCAGAAGGCGCCACGGCGGCAAGCAAGATGGCCAAAGCGGAGGAGGGGCCCACCGCCACCACCTCACCGGGGACGGTTGCTTCCGGCCACCCACAGAGGTGAGCAGCAAGAACAACTCCAATTAAGCTTCTTGCTCCTTCTCTGTGCAAAAGATGTACTTTTGAAGTAGAGTAGCTGCAAGCCTGGAACTTTTTTTTCCCCCTTGAAGAACGCTAGTTATGCTCGCTGTTAGGATCATACTAGGATGTTTGCGCATGTCTTTGCTTCGGAAAAGAGCCTCTAATTGTGGATCGAAAGAACCTCTGTGGCCGTGTTTAAGTGTGTTTTTGCCAAAGTGGCCAAATTTGCATCGCTGCCTTTATTAACCACTGGCTTCTATCAGCATCCCGCAAAGCCCTGGGAAAGATTTGCAAAATGTTTTGTTTATCATATGGACTAAATAAAAAGGAGATCTTTGCAGGTTGATTTGCCATTCTGATCTGCAAATACCAACACTTCTGTTTGACAGAACAGTTTCCTAACTCCTAATATTGTGTGTGAAACAAGAAACAGGATATCAGCAGCTGATTTGCTGAGAGCTACATATATCAACTTTGAACTAATCCAAACTACATTTTACGGTTTGGCAGCGGCTTTGGAGTGGTGGGATGGCCGCCTATAAGAACGTTCAGGATGAACAGCCTGTTCAGTCAGGCTAAAGACAATGCTTCAGAGGCCGACACCAAGGAGACCACCACCAATGAATCTGACTTGCAGAAAGACAAGGAGGAGAGCGAAGAGAAGGGACGGGTAGCCGGATGGGTGAAGGTGAACATGGATGGAGAAGTCATTGGAAGGAAGGTGGATCTCAACGCCCATCGCTCATACAAGACCCTTGCCTTAGCCCTTGAGCTCATGTTCACGAAGCCATCCATCGGTCTTTGTGCTTCTAGTAAGCCTTAGTCTGAACTTTTACTCTATGTAGTCGGTAATTTCACATATGTATTCAGATCACACCATCAAGCTAAATGGCATAGAGCTTAGTTTCGCATAAATCATTACTCAAGTGTAATACTATTTGCTACGCATGGTAATGCTGAGACAACGAATGGCAGTTTTGCAAGACTTGTCATAACGATCAGGCTGATTTGTCAATTCAATGCTACTGCAGTAGGATTTATGGTGCTATAGTTGTGGCAGTGGAGTCGCATTTACGTAGTCCAATTTCTCTAGACATGCATACTACTTAAGAAGTGACGTGATTGCAAGTATAATTTTACAAGCTTTTGAGGATGTTTTGATTCGTCTTATTAATGAACATGAACTGTGTTGAACTTGGCTTTGTCAGATAGCACAGAGTCTCTGAAGCTATTTGACAACTCATCCGAGTATCAGCTCACCTATGAGGACAGGGATGGGGACTGGATGCTTGTTGGAGATGTCCCTTGGGAGTAAGCCCGCTGCACTACGTAGCTATTAGAAGCTGCATACTAATAATTTTTTGTATTTATAGATTTTCCAAGTGCCTTGGAATAATCTTCAGATGGTTTATTGAGGTGTTTGTTCCTGTGTGCAGAATGTTTGTTGGCTCTGTTAAGAGGCTCAGGATCATGAGGACATCAGATACCAATGGTCTTGGTAAGATTATTGTTCCCTCCTTCCTACAGGCTGTGTGTAGTCAAACATTTGAAGGAAGTCTTAAGTCGAATTGGTCGTTGTTGTTTGTATAACCTATTGAACTGACTATAGAGGCTTCAAGTTGTCTTTTAGCAGTGTAATCTTCTAACATGTACCCATTTTGGTTCCACGTTGATTGACGCTCATTTTGCCGGCGTTCTACTGCAGGGTCGCGATTCCAAGGTATTCACAGAACCGCAGCTTCAACAGAGGCAGATCTTGAGCGTGCGCAACGAGCAAAAGAGCTATACCGCTGGTGAAGCTTCAAAATGCGTTTGATATCACATACGAGCACTCAATTATCTTTGGCATAGTTGCGAGATTACCTGTGTCTAGTTAAGATAGCAGAGCTACACCACTCTCCGTTCTGTTCTATTTTTGCCTTCTGGTGCCCTCTTCTGAGCTTTTTTTTTTCTTCGTGCCCACGCGCATCTCTCTCTTTTATCCCCGTTTTGTTTACACTGTTGAGCGGCGAGAGCACGATGTGTTTTTTGTGGCAGAAGCATGAATCCTTCGTTTGGGGGCGTATGTGTACTTCTCCATGCACAGCCTCACACGGTTGGATGCACTAGCAGCACTTGTGCTCAGTACATAGCCGTACCGCGCATACTTGTGAGTTGTGAGGCCAACTTGCAAAGACAAAGCGTAGAATGAAGGGCATGTTCTTTTCGGCCGTGGTTTATGGTTTTTGGCTGAAATTTTTGAAATTTTACGGTACAAATTACGGAGAGACAGATACTCACTTACGATTTTAGCTGATACAGATTTTGAACTTTTAACGTGTAGATTGATTAACTTATAGACCCCGTCTTAAGAAAATACTTCGTTTGAAAGTTAGGTACTGTAGCAAAAGCCAAAAACCGCTAGCTTTTGACTTAAAAGAACAGGCCCGAAAGCTCCTTGGAGATTGCTGACAGCTCCCTTGGCTAGTTGTGTCTGAACCAACCGTGCTGCAAATGCAATGGTGGTGTGATGCACCGATGCGACCGCATGCCAACCGTGTTAAGCAGCAAGCCTGATTCGTTCCCAGATCCGCACGAAAGCCACCTTTCCTCTTCCGGCCAGGCAGAAGAGCACGCCAATGCGTGAGCCAATGCTCCTTGGAGACGACAGTAGACGCACGCTTCGTTTTCTTCCCCAGAAAGCCGAGCAGAAAAACTCCTGCAAGCAGTAGCAGTTGCTCATGCATATATCATCAGTTTCCTGCCCCTGCCCAATAAAAGTATAGAACATATTGCCGCCCGGCAAGGAAGAACGAACCATGGACACACTCCAGATTCGTGGTCCTCGCTAAATTTCGATGTTCACAAACAATGGCACGAGAACAGGTCATTACAGCACTGCAGGAATGGTCCAAGCAGAACATGCCATGAATCGGAAAAGATGCCATCAAGAAATGCAGAATACACAAGGAACAGACTAGTGTTTGTGGCAAGTATCATCCACACGTGGTCCACATGAGAGATGTTTTAGGGCAGAGTACCACGACTCGACTGGACATCCCGACTACACAAAACCAGACATATAGGTTCGGGAAATCAGATACAGGAGATAACGTTGTCTAAAAATCCACCAGATGAATGCTCAAGAATCCCTGGCACACACACACTGCACACTGAATCACTTCACCTGTACGATTCAGTGCGCTTCGGCTTGCTTTGGACTGCCGCCTCAATCTTGTCGATAACTTCAGGGGTCAGCAGGGGAATGACATCAAGAGCCTTCATATTCTCGACAATCTGTTCATGTCAGTAGCCATATGACAGGTTAATATTCTTAGATGCAGCAATATTGCCATATAACTTGCCAAAAGAATTTATCTTCTGCAGAACACAGGTGTGTGGAATGTACCTGGCTTTCTTTAGTGGCTCCAGTAATCACAGATGAGACATTGGGATTTGATGCACACCAAGCGATGGCAAGTTGGGCTATCGAAACACCAAGTTCTGAAGCAATAGGTTTTAGCCCATTCACTTTTCTAAGTGTGTCGTCAACCAGAGATCTGCTAGCCAAGTTCTGGAAAGAGAAACGATGCTTTCTTATTACGAACCCAATGTACCCAGAAATAAACATCAGATAGGGAAAATTTTAACTTGTATAGGCCTAATCAGAAATGGATGAACTATGACATACATATGAGGAACAGAAGTTGAATTAACAGAAAGAACAACTGAACATGAAAACAGAACTTGTACTAGTAGATGCTACACAACTTGTTCAGTTAAGTTATAACGATGACGTCTATGTTTTGGAACATTGATTCTGCAATGTTTTATCCATCCACCATGAATGAAGATATAATGATTAAAATAATTGCTGCATAAGTAATTGAAAGTTTTTATGCCTTGGTTAACAGTTTGTTAGAACCTCATGCATGGACGAAGGTAATCGATAGTCTGATAGTATGAACATACTTGCACCCTCTTGTAAGTACAAACAAAAATATGGTACAAGACGGGGGAGAGTAAACCATAAAAGTTCTGGTATTCTATATTCAATTTACAAAAATATAGGAATATGTGTGTAATAGACAGACAAAGTTTCCAATATTACCTTGTAATTTTCTAGAGCAAACCTACTATCAGTAGGTATATTTCCTTTGCTATATTTTCCAGTGAGAACTCCCGAAGCTAGAGGACTCCATGTAGTCAAGCCCAGGCCATAGGTGCTGTAAAGAGGTAAGAACTCAGACTCAACCTGCAGAAATACAAGATTGTTATTAGTTCTTGCAACAACTGCATACATCAATAAACAGGTTCAGCAAATGTTCCAGAAAACATTCTACAGTACATTGGTGTTAAAAGTAGTGATCCTACTTGCTCGGTATGAATACCAATGTAAGTTTGTCAGTGCAAACTGCAAAGCAAGAAGGAAATGATAGATAGACACAAAGAAACACTAGATATGGTTCTAACTTCTAAATGTGCAATATGGCACTTATGTGTACCAGAAATTTTCATATCAGTAAATGATATGCTAATAGGAAATTAGGCGTGCCTCAAATTGATCTGATGCATTTCATTGACTATGCTGAACTACTATGTTCAAAATATCACGTAGCAAAACTGTTGCTATTGTGCAATTCAGATTCTTTCAAGTTCACATTTGTTTCCATTAGACTCCTTGATTTTGAAATGCATAGACACAACAAGATTTTGGAAAGTACTGCATAAAGAAATATGCCTGGCGCATGGCAATAAGCAGTCATCGTGAAGTTGCCTATTTGCCCAATAATGTTTTTTTTTTCCATCTATCATGAAAATCAAGGATAAGGAGTGTAGGGGGAGTGGTCTCCACCTTGGTCCAATCAGCCCACCAAACACAAGCCCAAGTATGCATGTAACTAAAAGGTAGGCCCACGTAAGCCATCCGAGGAAATGACATGTTTGCCACCACTAGCAAAGACCGTAAGGGGAGAATTTGTGTAAACACCTTCACACATGGCTATGGCCCATAAGGCACCATCGGAGAGAGAGAACATTGTGTAAGAAAAGGACCGAGTGAAGATTAAGTACAATGCATCCATGCTACACCTCTCCGCTCTCTCGAGTTCTAGGCTCTGGATGCCCTGGTGGGGCTTCCCGAAGCTCCAGTATCTATTGTTTGGCGTGTAACCACAACAAAGAGAATTACAAGTCAGATGCACATTAGACCATCATATACTCACTCAAAAGTACTACTATTCGATAATTAAAACAAAAGGCTTCTTTTAGAAGCTAGACTACAAGTAATGTTTCAATCAAAACAACCACAGACAACTCAGTTCCTTTTTCCTAGGGCTCTAACATCCTCGGGTGGCTAACAATAGAAAATGGTGTAGTAACCGATACTTAGAACCAGTCATAGAGATTTACAATCATATTTTTTCACTACCAGGCATGAAAAAAAAACCTCAAGTCTATTTTGACTAGCCTAAGCTTCTGCCCATTGTTTAAATAGTTATATGATCTGAAGCCAGGCCAAATAGAAAGCTTAAGGGAATTTAAATCAAAGCCTTCAACATGCTTATGAGATTTACAAGCAACTTTTGTGACTTATAAGCCAACTTATTGAGCCAACCAGGAAGCAGGCACCAACTAATTGAATGCATCAATGCAACAATGACAAGGACAGGTTGGTGTCCTTTATTTTGTTTGATTAAGACCACATGTCAAATTGTCTGTTTGATTACGACTAAATGTCAAATAAAGATTCCAACTCTAAGTGTGTAAGCATATTCCTCTTGTTAAGTTGTCTCTACCATATTGTTACACCTGAGATTTCTTTATCAGCATTGCGCTGTCTTTTGCCTGGCATCCTCCATGACGCAAAAGCATAAGCATACACAACAATGTATGGCCGGCATTGCTTCCTAATTTAGAACATATTCCTAGAGCCATGTAGTGGTGTAGGTTACATCAAGAAAGATGAGATTTACACCACTAATACTCCCTTGACTGCTAATGCGTGCCGACTTCCATACTTTCTAGTTCGTAGTAGGCAAACAGGGAAGCTGTCACCATCGCTAAAATAAACCAATGTACTCTTGGGCAAAATGTGCAATTGAGGTTGCCTTGTTCAAAAAAAGGATCCATTTTCCCCCTCTGCTCCTTAGTAGTGCAGGTAGATTGCTAATGGGGAATGCCACTTGGTGCCTACAGAATCTAAGGGCATTCCTATTTCCTCTCCGACTATCAAGTCTACCTCATCAAAGAGCCAATCAAATGTCATGAAGAGGGGGATCTAATCCAACACACTGTACCATGACCTGCATCCGTACGCCGCAACGACTGTACTAGCATTAAATCAAATATTCCCTTCAAATTTCAACAAACGCACATTTTTGGGACTTAAATCGGAGGGGACTGGCACGCATGAGTCAAAGATCCAGCCAGTACACATCGATCCATATAAGAACCGAGCCCTCATCAATCCGCACAAATCGCCCAACACCCAACCAACCGAGCGCATCATTAGTAGTACAGATTCATCGAAGAATTTATCTAGAGATCAAATTAAGATTAGTGGTGGTAGAAGAATAGAATGGATCAATTAAGTTAGTGTGTTGACCTTGTGTCGTGAGAAGAGGTTGTACTCGGGTTGCTCGACGATGGGTCCGACGAGGTCGAGGCGGTTGGCGACCCCCCAAGCCTCGGTGATCTGCTGCGCGGACCACTCGGAGGTGCCCCAGTAGAAGGCCCATCCCTGGTCGATGACCCAGTTCATGGCGCGCACCGTCTCCTCGATGGGCGTGGTGGAGTCGGGGCGGTGGCAGTAGACGACGTCGACGTAGTCCATGTCGAGGCGCTTGAGGGAGCCCCTGAGGCCCTCGACGATGTGCTTGCGGGAGAGGCCCTTGTCGTTGGGGCCCGGGCCCCCCCAGAAGAGCTTGGTGGAGACGACGACGTCGGAGCGGCGCCACCCCAGGTCGCGGATGGCCTGGCCCATGATCTCCTCGGCGCGGCCGTTGGCGTAGACCTCGGCATTGTCGAAGAAGTTCACGCCGGCGTCGCGGCACGCCTGCAGAAGCGCCTTGGCCTCCTTGACGTCGAGCTGGTTGCCGAAGGTCACCCACGAGCCGTACGAGAGCTGGCTCACGCGCAGCCCCGACCGCCCAAGGTTCTTGTACTGCATCTTGCCCTCTCTCTCTTCTCGCGCCTCTGCTTCCTCTTCTGCTTCGCTTCTTCTCCTACCTCGCCGCCACTCCGATCGAAATATTTTGGATCTGGTGTGTGTGTGTGTGTGTTTTTGGAGAAGACGAATAAGGTGGTAGAGAGAAGCCCAGAAGCCAGAATGGTGAGGTGTCGCGCGGTGTGGATGCGGTCATTGTGATTTGTGAACTCCTTTACTCGATGGGCGCATGTGGCGCCACCAGTGACGGACAGGTGGACCGGGTCATGGGCCCACGTGTCACTGGCTGGGAGCAAGCCTGAACAGCTGCTATTCTTCCAGAGAATGGTATGTGGGGCCAAGGAAAGCGGGCCCCGCACGCAGCGGGCTCTGGGGAAGGAGGTGGTCACATGGGGGTCACAACAACTACTCACCAGTGGGGTTGAGCGGCCCCGGTATGACAGGTGGGCCATGGGGAAATCTCGCAACTGACATGTAGGTGTGCTGGTGGTGGGGTAAGGAAAGCAGGAGTGACAGAAGAAAAGCGCTCTTCGGTTTTGGCAGGTCCTCGATCTACGCCACTGAAAAAGAGCACACCTCGAGAGCGACCCCGCGGTCTCTGCGTGAGGCTGACATCTGGGCCCCACATGCTGTCTGGCGAGTGGATCGAGCCAGACAGAAACAAGGCGACGCCAAGCCTGGCCGGCTTGGTCTTTTTCTCTCCTGTGCTAGTAGTAGTTCTTCTGTGATGAAGTGATGAAACACCTTGAAAATTTCTGTCATGCATGAACGAAACGTAACGCCCAAAATTCCAAAATTAACATTTCTGCATTTCCATGTTTTTAAAAATTTTCTGCAATAAAGAAAGATTTTCTTAATTTCTAGCGGCTAAAAATAAATTTATCTAATTAATTAAAACTTTATCAGAGCTTAAAAATAATTTATTTGAGTTCTAAATAATCTAAAGTACCTCTAAAAATATATAATTTTTAGAGTTAGTTTACTAATTTTAAAACTTCAAACTTGATTTATGCAATAAAATAAAATCAGAAGTGATTTTAAAATCAAAACCCCACCCTTGGACCAAATTCGTTACTATTGTCCTAGCCCAGCACTATTTTGGCCCATTTTTTGGCCCGTGTGTCGTCCTCCCTCAGTCGCCTCCCTTTGTGCGGAAGCGTTGTCGCCTTACACGCACTGACGCACCACGCGGCGCTCGCCATTGGAGAGGAGCCCCGAGGTATTGTAGTGAGATTCGACCGTGGCGCCCACCGTTTTACCTCTCTTTCTCAGCAAGTCGTTGCCTCCATCTGTCCTCTCTATTGCATTCAAGTTGGCATCTGTCGCAAACCACCGCCGCACGACTTATTCGCTAGTCTTATCATCCAGTCGCGAGAAATTGAGGAGGAGAGTGCCCTCATCTCACCATTTAAAGCCCCTCCTAAACGCGTCACTCTCCTCTCCCAAGCATGTCATTTCCATTTTGCCCATCGGCAACTCATCTCCTCTTTTGAGCCGCCCAAAACTCCATCGTCGTCTTCGGCTCCGGTGCATGCGCTCCATCGAGGCTCACACCCTTTCCTGTGAGTCTTGCCCTTAACACCCGGGTCATTTCGCGCCATCATGTCTCCTCTTCAAAAAAAAACCCCAACCAAATTCTTATCCCGTGCGTTGTTGCATCGAATCCATACCTTCTTATTCACCTTTGGCCGTCGTCATTATCGTCATCGTGCAGGACCTTCTTTAGTAGGGCTCCAACCACGCCAAGGTTGTTTTCGCCATTTTCGCTCCCTCCTAAACTTGTTCCCGTGCTCCGTTGCAATCGATTCCCTCTGAGAAGCTCCTCCACTGTGAAGCTCGTTGTCATTGCCACTGTTCTCCAATGACCCACTGCTCCAGAGCCTCTCCGTCGCCGTTGACTTCACCATCGTGTTCCTAGTGAGCTGGTGAAACCTATGCATTGCTCGCCTTTGCTTCTCATGGCCGCTAATGTTGTTGTTGTCATAGTCATCCATGGCACCGTCGTCTTCTTTCCTGTTCAGGCACCCATAGGTCCCCACACCAATGTCTATAGCTTCGCCTAGACCTAGTGAAGCCAACATGCCTCTTCTCCTGGCTCGTCCTTGCCCCATTCGTGTTCATCATCGTTGTTGCTTCTCTCCTTCGTTGACCCATCTCTGATGAGCTCCAAACTCTGACGCAATAGCTTCATCGTGTTCTTCCCTCTCTGTTCTTGAGCTCCCCCATGCCTTTGCACCGTTGCCTCGCTGCCGACACCAGTGAGCTTAGCCACACTGTGCTCTGCTTTACCCAGCTCCCTCCTCTGTTTTTCAATCTCTGACCAGCGAGCCCCATATAGGTTTTATTAGCGCTAAAAGGGATTAGTTAAGTCTAATGAATCCTTAACACGGGGCCAAGTTGGTTGATTAATTAGATTAATTTTTAAACTATAATTAAAACTTTGTTTGACTAACATGCTGGTCCCACGTCCCTATAGACCTGGCCCCGCTTGTCAGACAGATAACGTGATAAAGTCTGATGTTCCAATAGCAAGAAAAATTAAAATGAAAATGAAAAATCTTGCACAATATTTTCTCTCTGTTTTTTTAGGATTTTCTCTCGGCAAAACTTCAAATAGTCATAACTTTTGCATATGAACTTTAAATTGAGTGAAACATGTTTCTAAATTTTTATAAAATCATGATTTTCATTTTATGCAAAAACATTTAAATTTTCTCTTTGTTTTAATTTATTTTATATTTATTTGTGTTATTTAGCTTTATACGATAAATACCAACGTACCAATAACGCTTCAAGATTGACCCAAAGCAAGAGACAAGTGTTCAAATATAAGTCAAGCACTCCCTTTGACCATGTTGATCCTATATTTCTTGATGTTATGTATATTGTGTTAAAAACTATTATGCATACGCGTAAATCGGTAAAAAATGCTATGTTGCTAGGTTGGTAGCTATTACCTGATTGCAGCATGACAACCATCTTGAAATTTGTTATCCTCATTGTTGTAGCCATAGAAATGATATCCACAACTCATATGCTTAATTGTGGAAGTTTAAGACCCTATATGTGACATAGATGCTTAGCCATGTTTGGATTTTTGGTATACTAGAAGATAGTTGGACTCAATCACAAATATTAAGAATGGCTATGTTGCTAGACCAGTGGGGTCACCTTTTATATTTTACTTAGAAAACAAAACTGAAAACTATGGGTTTGACTTGGGAGATATTTGTATATCTTGTTTTGCAAGAGATTATATGCAAGTAGTTGTAGGTTGATGGAGACCTCGCTCGGGTCGATTAAGGACCATGAACTTATGTGTTGTTAATCTAAACCTTTGGCACAACCACGAGTGCCTTTTATGAGAAGGCCCCTAGCGTAATAGGTTGTTTGGATCTAGTCTTGTTCCCGTGGTAGATCAGAGTTGCGCAGGCGCCAGGACGGTTTCTTGAGGGGTTCCTGTCATAGGTATGTATGGGGCCAAAACCTTCGGCACAATAGTTGATTCCGTAGGGTTTAATGTTGTGCTAACTCTTGAGGGCAAAAATCCATTTGGCAAGACAAGATTGGGGTCGTGCAATATAAAAGCTTTGTCATGCTCGCTTAACCGCACACCAAAAAAAGTGTGTTAATAACGGCGATATAAGATGAATATGTCTTGTGAGTAAAGTTGTATAATCTCTACAAAGTATATAGTCTATTCAAATAATCGTGCTCTCAATGTTTAAGTTATGGAGAGCCATATATGGTATATGTTTATATTGTCTACTTGTTACTTTTTATCAAATGTTAATTGCTTTTACAGCCTCCAATTGCAATCTATTACTTTGTATTGCAAATGAAAACTTGCTTGTTGCAAATTAAACTAGAATAGACATATACCTTTGTTTTAGCTTGCATACTATATAACTTTGCAACAAAGTCTTATAGAGTATAATTTTGTACTAACAATTGCTCATTGAATACTATCAGAGCAAGGAGAAGGAGATCTCCCGATTGGATACTTTTACGCAGCTAGTTTTGGCGAAGATGACGTCGTTTACTAAGGTTTAACTTCAGTCAGTTGCCTGTGGTGGTTTGAGGCATGTTTGCTGGAATGTTTACCTCATTTATTGTTTATATCGCCGCTATTCTCTTGATATGCGAGCTATCTAGCCGGTATGTCCTTTTTGTTGAAAGCATGATTGTATAAGCCTACGTTTGTATTTTTATTATTATATACTACTGTGTTTATTTGTGCATACATAGATGTGTTACAAAAGATATTGAATATGTATAGTAGGCATTAATCGTAGAACTAGTACGTGTTAGCCAAACTGTAACACACACTGTGGTTGTGGGCGGGCCAGGCTTTCAGTATGTGGCCTCCTGACTTGGACCAAATGTCTGTACAAATGGGCTACTCCCCTATAGCCCATAGCACGTAGGCTTTGCCTCCTTTTTGTCTCTCCTTTTCCTGGTGACCTGTTTCCTAGTAGGCGAAAAGCGTGCAGAGAACGATAGGCGTGACAATGAAACACATCTAGCGCCACCCTCTTCTCTAGGGGTGAAAATGGGTCGGGTTTTTTCCGACCGATCTGGTACCGAATCCGGCTAGTAGCAAATTCGGTAAACTGGGTTGGTATCCGGTCGGATTCGGTTTCGGATACGGATATGTGTAGACGGATTCGGTAGCGGATTCGGTATAGCTGATATCCGACCGAATAAGTTCGGTATTCGGTTATTCGGATAGTATCCGATTAAAATCCGAATTAGTATCCGAACTCTCCAAAGTCACCGCACGGCCCACCTCCTCACGCGGTCACGCCCTCCTCCTCACGCGTGCCGCCGCTCGCTCCTCCCCGTCCACAAGTCACCACCTTCGAGTCCAGTCCCAACTCGCGCGCGCCGTGCTCGCCGTTGCCCAAGCTTCCAGATCCCTCGACTCGCCGCCGCTAGGGTTGGCAATGGTGACCCGATCCCTGATCCCCGACGGTGAATTCACCTATTAGGGGATGGGTCTGGCGGATTTTATTCCCCGCGGGGATTTTCGTGGGCAAAATACTGTCCCCGTCGGGGATGGCGGGGCCAGGGCCGGGGAAGTGATCCCCGTCCCCGTTAACCGTCGAGGATCACTGACATGTGGGTCCTCTACACTTCATATAAAAGTCAGCCAAAAAACCCTACCCTCAGACCTCTCCCCCCAGCCCAACGCCCCAGCGCCGCCAACACCTCCCCTTGCGCCCGACTGCCCCCTACCCCGTCGCCCCCCAGTCCCCCAGTCCCCCTCCCCCAGCGCCTCCGCCCCCTCCCCCGCCGCCCCCACCGCGCCTGGCTCCCCCGCCGCCGCCCCCGCCCCCACCGCGCCCGACTCCCCCGCCGCCCCCTCCCCTCCGCTCCCTCCCTCGCCGCCCCCACCGCACCCGGCTCCACCGCCGCCCCTCCCCCGCCGCCCTCTTCCCCTTCCCCTTCCCCGGCGCCTCTGCCCCCTCCCCCGCCGCCCCCACCGCGCCCGGCTCCCCCCCCCCCCGCCCTCTTCCCCTTCCCCGGCAGTTCGGCCCTTCCCCACCGGTTCCTCTTCTCCACCGAGGTGACGCCACCTTGGATCTGAGACCGGCGACGCCCTCCTCCACAGATCTGCGACTGACGACGCCCTCCACCGAGCTTCTAGCCTTCTACTGCTCCTCTGGTACTCAATACTCTTCTTCTTCCTTGCTAGTTACGAGAATATGTGGATGTGATGTACTGCATTTCCTTGATAGTATGTGAAATTGTGAATATGTCATGTACTGCAAATCTGAATGCATTGATAGTTGGTATAGAAAACTGATGATAGTTGGTACTGCAAATTGATAATTGTGAATATGAGTAATGAGTGTTTATGCTACCTGGGAATGCAATGTCGACATTGCAATGATAGTTGGTATAGAAAACTAATGATAGTTGGTATAGAAAACTGATGATAGATTTTTTTTTTCATTTAGAGCATTGCAATGTCGACATCTGGGAATGCAAGTTCAAGCCGTGGTGAGCCTCAACCTGATGCTCGGCCACCCTCTCAAGGAGACACAGAAGCATCACAGAGCCAGTCACACTCTGTTCAAGACTCAGGGGCAGTGAGGGGAGAAGAGGTGGACATTGAAGTGATTGATGATAATGATGAAGAACAAGGAGATGGCCTTGTTGGCTCCAAGAGGAAGTTAACTTCAGTAGTTTGGAAGGAGTTCAAGAGGGTCAGTGTTAATGGTAAAATTAAGGCAAAGTGTAATTGGTGCAGCAAGAACCTTGGAGGAGATACCCGCAATGGAACACGACATCTTCATGATCATTTGAAGGTGTGTGTGTGTCGGAAGAGTAAAATGAATGCAGCAAATAAAGAAGGAAAGCAATTGTCACAGAGTTCGCTTAGGTTTAGTTGTCAAGAGATAGGGTCAGTGGATAACTACACTTATGATCAAGAAGTTGCTCGAAAAGAACTTGCTGACATGATGGTGTTACATGAGTATCCTTTATCTATGGTTGACCACGCTGGATTTAGGAGATTTGTTAGTTCACTTCAGCCTTTATTCAAAATGGTGACACGGAACACTATTAGGTATGAAGTATATAGATGCTTGCTGTGTTATTATCTTTTATGCGGTGTCTAATTATTTTGTGATGCACTTGTTGACTTGTAGGAAGGACATCATGGATAACTATGAGAAAGAGAAGAGGAGGGCCATCAACTACTTGTCTGCAAGTAAAGCTCGTGTTGCTGTCACTAGTGACATGTGGACTTCTGACAATCAGAAAAGAGGGTACATGGCTATCACAGCCCATTTCATTGATGATTTGTGGAGGGTGAGGAGTATCCTCATGAGGTAAGGTGTCATATGCATTAGAATTAATTAATCTGAAAATAGGAAGTATATTTGATGACAAATTTTTTTTGCAGGTTCATGTATGTTCCAGCTCCACATACTGCTGAAGTTATTGCTGAAGAGCTTAGTGAAGCATTGGTCAAATGGAACCTTGACGAGAAGCTAAGTACTGTCACTCTTGACAATTGTACTACAAATGACAAGGTAATTAGTCTCCTTTCGGATAAGTTAGGGGCAAGTAAGCTAATGTTGAGGGGTAAGGTGTTGCATATGCGTTGTTGTGCACACATCTTGAATCTGATTGTTAAAGATGGGCTAGATGTTATAAAATCAGCAATAGAAAACATTCGAGATAGTGTGGCATATTGGACTGCCACTCCAAAAAGAGTTGAGAAATTTGAGGATACTGCTAAGTATGTGAAAGTGGCAATAACTAAAAAGTTAGCTCTTGATTGCAAAACAAGATGGAACTCAACTTTCACAATGCTTAGCGTGGCTCTACCCTATAAGAATGTTTTTAATCGTTTGAAAAAGCTTGACAAACAATGTGAATCAGCTCCAAGTGAAGATGAATGGGAATTTGCTGCTGATGTTGTGGAGAGGCTTAGATTATTTTTTGAAGTGACTGAAATATTTTCTAGGACTGATTATGTTACTGCTAACATATTCTTCCCAAAGATTTGTGAGATCAAAATGAGCATAAGGAGTTGGTCCACATGTGGCAACCCAATTTTAGAAGCTATGTCAGAAAGGATGAAAACTAAGTTTGATAAGTATTGGTTGGACATTCAGGGGCTGATGGGTATTGCCATACTTCTTGACCCTCGTTTTAAAACTGAAATGCTACTAGTTTGCTTTGAAATGCTTCTTGGTGTCAATGGTGACGAATGTGAGGGGAAAGTTAGAGAAGTCACCAAGCTGTTGTGTGAGCTAATGACAGAGTACCAAGTAGATTGTGATGAGGACAACATAGAATCTTCAGCTGCTATGGCACCAAAAGAAGCTCCTGCTGCAATGTCTATCTTGACTGCCCGTGTTGCTAAAAAAAGACCAGCATCACTTAGGCTGAAATCAGATCTAGATAGGTACTTGGAGGATGACTATGTCATGGCTACAAGGGAAAATTTTGATGTACTCAGTTGGTGGAAGGTTGCTGGTATACGCTATCCCACTTTGAGGCTGGTAGCACGGGATATTTTTGCAATTCCAGTGACTATAGCATCTGAATCAGCTTTTAGTACAAGTGGGAGAGTTCTTAGTGAGCATCGTAGCCGTCTCACTCCCGATATGTTAGAAGCATTGATGTGTTCACAGGATTGGATTCGCAACCGATACAAAGGTACTTACTTGCATGTTTGTTTGTATATTTTGCATCAAATCTGGTATATTTCATTCTAATATGGTTCTTTCTTGTTTAATAGATCAAGATAGAGTTTTGCCTACAAGCTTCTGGACTTGTCTTCAAGATATTTAGGAAGGACTACAGGTAAAATGTTTAAAACATACTTACATGCAATGGTTTGTGATACAATATGACTTGTTTCTTATCACCATCTGGGGATCAGTCATCAGATATCACCATCTATTGTCATGCGGGTTTGATATTCTTATCCTTTGCCTTGTCATGTGATTTTGTTATCCATGGCAATATTTCCATGCCATGTAAGGATTTTTTTTTCTTGTTTAGTATGGCGAGTAGCATGCATGAAATTTACAAAGCGAAGAAATAAGCACCTGAGGGATAAGTTCTAGGCTTTGATTCTTGTTTAGTATATTTTGTTGTTCAATGATCGTAGCCTTTTTAAGTATACTGTATCTTGATGTCCATATTGCCTCTTGTTTCTTATGACCATTGCAGGGCCTGTCTATTTGATGGGGTCTTCCAATTTGGCAAGGTGGAAAGTGGAATGCCTGTCTTCTCTCTCTGTGGAAGGATCTCACTCAAATGTGGTCTTTTGTGCTATCAAACTGATGCGATTTGCTCATTTGCATGTGTTGTAATAAGTACTACATGATTGTGTTGTGTCATGGATGGAACTACTGAACTACTGTTGCTTTAATGTTTTGTTGTGGATTGATATGCTACTGAACTACTGGAGTTGTTGGATAAGCTAGGCAAGATTAGAATATCTAAGTTATATAAACTGTCATATGCATCCTGAGATACCTTTTTCATTGCAGCATAAAATGGTTTCTATCTGGCAGAATGCATACACTATGTCCATGTTTAGTCTCCTTTTGGTTGAATGCAACTCAGATGAGTATCAAATGCATATTCTATAATGGTAATGTTTATGCTACTAGTGTTGCATTTTCTTGTTGATATACTTGAAGAGGCTCCACCTGTAGAGAAGTGCATGGTTGTGGTCTCAGGTTGATGCTTTTTGAGTCCAATTACTTCATCAGGAGAGAACAAGTGATACATTTTTGTATAACTTCAGTATTAGATCAAATTGAGGTTTTCTGTTTACAATGTAAGGACATCACCCTTCTGATTGTATTAGCTATACTTTAGATCTGTTGGCGGGGAATTTTGCCCCGTCGGGTCCCCCGAAACCCGTCGGGGAACGGGGACGGGCCCAACTTGGCCCCGAGCCCGGGGCCAGGGCCGGGGTTCGGGGAATTTTAATTTCGTGGTGATCGGGGACGGGGATTGGGTCCCGTCGGGGATGAGCCCCATTGCCAACCCTAGCCGCCGCCATGGCGCGCAAGAAGATCCGGGAGTACGACTCCAAGCGCCTCCTCCAGGAGCACCTCAAGCGCCTCGTCGGCATCGACCTCCAGATCCTCTCCGCACAGGTCAGTACCTCGTGATCTCAAACATTTTTTTGGTGGATCTTCACATTTTCTGCGGCCGCGCTTGATCCGGGCGCGTGTGATTCGGGCTGGAAGAGCGTAAATATCCGAATTTTATGAGCGGCTTGCCAGTGATGCACTAGCATCCGTAAATTTTAGGACCAAATAATTTGTTGTTTTTGTTGCTAGTATAGTGTGGGAATGGGGATCTAGCTACAGATCGTGCGAATTTGCGATCTATCGGGCGATAGGTTTATGAATGGAAATGTTCCTCGTTCGATATTTTAGGATAAACTTGTAATGGCTGCTTCAGTTTGATCCTGGCAGTTGTATTAGGTACGAATCTTGCAAAACTATTGCTTTCTTAGTTAGATCTGAAGTATTGTTCGCTGTGTGATTTGTTTCTTCAGGTATGTGTAAATCATTTAGTTATTCCATCAACTGGATCCGTAGGGCGACGACAGTCAGTGGCGGAGCCAACTATTTGGCTTGGTTTGGCAGCCGCCATACCTAAATCATATAAAAAAACGAATATATGTAGTATTTGTTCCAAGAATCTTCATTTAGTGAGGTATTTTAAGTACCAATGCTTTGGATTTCTGTTATATTTGCTCATTAAAAGTAATATATATATATTTAGATAATGTTCTGGTGCGTCTTTGCATAGTTGATAGTTATATTATATATGTTTGACCAATTGACCTTGCAAACCCGCCACACCTGAAAATTATTCCTGCCTCCGCCACTGACGACAGTGACATTAAGCTTGTTGTTTCTTGGGGATTGGAGTAATTAAGTAACCCTAAAATAGAATTTTGTCCTGATGCAGTGTGAGTTCATCTGAAATAAATAACAGTACCTGGGCTAGGAACAAAAAATAATAATTTCTTTTGTTACTTTTGGAACACCAATAGTAGGCATGACTGAAATTAACAGATTTGAATGAGATATATTGTACTCTGGGTGATTTCAGTATTAATAATAGTTTCGATATTTCACGTAGTGTCTTGTTGTTTGATGTTTGATGATATTTGTTTGACTGATTTTGTAACTTGCTCATTTAAAGGTTACACAATCAACTGACTTCGCGGAGCTTGTGAACCAGCAGCCATGGCTGTCAACCACAAAGTTGGTTGTGAAGCCTGACATGCTGTTTGGGAAGCGTGGGAAGGTGGCCTTGTGGCCCTCAACCTTGATATTGCTCAAGTCAAGGAGTTTGTGAAGGAGCGACTGGGAGTTGAGGTAGTTTTGTTATGGAATTGCTCAAGTCAACCAGTTAACACTTTATCCTTTATGTGCTTGATGAATTGAGCTGTTTTCGATCTATGGGGCTATTCAGGTTGAGATGGGTGGCTGCAAGGCTCCAATTACAACTTTCATAGTTGAGCCGTCTGTGCCCCATGATCAAGAGTACTACCTTTCGATTGTGTCGGAGAGGCTGGGCAGCACCATTAGCTTTTGGAACTTTGTAAGCTTTGTAACTTTGTAAGCTTTTGGAACTAAAGTATAAGCTTTTGGAACTGTAATCATTCGTATTATCCGTCTATATTATCCGTTTCCGAGCCGAATCCGTTACATATCCGTCCCGACGGTACCGTATTCGAAACTCCGAATATTCCGAATTCGTATTCGTATCCGGTCTTACCGTATTCGACTCCGAATCCGGAGAAAAAATGTGGGTTAGGATATGGTTTAAGCAATATCCGTCCGAATCCGATCCGTTTTCACCCCTACTCTTCTCCTCGTTGAAATGGTCTCCAACTGGGTGAAAGTGAAGTGCCGCCAGATCTGATAGTGGTCGTCCACCTCGCCTCCAACTGGGTGCAACTCGTCGGCGCGTACCAAACTGGCGCATGGCGCCGATGTCCGCCATGGATTCCCCCATGATCGGGCAAGAAGAAGAAAAGAGGAAAAAGAAGGGGGTAAAATCATCCAAAGTAGCATAATTAATTGTACCTTCTATTAAGTGGTAAATGAAGAATTGCATTTTATAGTGTAAAATCATCCATTATAAAAAAGGGTACGCCATACCAGATATCAGAGCTAGATAGACACGAAACAAGCAAGCAAGCAATATGCAAACAACGATCGATCCAATTTATGATCTCTTTCTTTTCTTTTTAATATTACAGCGATCAATATACTACTTAACCACTCATGTAGTTCATGCTACATAGTACATACTCGATCGTCATGTAACACACACGGCATATACTCACGTAGGCATTGATCAACGGAGTAGTAAAGCTAATAGTAATTAGACTGGGCTCCCGAAGCCGATCGAAGCCCCAGGAGCAGCCGGAGTAGGCAGTGGTGCAGTAGTTGGAGGTGGTGGTGAGCTGATCCCTGGCGCTCCATCTCCTGACGAGCTCCTTGTACTCCTCCTCCTCGACGATGGCGGCGCCGACCTTGCTCTTCCAAGCCTGCTCCGCCTTGGCGAGCTCCATCTCGGCGTCCTTGATGAGCGAGTCGAGGTCCAGGCCCAGGTCCAGCCCGATATCCAGGCTCACGCTCAGCCCCTTCTCGATCTCCTTGCTCTTCATCCAGTACTTGTCCTCCAGCCTCGCCAGGAACTCGTCCTCCACCTTCTCCACGTCGAACGCCGCCGCCTCCTCCGACAGCTCCATGAACAGGCACGGCTTCTCGTCTTCCGGCACGCCGTCGATGTCCATGTCGATCTCGTCCTCGTCGGGCAGCGGCCGCCGAGACCGGGACGAGATGGTGCCCTTCTCCATCGTGATGAACCCCGCGCCTTCCTCGTCGACTGCGTCCTCCACGCTGCCGAACGCGCCGCCGTCCATCTCGGCCACCGAGTTCTCGATCGTGATGAAGCCGCCCCGGTCGGACCGGAGCGACGTTGCCCGCCGCGCCGAGCTCGACGCCGCCGCTGACGCCGCTCGGTTCCGGAGGCAGCTTAGGTCCGGCAGGCAGGAGGCGTAGGAGCTCTTGCCCTTGTTCTTCCTCTCCCGTGCGTGACCTACACGCCGATGTACTGCATGCTGTAATGAGGCAAATACTAGGGTTTCTCTGCTTCCCTATGCATCAACATCAAACTTTGCTTGCCAGAATTCTTGGTCCTACCTTGTACACTGCATATACATACATGTGCATATACTCTCTATGCATCGACATCAAACTTTGCTTGCCAGAATTCTTGGTCCTACCTTGTACACTGCATATACATACATGTGCATATACTCTCTATGCATCGACATCAAACTTTGCTTGCCAGAATTCTTGGTCCTACCTTGTATGCTGCATATACATATATGTACATATACTCCCTCTAATCATAAAAGAATATTATTTTTAATATGTGCAGTCAAATTTTCTAAATTTTGACTAGCAACATCTTTTAAAATATTTTGATTGGATACATAAAAATCTCACACACACACACACACACACACACACACACACACACACACACACACACACACACACACACACACACACACACACACACACACACACACACACACACACACACACACACACACACACACACACACACACACACACACACACACACACACACACACACATATATATATATATATATATATATATATATATATATATATATATATATATATATATATATATATATATATATATATATATATATATCCTTTTTCGTACTTCCAAGAGTACATACTTCCACTTCCAATATACTACTTAAACAGCTATTTTATACCTCTTTATTATTTTCAGTATACTTAAATACTAATTCTGAGATACTCCAATGTGACTTGCTTGAAAAATTTTCATCGAATCACTTTATTTTTGTATATACTTTTTCATGTATGAAAGAAGTACATATATAAATTATGCTATAAAAGTGGGCATTGATGAAATTTTTTATGAACTTACTTTGAAATATCTTATAATCATTATTAGAGTATACTCAAATAGATAAAGAGATATATCAATACCATTAAAAGAATATATTAAAAGTGGGGGTAGTACTCTCAAGAGTATAAAACCATTTTACATATATATAAACACATAGTCTCGAAAAGTAGTTTTATAGTATTATAATTTTGTTAGATTTTATAACTATATTGTAATAGAAATTAGTGGTTAAAGTTCTATTTTAAAGACTACGCTGATGTCTAAAACAACATTAATTATTGGGAGTGTCTATACAACATTCGATTGTTTTTTAGGACAAAAACAGTCAGATTTTGAGCCGTTAGATGGAGATCCAACGTCCTAGATTATTTTTTTGGAGGGGGGCTTGTATGGGTGGATCCGTTGGATGGAGATCTAACGTCCCAGATCAATCTGACTATTTTTGTCCTCAAAAACAGTCGAATGTTGTATAGCAATACTCTTAATTATTTTGTGACTCGGAGGGAGGAGTTCATAAGTGTATATATACAGCAAATGCAATACTATCAAAATTAGCTAGGTAATCAGTAAAGATTTGGATCTTGATGAATTTGTTGTCTACAATTAATTGCATGTATCCATCCATGTTTTAGCCTATGCATCAGTTACGTACGTACCACTAGCCCCACGGTTCTCCTCCTGCTCCATCACTCTACAGCACACGCTCACAGTGAGCACCGCACCGGCGGCCGCCCCACCAAGCGGGAAGCTGTGCGCCTTGCCGCCGAACCTCTGGTTGGAGCTCTCCGCCGCGGCGACCTCGGTGAGGTTGATGAGGAACGCGCCGAGATCCCCGCTCGCCGAGTCCACGAGCGCCGCCCACACGGTGAAGCTCCGCAGCGTGGCGCCGCCGGCGCTGAAGTAGTGCAACAACACCTCGTCGAATGCGACCGCACCCCGCGTCACCCGAGCCGGTGCCGTGTGCTCCCCCTCACCGCCCTTGCTCCGCCACCCAACCACCATCCCCCGGTCCTCCACGGCTGGGGGCAGGCCGGTGACGTGCTGCACCTGGAGGCACACGACGCAGCGCGAGCGCCGATGGCGGAGGATTCCCAGGGAGCCTAGCAGCCTGCACTTCCAGTGGCCCAGCGCGCCCCGGCGCTCGCCGCCACCGTCCGGGGAGCCCTTGGCCTTGTGCAAGAGGTTGAGCTCCTCCGCCACGAGGGAGGAGGAGCCAAGCTGCTGTGGCTTGCCTGCCATCTTGGCAGCTGGAGGAAGACGAAGAGGGATCGAGGAGGAAGTGTAGCGTGCGTGCAAGGTGTAAAGAGGAGAGGAGAGGAATATATGGTCGTGTTGAAAGCGCACTTGAGTGTTTTTGTGTAGTTTTGATCACTCATATTTTATTTGAAGGGGTGCATACATGCGAGAAGAGAAAATTTAGTGTTTTTTTTATAGTTCGGAGCACTTCTAATAAAAAAACACTTTGTACTGTTTAACACTTCTAGGAATATATATATACACATACACACATAAAGGTACAAGTGTGGTGATGATTTGGGTAGCATGGCATGTCTCACCACGCATGTGGCTGATAGCCATAGGTGGTGTGGATCCAGGATAGGGAGGCCAGCCTAATGTGGAAAGGGAGGACCATGGCTAGGGTTTTGCATCATTGTTTGGCTCTTATGTTTTACTTGAACAGGAGTCGGTAAAGCTTTAGGGTGAAGGCTTTAGGTTTTTGCATACATGTTAACTTAATTGTGAGGAGAAAGAGATCCTCTTGTAGATCTCCTCGCTGGCAGACAGGGCCGGCCAGATCTTGATTGCCCAATACTGCTTCAGCTTAAAGTAAAGTAAACCTCAAGCAAGGAAAAAAGCATGCATGTATTACTTACATTGTTTTAACACGTACTAGCTAAGTAGCTATAGCCGGGTTTACCTGATCCAGTTTTATCCATACTGACCCGCTCTGAAAGTTAATGCAGCAATCAGTATCCATCGACGGCTTGTGATCATATGGTCTGTTCTTTTTTGCTGCGGCTTGTGGTTTTTGGCTAGGACTTATAACCAGGGGCGGATCTAGCGGTGGGGCGGGGGGAGGGCTCGAGCCCCCCCTACCGCTACCGGACCCTTGGAGCCCCCCTGGAGTCCCCCCTAAATTTTTAGCTATGGATGTATAGTGTAGAAGGGGCTGAGGTCGAGCTGAAGGTACTTCAGCCCCTCCAAAAAAATTTCCTAGATCCGCCACTGCTTATAACTTTTGAGCTGTTCGTGCGAGATATATATTACAGAGTAACAAAAACTCACGTGCGTATTACAATTAATTAGTATACCTTATCTTGAAAAGATACTCTATTTAAAAGTTAGTTACTGTAGAAAAACTGAAAAACAGCTTTTAGAAACTGAAAAAAAAACAGGGCCATAGTTATTGAAAGCAGACCGGGGAGTGAACCGGCTAGGTGATCGGCTTGTTGGTTCACTTGTCTAACCACTGGTCAAATAGGTGGCTTAACAAATATTAGTATTTTAATTTTTTTGTGATCATCTTTATCTGAAATGGTTCATTCATGAACACTTATAGGCAAAATTAGTTCGCATAGTTGGGTATTGTGGGCACTAAACATGACAGAACACTAAGCAAATCAACAAAGACAGGGTGCAGGGGCAAGTTAACATCAATAGCTGCATAATAAAACAAATCAGACAAAATTCCTACACCCGTACCAAATCCAAGGGGCCAATGAAATTTGAAACAGGAACCAAAGGCAAAGAAATTCATAATATAAGCTAGCTTGCCTTGTTGTCATACATCTCTGATGGCCATGATCAGGACAATCAGACCAGCCGCTTAACGCCGGCTAGTGCGATGCTCTCAACGACATTCACAGCACTGACTTCGCCATGCCACAGCCGCCAAGGACGCCGGCTGCCCAGGATCACCACGAGCCGCAAACTACACCGACGAGCCGCCGAGGACGCCTATAGGCCATCGCACGTGAGCAGTCGAGGACACTGATGGGAAAACATAGAAGAATGAGACAGAGAACTTGGGAGTAGGGAGCCATGGAGGAAATGTGGAGTAGTGTAGAGACTAGATGGCGGCGGCTGGGTATGGGTGAGCCCTAAGCTGTCCTTCTTCACGTGGAAATGAGCCTATTAGGCCAGGGCAAGCGCACGTTCTCTTCCCTTCTTTCTTTCCTAGTTTTCCTTGCCCAACAACAGTCCGATTCGGTCAAAACCGTCCGGTTAGCCGGTTTCCAAGAAAACCACCCGGTCCACCCGGTTTTTCTTGATCGATTGCGGGGGCGGTCCTAAAGCAAACCGAGCCACCGAGGCTGGCCTTTTCCGGTTCAACTAACCGTCCGGTTGGTTTTAATAACTATGCTTGTGATTGCAAAGATCACTTTGCATAGAGAGTTCTGACCTACATATTACTCCCTGTGTTCTTTTTTATTTGGCTTTTGTTTTTTATGGTTTTTGGGATGTGATTTTGACATCTATTTGTTATAACTTTATATTAATGCACACTTAATATTACAATATTATAGAAATATTTTTGACGAGAAATCTAATAATATTGATGATTTTAAACATATTGGTGGCCAAACTTTAAAAAAATTGATGACACGGATTCTAGTACATTGAGTAAAAAAGAATGGGGGAGTAATGTTGATTGCTCAAAAGGTTGGATTTGTAAACTACTGCCTCCTTTCTAAAAGCAACATAATAAATTTTAAAGGAAAGGCAAAAGTGTTGATAAGAGATCATACCACAAGCAAATGCCAACTAGGTTGGGATGGCACACAGGTATATCCATCTACTCTATCTGGATTCTGGAGGGAACAAAGTACATGTGCCATGCAGAAAGTGAGGGGGATTAGCACAAGAACTATGCACAAATTAATTCTACTTAATCTGCATGTGGTCCTAACCCATTGGTGATGGTGATAAACTAGCTGGTAACTAATTAAATCAGTAAAGTCGCATGACAATTGCCACAAGGGCCAAGGGGAGGGTTCAATTGTTTTTTGGCCAGGGACCACCAAGCTAGTACAAACTTGCCACCTCCAAGCATAGCTCAGGGCCTAGCTTGAAGGATCATCCAACTCCATCCTTGGACTTAGCCAAATCTTACCTCTTCTCATGCACCTGCCGTATGCTCGTTTCTGTTTGATTTGATGTTTTATAAGGGGGTTAATAGTGGTCCAGTTCTAGGGAGTATTACAAGGTGATTTGATATATGCCCTATTTGCATGTACACCTGTCTTGAGGTGGGGTGATAGCTAGGCACACTCATATCAATGTTCTGACTTGGTGTGAGCGTAGAATCTGCGTAGCAAAGTACTAGTTGGAAATTTCCCAAATTAAGATCAATCGATCTCTACATGTTGCACAAGCGTGCATGCACTCTTCAAAAAACCTTGGCCATGCTTCTCACATCGATTGTTTGTTACTAGCTGCAAACGCTACATGAGTAGGAAGATGCTCGATCGAAACACAACGTTTGGGTTGGGTAAACTCCCTTATATGCTTTTCAATATAAGCAGGGAAAAGCCTTTATTAAAAAAATGTTTGGGTGATATCAAATGGATCCTAATCTTGACATTGCTATGCTTGATCGAAATATATTGTCCAATTAATCAAACACTCCAATACGTACGTACTGTACTGATCGATCAGGCCATATGTATTTCTTTGGAATTCATTCCCTCCTCGAAAGGCCTCATCCGTTTCCCGATATGGGAAGGCGTATACATGGGGCATGGAAAGCAGTCGTACGTACTTGTGCTAGCTCCTCGAGGTCCCTGCTGATGTGACAAGATGTAAACGGTAGTTTGCATTCGTTCAATTCTATTAAGGGAAATAAACCCAATGGTTCGGCATGCAAACATATATGACCCTGTGATCGACATTATTGCCCAATGAAATCTCTTCCACATGAACTTTGTGCCCTCATGGTGCGTGCCGAACGAATTAATTAAACAAAAGGTTGTGATCGTTTCAGCTTCTAGTTTATTTTTCACTATTTATAAATTTTGTCTTTTCTGAACTTTTAATTTTTTTGAGCTTTTTGGCTGGTTCTTTTTTTCCCGTATTTGTTTGTATTATACGTAATGGGTTAACATATTTTTTATATTTTTTAATTTTTTTAAAATTTAATTAATGCTAAATAAGTCTCTGTCAGCTACAGTGTTTTTTCAGCTAGCTACAATACTTTTCAGCCATAAGCCACCAAAAAGCACAAATGATCACCAGGCCTTTGAAAGTCTTGCTTTGGATGACTGCATCGAGAGTATAGTACGTAATACTACATTGATCGAATTAATATAGCGGTGATTAAAATGACGGTGTGATGGTGTTTGGTTGGAGAAGTAATTTGTTAACGTGTCAAAAGTATGTACCATAAACTAGCCATAGTCTCCCTCCGTCTAAAGTTTTAATGGAAAGTATTTTTTTGAATGTTCTTGCTTATAAATATAAGATATATTTTATATTTCAATATAAAATTAATAGCGTATTCTCTCTGCACCTAATAAGTATCTTTATTTTATATTATCTACATGCATGCATTAAATATATTACTTACAAATAATAATTATGGGTAGTCTAAATCAGTATCTTCTTGGTCTATATGTCAAAAGAAAATACGGCTTGTAAACTTAGGGGACACTCAGTTTGACGATGGCTTATAGTTTTTTTTCACTTTAGCTGGCTTATTTTTTACTGTAGCTGATGGTGGTTTATTTGACGTAATTAAATTTTAAAAAAATAAAATAGAAAAAACAGATTAACCCATCACAGACAATGCGAAGGAATACAGAAAAATAAAAGACAAAAAACCCAAAAAACCAAAAAGCTATAAAAATAAATTTAAGGAATAATGAATTGTTAAAACCAGCGGGGCCTTATATGGAGGGAGTACATTGCTAGGCTGCTAGCTATCTACCTAGATGTGGCTATTTTATTATGTTATATTACTTTTTAACATTCTTACCTCGTACTCGCATAACATAAAATGTAAGCAAAGCAGTACGCACTGCAGGAGAAATTAAACTTATTTTGTGACACTACGTTGCTTTCCTCTTAGATTTCACCAACAAATAAAAAATTGTTTTTATAGAGAAGAGAATTTGCATTGCACTTTGAAAATCAGGGTCTGGCCCATTATCACACCAGGCCCACCAGTTAGAAGGCCCGCATCTCTTTCATTTCCCTTGCCTCCTCGGCTCCTCCCTCCATCTCTTCCTCGGCTTGAGAGCGGCGGCACATGTGAGGAGAGCTGGAGAGGTGAGGTCGGGGTGAGGAGAGGTGTGGGTAAGGCAACCATTTTGAGCTTGCGAGGGGGTGGACACCCGGGATACAGATTGGGAGATGGAGGAGAGGTAAGAGGAAAGGGGAAGGAAGAACGCTCAGGATCCAGATCGGGAGTGGAAGGGAGGAAAGAGAGAGGCATGGGGGTGGGGTGGAAGAAATGTGGGGCTAGGGCATCGGCCAGATGGAGAAAGAGAGAGGAAAGGGAAGGAAAAGAATAAAAGAAAACGAGTTTCGAATAAATGTTATTTTTCCATCTAAACATTAAATATATATGCATGATTCTTTATTTTTAGCATGCTATCCTCATTTTTAATTCGGCCGCCTAGACGCTAGGCCCTATCTCGCCGCCCGCCTAGTGTCTTCTCGAATATTGGGGTAAACACCGTCAAGAGGAAGGCCGGATGGCGTCGGTTTTGTGGGATGAGATATTTGACTATAGATTGGGATTATTGAACTTGGGGAAGAGATTAGATTAATTCATCTTCATTGCTTGATTGATAATAGATACATACTAGCTTTTCTATAGGGATAGCCCAACTTGACCTCCAAAAAATAATCTCTATCTTTAAGGAAGCCTATCTCTAATAAATAGAATATATTTATAATGTAGTAAACCTATCTAATAAGGAAACTAACTATTCTTATTTTTATCTTAACTAATCTGATCCTACCATGCGTGTCTGCTACAATACGCGAGTACTGTTCACGCATGTGAACAGTGCGTGCAATAAATATAAAAGTATGTAGGGTTATAGACATCTCCATTTTAAATAGTAAAATCGTTTCCAACGCCACTCACCAACTCTAAAAGATGGAGTGACCAGTCGCCTCTTTTTAGAACATTGATTGTGTTGCATGTGTCAGAAATCAATGTTGTATTAGCTTTAGATATGTTGCATTATCTATCAATATGTGGATACATTTGTCCCACAGCACCGTAAAAGTCAGTAAAATTAAAGCAGTCGCTAACAATGCAAAGGGGGGTTAATTTGTATTTTATTACCATGAACTTTGGTCATGCTTATATGAAACAGTGAATTCTAAGTTATTTGTGAGTGCTACCTGCCATTGTTAGTATCTGAGAAGTCTGTTATTCTTATTAATGAACAATGTTAATGGAGACAATGTTTATCTATATAGATTGGGAGTATAGATCACTGTAAATTGGGAGGTGGTCACTGTTGCTTTGTCAATTACTATGCCACCACCTCTTTCGCAAGTGCTGAGTTGTTCCCCAATCTGTGAAATACTTGTAGAGAATGTTTGGATTGTGTTTGCCAGCAGCACAGTTCTGACAATAATTAACTTGTCTTGCAAGTTGCAACATGTATGAAAAGGCAGATTTCTTTGACCAGGGGGGTGAAAGAGAGGTTTTCCACCTTTTCAGATTTTGCCAAGGTTCGAGAAACTGATGGTTGGATAATGATTCAGGCTTTATGTTGTCCATTACTTTACGTTCTGTTATAAACGAGCCTAAAGTTAAGGTCTATATGCCCAAATACCGAAGTAAACCTATTTGGAGCTTAAGAGTGTCAACCTATTCATTGGATGAAGTGCTTATGTCTGATAAATGACGTATTGCAGGCTGCAGCATTCTTTGGGAGAGAAAATTGATCATTTGCCACTTTAAAGAGCGGGCTTCGCAAAATTGCCACTTTCAAAATTGGCTTCGCAAAAATACCATGCAGTACATTTACCTCTTGATTACCATGCCATTTAACTCATTTAATATTTTTTTTTCTAATTTCAGGGGGTGGAAAAGACCTTTCTACCCTTGCTAAGTTTTGCAAAAATGCACAAGCTAGAAATTATTACCCTTTTTTCAAATATCTGCCAAAAGATATTAGTGAATCCTTACATTTTACTTCATCTTGTACCTGCAGATACATTAAGGAAGGCAGCACTGTGAGTGTGATGGGGGTTGTTCAAAAGAACGACAACGTGTTGATGATAGTTCCTCCATCAGAACCATCTCAACTGGTTGCCAGTGGACCAAGTGCAAAATTTAGCAAGAGTAGAAAGGTCTTTTCCACCTCCTAAAATTAGAAAAAAAATATTAAATGAGTTAAATGACTCAAATGGCATGGTAATCAAGAGGTAAATGTACTGCATGGCATTTTTACGAAGCCAATTTTGAAAGTGGCAATTTTGCGAAACCCACTCTTCAAAGTGGCAAATGATCAATTTTCTCTCTTTGGGATCTGCTGTGTTCAAAGACATCAAAAAGGGGTTTGAAAGTAAGTACTAAGTACTGTGTTGTTCTGTGTTCAATTATTGAGTGCAAAAGCAATATGCTATTGTTTGCTTCAATATGCTGTTGGTGTCAAATTTCAGTGTGGTCTCCCAGAGCTTGAGAGCTACTGTTTGCTTTGAGGGCTCCATAACTGCATCTGATCCCAAATTCTGAACTTGTACAGTGAACATTCTAGCTGTTTCTTGTTTTCTCATAGCTGCTGTTATCCCTCGTCAACATGAAAACTCTTCTTTCATGCTTATGCCTATCATCATTCTATGAAACATTCTGCACAAGAAGATAAAGAAATTAGTTAAGTGTAATATTTTTTTAAAGAACTGCAGAAATGCTGTGATTCTTTTAGCTGTACTGTAACAAATTAACATTCATAGCTGTTACAAACTAGGTTTGTTACAAACTTGTTCTTATGCAAAGGAACATATCATCTGGATAAGTGGATGCAAATGTTCCTTGCAAACCTATTTGGCATCTTGAGGGGTGGGTGGAGACAAATATTCTACATCTTGATGGGGGTGTCGAGAGTGGAGACAGGTTTATGCAAATGGTCCTTGCAAACATATTTGTCATCTTGAGGGGTGGGTGTGGAGACAAATATGAAACCCTAGATGGATGTGAGAATGTTGGTGAATAGGGATACATATAGTAATGCCCAGATTTAAATATGGTATTCTGTTACTTAAGACAATATATTTTGCTCCAACTTCATTAGCCGTGTTCTAAAGTTATGTGTAGCCGCAATCGGCAAAGCTTTACAATATTGCCAATCTTGCCTAATCTACTGCGCCAATGTTTTTTGCCAAATAGTCTCAAGTTAAATAGAAGTGCTTTGAATGGTTTGAAATGTATATAATGGTCTCAAAAATACGTTGTTTATATTTCCAAAATTTCTATGTGTGATCTGCCTTGCTGACATGTTTCCAATAAATTTATTGTTCACTATTTGCTTTCAGGCATTCAGATTCCTGACTCCAATGTGTAGAAAGAGGGGCTGGGTGGTGGTTACCATATAGCCCAGATTGTTCCTTTTGATTTCTTCCCTCGTACCCTTTATAGCCTAGATCCCAACTGTGTAGTGGCAGGTTTTTATGCTATTTTCATTTACGTGGAGTACTCCCGGTTTATATTTTGTAGGATAGTAAATATTTTGGCAGCCTTTCTACTCCCATTTTTTTTGTATAGATAGGTTAATAACATTGTATTGTTAATCGGACTTGGTGATAAATGTTCACTTGTGATGGCGTAAGTGCAGGTAGGCATCGAGATGAAGGCACCGAGTAGGGTGCTAAATGGACTGTATTTGTGATATGGATTTCTTGTTCTGCTTTCTTGGTATTAGTGGCATCTGATGCGAAAGTTGATTGAAAACGGGCACCGAAAGTGAACTGTTACGTTAGTAATCTTAGGTGGCTTTCGTTGTGATGCTATCGGCCCAACATTACTCCAGAGAATGCTTGAGAGCCCTTATGTATTTTTAATAATAGGGATGGGCCGTGAGGATGGCAAACGTTGTTGAGCCAGTACGAGCGGTACTGGGCTTTATGGGTCGCACGTGAATGTTTGCACTGGCTATATGGCCTTTAATTAACGCTGCCCCCTTAATGGGCCCAAAGGTGTACGTTGAGCCTTAATTTGTCTTTAAATTGGCCAAGTTGTGCGCTATTGGGCTTCTTTGGTCCGTGGGCAAATTGTTATGGGCCATAATGGGCTCAAACGCTTTACGCATAACGAGCAGGCGATAAAGGCTTTGCTAGGCCTTCACGTGATGTCATTTGACCTGTCGGGCTTCAATAGGCCTAAACTTGATAACGTCGCCCTTTGTGGGCCCACTACGAGATAGTTTGGGTCATCCACGGGCCGAGAAACAGGCAAATTTGGCTTTACGGTGCCGGTACGAGAAGCTAGCCTCCTAATTTTACAACCTTAAATCAGCTTGTAACCCCTAAACTAAGGCCTACTTTTCAGTCTTCCCGATCAAACAAACGAAAACGTCTTTCTCCATCACGTAACCTTTTCGTAACGGTTTATCCAAACAATATTTTCAAAATAGGTTATCGACATTTTATTTTCATTTGCATAACCGCTCGTTTTAGAGGCAAAAATCATTAGCTACAGAACAGGCCCTAAATCGTATACGAGCAATTTGACGGGAAAGCACCACGGATCTTCAAACAAATTTAACGTCCACAAATGCTGAATCGACTGTCCACTTGATCGTGATACAATCCCTACAATAAAGTCCTTTTTATCTTAAAAAAATACAATCACTGCAAAATCGAAGGATAAGCACAGTTAGAAAATTATTTGCATCAATCGGCTTGCAAATTTGCCGGACATAAATAACAAACAATTAATCAATTTAACAATTCCTTACAGCCTGAACCCATATCATAAGTGTATCTGTAATATTCTATCGAGGAAGTTGGAAACAACATGTAATCCCCAAAATTCCAAAATAAGGCAGCGAGATGTGTTCGCTTCTACCAAATCACAAAGCCACCACCAATTTTTCTAATCAACAATCTAACAATTCCTTACAGCCTGAAGCCCTGAACCCTTATGACACGTGTAACTATAATATTCTATCGAAGTTGGAAACAACATGTATCCCTAAAAACTCCAAAATATTTATTAAGGTACCACGAGAAATGTTCGCTTCTACCAAATCACAAAGCCACCACCGACTTTCACTTGCTAGATCTAAACATGGGTTAAGACTTTAAAAAGCTACAAATAGTAGCTATATTATACCTCTCAAAAGAAAAGGATGAAGTCAAAATTTAAATGCTTTGAATATGTAGTTTAAAAAGATAAAAAGAGTCAACGGCAGGGCAACTACAATTAAGACGAGAGTAAAGTGCAATGACATAAAAAGGTTAATACGCAGGGGGGAGGGAAAACTCAACTCGTCACAGGACAAGAAATAAAACTAACATAGAAGTTTAGCAAAGTTAGGAATCATGGGCCACTATACATGGTGCTCTAGCAGGACAGCTATGAAGTTTAACTGAGCATAACTGAGGCATGATGAGCATTCCAGAGACTAAAGTCGCTTTCTGAATTCTCTTGCAAATTGATGTGCTAGAAAGGACATCAGGTTCCCATAGATCCTTCAGGCCTATTTGGAAGAGGGGGAGTGCTCTAGGAATTTGAACTAAATTCTAAGGATTTGGATCCAAATCTTCCCCTTCCAAACAGGCCCTAAGATGTGCTGGAAAGGCCACTCATTTAACTAATGAAGCAATGTTTTGAATTCATCAGAAATTTCAGCAGTGGTATACAAATTAAAAGATTATGACAAGGCTTGCACTGAAGAGTACTTCAATAGAAGTGAAAATTTATTTGGATTATAATGTAGAACACTTTTCAATTCTTCCTAGTTTTGGAACCAATAATCATATCTTACTGAAATTTAAGCTCCCACCTAACTGATCCATTATACGCAGCCAAGAATAGGAAAGCTATGTTAACACCATTGGTAAAACTAGTTAAAAAAACTAGCACTGGCTTGATGTACCAGCTAAAAAGTTAATCACAAAAGCTTGCAACAAGGTAGCTCACAAGTTTATCATTCAACATAGGAGTAATATGTAATTCTGTACTGTACGTTCTTTTGCTATTACCACTGTAATAAAAAGCACACTTTAGTGACATACGAGCCAGAGGGTATGCTACAGTGCGACTACTGTGTTATGTTCAGTCATGGTGCTCTACAGCCACAAAAACTACTATAGCAAATAGCAAGCAGTGAACACAAGAGATTTTTTGCACCACCCACTAGATTTCTTCAAAGAACACGAATATACCAGTATATTAAATATGCTATGGAACCTTGCATACTCCTTTCCTCTGCCTCCAACAGCTCCACCTATGAAGCACTAAATGGTGTATACTTGATCGATGATTTCAAAATACAGGCCCTATATACAAGCTTCACTTTCATATAGTCAATTACTTTTCAATCTTTTCATTCATCCTTTTCCATTATTTATGCAAATAATTTCTGAGCCTGTACATTTTATATACAACCAAGAACATCAGGCAAGGCAACGCTTGCAATTAGGGTTAGGCGTGGTGTTGATAATCAAATTTGGCTTGGAACCACAATCATCGTAAACCAAAAGCAGGTTAACAAGGGAAGGTTGTGCCTATATCATGGTCATGGGCAGTTACGACCACGGCAAAGCTAGTCGGAGGCCAGCTGGACAGGCTACGACCACATTGGCCGTAGTCGAAGGCAGTCACGACCACGATGGCGGTCGTTACGACCACGGCAAAGCAAGTCGGGAGCCAGCTGGACCGGTTACGACCACGTTGGCAGTGGTCGAAGGCAGTTACGACCACGTTGGAGGCTACGACCACGGTGGGATCTACGACCACGTTGAGGTCTACGACCACGGTGGAGTCTACAACTACGTTAGAGGCTACGACCACGGTGGGATCTACGACCACGTTGAGGTCTACGACCACGGTGGAGTCTGCGACTACGTTGGAGGCTACGACCATGGTGAGGTCTACGACCACGATGGAATCTACAATCACGTTGGAGTTTATGACCACGTAGAAGCCTACGACTGCTTTGAAGGCTACGATGACCACGATTGGCCACGATCAGAAGCATGGTTCGCAGTCGACGACATCAAGGTTGATAGTCGGCAGTTGAACTTACGACCACGATGAGAAGTCGGTGGCTTACGATCACGTCATAACGAGAAGATAACAACTCCAACCACATTGAAGGAAGTGAACGTGATCGAAAGGGTGGTTCGACTACAGAAAATTGAAGATCGCCAGCATCAATGCGTGCTCATTGAAGGTTTCGATCATGATATTTTGAGCGGCTGAAGGAAAGACAGCGTAGCAATGCAATGGAGCGGTCGTAGACTGCTACAATAAGCTTACGATCACGAAGGAAAATTGATTGGTAAAGCAATAGAAGGATCGGAACTGATCGTAAGCATCCAGAACCGGTCATAAACGATTCTAACCAGTCGTAAACGACCCTGGGAAGTCGTAAGAGACACTGAACGGTTATCGTAAAGGGTTCGACCACGCAGAGAAGGCCACAATCGCGGTGAAGGCGGTCGTAAGGAGCAGCAATCAAATCGAGAAGACCAGTACGTGCCAAAGGCGATTCCGACCATGTTGAAAGAAGTGAGCATGGTCAAAGGGATGTTTTTGGAGTGGTCGTACGGCATCAAGAGCGCTCGGGATCGGTCGTAGGCAGCGCCGGCCGGCCATAAACGATTTTGGGAAGTCATGACACGCGCGGTCAACAGTTTGGAAAGGATCAGGAAATAATCTTGAAGCGATCTCTGCCGCGCGGTAAAATTGCAACCGAATAAATTAAGATAAGTTTTATTCGGTCTGGACTCTGATTCGATTCAAATAATTGTTGTTTCCAAAAGAAGCTAGGACCAGCTTCCCCCTATATATATGTATGTAGGGTTTACGGCCGATTGACAACACACAATCGAAACTCATCTATTATACTATTTTGCAATCTACTATTTTCCTCTGCCCTATTTTGCTTCTTGTTCTTCGTTGTCGTTCACTCCGTTGCGATAACGAGTCACAAGGTCCTAAGGGCGGTCAGGCCGACCTAGGACAACCCATCGCCGCCGCTCGCCCTGACGGGGTCCCTCCCGGGCGCGTGGGGTGTCGGGTCTCAAGAGCTCTCGCCGACGTGTCCTGCGTATCGCGCTCTCGGCGAGACTCCTCCGGCGACGTGTCCTGCGTATCGCGCTCGACGCCGGGGGCACACGGTGACGTGTTCGTGTGCGAACACACTTTTTGGCGACTCCGCTGGGGAAAGATCAAGGAAAATTGACGCCGCCAATCACCATGACTGGCAGCAGCAAAATCCCAATGCCCGGGGAGGTTAACACCGATAATGTCGTCAAGCCCGGCTACGATGAATTATCGGAAGAGCATCGCCAAGCTTTTGAGGCATATAAGAAAAAGCGCGAGGAGGAGGATTTACAAGCGTTCCTTGCAAAATTCAAGAAGGATCGTCAAGGCAACATAACCCCACTCGGCGACATCACGTTCCCTCCTCCGCATTACTCGGAAAAGGTAGAACCCCTTGTAAGTACCGCATCAACCCTTTCATCTGTTGCTACCAATTCATCTAGTGTTACAATGGAGCAAGTTCAGCACATGCTTAATGAGAACACTAGAGAGATCTTTGATTATATGCATCAGATGGCAAACATTAAGAAAATAAATAGTGCGGCCATGGGTACAAGTCAGGTTGGCACTTTTTCTAGTGTAGAACCTTCTAAGCCGACAGCGCCTATTAATTCATCGGCAAGTAGTGGAGTACCAAGTATACAACCCCAATGTGGCATGCCGTTGAGTTTCTTTTCTGGACAGCAGACTAAACCTGGAGGTGAACTAATGGTAGCGCCCACGTATCCTAACCATATCATGAGCCTACCACCTTTGGGAACATCAACATCAGGCGATATAAGTATGCCAAGGTCCTTGCCATATTCTGTTATACCGCCGATGCCGCCTCCACTGCCTACCCCTATAGCTCCTTTGCAGTCATCCATCACAGCTTCGGCCAATATGGACGAAGCATTGGCAAAAATTAGAGATGATGTGCGCAGGATGTTTGTTGAGTCTTTCGGCATTGAGCCGAGAGTTAGAGCCCGCACTTATCAGAAACCATATCCATCTCATTTTGATACTATTGCTTATCCCCAAGGTTATAAGCTTCCTGAGTTTGTTAAATTTGATGGTGGGGACAGCAAAACTACATGGGAGCACGTTAGCCAATATCTCGCCCAGTTGGGAGCAGCGGGTAATATAGATGAACTTAAAGTTCGTTTGTTTTCTTTGTCTTTAACTGGCACGGCTTTTTCATGGTTTTCTGCTTTACCCCCTGGTTCTATCATTACATGGTCGCAGCTTGAGCAAACATTTCATGATCATTTTTATAGCGGTGACGCTGAGTTTAAGTTATCACATCTTACATCGGTTAGGCAAAAAAATGATGAATCGGTTTTCGATTATGTCAAAAGGTTTAGAGATGTTAAAAACCGGTGCTATAGTCTTGTGATAAGTGAAAGGGACTTGGCTGATCTTGTGTTTAACGGTTTGAGAACTCACATTAAAGAGAAGTTGGAAAGTTATGAGTTTTTAACCGTTAACCAAGTGTTGCAGCGAGCTTTGGCTAAAGAAAGCCAAAGTAAAGATATCAAAGAAAATCATAAGACTAAAGCTGACCTTCCTCGCATGAACGTTGTTGATTATTCTTCTGATCAGGATGATGAAATTGATGTCTATGCTGCTGAATTTGTTTGGCCTTCAAAGGCCAAACCATATGCATGTAATGCTCTTAAGCCAGTTCGCAAAAATCGTGAAGAGGAGATGAAGTTTACTTTTGATGTTACAAAATGTGATAGAATTTTTGATGCTTTGCTGAATGATAAGGTCATTAAAATTTCTCATACTTTACCGCCGTTTGAAGAGCTGAAGCGACGAGCTTTTTGCAAATATCATAATTCTTTTTCTCATGCCACTAATGATTGTAATGTTTTTCGGCGACAGGTCCAATCGGCTATCAATGATGGACGATTGAGTTTTGCCGAAATGCAAGTGGACAAGTCTCCCTTCCCCATGAACACGATGGATATGGGGGGCAGGAAAGTGTTGCTTCGGCCTGAACATGCCGAATCAGCAAAAGGAAAGCCAGCTGTTGTTATCGGTGAGCCTAGAGTGATACATGCCGATGACAAGGTCTCAGGAAGAGAGGTTGTACTTGAGAAGGCCCCAAGTGGAAAGGAAACATTGAAGATCACCGTGAGCACTTCTGTACTTGGGGGGCAAGTGCAACATGAGGCTTGCAACAAGTTTATCAAGCCCAAAAATCCAGAGGTTGGCAAATGGAAGGTAAACAAAGCAAAAGTACAGCGGAAGCGCATCAAGCCAACATTTGATATGCTGCTGTCCAAATATGCTAACCAAGCGGCCATTTCTAGCTCTAATCGACCATCACAATTGAAGCGTCCAAGATCACCTCCGAGGCATCAAATACAACGTCAGTTTCGTCCGTATGAGCCATGGGCGCCTACGCAATGGATGACACCTTTCTCCTACACACCATACAATCAGAATGGAGGATGGGCGCAGCCTCCAATGGTGCCATATGCTTTTCATCCTGGGTGGACAGCACCTAGAAGATCAGTTTTTGAAAGGATAACCCACTCTACAAAAGGTTGTTTTGGTGGTGGTGCTAATCGACCATCCAATGCCTCTGCAACGAAGAAGATTATGAAGCAAGAGTGGCGTGCTAAATTGCCAAGTGCTGAAAATTCAGAACCTAACAAGCAAGAGAGCAGGGCTACTAGTGCTACAGAGGTGTCAACCAAAGATCTTGGTAAAAGGACAATTGTCATTAATAATCCGGCTAAATCCAGTAGTACTATGGTTGCTGTTCAGCCAGGTTCAGCAGCTAATGATCATGAAGCTAGCAACAGTAGAGCCAAGGGAAGAGATCCCAAGTATACCCGACCAAGGTGGTGCCCTTCCGGCCTGACCAAAGCTCAGAAAAGAAGGTTGCAGCGCATGCGAAATCAGCAGAAGATCGAGGACACAGCGGAAGCACAGAGAGACGACTTTTTCAATAAAATTCGGCCCATGAAGCATGTATGGAGGCCTAAACCAGTGGATGGGACTGCAGATACTACTCCTATCGCAGCAGCGCATACATCACCTAAAGAGCATGAGCAGGTATGTACATTGGGGGATGATGAGGAGATGTTAGATTTTGAGCCCACACCAGCTAGAGAAGGTATGGATATCAATATGGTTTACTATCTACCTGTTGAATTTCGTGCTGTTGATGAAGAAGGAGAGATAGCCCAGCTGGACTTTGGTCCTAAAAATGCCATCTTCGAGAAGCCCAAAGAGCCGGTGAAGCATTTGAAGCCGCTGTACATCAAGGGCCACATTAACGGGTCACCGATTGCTAGGATGCTTGTTGATGGTGGTGCTGTCGTCAACCTCATGCCGTATTCAGTTTTTAAAAAATTGGGGCTGCAAGATGATGATTTGAAGAAGACGAACATGGTGCTGAATGGTTTTGAAGGGAAAGAAAAGACGGAAGCCAAAGGAGTTATCTATGTCGAGCTCACGGTTGGGAGCAAGACTTTGGCCACAGCATTCTTTGTTGCTGAGGTGCAAGGTAACTACAATATGATTTTAGGACGAGACTGGGTACATGCTAATCAGTGTGTACCATCTACCATGCACCAATTTTTGATTCAATGGGTTGAGGACGAAGTGGAGATCATCTACGCTGACACATCGGTTTGTGTCGCTTTGGCCGATGCTATAGTGGATTGGCAGCACTCTGAAGTTACTTGTTTGTCAGGGCGTGGCGACCTTCCAGAGTTTGATTTCCTTAGTGCTACAAGGAATGGTTTTGTACCTGTCATGTTAAAGCCGATTGGTGGTGATCGGCTCCAAAATATGATGTGATCAAATGAACCCCAGCTTAGATTGGTTGCAACAACGTCTCAAAGATTATCGGTCTCAAGAGAACGATATGTATGAATCTATAGAAGAGCTAGAAAATTTTGATAAGTTGGGACAAGGTTTCATATCAGCCGACCCATTGGAGGAGATAGACATCGGTAATGGGTCAATTCCCAGGCCGACATTTATAAGTAAAAATCAGAGAGCCGATTATAAGCTAAAATTAATCGAGCTTTTGAAAGAATACGTCGACATTTTTGCTTGGGAATACCATGAGATGCCTGGTCTGAGCAGAGAGTTGGTAGAACATCAGCTAACTATTAAGAAAGGTTTTAGACCTTTCAAACAGCAAGCTAGGAGGTTTAATCCCAAGATGTATGATCGGATTAAGGAGGAAATCGATCGGCTACTTAAAGCTAATTTTATTAGACCTTGCAGGTATGCTGATTGGATTTCCAATATTGTGCCCGTCAAAAAGAAAGGGTCCGGCAAGTTAAGGGTATGTATTGATTTCAGAGATTTGAACAGAGCTACACCAAAAGATGAGTATCCTATGCCAATAGCCGACATGCTTATTAATGCTGCTTCTGGACATAAGGTCATCAGTTTTCTTGATGGCAATGTGGGGTATAATCAAATTTTTATGGCCGAAGAGGACATTTCCAAAACAGCTTTTCGTTGCCCTGGTTTTCTTGGTTTATTTGAATGGGTAGTAATGACCTTTGGATTGAAAAATGCTGGTGCAACATACCAAAGAGCTATGAACTTAATTTTTCATGATCTTCTCGGGGTCATGTTAGAAGTTTATATTGATGATATTGTCGTCAAATCGGATGCCATTGAACCACATTTGGCCGATTTGCGCTTGGCTTTTGATAGAATGAGAAAATATGGTTTGAAGATGAATCCTCTAAAATGTGCTTTTGGTGTGTCGGCTGGGAAGTTTTTAGGTTTTATTATTCATGAACATGGCATAGAGATAGATCCCAAGAAAATTGAAGCAATCCAGAAGGTACAGGTTCCTGTGTGCAAGAAAGATATACAGAAATTCCTTGGCAAAGCTAATTATTTGAGGAGATTTATTGCTAACTTGTCTGGGAAAGTGGACGCTTTTACGCCTATCCTTCGGTTGAAGAACGATGCTGGTTTTACTTGGGGGGCAAAACAGCTAGAAGCATTCGAAAAGATCAAGCAGTATTTAGTTACTCCACCGGTGTTAAAAGCGCCCAGGCAAGGAGAGCCTTTCAGGCTTTATATTGCAGCGGAAGAAGGAGTAATTGGTGCTGTTTTGACACAAGAAACTGAAGGAAAAGAACATGTTATTACATACTTGAGCCGGCGTTTATTGGATCCAGAGACAAGGTACACCTTTATTGAAAAATTATGCCTTTCGTTATATTATGCTTGCACAAAATTAAGACATTATTTGTTGTCTAGTGCTTGCATAGTTGCATGTCAAACCGATGTCATTAAATATATGTTGCACAGACCAATTCTGAGTGGTAGGATTGGTAAGTGGGCTTATGCTTTGATTGAATATGATTTGGCTTACGAAGCTTTGAAATATATGAAAGGCCAAATCGTTGCTGATTTTATTGTTGAACATCGGATTGATGATAGGCATCATATTGATATTGACCTGGTTTCTTTAGTGCCGTGGAGATTGTATTTTGATGGTTCAGTTTGTAACAATGGCCAAGGTGTTGGTGTTGTTTATATTTCTCCATATGGGGCTGTTTTTGAGGCCTTTTGTCGTTTAGAGTTCTTTTGCACAAATAATCAAGCCGAATATGAAGCTTTAATATTCGGGCTGCAGCTTTTACTTGCTATAGGTGCTACGCATATTGAGGTTTTCGGTGATTCGTTGCTAGTAGTGCGGCAAGTTTCCAAGGTTTTCAATGTTTTGACGAATCACTTAATGTTTATCTTGATAAATGTTTAGATATCATTGCTACCTTTGATTTCTTTAGTATTGCTCATATATCTAGACATGAAAATTGGAGAGCAAATGATTTAGCACAGCAAGCGTCCGGCTATCATATTTCTCGGGGTATGTTCCACCTTTCTCACCAGCCGATGTCTTGTCTTGCTAACATAGACGAGACCGAACCGCAACTCACCGATTCGGCCACTCATTTAAAATCTGATGCAAGTGAGGGTACATATTGGAGAAAACCAATCATTAATTACTTGCAAGACCCTAGCAAGAGGGCAAATAGGACGATTCGGCGGATGGCTTTCAAATATGGTCTAATTGATAACAATCTTTATCGCCGTACTGTCGATGGTATTCTTCTGAAGTGCTTGGATGAGGATCAAGCAAGAGTTGCTATGGGAGAGGTACATGAAGGTATATGCGGTACACATCAGTCGGCACACAAGATGAAGTGGTTGCTAAGACGTGCTGGTTTCTATTGGCCGACAATGATTAATGATTGCTTCAGATACTACAGAGGGTGTGCAGCATGCCAAAAGTTCGGTAACATTCAGCTAGCGCCTGCTGCTATGTTACACCCTATTGTCAAACCATGGCCGTTCAGAGGATGGGGATTAGACTTCATCGGGCAAATACATCCTCCGTCGTCAAAAGGACATCGGTTTGTGCTAGTTGCTACTGATTATTTCACTAAGTGGTCTGAAGCAGTACCTCTCAAGAACATGACACATGTGGAAGTGATTCAATTCATAACTGAGCACATTATTCACCGGTTCGGCATTCCACAAACATTAACTTCAGATCAAGGTTCCTCTTTTATATCAACTCAAGTCCGAGATTTTGCTGAATTATATAAGATAAAGTTGCTCAATTCGTCTCCATATTATGCCCAAGCCAATGGACAAGCAGAGTCTACAAATAAAATATTGATCAAGCTCATCAAGAAAAAGATTGAAGATAATCCTAGAAGGTGGCATGAAGTGCTATCCGAGACTCTTTGGGCGCATCGAATCTCAAGGCATGGAGCAACCAAAGTAACTCCATACGAGCTTGTGTATGGGCAAGAGGTTGTTTTACCCGTAGAGGTAAATTTGGATGCTTTGAGATTAGCTAAGCAAAATGAGTTATCGACAGTGGATTATCATAATTTAATGATAGACAACATTGATGAAGTCACCGATAAGAGATTAGAAGCATTAAAAGCCATAGAGAAAGATAAAATGCGGGTGGCAAAGGCATACAACAAGAAAGTCAAGTTGAAGAGCTTTCAAGTTGGTGATCTAGTGTGGAAAGTGATTCTACCAGTTGGCTCGAAAGATAATAAGTTCGGAAAGTGGTCTCCAAGTTGGGAAGGTCCTTTTAAAATTGCAAGAGTGGTTCCGGGTAATTCATATTTAGTCGAATCATTGCATGGAACGTTGTTGCACCGTGCTCTCAATGGAAAATATTTGAAGAAGTTTTATCCAAGCGTGTGGCAGGAAGCTTGAACATGTATGGCTGATACTTGGTTATCGCCCTTAGACTTTATAACATGGCCGATAATAAATTATCGCCCTTAGACATATAAACATGGCCAATGGATGTGTTGACATTGGCCTTGTTGGTCGAGCAAGTAATCCTTATTTTTTAGCACACAAGTGTTGCCAAAAAACAGGGGGGCATATGTTGATAATCAAATTTGGCTTGGAACCACAATCATCGTAAACCAAAAGCAGGTTAACAAGGGAAGGTTGTGCCTATATCATGGTCGTGGGCAGTTACGACCACGGCAAAGCTAGTCGGAGGCCAGCTGGACAGGCTACGACCACATTGGCCGTAGTCGAAGGCAGTCACGACCACGATGGCGGTCGTTACGACCACGGCAAAGCAAGTCGGGAGCCAGCTGGACCGGTTACGACCACGTTGGCAGTGGTCGAAGGCAGTTACGACCACGTTGGAGGCTACGACCACGGTGGGATCTACGACCACGTTGAGGTCTACGACCACGGTGGAGTCTACAACTACGTTAGAGGCTACGACCACGGTAGGATCTACGACCACGTTGAGGTCTACGACCACGGTGGAGTCTGCGACTACGTTGGAGGCTACGACCATGGTGAGGTCTACGACCACGGTGGAATCTACAATCACGTTGGAGTTTATGACCACGTAGAAGCCTACGACTGCTTTGAAGGCTACGATGACCACGATTGGCCACGATCAGAAGCATGGTTCGCAGTCGACGACATCAAGGTTGATAGTCGGCAGTCGAACTTACGACCACGATGAGAAGTCGGTGGCTTACGATCATGTCATAACGAGAAGATAACAACTCCAACCACATTGAAGGAAGTGAACGTGATCGAAAGGGTGGTTCGACTACAGAAAATTGAAGATCGCCAGCATCAATGCGTGCTCATTGAAGGTTTCGATCATGATATTTTGAGCGGCTGAAGGAAAGACAGCGTAGCAATGCAATGGAGCGGTCGTAGACTGCTACAATAAGCTTACGATCACGAAGGAAAATTGATTGGTAAAGCAATAGAAGGATCGGAACTGATCGTAAGCATCCAGAACCGGTCATAAACGATTCTAACCAGTTGTAAACGACCCTGGGAAGTCGTAAGAGACACTGAACGGTTATCGTAAAGGGTTCGACCACGCAGAGAAGGCCACAATCGCGGTGAAGGCGGTCGTAAGGAGCAGCAATCAAATCGAGAAGACCAGTACGTGCCAAAGGCGATTCCGACCATGTTGAAAGAAGTGAGCATGGTCAAAGGGATGTTTTTGGAGTGGTCGTACGGCATCAAGAGCGCTCGGGATCGGTCGTAGGCAGCGCCGGCCGGCCATAAACGATTTTGGGAAGTCATGACACGTGCGGTCAACAGTTTGGAAAGGATCAGGAAATAATCTTGAAGCGATCTCTGCCGCGCGGTAAAATTGCAACCGAATAAATTAAGATAAGTTTTATTCGGTCTGGACTTTGATTCGATTCAAATAATTGTTGTTTCCAAAAGAAGCTAGGACCAGCTTCCCCCTATATATATGTATGTAGGGTTTACGGCCGATTGACAACACACAATCGAAACTCATCTATTATACTATTTTGCAATCTACTATTTTCCTCTGCCCTATTTTGCTTCTTGTTCTTCGTTGTCGTTCACTCCGTTGCGATAACGAGTCACAAGGTCCTAGGGGCGGTCAGGCCGACCTAGGACAACCCGCCGCCGCTCGCCCTGACGGGGTCCCTCCCGGGCGCGTGGGGTGTCGGGTCTCAAGAGCTCTCGCCGACGTGTCCTGCGTATCGCGCTCTCGGCGAGACTCCTCCGGCGACGTGTTCTGCGTATCGCGCTCGACGCCGGGGGCACACGGTGACGTGTTCGTGTGCGAACAGGTGGCTCACCTGAACCGGCGCCATGGCGCGACGCGGGGGAGTCTGGTCGACGCCGGATGTGGAGTCGGGAGAGCGAGAGGGGCGCTGGGTACGACCACGAGGAGGAGAAAGCGGCGGAGCTGGAACGACGTGCGGCGACGGCGAGCTCCGCCTCCGCCTCGGCGCCTCGGCTCGCTTCGCTTCCCTTCCCTCTCGAGGGGAGACGGAGACGCTCCTCACCTCTCGGTGGTCACCGCCTACCGTTTCCGCGTGACGCCATCTGGATTTGGATGAGGAAACCCCACGGACATGGCAGGCACCCTCATCACCGTCGATTCCCAAACATCCAACGCCCCAGATCTGTCTGCCCCACGCGCACCGACACACACAGTCACACGAGTCGCGACAACGGTCACCACCCATCCTGGTGGGCCCCACCTAAACACCCGGACCCATCGCGCAGTGACCTCACACGAAGCTCGTTGGCCTTCTCAACGACAACGCTGGATCCGATCCATGGCAAGCACAAATTGCGATTACTATAATGAGGTAGCAATAATCCTTTTTGTTACATAAGCCAGGAGGAATAGGAATATGTTATGCATAGCCTCTGTCTGCGTCTCTACGCATGTTTGTTTCTTCCCTTCCCGATCAGAGCTCGCCAAAATACTTCACCTGACGAAATCCTTCCGGTTGCAGTGCAATCACTTGGCTGAAATCAAGTCATTCAGCTTGATCTCCCAGCATATCAAATGCAAACACCTTCACTACTAGTGTTCACCGACTCCAGCATCAGTTCAGAGCTATGCAAATTGCGAACTGACATAAGGGGAGGAGGGACTAGCACAGCACTCAGCTGTCTGATACCGTCTCTTCGGATGACGCGCCGGAGTAGCTCGCAGTGGCGCCGCCGTTCGGCCCTGCGATAGCTGCGGCCCTCTGATTTAGATCCAGGGCATCACCTGTCCGGAGCAGTTTGTTGCTGACCGCGCGGCCTTGCTCTTCAGCACGCGCTTCAGCGATGCAGCCATCAGGGTGGACATGTCCATGTGGCTTCATGTCATCAGGAAACAAGGAGGCAGCTCTCAGGCTGTCATTCGGTGGGTCTGCCGCAGAATGCCCTGGTGCCTGCATGCTTGGCCACTTCTCCGAGTCAAGCCGGCTTATACCGGTCTCGACATCCTTCATAAGCCACTAAGGATTATGAAACTTGGTTTGAAAGTGCTTGTGGTTTATGGTTTTTTATTTTTGTTATAATAACTAGTTTTTAAATGCCCAGGCTTGATAAATGATGCTGGCCTCTCTCTGAAGCGCGAGCATTCCGAATGTACACGTCACCCAACGAAAGGTCCGTTTGAGCTGCAAGAAATGGAGACTTTGAGCAACCAGAGCATGAACTGCTTCCAACATAATCTTCCGCGATATGTGGAGGCGGTGCGTGAGCGTGACCTAGAGCAGACACACTAATTTATTGAAGGAGGTCTACACTACACCCAGAAGCTTTTTTTTTTTTTTGCTCCTTATTCCATTGCTTAGCAAGATCCTCAGCCATTCACGATTTTGAAAACCGTAGTCGTGTATCCCTCAACATCGCATTCCAGTTATTTCTTCCATGCCTCCCAACTCCAATCCAAAGAAAATCTAACTCTTCTGCTGACCAGGGAACCGAGCGCCTTTTGTAGGAGTATGTTCCGAGCCTTTCTGTCAGCAAATGAGATCCACAGGAGTTGCCTCCACGAAACAACTTATCACGCGCCTCAGGGCACACACATTATTACTGTCTGGGAAACCATCCAAGCGGAGGTCTAAACTGAATTCAGGAACCTTATCCATTATTCTGAACTTTAGTTCTGAAGGCATGCTCCTTGGTTCCCTGAAACTCCCAGCGTTACATGACGGAGTCGGATGAAAGAAATTTAAGTACGAGGTATGCATGGCTGAGGTCCCTTCATGATGATGTGTTTTACCATGGATGGTATCTTTCTCCTTTGTCAAAAACAACCTTTCAATTGGTTGGGACACTTGCTTTCGTTCATTACCAAATTGATCCTGTAAGCAGCGCGAAAATGTTTTGAGATGATCTGACACAAACAGATACGCTGGTAAGCAATTTGCTTTCCGGCATTCCATCATGCATGGCAAACATTGACACACGGCATAGACACAGGCAGCACATTCTAACCGTGACAACAACAGAAATATGTCACCAACATAATGGCATTTGGTATATGGATTTCTTTTTTCTTGCACTGTTGATTTACATTATAATTTGTACAATCTATAACTTGGGAGAAGCTACTAAGACGTTGCCTCTCCCTACCACCCTTTCCCTTGGGTAGAAAAACTGATTTGAAATCTGCCCTACAAAGAATGATTTGCCTCGCTTTAAAAGATACGGCCTTTTCTAGTTATAAGGGAGGAGTTCTATCCCAGCCCTAATGACTACACATAAGAAACAGCTACATATGAAGCGGAAAGGGTAGAAAAAAATTACAACAAATCAAGATATAATCTGGCGAGAAATCTACCAGTATAAAGCTCGAGATTTCACAGCCCTAATCCTGTAAAAACTGGAAGCCAGGGTTTTCAAGTAGCTCCTCGGCTGGTTTCACATCCGAGAAGTCTTTCTCCTGTATTGAGTTGGTGATATCATCGACCGAGAATGGGATGCTGCATTGCAAAAACAGTGGATTGAGAACCCTAGTAAGGTATTATTACCAGACTCATCTAACAGCACAATCATCCACACCATTAAACGAACTGGTACTTATGTCACCTTGAATTATCGTCTAACAAAAACGAACTGCTTTCTGCATTGTTGGAATCCTCTGTCATTAGCACCCGCATGTTACTAAGAACCTGAAACATCAGGGGGTCAAGTTATTTTTTGTGATTTAACATCGTGTGAAAAGTGTCTGCATCTCAATTCCAAGCAACTAGAAAATTGTGAATTTATGTACTTTTGCAGCCAAAAAAATGGAAATATTTTCGTTGAAAACAATGCAGAATTGCAGGTAAAACCGTTAAGTTCTTAAGGAATGGAGCTCACATCTGATGATACACTTTGGGTATTGTACTTGTCATCCCAGTATTGTGTACAAATTCTGTATAGTTGTTGGACACTCAAGATCTACAATTGCAAACAATAGAACATGTATTAGAACCAACATGCTTCCATGCTTTGCAAAACAAGTAAGAAAAAACAGAAAAGAATGAGCTTCAACAAAATCGAAAACTGGGTTTACAGTACTGAGATTTTACCGGACATAGGTCATGGACTATCTCATCATAAGATATTCTGAATTTTTGGAATATAACCTGAAAAGAATATTAAAAATGTATTAGTACTTGCAAGTTACACTCTAGCATAAGGCAAGATCAGTTGGAATTCAAACTCAAACTAGCATTTGCTTTATTCATCCAACTATCCAAGGATGTAAAAGCTTACTGAATCAAAAGATAAATATCGCAAAGTTCTAGGACGCTGCTAAGACACTATACTCAGCAGATGCCAAAATTGTATTGTGTTATTGATGCACAAATCTCAACATGAATATATTAAAATCCATCAGTTAGCAGAATAGGGCACCGTACCAAAAAGCCAACAGCCTGTCTGATATGCTTGAGTTCATCCCATGATGATGCCGCATACTGTAACCAAGAAACTTCAGTAAATTGAATCATAAGAGGGAACAAACCAGGCATTCAGACAACAAGCAGATCACCTCAGCCGTTGCCTTTGCACACCATAATTCCAATTCAGCTAGACCAGCTTTCACATACTCTCCATTGCTAAAGGAGCAACACTCACGACGGAGGAGTAGACTGCAGAACAAACAGCAACTCATGTACCGCACAAGTTTCCGCATGTACAACAACAACAAAGCCTTTGTCCCAAACAAGTTGGGGTAGGCTAAGTTTCCGCATGTACAAAAACTAAAACTTCGAAAGATAAGCTAACCTGTTGAATAGCTGTACATTAATGTATGAGAATATCTGGGTAAAAATTTTCTGAGCTAAAACTGGGGGTACCTGAGTATAAATAAAATGACAGTTAAACATACATTCAGCAGATGAATCGCATAGAAATTAGAAACAAAGAGAGATACATACATGGTTATCTTGCAGTATCTTTAAAAGGATATCCAAACTCTCGATAATTCTCTGCCAATGGTTGCTCTGAGATTGGCCAGATAATCGTCCAGAAATTCGCAACATGCTAGCTTTCATTGTTCTTGGAGCCTTGTGGTTAACAAGAACATAATTAAGGATAAACCATGAATCTGCTTAAAGTCCTGTGCCAACTCGTAGCGCCTAATGCCAATTATCAACAAACAGCAAATATCTAAAAGAGAATATGTTACCTGGATACACAGAGAAATCAAAGATGACAATTCCTTTTTAATATTGTCTCGGATGATTCCATATATCTTCTCCACATAAGCAGTTAATTGCTGTTTGAAAAGCAAGGCAGGATACTTGGCCTCAACTTGGCGGACAACATCAGTTGCCTCAACATGCATGTTGACAAATGATGCAGAACGCAAGCCCTAGACAGATGAATTTACATTATCAGAGTCCAATATCACATTCTCCATTTTGTCCCCCTTAATTTTCCAAGCATGAAAAGGACGGTAACATACTTGAGCCATTCTGCCAAATAATGATGTTGGCTGAGGAGGTTTCTTTCGTGAAACACTCCCAGGTGCACCAGCGGCTTTGAGACTTCTCTGTAGCAGGAACAGCAAGCTAGACGTATTTGAGAGCCAATACGCAAGGTTGTCATTATCCTCCTCATTCTGCATCGAAGACTTGAGAATGTAAGCTGACTGTGGGTAAAAAGAAACTTGCACTTCCAAAATTCAAAAGAACATTAAATAGCAAGTTTATTTTTGAAATGCAATCAGACTACCATATAAGGTCAAAACAATATGGTCCAACCAAACTGTGTGTTGGTCTAAGGGAAGACTGAAGAACAGTGAAGCGATGTCATTGTTGATTTCTTCAGCAATAAAGATTTGGACAAACAAAATAAATAACAGGTGAATTAGGTATCCATATTTAAGTCTTTCACGCACCATGCACAGTTTTCTCGCATCTGCATTGTTTCAGGTTGAAAGTTCATTTTATTTACTTTATTAGCAAAAGATGGCTTGGTCTTCATAAAAGGGGGCATTTTGGTAACTGACGTTTCAGTGTCTTGAAGAAATATACTCTCATAAAACATAGCATCAAAACTTACCCAAACAAAGATACTACCAAGAAAAAACACCAAACTTCTAAAGCACAAAATTCCAGCTACGAGGACCCCTCTAGTGGAAAGTGTAATGTGCAAAAACAAATTTTGGTCAGAAATTGAAAAGTTAACAAAATAAGAGGGTGACTCCACTTTTCTAACATACAGCTAGAGGTGAACTGGACATTGGTCACCTCCCAAATTGATATTTCAATTAATAATAACTCATTTATATAGACAAAAAAATTCTAATTCCATTACTAGTTCAAATATTAAGAAGAAAATCCAGGTTCCACATTACCTCTATTGCCGATCCTATTAACTGAATAAGACGGTCAAAGACACTAGTCTTCTCCGCCTCGAAAGATTTCCAGTGAAGAAGACATTTATATATGGTAAAAGCAGCAACTGGCTTCCCCGCATGATAGCCAAGGTTTTTCGCCACACAGTCAATAAGTGCATCGACGTTTTCCTAAAGAAAGATAAGTGTCACATAATCATGTTTACAGAAGCAACTTAAACAATAAATTTGTTGACCTACAAGTTGCCTGTCAATGCAAGATTTTCTCAACTTTGGATCGCCATTCCCATAATCCTTAATGGCAGGGGGTGCACTTTGGGGTTCCTGAAAAAATGACAGCACTTTTTGTAAGATTATGGACACAATTGAAAGTTGAACAGACAGTAAAACTTCAAACCTTTGGCTCTTCAAACTCATGATAGCCATTCTCCAGGTTCTGAATAATAGAGAAGAAAGCAGAAGAGGTAAGTAAAGGAACATAAGCATTTCAACAGCAGAAGGAACAAAGAAACACTTTTTGCAAGCCATTACTTGTGCCTTTGGAGCAATAGGAATTGACAAATGTTCAGACATGCTCCTCACTGGCGAGCTCAGCAACGCTTGTCTTTGCACTTTCTCCTCAGATTCCATGTTGGATATTTTCTCTTGAAGCCTGAAGCAGAATATCGAAAGAAATATGTCAACCAATGTACTAGCTGTAGTTTCTCACTAATCAACGTATATGCAGAGGTGCTTATATTATGAAGCCGGGTTTAAGAAAATAGAACAACCTTAGCATTGCCATGTCCAAATCAACAATTTTCGACTCAGCATCCATTGCCTTTTTGAGCCTCTCCTCACTGATTTTGTTTGTTTCTTCATATTTCTTCTCAGTATCATCAATCTTCTTTTCAAGAGAACTGACCAGAGTCTGTAGTCATGGAATGTCAAGTGTTATAAACATAACAAGTATTGCAAAAATATCAGATCGAGCTGAATAGTAGAAGAAAACAAATCTCTTCAAAGGAAACAATAAGAGTTCATTAAATTTATAGTAGAAGTCCTAAGAAAATGCAAGTCCTCATCAATGGTGCAGAAATGAAAGGAATCCAAATTATGTTCAGGTCTCACCTTTAGTTTATCATTTTCATCTCTAAGCTTATTCATCAGCTCTGTGTCTATAACAGGGACCTCTTTAATAACTGGAGCTATCTCCGTGGCCTTCTTGGCTGCCTCTCTCTCCTTTACTAGCATTTCTTTTGTTTCTTTGTACTGTTGTTGCACCTCCTGCAAGGCAGCTTGCAACTTCACATTCTCTTGCGACTTCGCTTCTTCGAGATCAGCCTATAATGAACAACCATGCATTAAGCAATGGCAATATATCCTGAAATTAACTATGCAAAGTTCTGTGTTTTACTGCTACTGAAGAACAAGACAACTTCCTACGTATACAAATTAAGATCTCCCAGTCCCAATTCCCAAAAGTCTATGATGCCATATCGTGATAATGTTTTACAGCTATACAGAATAGTTTGCTTAGTTCACCCTTTTTTTCCCAAAAATGTTGATATTCTTGGATGTGAGCTTCAGATAAACAATATTACAAAATACTATGGAGTGTATCCTTTTTATATAAGGCCACCAAACAGCGAGTTGAACCATTAACCAAGACAACATATAGCCCTATTCAATTCGGCCTTTTCTGATGGTTTTTGGCTAAAATGGTACTGTAGTGGTTGTTAGCTTTTTCTTAGGCATTCAATTAAAGAAAAATAAGAAAATGAAAAACATCATTATATCTACATAGACAATACAAAGGAAAAGGGGAAAAGGGGGGGAAGCTGTGTTAAGAAGACAATGTGTTCCAAATGGCTTTTGGCTTCTGGAAGCTATAAGCAAGAAGCCAAAAGCTGTTTAGAACATGGCCATATTTGTCTATGTTGAATTACACATAAATAATACAAATTGGAGTGCATAAACCCAGATGACGCTATATTAGTGACATATGTATGGTATTCTTCAAGTCAAATTGACATGACAAAATTTTGTAACAAAACTCACTCGCATGCGTTTCTCCAGCTGTAGCCGCCATGTAAGTTCTTCAACTTGCTTTTCCAGTTTATTTTTGGCAGCTTGCAAAGCGCCAGTTTCCCGTGCAGCCTGACAAGCAATGCAAATGGATGAGAAAAGCTGAAACTTCGTAAGAAATAAAAAATATATATTCCACTATTCATAACTAACGGTTTTCATGCCAGTAGTCCAGTACTAAGGCCTATAAAATCATACCAGACTAAAAATCATACAACACCAGGTATATCAGAAACCAGCATGTTGAGAAGTTATATCTGACAAAATTTCTACTCTTCTAGTGCCCAGCTCAACATATTTTCATGAAAATATAACAAGTTCCTGGTGTGCTCGAACTTACCATTTTGAGTTTTCGAAGCTCCTTTCTAGCGACTCTTCCTCTCCAGGCACACTGAGTAGTAATTGCAGCTTTCTTTGTTCTTGAATAATTCAACCTCGCCAAGAATTGACGGCAGCGACTCTGAAATAGAAATATGAAGTATGAAGTTCAGAGAACATTTTTATCTGATTTGCCAATTCGGAATACTAAGGACTATGCACCTACACTAATACAAAAGTTATCTACGCATCAGTAGTGGTAATGAAGTTGTAGGGTTTCATCAAGGTAATATAAAACTAATAGCAACATATGCCCACATATGTGTGCCATGTTTAGAAGAAACATTTCCAACGAAAAAATTAGTGTAATACAACCACGGTCCACAAAGCATAAAATTATTCATAAGGAGCCGGCTTTCAGCTCTAGATTTCATGAAAAAAAAAACTGAACTGAGGTGAGTTTCATAAAGTAGACAACATAGGCCCAGTTCCCTACTAAGGTAATCATCCAGCCAATAACCGGGTTACAACTGCTGACTTGGTAAGAAAACCAATGAAAATTAATATGATTTCTCCAGTTTAAGAGCTACCACTAACTGATCCCAAATAATATCAAGAGAAAATCTATACTTCTGTCGGTTGTTATTCCCTCTTAATATCCATTTGCTTGTTTTCATACATGCACACGAAACAGGTTTCTTTATTTGGCATGTTACCTGGATAATAATTGCAGCTCTTGTTTGTCGTCTGAAGTGGAGCTCTTTACGTGCATCCATCCCACGTAAAGCTGACTGAATGGTAACCGCTGAAGCAGAAAGCTCATTATATGCTTTTCTGGCATCATGCATACGGTAGTAAGTCTGTATCTTGAGAGAAGCAGCTTCTCTGCGGAGACTGTGGTAAACTCTTCTTGCAAGCTCCCCTTCAAATATTAAACCAAAGCAATGTCAGAAAATCATCGCATGAATAAAATTTAAATCAAGCAGGGACAGACTACAATTTGGAGCAACAAAAAAACTCACCGCGACAAACTGTCTGAATCTGTACAGCTGATCTTCGCAGTGCAATGAAACTCTTCTGTGCCAAAAATGAGCGAACTTTCCTCTGAATCATGCTAGCTGAACGTCCTAACACGTCATTTCTACGAGCATCAAGTTCAGCCATTTGACCAGAGCGAAGAAATACTTTTGTCTTGCCAATCTAAGAAAAAATGCCATTTGCAAAAGGGATACAATTTAGTCCACAAATCAAGCGCAGAAAAAATAGTATTATGCTAGATAAAAAGAAAAAGAAATCCATTCTGAAGGGAAATATTATCTTATGTGATTCACCTAATCACCTACAGTACATATGTTGTTCAAGATAGCATTATAATGTTTGGGGGGGTGGGTCCATTTTGAAGGGAAATATCCATCTTATGTGATTAACCTAATCACCTACAATATTAACTTGCGGTGCATATGTTGTACACTGTTCTAAACATCTTGACTCACTACACAGCTAGATATTTATATAGGAGAGAAGAAATCTTTCTTGCACCTCCAAACATATTTCTATCATATATTTTATGAATTATAAAGACTGGCAGATGGTAATTTCTTTTAACTAGCATCATGCCAATATGTAGCTCCAATGTACAAATGTCAATTTCTCCTTAATATCCATTACCTGATAACCTTGCAGATCTACCTTCTCTAATAGCCTCCTTACAGCAGCAATCTCATCAGAGCTAGAAACAATGAACACAAAACCAGATCAATAAATAAGCTCAACCAACCAAGACGCTAGAACACGGTACAATATTGCTTGTTATCCATTGACAATTTAATACCTTCCACTCAAAACATCAGGCGAGAGAATACCAAAACGATCTATGAACTCATAAAACGTTCTTCTGGTTGGATACCCAGCACAGCTTATCCTAATTGCTTCCATAACCCCCTGAGGAAAGTCAATAATGTAAATACACAAGTTGGAACTTGGAAGCAAAAACAAGAAAAAGAACAGAAATGCCAACAGAAAATCTTACTCCGCATCTGAGCTGCTGAAGAACATTCTGGTTCTCAAATATTGCTGGCTTCAACAAATTATTGGGCTTTACACAGCGGATATAGTGGGGCTCGGTTCCACTCAAAGTTTCCAAGAGAGCTTGCAATTGTTGCTGCATTTTATTATATAAATATTAGAAGTATGAACAATTGGAAGCAACCAAAATCCAATTGAAGCATTAAACGTAAGTGACTGTGCACCTTGAACCTGGAACCAATGGATGAAAACTTTGACGATTTTGAGGAATCCTCAGAGAGAAGAGGGAAAAGGCCCGAAACAAATGAACATTTTGAAGCACTCAAGAGAGCCTGATGTTCAGCAACTACATAATCTTTATTTTTGTCCAGAAATAACTCTGTTTGATAGGTGACCTATACATGAACATACTTTCACATTATATTTGATTCTAAGAACATTGCTAGCTAACAAAAGCAAAGGCAGTTCATACTTACATCTCCGGCATAATGACATATTGTAAAGGCTGACCGAGATAATTTTGGCTTAGTAAAGCGCTTGTGATTTTTGAAAGTTTGGTACAATTTCTGAGCAAATGTCTCATGTGTCGATCTTGGCAACATACTGTAACACAAAAATCATACATAGACAGATTAATTACTTGTGGGATTCAATTGTTGTATGAAAACCAGAATAAACAATAAAAATTGATATATTATCACTGATCCATACCAAGCTTCATCTAGAAGTGCAATAATTCCACCAGGTTTCTGCGAAGGAAGAATGGGGTCTTAGATGGAACATAGCAAAATAAAATACAGCGACATGACATCATCAGCGTGTTTCAGCAATGTCAAAACTAAATATATAATGAGCACAACTGTCTATCTAAGAATTGGAGCTAAGAATCAAAGTAGCAGCAGCAGCTATAATTGATTGTTAGGTATGTTGCATTTAAAGTTTGTGTCTTTGGTTGCATGTATTCCCTCATCCCTGCAACTGATGGCGCAGTTGGATGAGCCCAACCCACATGGGATGCGCAAGCGACTTGTTTGGTTGGATGTCTGAGAGAAGTGATACAGGATGGGCATTCAGAGCATCTGGTTGGTAGAATTAGGTATTATGATTGTATGAAAAAATCAATATGAATAAGAATAACAAACAACTATTTAAAACATACTAAATTACCGATAATAACCACTTATTGATGTTTATCAACAGTAAACTAGCATTCACTAGTAATTAATGCTAATAGTCCTTTCAAAAAAACTAATGCTAATAGTCACTAACCTGCAGTAAGTAATACTGATCATCACTAATTACCGTGAATCACCAGCCATTGATAACTACTATTAATAGTGTGAGATTAAGCGAGCCCGCATGAGCATACCACATCTCACCATGTGGTATCTACTATCTAGAGGGAATGCTCCAATACGGCATGACATTGGGGAAGGGGGGAACAACTAACATGGCTCATCCCCTCATGATGGCCATATTTGCATGAGTTCATTCAGTTTACGCAACCAAACAACGGGATGGGTGCAGAGGATGGTGAAGAAAACAACCTTATCAATGAGATCAAGAACATCCTGATTGTCAATGAACTCAATATAACTCCAGTTAATTTCTTCTTTAGTGTACTCTTCCTGCTCCATCTTAAAGACATGCTGCATAAAAGCAGAAGTTCAAAGTTAAAATCTTTTTTTTAAAAAAAAAGTCAGCAACGATGAAACTGCGAGTTGTGAAACCAGCTAAGAACACTACAAACTTGCCTGATTGAAGTGCTGTTGCAATTTTTCATTTGTCAGGTTGATACAAAACTGCTCAAAGCTGTCAAGACAAAGAAAAATGAATTACATCCAGGCAACACAAATAATAAGTCCATTAGAAGTAAAGAGCAATAATAGAAAGGAATCAAGAATGAAACAAAAATCATCAAAGAATTAACAAATGACAAGAAACTTTATGCACCATGATAAATAATCAATTTGATGATCAGAGAGGAACTTAGTGAAAGAAACCTTAAGCTACGTGATACCCGTCCTGAGAATCTACTTCACTACCATCCGTGATCTCCTTTTTAAACTAATAGACGAGTGTATATTAGCAGGCCAGACTGTTCAACTAACAGCACTCAACTGATAGTGTGACTGTGATCTCTGAACCAAAAACAACAAGTTTGCACCAAACATGCAAAAGCAATGCCCTGCATCCAACACATCTTGCACTTATTAAAAAGGTCTTTCGTATCAAGTGTTACATTACGACCGTATACTACAGGAAATATCTAGAATCTTACAGGAAACACAGCCATACTGAATATTCAACATAAAATCAAATGGGCAAAGGAGCATGGCATCTTCCGTTAGCACATAGAGTTAGTTCTTCAGAACATGAGATATACGGAGCTCCACTGTGAACAAGAACTTCAACAAAGAGCAGCAGCTAATAATTATGCCCTGATCACTATAAATAAAGCTATGGGGACAAATAGCCACCATTTACTAAGAACTAAATTGGGCCCAACCCAACAGTTTTCCTCTGTCTAGCTAGTCTAATTGACAAAAATGCATCCAACATGCAATCAATCATCAAAAGAGTACCAATTGAGCACCTGTTTGTCTTGAAGCTTTCAAACCCGTAGATATCCAGCACTCCAATTAAGCATTTTGAATTTGGATCTTGGCCGATAGAGCTATTTATCTTATCCACAAGCCTAAGATCAAAGGTCATTTGCCATATAAGCATCAAGTGGAAACACGTGTAGAAATAGTCATGCAAAACTTCGAAATGGACTCACCAATCAAACAACCGTGAGTACACAATCTTAGCGAGTGCATCTCTACTTCCCTTGGCAGCCTCAGGATCCAAAGTTTTAACTATGTTCTCATCGCGAGTCACAATAACACGTTTACACAATGAATCTTCTAATGCTTTCTCATCGCACCTACAAGACCAAATTTGGAGCTCTTGTCGGATAGTGTAATCATTCAAGAGTTTATAAAAAAGGAGACAAACACACATACATGAAGAGCTCAGCAGCTGTCCTTAAATGAAACAGTGATTTTTCATCTTTAGGTTTCGACGAATCTCCATCATCCCCTTCTGCAAACTCAACATTTCCCAAATGGAGAATGGCAGCAACCACCCGGAAAATTGCTTCCTAAAGCAATGTACAAACATGAGGTAAGCTCAAGAAGGGTGGATAAGCTTCCAGTGACCAAAAAAGTGTAGGAGGCCATCATTACAGAACCAAATGTGTACCTGCTCTTCAGAACTTATTCCGATAATATCCATAGCCTTTCTAGTTTCAAGGTACTCTTTAGATTCATCTAGGCCTTCAAGCTTATAGCAGTTGGACTGATTAAGATAGTGAAATGTTCTGGGATCTCCCAGTTTGTATCTCTCAAGTTCCTGGTAGAAGAAAAAATATATCATTTAGCCGTACCCTGCTTGCTAATATGAAATACAGTATTTTAAACAGCAGAAGTGGCGAAGATATTTAGTGCCCCAACATACTACAAGGGTAAAAAAGGTAGCTAGTGGAACATGCCATTGAAAGGCTTTCATGTACCAAACTTTGATTCACACAGAGGGGCTGCTATTCCCTTTGTGGGAGAATAGCAAACAGTTAGAAGAATCTGCCAGCGAGTACTGTATTAATGATACAGTGTGCATGCCACATGAAATGGTATTCCTTCACACTGACCGATATGAAAGTTGTGGCATGATTAGGCAAGCAATAGCAAAAATAATCAAATGACAAGAGGATAACTAGTCAAATTTAAAGAGTCTCATGAACTTTGTCTTATTGTCCCAAATAAAACAAATCAGCCTCTACTTAGGATGTCCTGGAAATATTGGGATTATGATCACATTATGTTATGCCAAACTAAAAAGTGGATTATATAACAGTTGTATAGCGGAAGCAGCACACGATTACAGGGTATGCGGTTTATAAATTTTTCTGATCAGCAAAAGACATGAATAGACAAGGGGCGGCACCTCAGGTGGGGCAGCACAAAGCATGTAGAAACAGTGGTAATTTCTCTCTGGATCAGATATTTGACAGACACGAGATCTCTCAAGAAGATATGTCCTAACAGCAGCTCCTGATATTCTCCCTTTCTGATCAAACTGGATCTCAACAAACTTACCAAAGCGACTGCAGTAATAACAGAGAAAAAATTGGTTAAGTGAGAAAGATAGTTACCTGCAATACTAATAGAAATGATCATATATAGAATTCTTCTTACCTTGAATTATTGTTTCTGACAGTCTTTGCATTTCCAAATGCTTCAAGGACAGGATTAGACTGTGAGAGGAATACGAGTTAATCAGTTGAACAAGAACACCATATGGTCACAGAAATAGTTGTTTGAAACTAGGTGAGTCTCAGAAATTATCACCTGAAGAACTTGCTTCTCCACCGTTCGCCCTTCAGAGGCAGCCTTCCCACCCATGTACGCAAGATAACGCATGATCATTTTAGTGCTTTCTGTTTTACCAGCACCACTCTCTCCACTTACGAGAATTGACTGACTTACTCCTTCATTTAGCATCAGTCTACAACAGAAAGTACTCACGATATTCTCCTCTCAGTCAAACTCAAAAGATAAAAGGCATTGAAAGTTGTTATGGGAAGTACCTATTTAAATTATAAACCACCTAGTAATTATCAACATATATCAGAATGAACCTACCTATATGCAACATCTGCAACAGCAAAAGGATGGGGGCTTAATTCACCAAAAGCTGCCCCTTTGTATTGTTCCATCATCTGAGTGTCGTACAAATGAGGAAGTCTTCGGAAAGGATTTACAGCAATTAAGATATTTCCAGTATACGTCTGATATCAAAACAAAGAAGTTGGAAACACATATTAGAGAAGAATGAATGGCATTACTTAAAAATGAAGTATATTCAGGTTATATACAGCAATCCTAACTCACATAAATTTCATTCATGTCATATCTAGATTTCAAATTCTGAAGAACCCCAGGTTCGTGCAGATAGGCAAGCTTCGTCATGTCATCAACTCCGCATGGTGATTCCTCAGGATCCTTAGCATGGACATGTGATGCTTTTGCTGTAACCTGGACAAAGGACAAAATTGAACTCAGTGCAAATGTCCTTTTCTAAGCGCTTTGGCTTTTATGGAAGGTCGGCTCAGCTTCAAATGGCCTTCCTAAGAAGTTTAGCTATTACGAGTCCGGCGCTAATAATAAACTTGCCAGCTGGTCATATTCTAACAATCAATACCTATGAACAACTTACCGTCTTTTCATTCGAACACTTGACCGTAATTGTGTCTCCGTGGGCTTTTATGACCTCCCCATCGATCCAGGCCACATCGGGATCCTCAACCCAAACCTGGGATCCCACCACGATGGTAGCTTGAGCCGCCTGCAGGATCACATTGTGACATTAAACACTAGCCGCATATTGCTTGATGTAAAAAAATGCATTTTGCCTAAAATGTCAGCTTTCATGCATTCCGCAGTCATCACAGCAGTACCATATGGCAACTATGGACACTAAATTGAGGGCTTGAACCATTTTTTTGGCGCGAACAAGAGCAGTACGCTGGGCGTAACGATCAGAAGGGCAGCAACACACAAGCAGAATTGGTCAGAAATATCACCCCCCCCCCCCCCATTTCTCATCCGTTGTCTAAATCTCCAGGGGCGGACTTAACGTGGGGCAAGGGGGTTCAGTAGAACCCCCTCTTTTTTTTTTTGGAAAATGAACTGCTATTACTAGTTCAGGGTAACAAACTCACTCTTACAACAACAAAATCCAAGCAAGCTAGGGCTTCCTTACCATCAAAGGAAATCAATCCAGGTCCGGATGGATCTCCGCTCCACGCCGCCGTGTGAGCGCGCTAGACTATGAGACGAACGAGGGGACCGGGGGACGGTGTGACGATCCGGCTGCCGGAGAGAGATCCCAGACCGGCGCCCCGAGCCGCCGAGATCCAATCACCACAGGGACTGAATCCCCGACGGAACGGCGAGATCGGAGGGGTCTCCGGATCCCACGGGGCAGCAGCAACAGCTGCTCGCTGTCCGCACGCTCGAATCTCCGCCGCCTGCGACCGAATCTGCTTCCGGAGACTCCGAGGAAATGTGGCGCGTCCGCCGCACGGAGGCGCCCCCACTCGCCGACGTCCTCGCCGCCGCCGCCGCCGCCTTCGTGCGCCGCTCTATTTCGCTTTGGCGTCTCGCCTTGTGTGCGTGTGTGATGTGTGGGGGGCGGTGCTGCCTTTTGCTTCGGCTTGTGTTTTTGTGAGTTTTTTGGGTCTCTCTCCTGCTGTTTTGTTTTCGCTTTCGCGGAGAGAGGGAAGGGACGGGGGGCGATAGGGTATTTCCTGTCTCTTCTCTTGCGGTTCCTTCGTCCCGAGTTTTCGTTTACTCGCTGGCTGCTGCAGTCTGCGGCATTTTCCTCCGGGTCTCTTGGCTTCCCTTCCCCGTTTTGGTCATGCTGTGGTGACTAACGGGTTTGGATTTCTCCGTGCTGCAAATAGGTTTAATAGAACCAAAACATTTCTTCAACTCCTATATAATATACTCCTAGAAATGCTAGTTAGCTTTGCGTCCACTGCAATTTCTACTAAGATCAAATTTAGCAACATATGTCTACAACTTGGCAATGGCGGTCACAGCTCTTTTAGGTCTATTGGAACCCTTCGACTTAGGTTCCTTAGCAAACTGATGGCCTAGCGGTTAGCGGAGCAATAGTCGGACAAGAAAATCCAAAGCTTGAGTTAGATTTCTAGGTGCGGTGGTGTTAGGTAGGAAACGGAAGACAAAGGTTTAGGTGGTGAAGCGGTAGTGGCATCAAAAGCTGTTAGAGAGCTGAGAGCTCAAGATTTCAAGGCAGAGGAGGTGGCGGGATGGGAGGAGGAAAGAGGGAGAGGTAGCCATCCTAAGTCACCCGCGAGATAAAATCCTATAAAATGGAAATATAATATGTCATTAATTTAACTTTGTAGCGGTGCAACTCTATAGCAACCTACATATGATCGTAATTATTTTGTGCTTGCCATGTTATTTATGTCCTTTATTGCAATATTCAAAAGTCATTACATATAATATAGTCACAGAGAACAAATTTAGAATGTATGTTAATTAGTTAATACAATTCTTGGCTACTAGTTGGATACCTACTACATCCCTAAGGCAGTCAAAATAGTTCGTGCTCAAATTTGAGCCGAGCTCAAGCCCATCATTCAGCTCGAACCTTAAAACCTTAATTGAGCTCAAGCTCAAGCTCAAACTCAAGCTCAATGCGCAACCCTCTTCTTATGGCACCATCTCACCAACCAGACAACTAGCACATGGGTGCATTCTTTTTCGACTACAGTTGATGACTTGTGGCCCTAGCATGAGTGTTTGTGCGAATAAACCAGATGCCGATAAACTATTTCGAAAAGGCTGTCTCGATAAACCAATTTAAAAAGACGACAGGGAAACTATCTTATTTGTTTGTTCATAAGAAATCATAAATATAAGTCATACACTAAAAGGAACAGATTGATACCATAAAAACTAGTATTTTCGAACTCAAAAGTAGGGCTGTAAAAAAAGCTCGAGGCTCGTGAGCTACTCGAGCTTGGCTCGTTCTAGACTCGATTCGAGTTTGGCTCGAGCTCCAAACGAGCCGAATTCGAGCTTCATCCTAAGCTCGCGAGCTTTAACGAGCCGAGCTCGAATAGCTCGCAAGCTTAGGACTTTTACCCCCCACCCCCACGGCCCCACCCCTCCCGCCTCTCCTCTCAAATTCACCCACCCGCACCCAGGCGGCCAGGCCCCAGCGCCCACGCGGCGCGCGCGGCGCGCCCACGCCCCCAGGCGCTGGCCTCCTCTCCCCCACCCACGGGCCTCCGCTTGCCCAGTGCCCCCCCCCCGCCGCCACCCCTCCTGCGCTCCGCCCCTCCTCGCCGGCCCCCGCGGCCCCGCCCCCGTCGCCGGCCGCCCCGTCCCCCTCGTCGCCTCCCTCTTCTCTCTCGCCGCTACCCCTCCTCGCCCCCCCCCCCGCCACCGCCCCGTCCCCCTCCTCTCCCCCCCCCGTTCCCCTCCTCGGCTCCCGCCGCCGCCCCCCGTCCCCTTCCTCTCCCCCGCCGCCGCCCCTCCTCTCCCCCGCCGTCGGCGCCTCTCCTCCCCCGGCGCCCCTCCTCAAGTCCTCCCCCGTCGGCGCCGCCCCTCCTCGACCGGGATCCGACCACGCAGCCGGCGCCTCTCCTCCCCCGGCGCCCCTCCTCAAGTCCTCCCCCGCCGGCGCCGCCCCTCCTCGACCGGGATCCGACCACGCAGAGCGGCAGAGGTACGCACCGAGCCTTACACGAGCTGAGTTCGGGCGAGCTCGAGTTTTGTCCGAGCCGAGCTCGAGCCCAGCTTAAAGTTCGATGTTGATCTTAGGCTCGCTCGAGCTCGGCTCGAGTTTCTACCGAGCTCGAGCTTGCTAGGTCAAGCTTGGCTCATTTACAGCCCTACTCAAAAGTAGATAAAATGTACCTTTAATTACATAGGTGCTTGCTTGCTGGTACGAGGTGGGTAGTGTGTAGACAGTAGTTGAATCGTCTTGCGGCCGTGGCAAGGTTTGGAGTTTGGACCCGCGAAGCCAAGCAGGCCCGGACCCGACATGCCCTCCGGAGATTTTTCACGGCAGACGTGGCGGCGACTCATTGGTCAAAGTGGATTTAGCTGGTAAGCAACGGAAGAATTGCGGCCGTTTCTTTCCTTATTAATTTCTTTCTACTCGTTCGTGGGTACGCTCCGTGGTGGGGCCCGGCGCGCGTGCCACCGCCCACCCAGCCAGGCCGTTAGCTTAGCTCAGCCTCACCTCCGTGTGGGCCCCACCATGTCGGTGAGCGGTGGGGTTAGCGTGATGAGTTTCTTAGTCTTTAATTGAAGGCAGCTTATGGCTCCAACATGGCCAGCCAGCCTCGTGATTCTCTGTGCTGTGAAGAAACACGGTTTCACAACTCATTCGGAGATAAGGGCATTTCGGGGATTATAGGATTGTTAGTTAGCCTGGTCGGTGGCATATTTATTTTCGAAGAAAAACTATCGAACGGTATACTGTCCACCCCCTCTCTCTCATGCCGCCGCTCCCTCACTCTTGTGTTCTCTCGCTCATGTCCGTCACTCCCCCCTTCTCGCCGTTGTCATCCCCTATCTGTCCTTTGCCATTGGATTTGGCTCCTCCGCTATGTGTTCACATTCCCTCAGACATAACTTTTAAATGGAGTATTTTTTCAAGATGGAGTCTACAAGTTAAACGATGTACACGTTAAAAGTCCAACATCTGTACTAGCCAAAATCGCAAGTGGGTATCTCTCTCCGTAATATGTACCGTAAACAGCCAAAATTTAAAAATTCCAGCCAAAAGCCATAAGCCGCAACCGCAGCCAAACAGGCCCTAGTACTACTAGTGTTAAATATTTTGAGGTGTAATGACGAAAGTAGGCATCCCAACATTTTCAGATATTAGGTGGCAAATACGGCACTCCGAGTTGTTGGCCACCACGACTCCTCGTGATCTTGGCTGTCTCCCTCCCATGAAAAGGAAGCTTGTGTCCTGCCCTGTGCTTCCAAGGAAGAACGAAGGAAGCAAACAAAGTTGGTGTGCTACACGTCCCCGACCAACCTAGCGAGAATGCTTCCCCAAGAAAACAGCCGTGTTATATTGATCGATGGCTACTGAATTTACCATCTGTTTGGTGGCCTTTCATTGTTCCTGCTAGATGATAGTCGTGCATGAAAGATAGCCCATAAATATTCGTAGGAGATACGGGGTGGTGTCTTTGTTTTCTCAAGGAATAGTAAAATCTTCGTTAATACTCTTCCATAAAATATCTTGCATGATGGGGTTTTGACAGGCTGGTTATTTTAGTATTTTGGTTTTTATAGAAAGACAGGAATGCGAGAGTTTTTAATGGAAAAATCAGCAACTTAACAGAATCGTTGAGAGTAATCAGACATGAAGGACTTTTTATGTTGCGCGAAAATAATTTTTTTTTGTTTCTGTAGTTGGTTTATGTATTCTTTCCAGTTGTCTAGCTTTTAGTTTTTCTCTTCTTTGGCGGATGTTATTCTACGCTCCGCATTGTATAGGGATTTTTCTTTTTTCTTAATTAAAACGATATACAAATTTTTTGCATGTTTGAAAAAAAATGTCGTGCATGTGTTAAAAACTTCAAAAATACCATGATAAAAAGTGTTTTCTTTAACAATTCCCAATAAGTAGGTCTGACCCCCCCCCCCCCCCCCCCCCACATTACATAAGATGAGTGTACCACATCTCTTCATCAAAATAGGGTGATAGAAATTTATGAACAGAATACAAAAACCACGTAGCAATCCCTCCTTGAAAGGAAAATAAAACAAAAAGGGAAAATAAAGAGAAAAAACGAGCATGATGAACGGGAAAAAAAAACAACGAGCATGAGGCAACACCACTTGCTTGACCTTACAAGTAGTATAATTTTTAATCATGATTTCACGCCTAACAATGTGGATACACCGCCATTCACGGGGGCCATCTTTTTTCACTTGATAGATAGCCCAACAAAGACTAAAATGCTCCCAGACCTACCACGTTTATCTGGTAGGAATCAATAGAACTCTGTGGAGCTATTTTTTTAGCTTTTTAGTCAGTTTTTGTCTTTGATTTCTTTTAGTGATCATTATTTATTAGACTAATAAATTATAGTCTAAAAGAATAAAATCTATGATCCTCTTCTTTTCAGCTTCTAAAAATCACTTTTCTACAGTAATTAATTTTTTACAGTAACTAGTTTTCAAATAAGATGTTTTTTTTCAAGATGGAGTCTATAAGATGATTGTAGTAGACACTACAGCGACTTCATTTACATGGCCAAAATCTCACGCAAGTCTCTCTTTATACAACCTCATGAACAACCAAAAACCATAAACCGTATCCAAAAACAACAGATCCTATGCCCGTTTATTTAAGCACGGGGACAAAACTTTATAAATTAAGGGCCAAACTGCTACCACTGCTCAGTACTACCATTCATTCAGTCCTGTAGAACATAAATTAAGTATATGTTTTTCAGTTCAAGTGATTAACCGTCTTGTATGATCCATGAAAGGGTCATCAATTGCTTTTATTCCCAAACATCTACCATAAAACACAAAAAAAAAATGTTCTTAAACAAAAGCTTCTTGTTTCAGAAGCACCAGACTCACTGGACAACATTGTCTTCGCTTAGTACTTTCTCAATGAAGGCAAAGATAGAAATTTTGCACCTGAACTGAGTCTGAACATGGTGTTAAAAGATAAGATCCTAATTTTTCTCTGTGTACGGTCCGTAAGAAGCCACAAATGCAAGTGAATTCAAGTGATGAAAAGTGAGCTCAAAAGTAAGTGCAGTAGCACTTAACAACTCCTTATACTTGCTCCACAAAGAACAGAACCACTTTACTCAAAACAAGCTGCTATGCTAGTAGTAGTCGTCGTAGCGAACAGGCAATTGTGTAAATTAAAAAAAGTGGCAAGGTACAACAGCATCAGAATCAGATAAACGCAGAAGAGAAAGAAAAAATAAAATGGATGCGAGCAAGCAAGATCAAGTAAACGCGTTGGGAGAAGGAGAGAGTCAGATGCTACCATGAATGAGTTGTCTCTTCTCTGCATTGCAAGATCTGAGAAAGAAGAAAAGGAAAAACAATTGCCACACGAACACACCAGACCAAAAATTAGGGCATCAAAGCACGCGGCTGCCCTTTGTCTTAGGGCACAATAAAATGATGCAGGCTTGCAGGCTTTGCATAGATCTGCGTTTGTCTTAAGCCCTGTGTAAGTGCATTTGTACAATGCGTGTTGATTTTTCTTTTTAGAAAAATGACATCTTGCAGATGATCAAAAAAGATTGGCAGATTCAAGAGACCTATTTGCATTAATTAACTTGCTATGACTATTTGAGAGTGGTTTACCTTTAAAATACATATGAATGAACGGACACATATAATCATCAAGTTACTTAGGATGAGACAGATTGGTGTCCTATACTCCTATGAGTGCTAATCAAGAATGACATCCTGGACATAATATTATAAATTAGTGTCAATAAAAATCTTAGAATCATGCTCAGCGTTTTGAGAACTAATAAATAATCCGCCAACCAAGTTGACTACATGTAAACTTTTTTCCCCACGAAAGAACATAAGTTAGTGTTTTGATTGTAGGTACAATACAATGTCTATAATTGTGACGCTAATATTATACAAGAATGGGCTGCAGCCAGTACGACACTAGTGATACGACGGTACTGTCTGTGTGTAAAATGCTGTTCCTTGATACTTCTGACACGTGAATTTCATAAAAAAAAAACACTTACATACTCGGAAGTCAATGCAGCTTACTCTGAACCTTGATACCTTGATTATAGGTACGGTTGATTTGGGGTGATCAAAGTTTTTTTTTAATTTCAGTAGTGATAGCAGGAGTAGTGAACTAGTGATTATGACAGTTGAAAATGTGCATTAGCATCGTTGCCTCGGAACCTTCGGCAGCACTTGAGTTGGTTGATGCATCAAATCGGCAGAAGTTCCAAGGACTGACTGACGCGTCCGGTCGATCTCGTCCACAAGCCTCAGCAGCGGCTTAATCAGCGGCTAAAAGGTAAACGTCGGCATCATCAAATTCAGTAGCAGTGCGACTAATGGCTCTGAAAATCCCAGGACAGTTGTACTGGACTACCAGTGATGTAAAACGTCGCGTGATTTCCGTTAATGTCGTTGCAATCGATGGGGTGCTGGTCCATTCAAATGCTTTGCTTGCTTGCTCTACTGGTGCGGTGGCACATCCATTTCTCATGGACAGCCCCATAGACCATGCATCAATTATCGATTATCGAACTCGATATAGCAGCAAAGAGCATGATGTCCTGTCCGTCCCAATTATTGGGAGAATTTTCAGTCGTGTCTCCCCCATTAGAACAATCATCCAAGGCGAAAAATCCGGCAAGAACAACAGTACTGGTTAGCTTTCAGTCCATGCACAGACTGGGATCTGGAAAGAGGTAATTTGGAAAATGAAATCGAGACTGTAGATTATACTAGGATGGAATGCAAGAAATCTCTACTATTATATAAAGAGAAGTTGATGGTCGTCGGTACGTTCTTTTTTCCTCTCTCTACAACCATCCGATTTGATCTGGTCCATTCGTCTCTCTCCTCCTCTCTCTTAGGGTGTCTTTGGTTGAGCTTTTGGGAGCTGCTTTTGCTTCCAAAAAGTCAAAAGCCAACCAAAGGGGTGGAAATCAGAAGCTGCTTTTTCAGAAGCAGCTACTTTTGGGTAGTACAGTTTTGAAAGCACCTTGGACCATGCTTTTGGCTTTTGGCTTTCCGCTTTTTGAAATGGTGAAAATAGAGAGCTGTTTCACAGTTGTTTCAAAGAAAATAGAGATAGGAGGTAAGTTTTATACTTGTTTGAACCAAACAGCTTACAGCTTTTCCACAGCCCACAACCTACAGCAGCTTTTCCACAGCCCACAGCTCACAGCAGCTTTTTCAGAAGCCACAGCTCAACCAAACACACCCTTAGGGTGCCTTTGGTTGAGCTTTTGGGAGCTGCTTTTGCTTCCAAAAAGCCAAAAGCTAACCAAAGGGGTGGAAACCAGAAGCTGTTTTTTCAGAAGCAGCTACTTTTAGGTAGTACAGTTTTGAAAGCACTTTGGACCCTGCTTTTGGCTTTTGGCTTTCTGCTTTTTGAAATGGTGAAAATAGAGAGCTGTTTCACAGTTGTTTCAAGGAAAATAGAGATAGGAGGTAAGTTTTATACTTGTTTGAACCAAACAGCTTACAGCTTTTCCACAGCCCACAACCTACAGCAGCTTTTCCACAACCCACAGCTCACAGCAGCTTTTTCAGAAGCCACAGCTCAACCAAATACACCCTTAGGATACAACCGCCCACCCCCTCTACTTTTCCCATCTCCTCATGTATTCTGGCCACCATTATTTTTCTGTCGCTTGCTCTCTAATGTTTAATGTGTGAAGTTGGACAGACAATAAGTTTCGTTTCACTATTTTTATGACTCAGTTGCAACGCACGGGTAGTATAGTATAAAACTAGACGAAAGGAGCCAGTGTGGTGGCATCGAACGCTAGAAGATCCACATGCCGAGATGTTGAATACTGCAGCTTCCGTGCCAGTTTAACAGAGGAGGTAATACGGCTGGGCGTGGCCAGTGACATACGCAATTGCGCACGCACGTAGCAATTACAGCGTCCAAAGTTAGGCCGGATCAAACTTGTCAGTTTTTTTTTCTCGTTAGGCACATGCAGGTATCGTTTTTATATCCTGAGAATCGCGGTCAGCGCTTGATAGTTGATAATGACCATTCCTCTCAAAGTAGTCACCAGATCAGAAGATTCAGAACACGAACTTGAGAGTGAGAGCAACGCGGGCCGGCCAAGACGGCGTCGGCGCGGAGGCACTCGATTCGAGAGCCTCCTGGCGGCTCTCCGGCGAGGTGTTGACGACGGTGATCGCCGGGCTCGTTCAGGCCATCGTGCTGCACGACCGGGTCTGTAGTGTGTACTAGTGTACCTACATGACGCCGGCGCACGATCCACACACTATACGCGCGCGCGTACAGCTGCGCATCATCAGACGTGCGCGGACGCCGATGCAGGGCAGCCTTGAGCCCCCACGAGGCAGCACCGGAGGCGGCAGGCGCTAACGCCAAGCTGAGCCTACCCGGCGCTCGGCCAAGAAGAGGACGGGGTGGTTGCTCTGGCCCGGTCTGCGAGGGAAGGAGCGGCCTGTAGAGTGTCGTATTCACTGTCCTAATCACGAACAAGAATCCCTCAAAAAAAAAAAAATCACGAACACGAACACAAGTTAGACAACACAATATTATGCTAGTTGCATTTGTACTAGATGCCAATCGATGATTGGCATTACCAGCAGGCAACTCTGCAGGCTAGTACGTTATCGCACAGTAGCATCATTCAACAGCCTGCCGCAAGCAAAAGCAAAGCATGCTTATGCCCTGCAATCTATCTAATTGTGACACCACGATTGCAACGATTCGTTTCACTTGCATTTCCAACTCAAAAAATTGACAGAATATTTGTGCGTCCTTATTGATGTAAACAAGAGCAGGAACCCAACGTATGCATCAAATTGTCCTGCTCACGGTGAGGCAGCTGGCGGCGGCGGCGGCGGCGCCGGCGAGCAGCAGCGGATGGCAAGAAAACAAACACAACAATGTATCTGCAACTACATGATTAATTCTACAGTGCATGCAGGAATGGGAGGCTACAGCTCGGAACTTCTTATCTTGCTGACAGTAGAACCAAAAGATGGCCCACCCTTCCGATAACAGACAAGATACTCCACCGGGTAGCCTTTCAATTTGTGAGGCATGATTCCGAGGTCCGCAAAAGTGAGAGCTGCATCACGTTTCAGAGAACAATGTGAGCCTACGTAATGAGTGATGAAAATGAGACCATTAATATTACTTGTAGGGAGCATACTTACCATTTTCAGACACTAGGGTGTCTACAGCAAATGCATTGATCTGATCTAGATTGAAAATGGAGGGGGTTGGCAAAGGAAAAGGAACTTTGTTTAGCAGGATTTCCCTTGGAGAAGCAATAGCCTGCAAAACAAGAAGCATAAAGTCGATATATGAGGCCACCTGAGCTCAGGTTGTTCTAACCAATGCATGCTGCAATTTAAATTTGTACCCTTGCAATAGGAAGAGGAACGTTGACATATCGCGGCCATTCACGTATTGTTTCATACATCAGCTCAGCCTGTAACATCCAAGAGCCTTTTCATTTTTTTTCTCATACAACTTCAATAATTATTTTTTTGATGAGAGTTTTTTTTATGAGAATCAATATTTATTCATTGTTGCATAGCAGCTGTGTATGATAATTACCAGCTCATGAACAGTGTAAACTTCAGGTCCACCAAGCTCATAGGTCTTTCCCACGCTGGTGCCATCATCCTTGAGTGAATTGACAATAGCAGCAGCAACATCCACAACATAAACAGGCTGAAACCTGCAAAAGGTTGCATTCAAGTAATTCACCTTCTGGTAAAGTCAATTTAAGATGTAAGGAGCAGATCATTTCATGCTCTAGACTCATTTTCAAGTCAAGGCATTATGAGAACAGTCAACAGGCAAACTCAATTACTTTGTAGATCCACCAGCAACAAGCGGGAGGAAACCCCAATTTTTTGCGAATTGTGCCCATCTGTTCAAAATCCGATCCTCTGTGCCAATCATGGTTGCAGGCCTCATAATTGTAGCCTGTTGATGGATACAAAAGAACTTTGGTTAGTCATTCAGAAATGGGAAATATTCAATGCTAAATTCGTGTCGTACAGAAACAGGAGTTATCATTGCCTAATGTATATATTGAAGTTAAGAAAAGATGATTACCTCTGGAAATTCTTTCAACACAGATTCCTCCCCAGCAGCCTTTGTCCTCAACATTCTAGAAGGTGAAGAAGCTGATGCCCCTAGGCAAGAAACCTGGATAAATCTCACGATACCCCCATGCTCCTTAGAAATCTGTGCAAAATCCAGAACATCTTGTTACTGGCCAGTCACTAGAGAAAGTATTAACATGAGTTACATTCTCATGTTGCAAGGGAAAAAAGTATATTAGAGAGGATAGAGAAAAAAGTTTTTCATGCAGCACAAGCTGTTAGCAGGCTTCATGAAATTACGAAGCATGGATACTCCCCAGGGCAACACTACTTGTAAACAAAGAGCAGTAAGATTCCACATTGGATGCAGCAAATGTGGACAGCTCAGTGGGAACAGAGATAAACTTCTTTACTTTCAAAGGACAGTATGCAAAATGTAAAGCAAAAACCTCTATATCCAAATCTAGAAGCTAAACACTATAAACCTTTACAAAAAGGGACAAAGGGATTAACATTAACCAAAAAGACAGCTAGACAGTCCAATTACCCATGCCAGAGCAGCAAGCTAGAATATCTTGTGCTTTGGATCATGCTAGATGAAACCTAGCCAAGGTGATCTGAGCAGATACAGTTTGGAAATTAACAGGTACGATTTATGTGGTCCTATTCCTACCAAGCTAAAGTTAGCACTCATGCAACAAACCAGCAGAACGGTTGCCTGTCTATGCTGATGTGACCTCAGGTTGAGCATAGGTGAGTCAGAGCCTGGAGGGCTTGAACTCAAGTTCATTGCTACAGTTGGGTGCCATCTAATCCTAATTCTCAACCCCTTGCAGCAATAGTCTACATAGTTGGACAGCAGGCGCGTAACAAGACGAAAAAAAGAGATCTGTATACAAGACATACCATTGCAAGTTGTTCAGCCATACGATGGTTTACTTCTTCGAACCCATAGTTTCTTGTTTCATACTCCCGGCCTGTTGAAATTTAGTTGACATAGTCAGACTGAGATTCAACTATGAATACGATGTGTCATGTCTTAAGTAGAACATACCTACGAGGTTAATGACCACATTCGACTTGGCCATGACAGCCTTAATTGAATTCACATCTCTTGGATTGTACTTCATAGGAACAATCTGTGTAAAAAGATGGAAAAATACATATAAGGGAAAGAGGAAATGAGTTAGTGACTAACACAACTTGTTAATTATTGCACCTGGCCCAAGTCACCCATTAACTTCAGGTGGCGGTGACTATCCTCGGAACCTCTGAATGGGACAAGCACTTGAGATCCCATCTTTGCTGAATAAAAATAAAAGTTTTAGTAATCCTCCTATTCTACTCTTTCCTTCGTGATAACTCATCAGGTGATAATTCATTTGATATAGCACCATTTGTTTATCATCTCACCAAGTTGTTGCACGAGGTAGCGTCCAAGAAATCCAGTAGCTCCAAACACTGTAGCTATGATTCCACTGTCAAGAAACACAACAATGGTTTCTCGTTATAAACCCAAAGCAAGGTTCACAGGTTAAGACAGCTTTAACATATTATTTAGAAAACTCGTGTTCAACCAAGACATCATTGATCCAAAGATACAACTATCATGCTGGATCACAAAACATCAACACATTGCACACCACATACAACAACCTCAAGTGCTAAACTGCTAAATTTCACGTGTATACCACAAATCAGTGCACAATAAAGGGAATGGTAATGTAGTATGGCAGAATAATGAACAACGGTTGACACTAAATCTGCAAAGGTTTAGATTTTGTTCAACACTGAACCTTGTGATGTTACTTAAGACCTACCCATAGAGACAGGTGGCATAACCTTACCAATTACATGGTGTAACAATGCATCTACATGCCTATGCCGGTATGCCCCCACATGTTCTTAACTGCTCGACTGGCCAAGACTCGAACCTATACTTACAGATTAACATAAGTATCCACCTGTGTGCACAATATAGAAAAAGCTCAGCAATCCAAATGTCAAAGTGACAGTGTCTTTGACGCGTGACATACTCCAAAAATCTAAAGCACAAGTCTTCACTAACTGAAAACTTGTGCAGCAAACATCACCAAAACAAATGCACAGAATCTGATCTAATCAAATTGTTGCAATTTGTACATTTACTGCATCGCATGCACATGACAACCAGATTTACTCATACGGTCATACCTTACATAAACATGCGAAAATATCTACATTTGCTGGCACACAGCATCACATATCTCCTTACCAAAACTCCAATTCTGCTCAAGCTGGCTAAAACCACCTTCAGAAATTTTCAGGCTACAGAATTCCGAAGGCCTCGCCGTGTTACAGGTCACACCATGAGGTGCAAAGTATGACCAGTAGCAACGTCATCGATCACTCAGATAACTCAATTTGACACATGTAGATAACTCAATTTGACACATATGTTGCAAATGCGATCCTATGAACTACATGATCTGAAGATCTAAGCATCAGGAAGGTCATGTCATCATCGCATTAGGCACCCCATTTCTACCATGGAGGCACGAATAGATCACAGCATTAACACAATATAACGCACAGAAACCAAATCACTGGAAAGGCCAAACCTACAACGCTAAACGCACACCAGTAACACTGAAATGCCCAACGTAATCAATCAGAAGAAAAATCTTGAGCTCTCACCTCACAGATGACCTCCCTCCGGTGCCCTTGCGGACGAGATGCCCCGCCCCCTTGACAGCCGGCGCCCTAGCGGACATGTACCTCGCGCCATCCGCTCCGCCCAACCCTGCAGCCAAACCCAACCACCTATAAGATCTACTCTCCAAGGCACGCGTGGCGAGGCGCATGGGTGGTTCCGGAAGGTCCCTGCGGCGCGTGCATACCTTGGGGAGCGAGGGCGGGCTGGGAGGCGGATCTGAAGGCGGCGATGGCGGCCGAGGATGTGGGGGAGAGGTGGTGGTCGAGGAGGTGACGCCTCCACGCCGCCGCCTGCATCGTCGTCGTCGTCGTCGGTGGTGGTCGTCGGAGGAGGAGGTGACGAGCAGGCCAAGTGTGGTGGTGACTGGTGAGAGGAAGGTAGGGTGGGGGCGTTGAAATCTAGGAGTTGGTGGCCCAGTTCACTACGAGTAGTTGGGCCTAGGTTGCTTTGGACTTATTACTGGGCCGAGGCCCACTTTTAGAAGACGTCTTACTGCATCGCTATGCAGGCAGCCGATGCGGGTTGCTCCGGTGGGTGGCCGCGTCCGCTTTCTCCTCCTCGCGTCTCCTTTTCCGGCGACGGCGAGCTCTACGCTGCCGCCGGCGACGGGATGGACGCCCAGACGCCGTGGAGGGCGGCGACGGCATCCTCCAGGCTGTCTTACAAGAACGCCACCGTCGCCGTGTGCGCCATCAATCTCCTCGCGGCCGCCCTCCTCCTCCGCAACTACTTCTCGTCCTGGCCCCGCATCGCCGGCGGACACCGGTTCGATTCTGGTACGAAATCATAATCCTCTGCTGGTTTTCTTCGTGGTTGGAACGCTAGGGTCGAGAAATTTGTTCGATTTGGCCCCAAATTTAGGACGATTTACTGGTTATTAGCGCACTAAATCTAGCCAAATCGTGAGCCTTTTCTTTTGATTAGAGTAAAAGTGGGATATGAGCTTCTGATAACACCACGCCATAGGAAATGTGGGGTTGTTCTTCCCAAACAGGAGCACCGAGAAAGACGAGAGCTTTCCCTTTTTTTCCCCCAATCCAGAATTCGAGATGAGCTCTGAGATCGTGCTTGCTACAATTACAAGACATGTTCCCTTCCCCGTCACAGTATAGCTGTAGCCTGTATGTTTAGGACGTCGTATGCATACACGCAGCACCTTCACCGCACTTGATCCTTTTTAATGGGGTTTAGCTGGTTTGTCTTTTTTTTCTTCCACTGCAAATGCTACAATTTTATCATGGGTTATAACTCCTTTTGGAGAAATTAGATCATATAGTAGTAAGGTACTTCACAATTATTTGATATCTCAATTGAGTGAAAAGACGGTGCTACTCTTCTTCAGCTCAGCTACGGTATATATGGGAGTCTGAAGAGTTGCGTCGTGCTATGGAGCCTGTGGATTTGATTAGGAGAGTAAGTCATTGTACACTTTGTTCTTTATTTCGCGTGATTTGATGAAAGAAGAAAATTTGTTGCATTGCTAAACAAAAAAAGAAAACCCTCTTTGATAATGCTTATTGACTGTTACACAGGTGAAGGAAATTGAGCAAGAAGCTTATGGTGAGCATGGCATGACGACACAAGAAGATCCCAAGCAGACAGCTGCTGTTGATTTATCGAAAAGGCTGAAAGATTTAAGGGCAGGGAATGATGGAAGCAGTCAAAAAGGTTCTTTAATCCATTTTTCAGTTTCTTTCCTTTGCTGCACATTTACGGGCACATGTGTTCTGTCAGTTTACCCAGCGAGACATGTCTATTCGGATTTGAGGAGCATGATACGTACATTTGCCAGAAATAACTCCTAAGTATAATCTATATCATTCGAACCCAGATGCTTGCATACATGGTTGTAAAAGTAATCTTTTAAACACTATTGTATTGCTGGCAATTTCTACCCCATACTTTTTAAATGCCTTAGCATGTCAAGGTTAATTTAGTTTGGTTCAGCAGCTTCCTGCAGGCTTATATGCTTAATAAATAATCTTGTTGATTTACTGATGCACTGGATTCACTTATTGTTAAAATTCGCAGCCCTTTATTGTGGCTCGCTGTGTAACACTATACTCCCTGGAATAGAAGAACAGTTGCACGGTAGAGAGAATCAACTAAACGAAAGTGGAAACAATACAGTTGGATAGGGCACAAATCAAAGAGCTTCAGCACAACACTGAAAAAGATACTGAACTATTGTGATTTTAAAGCTGGTCTCACTGAAAAATCAGCTTACGAGGCTTTCTTCCTTGGCTCTATTCGGTTTGCGCCGTGGAAGAGAGTTTGGAAGTCTTGGGCCCCCCTTCGCTGTAAATTCTTCATTTGGCTTGCTATTAAGAATCGCTGTTGGACAGCCGATCGGCTAGCTAAAAGAGGTCTGCCTCACCCCGTTGCTTGCCCCCTTTGTGACCAAGAAAATGAAGATGTGCATCACTTGTTAGTCTCCTGCGTTTTTTCCCGTCAGGTTTGGTTTATTGTCCTTCAGAAGCTTGGTCTGGCTTCTTCTGCTCCTCAGTCAACCTCCAACAAGTTCTCAAGATGGTGGTTTCAAGCTGGGAAGGATGTTCCAAAAGTCTGTCGGAAAGGATTTAATAGCTTGATCATCCTTGTCTCTTGGGAAATTTGGAAGCATCGAAATGACTGTGTCTTTAATGGCACTAGCCCTAGCATCCCTACCTTGCTGCAGGCCATCTCAAATGAATGTTTTTTGTGGTGCTCAGCAGGGGCTTTAGGTCTCCAGGAGTTGCTTGCTAAAGCTTTTGCTGGTGGCCAGTGATTTCTGTCTCTAGCAGTCTTAGTTGGGTCGTTGGGGGTTTCTTTTGTAGTTTGCTAGTGGGTGTTGTGTGTGTGTGTGTGTGTGTTTGGGGCCTCCCTCCCCTTTTGTTTACCTTTTCTTCTTAATGAAATGATATGCAGCTCTCCTGCGTATTCGAGAAAAAAAAAAGCTGGTCTCACACGCATCAGCATTCCATTCTAGTCTGTTGATGGCTGACAGGTTGAGACAAAAAAACTGAATAAAGCAAATTAATCATACAGTTATACATTGATATTGTCGCCACTGAAGTCAGTAAATGTACTATATGGTAATTAATATTTTGTTTTCCAACATATGCATAGCAATTGGCAATTTATCATTCCCGAATAGTAGTGATTTGTGATCTTTGCGCACTTGGCAGAGCAGCTGTTTGTCTTATCTTTCTCACTTAGTGATCTGTAGAACCTGATGATCTTTTTTTTTTGTAAAAACATCTCCAGCTCTCGAGGAATGGCGTAAACGGAAGATGGAGCGTGCAAGGCAGCGGGCGATTGAAAAGAATGGGACAGCATCTGGTGTGAAAACGCGATGAAGTATTGCACAACACAAGGGGTATTCTTCTTCTTCATCATCATCAGCAGCAGCAGCAGCATCTTGTTTTGGTTGAGCTCTGGAGCTGCTGTTGTGCGTAATGTTATTCAGTCTGTTTATGTGACAGTAGCCGTGGTCTCTGATGTTTGTAAAATTACTTGTAAGCTGTAACATTGTTGTTGTAGAAGAAATGAAGTTTAACAAAAGCAATTGTTCCACGGTGCTGTGTTTTATTAGCAGAACAAGAGCTACCTGTTCATTGTTCGTGTAAAATAGTACGTGTAGAACTGAATATCATAACTATGGAAAAAGCTACACCTTGTGGGGAACTGGAAAACAATGGACAAGCCAGCTCGTCGTCAGTTTTCTAGGTCCAATTTTTACCCTTGTAGCTTCTGAAATTTCTTGTCGGATCTCTCTTGAACAGTGACAGCAAAAAAAAAAAGTTGCTTGGATACCTGAATGTTGGTAGTCCAGTGAGGACACATCGCAGCTCGCGGTCGTGGCCGCCTGTCTGCCGGTGTGGCGTGGCCTCCCGCGCGCGCGCACAAACCAACCTCATGCCGTGGACTGAGTGGAGAGGCCACCCACCACGTGGAGGCGCGCGAGCCGGCCGCCCCACTCGCCTCCCTCCCCGCAAAGCAGAAAGAGCGCGGCTCCTGCCGTGCCGTTCGCTTCCCACCACGGCCTCCGCCTCCTGCCTGCACCACGCAACGCAGACCAAATTTTTTCCGGCCACCACTTCAACAACAATAATAAATAGTAAACATTTCCGCTTAGTTACTAGTGCCTGGCTCGCTGCCTCCTCCTCCTACTTCCCACCCATCTTGGAGTCTCCGTTCTCCACTGCACTAACCGTCTTCGTCTCGCACGCCGGGGAGGATACGGTAGTTGCACCCAAGTCTTCGGGCTCTTCTCCAAGCTTCCCATGGAGGCCGCCGCGGCAGCGGCGCCGCATCTACTGCACTGCGGCGGCTTCGGCCGCCTCCCGCACCTCCCTTCCCTGCCCAGCGGCCGCCGCCGCGGACGGGTCCTCGCCGTCGCCGCCCAGCCCAAGCCAGCCTCCCCCTCGTCTCGCCCCAAGCCCAGGAACCCTGATGGCATCTCTTCCACTGTAAGACATGGACGACTCCCACGGTTTTCTCCGCGCCTCGGCCTGTTGTTATGTACTGTCGCGGTGATCTCGCTGACGCTGAGATTGTGTTTGCTTTGGTTTTGGTGGTGCCTGTGAATGAATATGAAGAGGATCGGAGAGGTGTCCAAGGAGATACAGCGAGTGCGCAAGCAGATGGAGGAGGACGAGCAGCTTGCCTCGCTCATGCGCGGCCTCCGGGGACAGAACCTCCGCGACGCCCAGTTCGCCGACGACAACATCCGACTCCGCCTCGTCGAGGTCCAAACCCACCTTCCCAATCCAATCCACTCCACTCCATCCATTAGTTCCACTGTGCTCTCTACTACCCAATTCCAGAGTGCAATCACACCGACCGCCATTTATAACGGAATTGCATGGCTTAACGGGCTCTTTTGCGATATGTTGATTTGGCTCTAGTAGATTGTTATTTAAATTCTTCTCTTTTTTTTCCCTTCGTGGTTCTAGGTGTCATCTGTGAACAACAACGAGGCATTGCCTCTTGTGTATAATCCTGACATCATTTCGACATACTGGGGCAAGCGTCCGACGGCTGTTGCAACTCGAGTTGTGCAATTGTTGTCTGTTGCTGGTGGTTTCATCTCTCATCTCATATCAGACCTTATTAACAATAAACTCAAGGAGGTAGCTACCAAATCCCTACACCTGCGTTGTTATTTCCTTTAAACCATGTAAATCCGTCTGCTAACTGCTAAATCTTCTCCGTGTTTGCTCCAATGCTCATTCATAGAATGAAGTAGCACGCGCGATTGAACTGAGGGAAATTGTCACATCTTTGGGTCCTGCTTATATTAAGCTTGGGCAAGCACTTAGCATTCGACCAGATATTCTGTCCCCTGCAGCAATGACTGAGTTGCAGAAGCTATGTGATAAGGTAAATATTGCTAGTTTTTGACTTTGTTCTTCCCCTTGCTACCACACAAAGCATAAACCTATCGTTAGGTGTCCCAGAAGAGCTGAAGTTTGCTAACCGGGTTATCTACTGCTACGTCAAGGTTCCTTCATTTCCAGATGATATTGCAATGGCTCTTTTGGAAGAAGAGCTTGGTCGGCCGTGGCACGAAATATACTCAGAATTATCTCCCTCCCCAATCGCTGCAGGTAATTATACTAAAAATCTAGCTGTCATTCGCTTGATGCACTGATCAGTTAATGCTGAACTATTATAAAATGAAATCATGTTGCATCAACAATAATCACTGTTCTTGGACTATGCTTATGTATCGTGCTGCAGCATCACTGGGACAGGTATACAAGGGCCGCTTGAAAGAAACCGGAGATCTGGTAGCTGTGAAAGTGCAGAGACCATTTGTAATTGAGACTGTCACTATAGATCTATTCATCATTAGAAAGTTGGGATTGGTACTCAGGAGATTTCCGCAGGTAAATATTTACCCCTCCTTGGTAAGAATTTATGGGGAGACTATATTCATGAACTTACACTGAAATATTACTGAATACTGTCAGGTCTCCCTTGATGTTGTTGGCCTAGTAGATGAGTGGGCTGCTCGATTTTTTGAAGAACTTGATTATGTAAATGAAGGGGAAAATGGCACTCGATTTGCAGAAATGATGAGAGAAGATCTTCCACAGGTAATTGCTTTGGTGTACATATCTATTTGCATGGTAGAAGCAGTGCACAATATGGTTTTACTGAATGATGTATTTTTACACTGTTGGATTTTTCTGTTTGGGCGTAATTCCATATTTTTTACAACATATACATGCTAACTTCACTGCAAAGCTGTTAACTCGTGAATTTATTCAACACAATCTTCTAGGTTGTTGTACCAAAGACATATCACAAATACACATCTAGAAAGGTTCTTACCACACAGTGGATAGAGGGAGAGAAGCTGTCACAAAGTACAGAGGATGATGTTGGATCATTGGTCAGTGTAGGAGTCATATGCTATCTAAAACAGGTTAGTTTTTTTTATCATTTGCTGTACATTTACTCGTACTATTCCCAAATTACATGATTTAACAGTTGCACGCACACTCTTGCCGAGGAAAGGAATGTTCTTCACTCAAACCAATTTTTTTAAAGAAAGATTGATCATGCTATGTATATTGTTATTTGTAGTTGCTTGATACTGGATTCTTCCATGCTGACCCACATCCCGGCAATATGATTAGGACACCAGATGGAAAGCTGGCTATTCTTGATTTTGGTAAGTCAAGAATATGGGCAATCTACAAAAATGCTTCTCATATGAAACTCTATTATTTTGCTTTGTTTCTCATGAAGTGGTAAACAAAAGTTTTATATATTTACATTCCGTGGTGCGCAGTCATGCAAACGACTAAGAATTTGAACTGACTTACTAGTAGTATGATGACATATTGACATGCACTCAAGCAGTTTTTTTACTCTGCATAAACTAACTAGTGTGTCATACACTGATTAAAGCATGACAAATGTAAACCTTGGAACCTCTTCATTTGCATATGATAGCCTGTTTGTATTCCTTTTGTTGAAATTTGATTACTGAGAGTATAATAAACTAATTCTTCTGACTAAATTTCAGGTGGGGATTAATTGTATCCTTATCTTTTCGATTAACCTATTTTTGCTACATTTTGTTTCCATCTCCTTTAATGCACATGAAAACGAAATAAAGAATTGTATCCTTCTCTTTTTGTAGGGCTTGTAACAAAATTGACAGATGATCAAAAGTATGGAATGATTGAAGCAATAGCTCACCTTATTCACCGTGATTATGATGCAATTGTTAAGGACTTTGTGAAGCTTGGTTTCATCCCTGAGGGAGTTAACTTAGATCCAATCTTACCTGTACTGGCCAAAGTTTTTGATCAAGCACTTGAAGGAGGTGGTGCAAAGAATATTAACTTTCAAGAGTTGGCAGCCGATCTAGCACAAATAACTTTTGATTACCCATTCAGGATACCTCCATATTTTGCTTTGATTATTAGAGCCATTGGTGTATTAGAAGGTATAGCTTTGGTGGGGGACCCTGAATTTGCCATTGTGGATGAAGCATATCCATATATTGCACAGGTCAGCATCTCAACCTTTGATCTAACTTCATGCCATCCCCGCTAATTTCTATGCTTTGCAAGGACACTATTGTTTACTAAAATATCTATGAAAAAGGCATATGACAGGCAGATAGATATTGAAATTTTCTTTCTTCCATTGGTCTGTTGTAATAGGAGGTTGGTTTTTGAGTTTTTGTATTGTTGATTCTTTGTTTTCTTTTACTATATCAGAGGCTGCTAACAGATGAATCACCTCGACTAAAAAGTGCCTTGCGTTACACGATATATGGGAAAACTGGTGTTTTCGATGCAGAAAGGTTCATTGATGTTATGCAAGCTTTCGAGAATTTTATTCGTGCAGCAAAGAGTGGTGGTGGGGAGAACTTGAAGGGTAACATGGCTGAGCTGGCTGATATAGGAGCTCAACCTAGCACCAGTTTAGTTCCTGTATTTCCAATGGCCATATCCCAGCCTGAGCAACCAATCAAAGCTCGGGCTGCTCTTGCTTTTCTACTCTCTGAGAGGGGCGACTTCTTTCGGGAGTTCATTCTTGATGAGGTGAGCTCTCAAGTTACAACATCTCACAATGATTTAAGGACTAGCCGTTGTACTTGGTACAGTGATTTACCGAAAAATATACTTCAAAAAGAATTCGAGCACTGTCTTATTGAGCTCTCCTATTTGCTACATTGTAGATTGTCAAAGCCATTGATGCAGTTTCAAGGGAGCAATTAATACAAATTGCTGCATCTTTTGGGGTTGGAAATGTTACCCCAGTTTTCAGCATGGTTCCTGTTAGGGCCAGAGCATTGCTTCCTACAATCACAGAGGAAGACAGGGTCGTCTTGAACAATGTTGAGAAGGTTGTGAAGTTTCTAACAGCTGGGACTGCAAATCCAACAATGGACGGGGTACGCATGCTACACACCGCTTCTTCTTCTTTTTCATGAACCAAAAAAAAAAAATCAAAATGTTGCTGATATTTGTTTTTGTGTCATTGTCAGGACGTAAATATTGTGTATCTAGTACAAGAGCTTCTACCCGTGTTGCCAGGCATCTCGTCGAAGATCCTTCCGGATGTCTTGAGCCGGTTGTCATCTCGAGTATTTGCACGGCTGATCCAGGAGGCATTTTTGTAAAGTGATTTATTTTTTCTTCTGACAGGAAATTACGAGCAGTTATTTCTCCTTTTATTTTTTTTCCAAACAACACATAAATGATGATAGAAGGTTGTACAACAATACAATGTATAGAATTTCTCTCTACATATGCAAATTAACCAATGCTTAACCAATTCTGATTGTGCTAGTGGACACTGGAGAGCCTGCAGATGACATGGTATGCACTTGGATTTTTAGATACAGGTAGATGTTTTGCTGAGAATGTTAGGATGGGTAAGAGAGCTAAAATTGGGTGCATTTTCTGGGCATATATTGCCATAAAAGGTTGGGCCGAGTTCCCATCAATACAGCCAACGATATAAAGCGACTACTTGTGCGGCTCATCTCTTCGTTTAGTGTGGCATGTAATGTAATGTTCCTTCAGGAGTTGGCACCGCGTAACTATTACAATCGACAAAATTATCTGGCCTGTCAGTCTGCATCATCATATAATTCATAAACGATACAGTTTATTCAGAAGTGAAAATTTTTTACCTCTTAAGGGGTAATCTCAATTCTACGGAGCAGAGTTGTCTGTCTGGGAAAGAAAAGCACGCACATATAGTAAAACATAGTTCAGGGCTACATCTTACGAGTCAGGTTCAGTAGTCATAAAATGGATACATGGATACACATTGAACATTTTCATGAAGTGAGCCTCTAAGGTCTCAAGAGCAAGGCAGATGCTTGCCGACATTTCAGTAGAGTTTGGAGTTTTAATCTTCGGTTGGCTTCAATACAGCTTCAACTTCTGTGATTGTACTCTCAGCATCTCCGATCTCAGTACCTTGTTCATTCGACTCCTTCAATTCAGCCAGCAATGAAATAACAGTTGCAACGGCTGAAGAATACGGTTGCAGAGAATTCCTAATGTAGCTAGATTTTTTTAATACAGTACCAGAGTCGCTTTCAAGATCTTAATATGAAGATACAGTTTAAAGGACTTCATATTAAGTCGCAACTTGCATGAAAATACGGAGTAATTTTGTTTAGTTTTATAATTTATCGCTTAAGATTAATTGAAAATACGGAGCATTACAATGGCATCTCTCACACACAGTCTAACTATGTGTAGAGTTTTCTTGCCACTTGGTTGCCAGGATCCCCGCAATTTGGTCCTCTACCCTATTTGGCCCCCAGGCAGGCAGGACCAGCTCGCATTGCCAGGGACAGCAAATTTGCTTTGGCAACAAAGCAGTTGTGTTGTCGCCGAGACGTATGCGTATGTACGTATTCTCGTGTGTGTATATGTATGAATACATGGACCAGTATTAGGAGCTGGTCCGCTGGAGCATGGACCACTTGAGATCTGAACCAGATAGTTAAGGAGTGTGTGTGTGAGAGATGTCCTAATAGTCCAGTAGCTTAAAAGTTTGGTGCTGTGTTTATAGGTATGGTCATATTCTTTCTAGCTTTTTTAACGACTTTAGTTTTTTAAACTTTTTTAATAATTATTATTTATTAAATTAATAAGTCGTCACTAAAAAGTTTTAAATCCCAGTCCATAATAACACCCATTCGTAGGTTGGTCTTGGTCGTGGCTTGGATGGATCACTAGCAGCTGCTTGGCTTTAATTAATTTCTCCTCGGTTTGGTCGAATTGAATTGAATGCTGCACGAACTGAACTGATGGGAAACTGATTGCCTGCTGCTCAGCCGGTGCATGCAGCGTCGTCGTCTAGTCCAGTACGTCCAATGATCTAAAAATAATTACGCTTCGATCCGATCCGCTTCTTGCGTGTGGGATAGCAAAATTTTTCCCGGATCTTGCCGTGAAATATTTTCGCCTTTCGGCCGGATATAAAGCCTGCTCCTCAGCCTCAGGCCTGGGATCACCGCATCTGCATGTGGTGATCGAGTATTGTATTTTCAAACTGTTCACATATATGATTTTGTAGCAATGTTTTTGTAATTTTAGCCTCTAGCATTTTTTTTTCCAAAAAAACTCCTTCCCCGGGCTCGAAGGGTGCGGCAGACGACACGTGTCATCTGCTGCGCCATTATAGCTCGGCAGGCAGGCCGATGGCGCACGGCAGCAGGCGTTGCCGAGCCAGTGCAACTCGACAGCAGCTTGCCGAGTCACCCTTGCTCAGCAGGCTGTTGCTGAGATGCACTAGCTCGGCAGCCGACCGAGATTCTCGAGCAGGCGCAGCTGGCGCGTGTGGGCATGGGAGAAGCTGTAGTAGGCGCGCGTGGGCACGAGGCCAAGGATTCTTGGGAGAGTGTCCATGCCTGGTTTGCCTCTGGGAATCCCATGGTTAACTACATGACGTTATATTCTCGTTTAATTAGTGTATTAATTACGCTGTGTTCGTGCGCACGCGTATAAAATGTGACCCGTGGTCATATTGCTGCCGAGCGAGAGAGAGTGCAGCCATGAGAAGGAAAGAAAAGAGTCGCATTGTTGCTGAGTGAGGGAGAGTGCAGCTAGGGGAAGGAAAGAAAAGAGTTGCGTTGCTGCCAAGTGAGAGCGCAGTCATAATCTTTTGCAGTTGAAAGCATTGTGGAGTTGGTGAATACATTCGAAAAAAGGTATGCTAAAATAATTTTATGTATGTCCGCACGTATATATTTATTGGTCTCATGTGATTACATAAATATGTAGAAAATGATGGGTTTGTACACACTGTACATGCCTAATTAGCGTTGTAATTATTACTAATCGCAATTAATTAATATGGGTGTGTATTTAATCAAAGCAACAAGCTTGTGTAAGAACAAAAATACAATTTAGGCAATATGTACATATGTATACGATGTGATTATTCTCGGTTGTGATCAGTTGTATTTAGCACCATTTTACACCAATATATTATTTTATATACCACAGGGAATGGCTAGTGGTGGCAGTCTCGGGAGTGGCACGTTGCTAGCAGTGGCGTAGCCAGGATTTGTAGCTATGGTGGTCCATTGTCTAATTTTTTTTAACCGCTATAAATTTAACATGTCGGTACACAAGTATATGAATTACAAAACGCAATTAAGAAAAAAAGGACATACAGAGTTCATAAAATAGACGAGTATAGCTTTCTTAACATAGAATTGAAATATTACATACCCATAATAGTTGAAGAACAATATGTCACTACTTCTTCTTGTCAGGCCTACGCCTTCTAATAGCCATGAAAGTGTTGATGATCTCTTCTTCACTCAATTGTAAGAAAATATCCCGCTCAATAAAAGTCACTAGACAATCATCCAGAAGGCTATCACCCATCTTATTTCTCAACTTATTCTTGATAAAGGTCATTGCAGAAAATATTCTTTCAACACTTGCGGTAGCCACCGGTAGAAGCAATACCAATTTGATAAGTAAATAGACCCAATGATAAACTTTATCCCTCTTTGTTTCAACAAGTTTTACTGAGAGGTCAACAAGATTGTTTAGGCCTTTGAACATTTCATCTTTTCTCATGTCATCAATAAAGGTTTCAAGTTGCAAATTGAGTCTTAGCAAGTCAGAGCTTGAAAAATCGTTAGGGTAAAATTCAGCAAGTCTATGTACCTTGTTTGCATCAAAAGAAGCAAAGGAATCTGCTGGATTCAAAGCAGCCATACAAGTAAGCAACTCCATATTTACCTCATCAAACCGACTGTCAAGCTCTTGACTAATTTTATCAATGACTCCAATATATACTTCTCTTCTGAAGTGATCATCATTTGTTTGGTTCTGAGCAAAACGTCCTGATCTTCCATACGGCACATAATTATGTTCCATTCCAGGAACTTGAATGCCATATTTGTTGCAAAATATTGTAACCCTTTGAAGAAATGAAACCCACCCTTCAGACCTCATTTGTTGCATTTTACTCTTTGCCAAACGGACAAGTGACATTGCATTAAGAATATCTTGGTCTCTTCTTTGCAAATACTCAGACAATTCATTTGTGTGTCCAAGAATGTCAAGCATCAAATGAGCACTGAAAATGAAATCAAATGACTCAAGCACTCCAACCATAGTATGTATTTTTGGCCATTCACCCATTTATGAAGTATCTTGTCCAAGAGCTATGAGTACATCGTGAATTGTGGGATACATAGCAATCATGTTGACCACAGTTTTATAATGAGAGCCCCACCGAGTCTAACTAGGTCTAGGCAGCCTCATCTCTTGATTTAACCCACTTCCAGATTCTAGTATACCACACTCAAGTGCTTTCATGACATTGTCATATTGGTGATGTCGAAGCATGCCATGACGCTTACAAGAACTACCAACAATATTTAGCAAGAGGGATACTCGATCAAAAAACCACACACAATCATCATTTTCTTTGGCAACAGCAACAAGAACCAATTGGAGATGATGTGCAAAACAGTGAACATAATAAGCAGATGGTGCTTCTTTCATGATCAAGGTTTTCAGCCCTTTAATCTCTCCTTTCATGTTACTAGCCCCATCGTAGCCTTGACCACGGATTTGAGTTATAGTCAAACCATGACTAACTAGTAAAGATTGAATTGCTTCCTTAAGTGATGAAGAAGTAGTATCATCTACATGAACAATTCCAAGAAACCGCTCACATGGCCTTCCTGATTTATCAACACAACGCAAGCAAATAGCTAGTTGTTCTTTATGAGAGACATCACTAGACTCATCAGCTAAAATTGTATATTGATCTTCACCAATTTCCTTAATGATTTGATCTCTAGTCTCCATTGCACAACATTGAATAATTTCTTTTTGTATGTCTGGGCTAGTCAATGTGCAATTACCTGGAGTATTCTTCAAAACAAACTTGTCCACCTCTTCATTATTTGCTGCAAGCCACTTCAAAAGCTCAATAAAGTTCCATCTGTTGCTAGACTCTTCACTTTCATCATGCCCACGGAATACCAATCCTTGCTGCAAAAGAAACCTCAAACATCTAAGTGAATAAGTCAACCTGATCTTGTAGAGACGTCGCTCCTCATTATCTACCTTCACAATTTTATCGTCAATTGCTCCATGGGGAGTCATAAATAAGTTGTATCTTTCTTGAGTTGCATTGTGAGCACTTGTTACACCACCCACATGTAAATCAATTGTATCATTTCTATTCCAATTTCTCCAACCACCTTCAACAAATGCAGATTTCTTAGTTTTCTCCTTTGCAAACAAGTAGCACACAAAGCAAAATACTGCTTCCTTCTTGATACTATATTCAATCCAAGGATATTTATAAAACCATATATGATTGAATTGCCGATCTCTATCTCCGATTTTTCTACTTTCAAATTCATGTGCATAAGGTTGAAACGGGCCTTTAATAATATATGATCTTCGAACTGCATCTTGATCATTGACGGGATAACTTGCAATGGATTGTCTTTCCCCTGGATCAAGTGGAAGCCGACTGATATCATAAATCGGTTCCTTTTCTGCAACTGGAGGTGGACAGGATGGCATTGGAATTGGAGTCACATTTTCTGTAATCACTCTATCTTGATCTGGTCCACCTTGTTCTTCAAATTGCTCTTCTGGAACAGCAGCAGCCACAGAAGGAGATGGAGAAGAAGCCTTTTTCTTTGATGCATATTTTTGAAAAAGAGAGGCAATATCACCACTCCTCTTCATATTTCAATAAGTCTGCAAGAGAATAAAATATTGTTTCAATTTACCATTCCAATAATCAATTGACACAGAAAAAAATCCTATCCTACAATTAAAATTAAATAGTCCAATGCGACTGTGCATTCCAATAATATAATCTAATGACACAGAATAAAATAAGGTTGTGTACCTTGTGACTTGCGGCCTGTGAACGTCTGATGCCTGATGGTGGATTGCTGTCGCTGATCACTGGCTGGTGGCCACCAGCAATAGCTGATGTGTTCTGCTCGAGTTAGGGCTTATTTGCTTAGTCTCTAGCTCTAGGGAGAGATTGGGAGAAAAAAAGGAAACATGACTAAACGAGCAGGCTAATTGGATGAAGATTTTGACTTTTGAGACGTACCTGCATAGGACTCACGTGTGCTGCTGCTCGTCGTCCGGCGCCGCGCCGGCCTGCCACCGGCCCGCCGCCGCCGCTATCGTTCGTATAATCGTATTTGTATTCTATGAAGCACAACACATCAAGGGATACGAAGGGGCGCAGGCCGGTCGCACAGAGAAATACGAAGGGTCGCACAATGCGTATTCGTGAAAGGCCGCGGACGCTCCCACGTATTCGATGTTTGGCTGCTGAGGATCCGAATTTTCCTATATCTATGGGCCTTGTATGGGCCGAGCGCATGGTGGTCCGCGGACCACCCGGACCACCCTGTAGCTCCGCCCCTGGTTGCTAGACCCATCCTAGGTGGGTAGCATCATTGTCGAGCGTGCTCGAGCGATAAAGAACCAGCCCCCTTTGTTCTTCGGGGACCTCGGGAGGACTGGCCTCTCGATGAGCGGAATGGTTCAGTTCTGCGGCGAGTCGGATTGCTATCCATGGTGAGGATGATGGATATTGGGCATTCCTTATGTTGGACTCACCACTTTTGTCGGCACTTATTGACTGGTGAAGACTGGAGAGCCACACATTTCACTTCCGGTAGGGAAAGATGGCCATCACCTAGCAAGATGTTGTGTACTTTATCGGTCTACAGGGTCGTCCCGTGGTTCCACCCACTAGATCACCCGACTGGAAGGCACATATGCTGCATCAGTTTGGTCATCCCATTTCGGATAAGTCCTCTAGAGTGCCATATTCATGGCTACAGCTGTTCAGGCAATGGCCAGCAGACGCACCTGCACATTTCATGAGGTCCCACCATGGATACTCGCTAGACTGCCAGCGAGCTAGGATGGTCCAAGGAGAGGCCATGATGTGCATACCCAGATTTTCACAACATGTTCGAGACCTTGGATGAGGGTAGTGTAGTGTGGACAGTAGGGACCACACCGTTCATCTTCGAGACAACTCCTTTTAAACTACTAGAGCAGTGTGAGCAGTTCAGGGGGTACTGGTTCACGACCTGCCTCCTCGTCTTCTCTCATATGGTGGAGTTGTACGTTCGCAACGAGTTATGAGATAGTTCAGGCTTTACCAGTATGTGCCACTAGCATTGTGTCAGCCACTACCACTCGTATTTGCTTTATTTCCGCAATATACTTAACAGTTACTACAATATACTTTCAACCATAAGCCAACAGCTACCGCTACAAGAACGTGACTTAACAACTGTTTGGAGCATTTGTTTGTTACGCAAAACAAGCGTAGAGCCAAATAACTATGCATGGCTCACGAGCCACACAAGCTCGCTTGAGCCTAACAGAGCTCAGTTTGTGACCCAATGGGCCTGTTCTTTAAGTCAAAAGTTGGCGGCTTCTGGCTTTTGCTACAATACCTAACTTTGAAACGGAGTATTTTCTCAAGACGGGGTCTACAAGTTAAACGATCTACATGTTAAAAGCCCAACATCTGTACCAGTCAAAATCATAAGTGAGTATATGTCTCTCCGTAATTTACATTATAAACAGCTAAAATTCAAAAATTTTAATCAAAAGTCATAAACTTGGTCAAGCCGGCTCGGCTCGTATGCAGCCCTCACATCTATGAGGAACAGACAGGCGCAGCCTGCATTGCCAGACAAAAAAAGCTACTTTTCTCAGGAAAGCAGATAGCCGTCGTGCCCAAATAAATGTGCCTCCCAACGGCTTCCTCTTCTTCCCTCCAGTACACCGAATTTCTTCTCACTTCACACAGTTCTCAGTTTCTCACCAGTATACACTCCATGAATCCAACGGCCGCACTAGTGCTACTACGACCACCAAGCACACCAATGTCCTCCATTAGTACAACACACACGCTCTCTCTCTCTCTCTCTCTCCCCCCTCACAAGCCAATAGGCAACGGCATGCATGGCAATTGACGCGGAGGAGCAGAGGGGGGCAAATTTCAAATCAAAACTCCTGTTGCATTTACTGCTCTCTTGTCATCCATGTTTGTTTGCTTTTGCTTCAAGCTTCGATTGCTACTGCTAAACACTCCACTGATCCACTCCAACAAATGGCAGCAGCGACAGACACCGCAATGGCAGAAGAAGAGCACACATCTTATAACACTGCAACCAATCAAACGCTGTTCACAGCTTCACATCATCTAGTACAATTGTACAAACAAAACTCTTTCCTGATATAAAAAAAGGGTTTCCTCCGGGCATTAATAAATTCAAGTGGCAGATTTGCAGGTAAACAACGCATAGGGGCATACAAGGCACAGGCGCCCACAGGTTTTAGCTACTGTTCACATGGAGTAAATCTGTTGTTTAATATTAGTTGTAGAGTTCAGAGTTTCAGAGGCATAGGCAGACCTTTTTTACCATGTAACTACTGTTCCCATGTAACCATTTCATCATTTATTACAGGAGACAATGTAACAACACTTTTTTTAAGCTCAAAATGGATTTTTTAGTAACTTATGTCTGAAAAGTACTGTAGCTGATTGAAAAAATACTATAGCTGACAGAGGCTTATTTAGCATAATTAAATTTAAAAAATTTAAAAATAGAAAAACATATTAGCCCATCACGTATAATGCAAACAAATATAGGAAAAAAGAACCGGCAAAAAAACTTAAAAAAGTTAAAAGTTTAGAAAAGATGTAATTTATGAATAGTAAAAATAAGCCAAAAGATGAAGCCGAAATGAGCGAAGCCTACTCACATCAGCACACGTGTGTATCGTCTTCAAACATGCTAGGACTTAAATAAAGGTCGTACGATAAATTCTGAATTTATCTTGTTACCTCACGGAACGTATACAGACGCTTTGACACTAAACACACATACGCATGTGAGGTGAGACACCGACCGGATCCATAGATGGAAGCTGGACGGCGAAGCATACCAACCGAGCTAGCTCATCAATGTAACAACAGTTGCCACTGCCCACTAGCCCCCAAAAAAAAACGAGATTGTGTAGAGCAGCAGTGGCAACTTGCAAGCAGGATGGTGAAATCACACAGCAGATGCTCCAGAAATTCACATGTTGGCCTGAAAAGATAAACAGGGCAAGACCAACCATTGGCATTGGCCCTCCTCCAGGTCCCCAATAACCTGCAGCTGCTGTCCTGTGGTATGCTATGCAGTAGCCACTGCCTGACATGTGGGTCCTGATGGCACACCCACATGAAGCTACAGTAGCCCACGAGCCAATGATCAGGCACACACGCAGCCACAATCCTAATGCGATCAGACAACAAGCCACAGCACAATTCTTGAACTAGCAGCGAACAATATACGGGTCAAATCATATGACTGAATGGCACGGGACACCACGGCTCCATGTTCGATGCCGTCGTCCCGGATTCAACGAAAGTTTTAGTTCCCACTTGCAACTTTGATATGTAAAGCTCAAGAGATCCTCTTGTTCTTGTTTTTTTTGTTTTGTTTTGGCAAACCCCAAAATATGCTAATATCGCGGCGAAGGCAAGGTGGTTGTCTGTCTGACTCACCATAACATGCCAATGGCCAAGCAACATTTGTATTACAAAGTCTGTCTGACTCACCATAACATGCTAATGGCCAAGCAACATTTGTGGTACAAAGTTTCGCTGTAGCGGTATAGCCTATTGGCCCTATGTTCCGACTTGACATAGATAAATCACACTTGACATCCATCCTAACGAGATTACCTCGCCTTGCGAGCTGTGTAGACAGGCTCTAGGATGCTAAGCTGAATATTTTGATGTCTCAAGAATCAGATCATGCATTGGACCGATTGATCGATCCTATGGGACCCCACAAAGGAAGCAAAATATTTTACACTCCTCTCTTTTCCAGTTTAATTTCTCCATCTTGAATGAGACAATCATAACCATAAGTAACACAAACAGCGTACTATAGAAGGATGAAATAAATTATTTGTCGTGCTGTCTGTGGGCGACAAAGTGATAAGCACAACACTGACACGATTTATTTATCAAAACGTGAAAACAGATCAGCTAATTACAACAGTGCCTCTATATCACAAAAGGAGAAAGGATGTATTACGCAAAGGCACATTTGGCATCACATTTCTGCGGTACCGTGAATAAATGGAGCAGTGTTACAGCAGCAAGCATCACGTGAACAGCAACATTAGGGGGCAGAGGCAAAATTAACACACAGTTACCTCACTAGATGTTGTTAGTCGGATCTACAAGCGCCTCTTCAATCAGGTCCTCCAAAACCATTGCACAAACCATGGTGTTGAGTTCAAATGTCTCTAACCGTGTCGTGTCAGCACTGGCCATTTCCGCCACCTCCCTCTTAAGTATCATGCCCACCAGGAGGTTTCTTTCAGTAACTTCGCCAGGAGGGTACTTGTCAAGTATCGACCAGTTCCTTATGACTCGCCAAATTTCATCAGCCGCCGAATTATTGAGATCATTCTCGCAGTCTTTGCGTTCCAAAGAACATGACCGACCCCATGGGTAAGCAGCCAATTCTGTTGTCCAGGTGAGCTCAGTGAGTGCTTCATTGACAGCGTCAAAAAGAAGTATCTCTTTTGACCGCCTTTCTCTCAACTTAATTCCGTCTTCTTGGTAATCTGAAAACTTTTCAAGCAACTTCGGGTCCAGGGGGCTTGCTAGTATGAAACCTTCTCTATCCATGCCAGCAGAGCAGACTAATTTTTGGATAAACGTCAATGAGTCTTGATCTTCATCAGCCTTGGAGAAAAGCCTCGAAAGTCTCAAAGAATTTGGTGACATGACTTCCTGTGGGGGATCCTCCCAAGACAGGGATCGTGAAAATGATCCGATAAGCGGAGATCTGGACAAGGCTTCTGCACAGACACGTACATATGTCACTGGCATAAATAATGAAAATTACTAGAGTTAATAGTTTGATGAAATGGGTTTCCAGTTTACGTGGGGATGCAGTGATGAAATTTTCAGATGAGTACAGTAGGTTCCTATTATCACAGTGACATGGTCCATCTAGTACAGATACAGGACTTGGCTGGTCCTGAGACTCACCAAAGATTCCTGGGGCACCAAGACTAGGCATGGAAGAAATATCCTGACAAAATAGAGCCAAACTTTCATAATTTGAACTTTGGAAGACTACAGAAGTAAAAGTACAAAAGTATGAACAAAAACTGTAATAAGATAACAACAATAGAGACAAATTTTCGTAATTTGCACTTTGTATGACTGCATGAGTAAAAGTAAGGAAGTATGAACAACAGCTGTAATAGACAAGTTTTGAGGAAAAAAGCGTTCAATTACCTTGGCAGTGATGCTGGCCATACCATTAGCGTGACAAGAATTAGTTACATGTCTTTGCATAGTATTCTCATCAGTGTTAAGCAAAGTATGTTTCTGTGGATTATCCAGCCCAAAATGGTTACAGTCTTCATTGACGTCTCCAATAGACACAGCACTTCCATGCTTGAGTGTATCGTTAGCAGGTGAAATTCCAGATGGATCTAACTTCTCCCGAGCTGATTTCTTATTTCTAGAGAACAGACTGGAAACTTTTTCCCGAAATGATGATGACTTCCTATTCTTTTCCTTGTTGGCTTCCTGAGAACCAATGGCTACTCCATCCAACTCAATGCCTCCATAAGACAAAGAAACTGGAACAGATCGAGACCTTGGCAAACATGTGAAAGGATCTTCAGGATCCAGCTCAGGTGTTCGGCTATCCAATTTTACTCCCCCAAACTCTTCCTGATCTTTCCTCACTTCGGGAATAGTGAGCATCTCACCTAGTGTGCCCGTACTTCTACGTGCTTCCCTTTCTACTTCACCACCCCTGACCATTGATGATACCATTGACCATCTCTCTGAAATCCGCTTTTTGGCTTCCCTAACCACTGATGGTTCACGTCGATGGGATGTCTGACTAGAGCATGATGCAGAGTAAGGGCTTCCGCTCCTGCTCAGGAAATCCCAAGAATGACCAGAAGTAGGAGTACCAAACTCTAAATCCTCACTTATTTCACCAGACACTTCTTTTGTGTTCTCAGCTTCTGACTTACCAAACGAGTCATCTCCAATATAAATATCATGGTATTCGTAAGGAAGCAGCTTTTCTTCATCCTGCTTGTCTTTTAAGCGCATCCTCATCTGCCAAGTGATCTCCTTGGCCAGTCTTCTCGAGCAAACTGTTTCATCAACTGCCACCATGCTATCATCTTCACTATCTGCTACTGTTGATGATGATAATGGGGACTTTGGAATCTTGGCTTCATGGGACTTTGCATGACCTGGCTTTAGTACTACAATTCTTGTCGGTTCAGACACAGTTGAATTTGCTGGGGAAACATTTAAGCCCTGATGGTGCCTGTATCCGTTCCCTTCGCTTTCATCTCCATCTGAATATAGCTGCCTCCCCACAGGAATGTTGCCTTTTCTCTTCATTGATTCTGATGGCTTCAGTATGGTTATTTGCTTTATTTCGGAAAGTGGTGTAACAGGTTGGAACTCATAGTGGTTGTTTGATAACAGCGGATTTGGCTCATCAAGGAACTTCAGGAACATATCTTTATTTGAGCTTAAAAACTGCAGTGCTTCTTGGAACTCCTTCGAGTGGAGAAGCTTCTCATCTGTTGCCAGACGTTTTGCTTCTGCGAACTTTTCACGGACAAGGGACATTCTTTTCTCACAAGAAGGCTCCTTTCCTAGGTTATTGTTCTCGCTGCTATTCATTCTTGAAGGTTGATCACTAAAACCATCCCATGTTCCTGCCTTTTGGTTTTGGTGGCATTCGCTTCCCTTCTTTGGCTTGAGATTCCGGTTGTTCTCTTCGAAACCACCGGATCGATGTTCCTTATTCGATCGTCTTCCTGGTATCAAATCAGACTGGTGAACTGGAGCATCATTTAGACCCATCAATCTTGCAACAACATTAAGTGGCTCCTCATCAGACACACCTTCTTTCCACATGTCCTGCTCCATGAGCATCTTAACAGGTGTCACACCAGATCTTTTAGTGGGCGAATTTGATCTTTTAGTTGGGGAGTTCCTTCTTTGCTGACTGTCCCTCTGCAGTAAACAAGAGAACCACATATCACATACTGTGCAACAGTTAATTAAGCTTTGTTTAATTCAAAACAGCAGAAACGAAAGAAAGATAAACCATCCACATACTTGTTTATCTTCTATCTGCGCTGGGAATTGATTAATTGCCATCTTGAAAGTATTACTCCGGTCTTTACCAGCCGGAGAAACTGTGAAGCATATGCTACATCGCATCAGAGATTGGTGGAGCAGAATATATTGCATAACGTGAAGGAGAAATCCACGCTGCGGTGCATTATAACTCTTTCATAACATGGAGGAAAAAAAGGTAAGAAAAAAGATGGGGTACCATCCCTATGCGCTTTCTCGGTGAGCATCTTGGTCGCGACCACGCCATTGCTCAGGTCGAACATGTTGATCATCCTCCCCAGGCATCCAGGGAAGGGTGCCAGAACCTGCAGGTCCTGCTTCTTCTTCTGCTTCCTATCTTTCATCACACCACCTGCAACAAAACACCACAGCACACATTATATACCACGGGCATGTAACGTAGTATCAGCAGCATTAGTGCTAGCAAGATTTCGAAGTTTGAAACTTGAGACAGAACAGTCAGTTCCAAAAACTTTTGAACCATAGAGAGGGGGGAGAAGAGGAGAAGCCGACAAGACAAGCGGCCAAGAACGGAACAAAAAACAACTGCATCCAAACGCGCCCCTCACATCGCCAAGCCCGACGACGAGGGAGTGAGGAATCAACACGTGAAACGCACTCCCCCACCTCCCTCCCCGAGGAGAAGAACTAGCAAAGGACGAGACAACGGGCGGGAATGGCAACTATTATGAGAGAGAGAAGGAGATGCCACCGCAAGAACTCATCATCACATTTCACCGGCCTCGAAAGGCCACAGGAGCAGCCAAAAGAGAGGCACAGAAAAGATTGGGGAGTACATGGATACATCCCATGCCACACAGTTTAATGGCGTTTGTTAAAATGCCTGCATGAAAAGCTGCTCTCCCTGGGAGGAGAAAGCTTAACGCAAGGAGAGCCTCGCTCGGGTTATCTCCAAATTACTAGCACGCAAGGCAAATGCGGCAAGACCGCGAGGGAAGGAAGGAAGAGAGAAGCAACCACGCCGTGAAAGGTGGGAAATTTCTTGCCCAAACAGAGCTCAGCTCATCTTCCCCCAGAACAATGCGTCCAACCAAGAAATCAAATCCGCACGAAAGGGAAAGCAGGCAGGGCAAGAAAAGCACAGCTCAGGTCGCATGCCTGTTGATCCCTCTTTCCCAAACGCACGAAGCCGCGACGACAGAAAGAGGCCGCGACGCAACGAAAGGCGCCAACTTTTCTTACCCGAATAGCCGAATGGGTGGAAAAAGTCCCAACCAAAGCAACGCAGAGCAAATCAAGGCAGAAAGTGGCCGAAAAATAAAATAAAAAAGAGCGGAACAATAAATTAAAGACGCGCTGGAAATCTCGTGATTGGGACGGAACCTGGTCGGCGAAACGCCGGAGCAGATATAACCAAGAACCGGCCCGGAGATGGGCGGTGGTTGGCCGAAAAAGCGAAAGCACCTCCCCTTTGGTTGGTTAAGTTATTCCGCGACGAACGAAACGCAGCAGCAGCAGCAGCAGCAGCAGCCAAGCGAGAGGATGTTTGCAGCCAATGGCAATGCGGCCGGAGGTAAAGTCGCGGGAGGCGATGGCCATGGTCCCCATGGATCGGCTCGGCCGGGTTAGAATGGAGGTTTAGTACTAGCAATAGCAGTCATTAATTACTCCTCCTCCCCCTATCGGCAGCAGTAATAAGTTAGGCGAGGAGGAAGGAAACGATAAAAAACAGCTGCGCGAAAAGATTAAGGGAAGCGAAACATAGATAAGAGGGGAGATTAGAGAGAGAAAGCGAGGGGATTAATCCAAAGCAAGGCAAAGCCGCACCTGAAAAGGCGCCGCTTTGGCGGACGAAAGCGACGGACGGAACGGAGGGAGGAACGAACGGTCACCTCCCCCAACCCCAAAACGGCAAAACCACCACCCAACGCGGGCGAACAAAGCAGCAGGCCAGAAACTCGCATTCATACCTGCACCGCACGGCACCGCACGCGCTTAGCCGGTGACGGGGGTTAGGGAGTGGGGCCGCCTGTCAGCCAGACGCGCGGATCTATCCAGCGATCTCTCCGCCACCGCTGTGGTTTCCCCGGCGGCGAGGCAAGCTGCTCACGCCATTGCGGCCGGCGAGAACGGCGGGGAGGGTGGTGGGCCCACCTGCTGGCGCCGGAGAGCGCCGATCGGACCCGCGTGTCAGCTGGGCGGGACGCCTGGAGACCCCCAGCCGTCCGAGAGGAGCCCGGCGCCCGTGCCGTGCACCACCGCGGGCGCGGCCAGGAGGCAACCGGGGCCCACAACGAAGACCACCGATACCGCTCGCGCGAGGGCGAGGCGAGAGGAGAGACAAGGCAGGTAAGGCGATGGTAGCTAGGGAGGAGGTCGCAGAGGCATCTCCAGTCTCTCTAGCTCGCAATGGCGCACACGGGAGGAGTTGAAGACTGAAAGAGTGTAGGAGCTAGAGAGAGAGAGGAAAAAGAGAGGAGAGAGGAGGAGGAGGTGGTGGGGAGTGGGAGAGCACGTGAAGGCTCATTAATGGGCTGCGGCACCCGCATCCAGTCCACCCATCGTACGCCACGAGCCCATGCGCCATGGTCCGCCCTCACGGCTCTCAGTTCTCGTCTGCCTCTCAGATCCGCCCCCATTCATTCCCCATACCAGAGGAGCTATGCGATCGCACGCCTCACAGATCCCTTGCATGAGCCACACACCGCCGGCGTCCAAAGCGCCTGCAGGCGATGAACTCGGCAGCGGTATGGCCGGGACGACGAGGCACCCGTCCAGCATTTGGCTCTATCAGATTCGGGCCAGCCGCCGTCTGCGAACTTGGCCTCTCACAGATTCCGTTCCGCTAGGAGAGACGATTTAGGGCCTGTTTGGTTGGTGCCTAACCTTGCCATGCCTAAGCTTAGACAATATGTGGCTGCCACAGAAAGTGTGGCTAACAAAATCGAAGCCACACTTGTGGCAAAGTTTGGCAAGAAACTGAGTCTATGACGTGTGGGGCCGGGTGCTAAGAAAGTGGGGCATGCCACAGTTACGTCAGTGAACCAAACAGCTACCTAAAAACTGTGGCATGCCTAACTTGTGGCTAGGCAACTTCTGGTCATGAACCAAACAGCAATAGAGCCAGATCCGGATCCATGGGTCGACCTCCACCATCTTCTTTTTGAACCTATATTAAATGTTGCAATAGATAATCAATTTTGTTATGGCAGTTCTTTTCGAATATTGAAATGTTGAAGTCGTTTCAGTAAATTTTCCCTTTGTTGCAGTAATATTTTATTTAAATAGTGATTCAATGCTTATCACTTTTATAGATATTCACGAATCTGCCCTGATCAACTCGGCTTCTGACTTCTGGCTTATTTTTCACTATTCATAAGTTTCGTCTTTTTCTGAACTTTTAACTTTTTGTTGAGGTTTTTTGCCGGTTCTTTTTTTTTTCTCGTATTTGTTTGTATTATACGTAATGGGCTAATATATTTTTTATATTTTTAAATTTAATTATGCTAAATAAGCCTCTGTCAGCTACAGTGCTTTTTTCAGCCAGCTACAGTGTTTTCAACCATAAGCCATGAGCTTTTCAGCCGAACCGATCACCACCTTAAAGCACTAACAAAGGGGTAAATAGTCTCAATCCACCGTTGAACGTGTTTTAATATTTATGCAATTCACTGTTTAAGAGAGCATAGAATCACCCTCTATTTTATTTTTGTTGGGGTAGTTTTCCTCTATTGTTGCACCAATGTTTCTCTTTTATTGCAATGCTATTTTGGTTTTTGTGTTTTTTGTTACAGGTGTTGAAATAATTTGTTGCATGATTCTCCCAAGATGTTGCCTCAGTGAGTTTAAGATGATGCTCGTCTTGCAACCACACAAACTCAAGGATGGCATAAAAAGGGCAGAGGTGGCTTTGTCGCAAGATAGTCATTTTGTCGCGTGGGTGTGAGCTTTTGTTACACTAATTCGACCGCACGCTGCTACACGAGAGAAAGCTGGTAATCCGATGGTTACAATTATGATGATCCTAGAACTGTCAAGGAAGTACGATGTTAGCACCCGATCGGATATCCGAACACTAGTGGTTCCCAACTCTAATACTTCTTCCTCTCCATGGAGTGCTATTACAGCCACTACGCTCCACTCGGTCTGTACATTGCTATTCACTCTGCTTCGCTTCGGGCCCTGCTTCAAGTGGCTACAGCTTATAGCTTACGGCTGTTAGCTTTTGGCTGAAAGTACACTATAACGGCTATTGGTTTTTTCTGAGTCATTCAATTAAAAAATAAAGAAAAATACAAAAATAAATAAAAATACTGTTATATCTCCATAAGCAATGCAAAAGAATAAAAGAAAAAATAAAAATTAAAAAATCAACGTATTCCAAATAACTCTTATCTTTTAAAAATTAAAAACCATAAGCCAAAGCTACTTGAGCGACCCCTCAGGGTGCCTTTGGTTGAGCTTTTGGGAGCTGCTTTTGCTTCCAAAAAGTCAAAAGCCAACCAAAGGGGTGGAAACCAAAAGCTGTTTTTTCAGAAGCAGCTACTTTTGGGTAGTACAGTTTTGAAAGCACCTTAGACCCTGCTTTTGGCTTTCTGCTTTTTGAAATGGTGAAAATAGAGAGCTGTTTCACAGTTGTTTCAAGGAAAATAGAGATAGGAGGTAAGTTTTATACTTGTTTGAACCAAACAGTTTACAGCTTTTCCACAGCCCACAACCTACAGCAGCTTTTCCACAGCCCACAGCTCACAGTAGATTTTTCAGAAGCCACAGTTCAACCAAACACACCCCTTTGGTTGGCTTTTAGCTTTTTAGAAGCAAAAGTAGCTCCTAAAAACTCAACCAAAGGCACCCTCAGTCTCTCACACTCACTCACTCTCCTTAGCCTTACTTTATTACTACCGCTTGTACCACCACCGCCAGATCCATCACTAGTAGTACAATAGAGAATAGATAAGCTGAATTGGGGATGGATGCCACTGCCATGGATGTTTTCTCTTCCTCGATGCACACACACCACCACCATGGCATGCCATGGTATCCATTAATTAATTTCATTGTTGTTAACGCAGGAGTTGGCACTGCTCCAAACGTTTTCATCTTCTAATTTTTAGAAGCCATTTAAAACGTGCCAACTTCTTAATTTTGGTTTTTTTTTAATTTCCTCCCTATTCCTTCGCATTGTCCCAAAAGATATAGTGGTGTTTTCACTTTTTCTCAATTATTATTATTGTTGTTGTTTAATTCAAAAAAAGCTAATAGTCGCTACAATATAATTACAGCTAAAAGATTATAGTAGAAACCAAAAGTTATGACTTTTAAGCTGTTTAGAACACTACCATAATCTTCATCTTCTTCTTACCTTATCCAAATCAAATCAGCTGCTTGGGTGCTGTGGCTCACTCATATACGCATGTAGAGGTGGAAATGAATCGAATACAAGTTGAACAATGTCCTTGTCATATTTGTATCCATATTTTGTAAATAAATACAAATACGAATTTGAATATTCTCGAACACGAATACAAATCGAATATTATAACGAATACAAATTTGAATCGAATATCTACTTAATTTGGTCAAATTCAGATATTATCATAACTTATGTAGTATGAATATATTAATGACATTTTATCCTCATACAGTCATGCTTAATCATTCTAATTCATTTACTTCACCTAAAAAAAATACGAATTTACATTTAATTAAAAAATTTGTCCAACTAATTAGTCGTATTACAGTAAAATATGCATATTACTTCATCGAATACGAATAGTCCGGATAAAACAACATTTGGGTGGTAAAAGTTTATGCTATATTTGTGTTTATATTTTTATACTTATTTGAATACGAATAGAAGAGAAATTATAAATCTGATGAAAAAAATCTATATCATATTTATATCTCATCTATTAAATATGATTAGCTAAATAATAAAGATAATCCGTACCTATTTCACCCAACTACACGCGTGTACCCATACAGCGCTTGCAACCTTAACCGGGCCTCGACTCACCTCCCTTCTCTCTCGTACTCGTCCGTACCCTTTGCCCAGTTGCCATTGCCACGCCACGCCACGCCACACTGGCTGGGAACGTGAACCTACTGATGCAAGAAATGGATTCATTTCTTCATGGCGTCGTTGGGCGGGGTGCCTCTGCGTCGCAGCGACGAACTACGTGCCCTCGTTCGTTTTCCGCCCGGCCCGACGCGTCGTCCGCCGCGCCGGCCGGCCTCGCCGATCCGACAAGGACACGCGAGTACGCCGCCGCTCCATCTCGTGCATCTGCGGATTCAGGACCCAAAACTTCTCGCCTCGTTAACCTTGTTGCTGTTCCTACCTTTTGATTTGACACTGTCAGTCGTGTGTGCTGTCCCGACCCACTGGCCACTGCGACACACACAAACAACATTGTTACCTGCCTCACCACATGAACAAATGATCACGTGTAAACCACAACTATTACTATTTGGATCGGATCAAAATTGCCGCAGCTTCGACGGGCCCTGCTTGGAAGGCATAAATTTTGTACCATTTCATTAGACACAGTTCGTATTGAAAAAGCCAAAAAATAATACAACGTCGGACTTTTTAAATGGACTCTTCTCTTTCTCTCTTTACCATTTCATTATATGGATAAGGTAAAGGATGCATTACACACCCTATTCCTCTCACTCTCATCACATACATCTATATATCTCTCACTTTTTGCACCACTCGCCCCCCTCATTTTAAGAATCATTTCTTTCAACTGTTATTATTTATTTTTATCCATAAGCTGCAGACAAAAACTATCAACAAAAGTTAATAAGAACACTCTCTTAGTCCGTTAGTAAAAGTTTATAATCTTGTGATTAACCTGCCACCAAAGCCAATACCAATTTAATTTACTTGGCAGTTCACTGTAAAAGAAAAAAAGAACTCGGTTTCCAAATTCAACTGCTGTAGATAGGCATTTGTGAATGGACTCCCCATACCAAACGTAGTATTTGCGAGATTTCCTAACATGAACAAGGTTAGAGAGAGCTCTGCAGCCAACAGGCTGATAATCCCAACAAATACAAATAGTAGCAAGGAGATATCCTGCACATGCAGATGGATGGAGTGAGCAGTACGGCCAACGGAGCAACTGGACAAGTTGGAAATTTCATAACTTAGGAACTGCACAGCCTTTATTTTCCTTTAAACCACAACAGGTATAGGGAAGGAGATGATGAAATGGAATGCTGCTATGTATGTACCATCTAGTACTATGCACTGCCTACATATTTCTGGATACCGGTAATTATCACACATGGGCATAAAGAGGGAGCGGTTAAATGAATAAATGGTATACTGCCCTTGCCTTGAAACATCAGCACCTCCTGCCTGCCTGCATCAAACGTCCACCGCAATAAATCTGGTCTGGGACAGCCTGTTGGCGTATGTGGTTACGAGCTGCAGCTGTGCGCTGTCCAGCCTCTCCAAATACGGCAAGAACGCTGGCCCGAGCTTGAGGTATGTATCCACCAAGCAAAGCACAACAGCCTGCAATGCAGCACAGAATAAGCAGATTGTATCTAATTTATGGGGATTTCTCGACAAAAATATTATTTGGAAAGTACATGCTGCAGGAGTTTTTAAGGTCTCTGCCTATTTCATGCTAGTCTCTTCTTCTTGTTTTCTTGGTGGATTCATCCATGTATGTGTTAAGTAGCAGTGTAGCACAGATATAGAAAAGGCACAATCAGTATTCAGGATGCACACATGGCACAACCAAGGTCTTTCAATCCAAGGCTCAATGAAATGCAGAGGGCAGAATAGTTTGATGTCGACTTAGATCCAAATAAAGGTACGTATGAAGTATGAACTGAGCTGTGATCAGTTAAGACTTCCGAGGAGTATGGCCCAGATAACTGAAGGGGCATGGCCCAGATAACTGAAGGGGACAGCCCAAATTTACATCAACGAAATGCTACTGAATTTCTGAACAAATTGAGTTGTGCTACTGGGAGTCTTGGAAACACTCACCGCCTCAACATTGTAGCTATAGTTCTTGTGCAAATTTTAGCCAGTATAGCTCAACAAGGGCCTTACCCATTGACCTTTCCTTGAACAGACGAGGTTTGAAAAAATACTGAGCACAACTTTCAGATATTGTGGTACATGCATGTAAGGCCTGGACACTTGCTAAGTTTTTTGATGGACTTCTAACTATTCCCATGACCTTTTGCTATCAGGAACTTTGGGGAGATGAAAAATAAGAACAAAATTTCTAAGAAAATAGCGGCTGATCTTTATTGAGTTTCATGCATCAACCAGTTCACCCAAAAGCTTAAGCTGATGAGGAAAGGTGGACAATTCACTTATACTTCAACACTCCCCCTCACGCGTAGGCTCCCTTAGACCTAAGGCGTGGAATAGAAGTTGACTGCAATTAAATTTTTTAATTGCGTCAGCCAGGTTTTGAACTCGGGACCTCTTGGCTCTGATACCATATTGAGTTGCATGCACCAGCCAGTTCACCCAAAAGCTTAAGCTGATGAGGAAAGATGGGCAATTTACTTATATTTCAACACTCCCCCTCACGTGTAGGCTCCCTTAGGCCTAATACGTGGAATACCATGTTGGAGATCAAATGAGTTTGGGGGAAATCACCACACGCACAATGTGGGGGTGCCTTTCATATATATAGCCATGTACAGGAAGAGTACAACTTGAGGGAGAAGTTAGATTGGTACAACAATAGGCTATACAAGAGTCCTAATACCCGCCCCGCAGTCGTAGCGGTAGGATCACGGACGCACAGACTGGTCCGGAAGTCAGTAAATAACTGTGTAGGGAGACCCTTGGTCATGATATCCGCGAACTGGTGTGCCGAGGGAACATGCAGCACTCGAACCTGTCCCAATGCAACCTTCTCGCGGACGAAGTGGATGTCGATCTCGATGTGCTTCGTGCGACGATGATGAACAGGGTTGGCCGTCATGTAGACAGCACTTACGTTGTCACAGTAGACTACCGTCGCCAAAGGGACCAAGATGTGGAGCTCCTGAAGCAACTGTCGCAGCCAATAGCACTCGGCCACGACATGAGCAACAGCACGGTATTCCGCTTCCGCACTGGAGCGGGAGACCGTGGTCTGGCGTTTGGAGGACCAGGACACCAGATTATCTCCGAGGAAGACGCAGAAGCCGGAGGTAGAGCGGCGCGTGTCGGGGCAGCCCGCCCAGTCGGCATCGGAGTAGGCGATGATCTGGTCGACAGCGCCGACTCCGAGGAGAAGACCAGCGGAGAGGGAACCCTTGATGTACCGCAAGATACGCTTGATCAGCGCGAGATGCGGCTCGCGGGGATCATGCATGAACAAGCAGACTTGTTGGACGGCATAGGCCAGATCAGGCCTCGTCAGGGTGAGATACTGGAGTGCGCCAGCGAGGCTCCGGTACTCGGAGGGGTCGGCGACGGGAGCGCCGTGGGTGGCCGACAGTTTCGTCCGGGCGTCCACTGGCGTCGCAGACGGGTGGCACTCGGACATGCCCGCACGCTGGAGGAGGTCGATGGCGTACTGACGCTGCGAGAGGAACAACCCGTCCTTGTCGCGCGTCACAGATATCCCGAGGAAGTGGTGCAGGTCGCCGAGATCCGTCATGGCGAACTCCGAGTGGAGGCGCGCGGTGATGGACTGGAGCAGTGCCGGGGACGAGGCCGTGAGGATGATGTCGTCGACGTACAGGAGCAGGTAGGCGACACGATCTCGATCTTTGTAAACAAAGAGAGACGCATCGGACATGGACGCAGTGAAGCCGATGCGGCAGATGTACGTGGCGAAGCGCTGGTTCCAAGCCCGGGGAGCCTGCTTGAGCCCGTACAAGGACTTCTGCAGGAGACAGACGTAGTCAGGGACGGCGGGGTCGACGAACCCTGACGGCTGCTGGCAGTAAACAGTTTCCTCCAGGTGGCCGTGGAGGAAGGCGTTCTTCACATCGAACTGGTGAATAGGCCAGTCACGCGAGGCGGCGATGCTGAGGACGGTGCGGATCGTCGCCGGTTTGACAACCGGGCTGAAAGTCTCGTCGTAGTCGACGCCGGCCTGCTGAGAGAAGCCCCGTACAACCCAGCGAGCCTTGTGCCTGGCCAGGGAGCCGTCTGAGTGGAACTTGTGCTTGTACAACCATTTGCCCGTGACGACGTTAGCACCAGGCGGTCGAGGCACGAGGCGCCAGGTGTCGTTGTCAAGAAGAGCCTTGTACTCCTCCGCCATCGCAGCACGCCAGTTGGGATCGGCGAGCGCACTGCGATAGTTAGCCGGGATCGGCGAGGCCGTCGTGGCGGAGAGGTTAAGGCGGTGGACGGGGCGCAGACTGCCGGTCTGAGAGCGCGTCGTGGGGCGCGAAGGCGGTGGCGGCACCGGAACGGCCACAGCCGCCGGGGGCGCAGAGGAGGACGAGGGGGTCGGTCGCCGCTGGTAGACAGCGCCGAAGCGCCGCTCGGCTGTGGGGCGCACGTCCGCAAGCGGGGCGGTGGCCGGGTGCCCGCCCGCAGGCGGAGCGGCGACCAGGTCAGGGGGCGCCGGCGGGGCGCCAGCAGCGCCTGATGGGGCGCCGGCCAGCTGGCCGGGCGGGAGCAGGGGACCGGCGTAAATGACTGCTGGGTCCTGGAGGTCCGGCTGCTCAACCTCGCCAAAGAAGGGAGCAACCGGAGCAGCACGCGGTCGCTCAACGCCACGAGGCGGAGCTTCCGACGTTGGAGAGAGACCCTGCATCAAAAAATCCAGTGAAGACGGCACAGAGGCCGCCGAGGGTGCCGAGGCAAACGGAAACACAGACTCATCGAAGACAACATGACGGGAGATAATGATGCGGCGGCTAGACATGTCCAGACAACGGTACCCCTTGTGAGAGGAGGGGTAACCGAGAAACACGCAGGGAGTCGAACGGGGGGAGAGTTTGTGAGGTGTCGTGGCACTAAGGTTCGGATAACAAAGGCAGCCGAACACACGGAGGGATGAATAATCCGGGAGCTTCTGATGCAGGAGCTGGTAGGGAATACTGTGATGTACGGAGGAGGAGGGGCGCCGATTAAGCACGTATGTGGCGGCGGCGAGGGCCTCAGCCCAATGAGGCGAAGGCATGGATGCGTGTATCAGCAGGGTGCGAATAGTGTTGTTGATGGTACGAAGCATGCGCTCAGCCTTGCCGTTTTGTGGCGAGGTGTATGGACATGAGAGACGCAAAGCAATGCCGCGGCTAGTTAGGAAGGAAGTAGTGGCATTGTTGACGAATTCAGTACCATTGTCGGCCTGAAAACACTTGGGCACTACATTGAACTGTGTGTGGGCAAAAGTTACAAACTCGACAATATGGCGATGCACATCAGATTTGTGGCGTAACGGGAACGACCAGCAGAAATGAGAATAATCATCAAGCAACACAAGATAATATTTATAGCCTGAAGTGCTAAGAACTGGAGATGTCCAGACATCACAGTGAAGTAACTCAAAAGGAGCAGTAGTGACAGAAGTGGAACTAGTAAAAGGGAGCCGCGTGTGCTTGCCAAGCTGGCAAGCATGACACAAAGACCGCGGGCTCTTATTGCAAGATATGACCGACAAATTCTGGAGCGTGGTGAGGGCGGAAGGACCAGGATGACCGAGGCGATAATGCCACAGGGTGGATGTGGAGGCGAGGTTGCAACTGTAGGGTGGTGACGAAGGAATGGTGTAGAGGTCCCTGCTACTATTGCAACGAAGAATCACGCGCCTCGTCCGCTGGTCCTTAACAGAAAAACCCAAAGCGTCAAACTCGATAGAACAATTATTGTCACGAGTGAATTGGCGAACAGAAAGCAAATTGCGCACTAGGGCGGGAGCAATGAGGACATTGCGGAGGTGGAAAGTAGTGTCAGCTGCCGACAAGGTGGATGTGCCACGACAGGAAATCGGTATGGTGCTGCCGTTGCCTACAGTGATGAAAGAGTTGGAGTGGGTAGGCGGGAGAGCAAAATACCATCGGATGACGACATGTGAGCGGTGGCGCCGGTGTCGAGGACCCAGGGGTTGGCACCCTGAAGTGCCATCTGGTTCAGGGCGGCAATGAGGCTGGCCTGATCCCAGCCGCCAATGCCCTGCTGCGGTGCAGTGCTTGCGTCGGAGAACTGGGCGGGCGCGAGGGCGGTGTGTGCCTGTGGGTGTGCGCCCAGAATGCCGGGCTGCGGAGGACGCCACGGCTGCTGCGGCGCGCCTTGCGGGGGTCGCCATTGCTGCTGCATCATACCCCACGGAGTCCAAAGCAAATCCAGGGGCCAGCCGGCGGGGTGGGGCTGCGGTTGCCGTCGCCGCCCTGGGAGTTCCTGCCGCGGCCGCCACCCTTCTTGCGATTGCGGCCGCCCTGGCCGCCACTGCCGCCGCCGCCGTGACGTCCGCCCTGGCTGCCGCTGCCAGAGCCGCTGCCACTGCCACCATTACCCTGGCCGTAGCCGGCGGCGTGGCACACCGCCCCGCAAGAAGAGGAGCCGGCGTGGAGCGCAGTCTTGGTGGCAACTTTGCCCTCGTTGGCGAGACGGAGTTCCTTCAGGACCAGCTTCTCGCGGGTGGTGGCGAAGTTGGGTAGCGGATCCGAGTCGGCGATGTTGTCGGCGGTGCTAGAGAAGCGAGGGTTGAGGCCGCGCAGAAGGTTGAGGACGAGCTGCGAGTCGATAACGGCGTGGCCAACATCACGCAGCGCGTCGGCGGTGGCCTTCATCTTCTGGCAGTATTCATCAATGGAGAGGTCACCCTGGGTCATGGAGTGGAACTCGTGGCTGAGGAAGACTGCGCGAGAAGCCTTGTTCGCCTGAAAGAGGGCTTCAATGGCGACCCAGAGCTGGCGAGCAGTCTGTTCGGGTGCGAGGGCGAGGCCGAGAACGTCGTCCGCCACGGAGCCGAGGAGCCAGCTGTGGACGCAGGAGTCGGCGATCGCCCACTGGGGATCCTGCGGGCGTGCCGCAGCGGTGCCATCGACGTGCGAGCGAAGCCCGAACTTGCCGCACAGGGAGAGGAAGAACGGGGACCAGCGGTTGAAGTTGGGACGCTTCAACTCAAGGGTCACCGGGACGTGCGACTTGACGGCGATCGTGGCGTATGGAGCAACGAAGACAGGCGGCGCGTCATCTGATCCAGACGAAGGCAAGGTGCCCGTGCCAGTGGAGGCCATAGTGCCGCTTGATGCCGAGAGATCCGTCGACATGGGAAGGGGCGACGGTGAGGCAGAGTTCAGCGCTGGCGGCTGGGAGGAGGATCGGCGCGGCCCGAGAGGAAGATGCAGGCGAGCAGAGGCAGAGGCGGCGCAGACGCGCAGGAGCAGGGGCGGCGCAGACGCGCCGGAGCAGAGGCGGCGCAGGGGCAGGGGCAGGGGCGGCGCAGGGGCAGGGGCGACGCAAGCGGGAGGGGCGGCTGGGAAACCCTAACCCTAATCCGAAATCAGAGGAGGAGCAGCGGAAGATGCTCAGGAAAGAAAAAAATCTGATACCATGTTGGGTTTCATGCATCAACCAGTTCACCCAAAAGCTTAAGCTGATGAGGAAAGGTGGGCAATTCACTTATACTTCAACAATCTTAAACACAATCTATAAAAGGAAGTGGGAATGAATAAACCTTGCGAACATATGGACTATGGTTTTCGAAAGCATCCAACAGTGCAGGAAGAAATGTTGACAAATGAGTCATCAGGTTGTCCTGTGACAATCGAATCACAAGCTGCAAAAAAAAAACACACGAGGGAACAAAATTAGCATTAAGGGAAGAAAAGTTACTTTGTGCCTCACCAAACTAATACCACAGGTCAAAGAAAACCAAGTGGTTATAAATATGCAGGTAGTGAAATGGACAAGATCAAACATGGGCGCATTCACAACATAATCTGACGGATTAGCCCGGTACAACTATTGATGTTAACACTGAGCACAGGCCATTGACCGCACACAATATCGACCCACATCAACTGTAAAACTTAGGGATGATGATTACCTTGCTCAAACTATTGATGCTGGTAATAAGAATTTTCTCATCATGGCAGGCCAACTGAGAAGCAATTGCCTGTATATTTAAATGAGAAACATAAGATGCCAACAACTGCGAAAAAGGAAAAACAAAAGGAACAGAAACAATTTGTCCATGGCGTCTATCAATTCCAGTCCAAAGATGGATTCTATCAATTCCAGTCCAAAGAGTATCCATCCATAAGACTAAGAACATATTAAACAAGTTTACCCCAAGGCATCTCAGTGGATCAAATTCAGTAACCACAGCTGTCAAGCAGATATGGGCCTGATTTACAACCTGCAATGACAACGACATAAAGGCTTGAGAGGGCAACTCTATGGTTGCGTCAGAAAATGCAAACCAAAATGAACACTGCCAGTGTAGTAGTACCTTCAAGGCAGCATCTTTGGTTGCATGCAGTAATTTAACTATAAGAGTCTCCATACAATTTTCCATTGCCTTTCTCTGGAATACATGGCCATAGCAGAGGTCATTTTCATGGAAGGTCACATTGATGGCACATATAGAACACAAGTCCTCACTGTTAAGTGAACTCAGAAACACCTACTTGCTTTTCAAGAATTTCAACCAAACGAGAGAGCGCAAGCTCTCTGGTGGATTCATCTGGGTCATCAAGCATCTCAAGAAGAGAAGAAGACATCTGGTATAAATTCTGAAAAATGAACAGGTATAAGGAGACATCACTGCCAACAAACCTATCCAGAGGAGGAGAATGCGCCTTAAAGATCAATATAAGGTGAACAAACAGAGCAGTCTGATCTAACCTTGATTGACACAGAATGACCATTCGTCTCAGGAACTTCGTCCGTTTTACTCACTGCGTCCTGTTTGTTAAGAGTACCGTAGTTAAGAGTATTGTACATTCTCTCTCTCCCTCTCTGGCCCATGTAGCCCATGAGGCCCATGTAGCAATGTCTATATATACCTCTCAATAAATGAATAAGCTGCATGGTTGTGAATAGCAAAATTGTCCTAACCTTATTTTTCTAACACTGTTTATCAAAAATGATCTCTGTTATCTAACTACGTACAAGAATCCACAAATGACTGTGGCCGAAATGGGAACAAGCTCAAAAATAATGATCAAACAAAACATCAAGCAGGTCAGTCAAATAGTTAGAAACCTGATGATACATCTGGGAAATGCTTGGCCCATGATCCTGACAGTTATTCATCATGACAACCTTATTTCTGATAGCTATGCCCAGTTTGCTCACATTTGGTTCGTCAAAATTCTTCATGTCGCTCCCCTCCTTGCTTGGACTCTCAACAGTGTTCTCTGATATCACACTATAATCAGATCTTCTAGGGAGACCACTCCTTGACCTTGTAGTACTAGACTTTTTGTCCATCATTTCAGTTTTGTGACCATAAGCTTCATTACTATATTCAGATTCAATCTTCCCAGTACGGCGCTCACGGACATCCAAAGAAATAGGTGGGAGACACTGGAGTGCGGAGATAAATACATCATCAGCATTAACATAATTAGATTGATATGCCACAAGCTGCTGGGGTTTATTTTGCTTTCCGATGAAACCTTTAGCATAAGGTTGGTCTGTAGCAGCAAAGGGATCAAATGATGGCACCTTTTGTCTATGTCTCCTTTGCTGCAAGAACTCTTCCAAGTCACTCTCTATCGTAGGAATTAACTGCTTCATTGCCCGTCTAAGTCGCTTTTGTTCTTCCATTGACAAGCTAACCAAAAATCTTAACATGGATTCATGATCATAATGAGAATAGATTGATGAGAAACCAACCTCTGCAACCTCTTTTAGTTTGTTGTTTTTATCCTTGAGCAAAAGAGCTAGCTTTCCAAGCCATGGCTTAAGGAAACTGCTGCTAGAATAGCTGTCAGAATTGACTGTGCATTTTACAAAAGAGGCATTTGCAAACTCAACAACTGCCAGTCTTGACTTGGGAGATTTCTGCTCATCTAGTGAACGAAGTAGAGAAGGTAAGAGAGAATCAATGGAATAGCTTTCACCTGCAAGTTTCAAAATTGCTAAGCATTGCTGCTTGATTGATTCTTTTGGATCATTTAACTGAGAGAAAACATAGGGCAGCGTCTTGTCCAGATAATGTTCAAAAGGCTTCTTGAAAATTGGCACGATCTCAGCAAGTGATGAGAGAGCAGCCTGTGCCACTTTATGATGAGGATCATCCAAGTACCGACTAACAAGCCTCATAACCTTCTCAAAATTTTGCGCAATTTCCTGAATGCCTTTTGGTCCACGCTCTTGCAAAGACTGCCGTAAGAAATTGAATGCATATACCTTCATCATCCAATCTGACCTCGGGTTAAGACCTAAAGAAAGTGCCTCTGTGAGAGATGCAGGCACATCCATGTTACTAACCATTTCACCCAAAATGAGTTGCTTGTCATCTAAATCACTTCTGGTACTGGCATAAAACCAATTTGTCATCTGCTTACTCAAGAGAGGTCGCCGGAAGTTAGGAATGTAATTATTCCGTGGTCCCTTACGAACAACACCCTTATTAGGAGTGCTGACACAATGCTTCTCCACCTGCTGAGTCTCTAGTTTTCCACCTGAGCTGCCATCAGAGCTTACTTTAACAGGGCTTTCCTTTAGCAAGTTTCCTGATTCTTTTAAACTAATGGAAGGTGACAGGCTCGGCATCTCAGAAGGATCTTCTGACGCTTGAACTTGCTGAGAAGTTATCTGTTCAATATTTGGCCTGCACTCAGCCTTGTCTTGAACAATTGTTAAAACAGTTGCTTCAGACAATGACATTTCTGAAGTTGGTTCTAGTGCAAATGAAGTGGCAGGGGGCAGATCACAAGCTGATGAATTGACGCCTGCATTGTTGTCTGAATTCAACAACTTGGTCAATAGAGCCCAGTCTTGCCAATCAAGAAAAAAAATAAATGACAAGGTATTTTTCCATGAAATATACCTGAATCACATTTATCAGGGTCTTTGTCTGGAATGCTTTCTTTTTCTAATGTGCTCCTATCTTCAAATGAACTTTCAATAGCTGAAATTCCATCTTTACTGTCTTCAGCTGTACTTTTAGAGGTCATATCATCATGTTGAAGGGATGTTTTCATCTGTACTGATTGCAGGTCTCCAGAAGAAAATGATGTCCTGGAATCGACCTTGACAACTTTGTCCATTGCAGTTGGAACATAAGGACTAGATTGAGGTTGCCTTAATTTAACTCTTTCTATTGGAGAAAGGTGCTTTTGATGTGTCTCGGCGTCTTCATCGTTTATCATCTACAAAATTTAACAAAATAAAGTTAAACTATATGATCAATCAGGTAAATATGTCAGATAAATTTGAGGATATACTTTCTGCCTGGATGGTTCAAATGATGAGAACAGCAGATGCGAACGTTCAGGCCAAATCCTGGAGAATATCCTGTAGCATGCTCTAGCACTAGTTCGAACCTTCAAGTTGGAAAAGCTGCTTAAAGCTATGACCAAATCACCAAGAGGATAGTTTTGAAAAGGGCATCCACAACAAGAACACAGCTTGAAGTGCAATGCAATGTTACATAATAGAAGTGATAGGCGAAATCTAGAAACCACTTGATAAAAGTTAAAAGGAACTGCACAGGAACTGCACTAACAACTTCAGAACCATCTTGCGTTCTCAAAAAGAAAGTTTAAAACCTGAAAAAAGCACTACCTTTAGCCAGGTATTTTCTCTCATAGAGTGACCCAAAAGTTGTAGCTTACATGATGCCATTACGGCCTAGGTTTTTCTTTCCCCCTTTTTTTCATTTCAATGTGGTGCATATTTTTCTTGATAATAATACAATGATACTCAGCCTGTGAGATAGCCATTACATGTTTGATGCTCATGGTATAGTTTACTGAATATATGCAATAGATCTAGTACAAACATTTTTAGTTCACTCAAAATTCTCCGAAGGTAGAGTGGCATGAGATGGCTTTGTGCTATCCCATAGTCAAATTTCAAACCTGCATCTCTCCCAAAAAAATTGGCAAAGAGAAAAGGAAGAAATGTAAATACCTCATTAGTTGCATCTGCTATGCAACACTTTATGAGGCCTTCATACAGATCAGCTGATCTCTGTATTTCTGGAGTATCAACCCAGTACTCTAGCATCAGTATTGCATACTCACAGCACCTACAACAGGAACACCTTTTCAAGCATTCATCCAAGACTATGGCTATACCATATTGGTGCTTTTCTCTTACCTGCCACGAAGAACTGCACTTTTATCATTCTTTGCAAATTCAATAATTTTTGGTAGAATCCGAGCTACTTTGCAGTTCCGCAGCATCTGTACAGAGAGATAATGGGAATCAAACAAAATGAAATCAAATGGCCAAAGAAAGCACTTCCGTATGTACCTCTTTTATACAGTTATCAGCTGACTCAGCAATTACAAGAATGGTGATTACAACATTCTTTAGAAGTACCTACAGATATAAGACAATAACAAGGTCAGTTCAGATATATCCAGACTGGTACTGATAGTGGCCAACAGATGCAGGATGCATAGAAAAAGGAAAGCAACAACATACTGGAATAAGCAGTTCAGCACATGGTTCAAAGTCACGTAGTAGCTCTTTTGATAGGAAATTTAGCAAATGGCATGCCTACAAATATCCAAAAGAAAAAGCGTGGTTCAATGAGTGTCCAAACAAACGATACAAAATGTCTTTTCAGTTCCATAGAGTCCTAGACAATTACATACGATATTTGATTTTGGGTCACACTACTTTTCTATGGTACTTCTATGGCAACTACATCGATCTGCAGTACAAACAGGCAGCATTCTCTTCTATATAGTGAAAAGAAGTCTCATTATTACAAACATGAAAATGGAAACGACCAAACCTGTTTTACAACACTCGATCTCCTATCTAGAAGCTGAGTTATAAGAGGGGTCACGACTTGCTTTAGGAGCATGGGGAAGGCGGAATAATCCGCAGCACCTGTAATAGAGGAAAAAGAAAAGGCCCTCAGAAGAATTCTTTCACTTACTTAAGTGTTAAAAGTAAATGTTTAGTTTCTATGGTAAAGCAACAGAAATGAGCAGGAAATAACAACCTCCAAGAACTAAGCCTTCCAGTCTTTGCATTGCAGTTATCCGGATAGACCACTCATTATCTGGCTGTAAAGTAGAAGTTACTCTTTCTATTTCCCTTACTAGGTCCTTCTCAGAGAAGACTTTGATAGGTTCAACTGATTTTCCTGTAATATCTCCTTCTCCTGTACCAAATAAGGATGGGCAGATTGCATCCCAATAATCAGGAATAGCTACAGTAAGATTAAAAAAATCTGTGAATAAAGCATAACGGAAAAGGTAGAGGTTTAGAATGCATAGGGCATGTTCTTTTCCTCCGAAGCTAGCGGCTTTTGGCTTTTGCTACAGTACCTAACTTTCAAATGAAGTATTTTCTCAAGACGAGGTCTGCAAGTTAAACGATGTACACATTAAAAACCCAACATCTGTACCATCCAAAATCGCAAGTGAGTATCTCTATCTCCGTAATATGTACCGTAAACAGTCAAAATTAAAAAATTTCAGCCAAAAGCTATAAGCCGCAGCAATTGTCAAACAGGCCCATAATAGAACAATAAACCAACATTGCCTGTGATAGCCAGTTGGTTGTTATACTTTGCTGTGATAATTAGGTTAAATCACTGAAACCTATTACTGGTGAAAACTGAGCCAGTATCTACTAGCCAGTAAGAATCATCCAAAATTATATGGCCAAGAATAGTTACCGGTAGGAACAAGATCCATGGCCAACCAGCTTTAATATTAAAATTCAATGTAGATCATTTTAAAGCATACTCAGTCGGAAACCTAGGGGCCTCTCTACAAACTGCAAAACCAGTTTTTTAATTTACATATTGCTGGTTAGTATTATTAAATGATGGTGTTCTTAACTGCACGAATAATTGAAGACCATTGACATTTCTCTGGTGGGCCAGTCAATTTAATTCGATGCAAATATGCAGTAGTGACCATTTTGGTCAGTTAGCATCAATAGTGATAAATTAAATGGTTCTGGAACACTTCTGGTACCCTTTCAAGCATTAAAATTGCATTATTGATGTAAAAAAAGTTATTTGAGAATTAATAATTGTGGGTAAATATGATAAGTTGGATACCAATGTTTGACACAGAGACTCTTTTTAGTGGGTCTTTTTATGTAGGACTCTGGTTTGATAAAAAAAAACAAATTAATCATAAATGAACGCTTTAGACTTGAACGTCTGAGTTACTGAGTGCTTGCTGCAAAATAAAGCCCAGAATACCTGCAAGAAGTGACAAATCTCTTGTGCTGATCTTTTCTTTAGGACTTTTCCTTACTTGATTTGTATCAGAGGATTCAATTTCTTTTGTCATACAATGACTGTGTTGGACATCTGATATGCCAGACGCTGTATCTACATTTTCCATTCTTGCGTTCATCTCCTTCATCTGCAGCATCAATATCCAAAGTTTAAAAGTCCACAGCTTAATTTTGCACATAATAACAATGCAAACTAATCAAATTTTAAAACTTACAGTAAGTAATTGTTGTTTTCTTCAATAAATTTTGGAAGTACAACCAGTATCTTCCTTCAAAATTATGATGCATTATATATGTGGTCTTTTATTCAAAGTGATTTTTTCCAATCTTAATGGCAGTAAGATGCTTGAACATGTTTACACCAAATAAATTTTGTACCTAACTTAAACCAGCTTTGCAACATTTTATCCAAACCTAAATTATAAATATGTTAATTATGTACTCTAATCAAATACCATGTCAGCATTCATGTGAATTGTTCGTATTCTCGAAGGCAATGGCATGTATAGTACATTGCTAAAAAAATCCATGCGCTTTTTTTCGATCTCATTTTTCTTTTGTATATGCATTATCAACGTTATGTTGGGGTTAATTGCAAATAACTAGCTCAAAACCCAACTGCTACTCATGCAAAATAACTAGATACTAATAATTATGGAATAACAGCAACATAAACTCTACATAGTGAACAAAAAGGAAACAAAATTGAAAGCCCAATACCTCCATGAGCAGCACGAGGAATCTCCTCGCTGCCTCCCGTACGGCCGCGTCGCCGTCCCCGAGCCGCCCAACGACTAGCGGCGCGAGTTCGTCGGCGTGGCCAAGCATCGCTACCCCGCCGGCGGCGCATAGCGCGTCGAGCGCCGAGCGCGCGGCCTCGGCGTCGCCGCCGCCGGGGCGGAGGAGGGCCGCGCAGCACTCGGCGAGGGCGGCCGCGCCGGAGGAAGAGATCTCCGCCCCCGACCCCGGCGCCAGCTCCCGCAGCCGCGCCACCCCGGCGGATGAAGCCATCTCGGCGGGGTGAGGGTTTGATCGGTGTAAGGTGATCGAATTCGAGGGAAACACAGCGAGGCGAGACAAGCCAGGTGTGGGTTTTGGGTGGTGGTTTTATAGGCGCGGTTTTTGTCGTTTGGAATTGGTATTGATCGCGTTTAGTGACATACTCCTCCAGATTTACGGAACAAGTAGTTTGGGATTTTAATAAGTTACTCACTACTTATATGATATTAAAAGTATGTAGTTGAAGCACTTGTATAAAACTATATACATGCGTCATCGTAGGTTCTTTCGGAGGGTTCACCTATACCGCAGGATGAAGAAACAATTTGACGGAGAAAAGAAGGCCAGTTCAGCTCCAAAGTGTTTAAGTGGAAAAAAGGTATATAGAAGAAGAAATCAATATTTTAAGACTTACTTTATTTAGAGCACCTAGAAGTTCACCATTGCATCGACGTTATACACGTAAATAAAAATGTATGTAACAGTTTGATTGGCCTCTTACTGAACATTCGTGACAAAACAAAGAATGATGTCAATGCACAGCTTGACTTGATTGATATGGACATCATGACTAAGTTAGCACCGACAAAGACCGATAAAAGACGAACTTACCTTCCCATACTTGTTACACTATGTTCAAGACTGAGAGAACTGAACTGTTCTAATGTTTGCATGGTATGAAAGTTCTGTCTGGTTACTCCACCAACATGAAAAAATTTGTTTCGATAGAAGATTTGAAGTTAATTGGTATGGAGCCTCATGATTGTCATGTGCTGGTGACACAAATGCTCCCTATTACAATTAGAAGTATTTTGCCAATCAAAGTTCGAGAGACAATTGTGAGGCTGTGTTATTTTTTTAACACAACTACTCAAAATGTCATTGATTCCAAGGACTAGATGCTCTACATGACGAGTTGGTGATTGCTCTATGTCATCTTGAGATGTATTTCTATCTGTTATTTTTCAATATCATGGTCTATCTCATTGTTTACATTATGTGGAAGATAAAAATATACAGGTTCGTGTTCCTACATAGCATGTAACCATTTGAGATGTTCATGGGAATTTTCAAGTCTTATGTACGAAATTGATCTTGACCAAAGGGCAGCATTGTCAAAGGTTATGCAACCGAAGAGGTTGTTGAGTTTTGTGTCGATTACATGGATTAGGTCGAACCAATAGGTGTGCCTCTCGATCTAAGGTACTTTCCTCCTTCGCAATGACTAAGGCTAACTTTTTCGAATCACGTAGGTTGTTCACCTCATATGTTGCTACCGTACGAAAATCCAAAGGAGGGATCAACGCCCTACGGCACAATCTAAATTTTTCGGTATTCACTAGTACATATTAAAATTATTTATAACACTTCATAATAATGCCTCTCGAACTAACAAATTCTATTTTTACAGTGCCACCAGCAGCGGCCAGGCAATACCTGTGGCGTCTATGTTTGCCACAACATGCAAATACTCCTCGGTTCGGCAAAGACCAATAATTCTCAGGTTTGTCAATCTTACAATAATTATTTCATACTTATCAATTTATATGTATGCACGACATTCATCTTTCTACCAATAGATTGCGTCCATCGCTACAATTGCGTTGGAATAGGCCGAGCTCCAACAAATTCAAGGACAATGCGCGTACTTCTTGATGTCTCAGATCATAAACAAAGATAGGGAGTTTCACAACATAGAATGAATTTGATTGGGATAATATTGAGCTTAATTATACATGTGTGTATTTATTCATGGATAGTTAATTTATGTAATTTCAGTTAATTGATTTATAAAATGGATGTTCTTGTTTTCTGAAATGAATGTAAATTGGATGTATACATATACTTGTTGTGTTTTTGCTTGTTTCAGAGGGCATGGCTAGCATTTTATGAGGCTAGCCAACAAACAGAAATATATTTATAATACAAAAGAATATCACAGACAATTATTAACTCATAACCATCTGTGATATTAAACTCCATCCGTGATATTAAACTATCGCAAACAGTTTCAACTACAAACCGTCTGTGATAGTTTAATATCACAGACGGTTTTTGCCGTCTGTAATAGTCAACTATCATATATGGTTATGAGTTAATAACGTCTGTGATAGTGCGTATCACAAATGGTTCAAAAACTGTCGATGATGATCTCATGTCATTACTGATCTATAAATTCAGACTGCTCATGAAACCGTCTGTGATGATGTTTTTAAACTGTCTATGATAATTTTTTCTGCAGTAGAATGGGAATGGCAAAATTTTCCAAGATGTTGCCTAATACTATTGGAGCAAAGCGGAAAGTGGGAGTTGTATGTCATAAATCGAGGAGGAAAGTACTACGAGAGCAAATTTCCGTTGCACGTAACCAACACACCATTTTAAGCCTCCCATTCATTCTGCATGGTTGCATGACTTGCATCTGTTTGTGTAAGCACTTTATTTCAAGCCTTCCATTCATTCTACATAGTTGCATCCGCTTGTGCAAGCACCTTCTTATATACATAAGCAATCAAACAACACTAAAAACAGTTATCTTTACACACGAAACAAAAATGTAGATTACATGTTTCCTTCACACAATTCTCAAGATAGACGAGCCGGTGCCGTTTAATAAACTATACGCACACAATATAACAAGTGTCATTCAAATCATGTATGTTGAGGATCCGTCGCTGACGAGTTCAATCTGAACGATTCCTACTAGGCAAGAGAGATGAATCATAGAAGATTGAGCACAAGAGATGGAAGAGAACTTCTTTCTTTATTGCTTTCTCTTTTTAAGTACAAGTATAATGATTGAGATCTCCTTATTTATAGACTAAGTGATGAGATGCCTACCATGGACAGGTTTGCAGGACCAGGTTTCCCAATACCCACATTGGGCACTCATCCGACACGTTCATTCCTCATCAAAACTCTATAAAATTCCAGTGAGAAAATTTAGAGGAAGAGTATATGATACATGCTATGTTATGTTACACGAATTGCTTCGTTATGGATGCCAGATTTTAAATCATGATAGATAAATTTGTATATTTACAACTTCACCATCCACCAAGATGTAGTTCCCCTTCATCTAGCATTTCTAAAAGAACTGAGCACGCTCTATATGACAGAAATTAAAAGGAAACAGATAGTCTGTAAACCATCTGAGCTAAACAGCAGCTTGCTGATAATATTACACAATCAATCTATAAATAGATTTGTCTGTGGGTCGTATATAGTGGTTAGAAGCCAACGAACAATCGGGTCAAAGCTAAGAAACACAGCAACTACTACTAGTCGTCGATATTGAGTTTCATGCACCAACCAGTTCACCCAAAAGCTTAAGCTGTTGAGGAAAGATGGACAATTCACTTATACTTCAACACTCCCCCTCATGTGTAGGCTCCCTTAGGCCTAATACATGGAATAGAAGTGGACTGCAATTATTTTTTTTAATTGCGTCAGTCAGGTCTTGAACTCGAGACCTTTTGGCTCTGATACCATATTGAGTTTCATGCACCAACCAGTTCATCCAAAAGCTTAAGCTGATGAGGAAAGATGGACAATTCACTTATATTTCAACAGTCTAGTCCAACATTAAAAAATTCAAGTCATGGAGTAATAATGTTTTTTTTTGGAGAAGTTAGAGTAATGATGCTAGCTTGTCAATGCGAAGAAAAGCCATGCTAATGCATGTGCGTGGTCCTGTATGCCTGCACATCCTTGTTCCTACTCAGGGGCGAAGCCAGCGCGGGCGAGCACCGGGGTCAGCAAGCTTAATCGACGGGGTCAACAGCTTTAATGAACAGTAGTGTACAGTATTTTTCTATTGATTTGGCCGGAAGTCGTCGGTGTCAACTGACCTCAACAGTTGAACGTAGCTCCGCCCCTGTTCCTACTTTTGCTTCTGGGAAATTCTGAAAGAGCGACAACAACTCTATATAAGCCTCGCGTATCTGACTGGATATCTGAAACTTTCGATAGTACACCATGAAATCCCAATGCCATTCGTGGTTCTCCTATACGCTGCCTGCTCGATCTTCTTTCACGGCTTTGCCTCTGAATGAAAGTGACTGGGAAAAGAAGAAGTGGAAAATGACTCCAAAAAAGAACAAGGAAAACTTGTAGTCGTAACGTACGTATGTGGACGTAGATGATCGAACAGAGACATCGCAAAACCAAACATAATCAGTACTCGCGATCAAAATACAAGGTGTATACATCCCTGTTGTCCGTATACGTGTGCCGTTGAGACATGCGCGTCAAACTGCAGAGAGAGAGAGAGAGAGAGAGGAGAGAGGAGAGAGGACGGCACTCAGATTTGCACATCCCCCGGACAATGCGCGCGCAAGCCGTCGTGGTCACTTGCATGCACGGTGCAACGCTCCCTTGAGCGCAAAAGGCATCGTGCTGCTACCACGTACAGCCACTTGGCACCGATCCATATCCTTATACTAGTTACGTATCCGTGCATTGCAACGGAACTCATTGAATGCATAGAGAATTGTGCTATAGAAGAGTATTGTTCTGATCGGTTGGAAATTAAGTGGAGAATGGTGAGAAGTTGAGAGAATAGAGTAGTTAAAGGAGAATGGACATATAACCACCAACTCATTCTTTTATAATAGTAAAGATATCATTTGAAATTCTGAATCGCATATATATAGCACTCTACATGCATGTTTCAGTGTTCTCTGCAGAGACATATGCAGTACAGCAGTAGCTCGGAAGAACTCGTGCCGTGCGTAGAGTTACCATAACGCACGTCGCACTCGCACCTGATTGCAACTTTTGGAATGTCGCGAGGGAGGCTGGCTAGGCTGTAGCTATTGAGCTATTCATTCGTCGATCCGTTAGGACGTTGCATCAAGTACGTACGTCCACACTGTGCAAGTCATTTTTGGCGCAAAATATGACTTGTGACGGTCTGACGGAGAGAGAGAGAGAGAGAGCAGAGAGAGAGAGAGAGCAGAGAGAGAGCAGAGAGCAGAGAGAGAGAGAGAGAGAGAGAGAGCAGAGACTCAAGCTGCAATCGTAGCAGCTACAGCTACAGGCCAGCGGGATGAGGCCACGAGAGTCGCCATCCTAGCTGCCGGCCGCGCGCGGTAGTTCGCATGTCTTGACGGCACCGCCGTCCTGCCAGCCATCCGGCGGCCGGGATCGGTCGGGTTCGAGCAGGAAGCGGCGGATGGACGGCCATGCATGAGTGACTGCGGTGGTTGGGTAGGACGGAATAGGATGGATATGTACACGAACGAGCTGAGCTAGCTAGGATCGATGCTGCCCTCTCAACTAGTACTGTGCGTGCGTACATGTGTACACGTACGCGTACGTACGTAGACTAGTGGCTTGGAAGTATGTACGTCTTATATATAGCAGCATTTGTACGCCGGCCCGATACCAAATACGCATTCTCCTATAATGCTCGGAGAGGCGCGAATACATTGCACTGCCGTGTCTCGTCGATTTTACAAAGTCCTGATGCTACTCCCCGACCACCAAGCTAGCTAGCCAGTGGTTTTAGTAGCATTCCTGTTGTTTTTGCGTTAGTTTATTATTTTTTGTTGATTATTGTTGCGTATGAATGTCAAATATTAGTTCAGTCGTGCGTGTGTGGAATAATTGACCTTAATAGGACGGTGAATTCTTACGTTTTAAGTTTGAAGCTTTTTAATATGATTCAAATGTATTTCCATCTCACACAGTATTGTATAGTCGTTGATTTATTTGAGGTTAAGAAGACATATCAAAATATATATATGCTACTATATATAATTCTGTAGTGACTTCTTTAGTTCTTCTTGACTTAGAGATCCAGGTGCGATGAAGTCAAATGTGTGAGAGAAGCTCATGACATACAACTCCTGCCACATTGGTAGTTGTATAAATCTAGCTCAAGTCCAGATACCCCTAGCCTCCATCATACACGCGCGCGCACACATATACATACGTACATATATACATACATATATACACATATACATACATATATACATATATATATATATATATATACATATATGTATATATATATGTGTATATGTATATATATATATGTGTGTTCAAGCATTTTGATCGATTTGTTTTAAAAAGTTTGTCGCTTTTCATAAGATAAGATCGCGGTGACTGCAATCGATTGTCGCATAAGATACATCGATAGTTATTGCACTGGCTTGTTTGGACGTGTGAAGCCAAAGTCATGAGTCTACATTATCAATCTGATGTTAAACATGCTGGGTGATGGCTTACCAGCCTTCATTGTCTTCTAATAAGAGAGAACTTCAGTTCTATCACTAGATAAGAGTAGGGAACTATCATTGCGCATCAAGACCTTAGTCTCGCATATGCATAAATCCCCATGTACCTTGAAATGCTACTATATATTGTGTTATGCCAATTTCTTCTTTTATTTCCAAAAGGTATTGTACTATGGCATTGTGACCACGATTAGGACACTGAGGGAATGACACCATGCAACGAACTGTGTTAGGTATATGTCTCATCCTCGTAATGAAGTCTGTGCGCAAGGAGGATCAATGCAAGACTTTTCGTTTTTTCAAGGTGTGTCAGAGACAATATTGGCCCTGATCAATATGGCTTCAGCTTATTTTTTCACTATTCATAAATTTCGTCTTTTTCTGAACTTTTGGCTTTTTTTGAGTTTTTTACCGGTTCTTTTTTTCCTCGTATTTGTTTACATTATACGTGATGGGCTAATATATTTTTTCTATTTTTAAATTTTTTTAAATTTAATTATGGTAAATAAGCCTCTGTCAGCTACAGTGCTTTTTTCAGCCAGCTACAGTGTTTTCAGCCATAAGCCATGAGGCTTTCAGCCGAACCGATCACCACCAATATGACATTGGCATACCCTTCAAACGCTACAATACATGTACAGGTAGGTGATGACAACAGCAGAGTTTTTGGTATATTTGGTGTTATTCAAACCTGTATTTATGAGAATAGTAGTTATCGTGTCGAATTAGTAAAAATATCATCTTGAACGTACGATGGCAGTGTGACAGCCTTGGGAGGCAATACGTCCATGCGGCTGAGGGTTGCCGGCTGGCCACCATGCATGGCCAATTAGTAAGAGTAATTAGTGCTAATCTAATCGTAATTAGTGAGTTTATTTAGGTGCACCGCTTGTATAAATTTTTAGATATAGTAAATAAGTTTCAAAAATTATGAAATTTTATGTAAAGCCTCACAACGTAGCGTACTTAATTGTGTAATTTTATTAATTCTGAATTTTACTGAAGAATTTATTTAAGTAGACTATTCGTAGAAATTTTTTATGTAGAAAATGAGTTGTAAAAATTACAAATTTTTTTGAAGAATCTTTAAACAGATAATCTAATTGTGTAATTTTTTCCTCAAGCCACGTCTAGCTCAAAAACCTAGCTTAGTGAAAAGCTGCTGCCGCAGGCGTACCCTGAGCCGCCAGCGACGAACCCAGGTGGTGATCGGTTCGGTTGAAAAGCTCATGGCTTTATGGCTGAAAACACTGTAGCTGACTGAAAAAAACACTGTAGCTGACATAGGCTTATTTAGCATAATTAAATTTAAAAAATTTAAAAATATAAAAAATATGTTAGCCCATTACGTATAATACAAACAAATACAGGAAAAAAAGAACCGGCAAAAAAGCTCAACAAAAAAGCCAAAAGTTCAGAAAAAGACGAAACTTATGAATAGTAAAAAATAAGTCAGAAGTCTGAAGTCGAAGCCAAGTTGATCAGGACGGAGTTCAGGACGACGGGTCCGCTTTCTGCCGCAGCTGGCTGCTCGCGATGCTGGACCTCCCTTCCCACCTCCACAGCGACGCACAATCGTGGTAAGTGCATTCAATCAAGGGATAGGAATCCCGTAGTTTCTTGCAATAATGTTCATATGAGTTCCAAAATTCACATCTCCTAGCCGATTATTTTTATCATTAATCATCCATTGGAATACTGATTCGGACTCCTGACATTGCCATGTTGAATTGCAAGTGAAATATTAAATTCAAACTTGTTCGATTTTTGTTAGTTTCTTATGCTGTGCATTTAGTGCTATTTAGTCATCGAGTTGAACCCATAGTTAGCTAACCAAAAAGTGCACTGTGCTGCATGTTTGAAGTATTTGATTCGCCATTCTTTTTTCATTTGCAAGACATCTGCAGTAGCGCTAGATTTCAATATGATGGCATTTTAAAATCATATGCAGATTGTTTTCATGGCTAAAGCCTATTGTTTCAGTGATTTGCTATGGATGCCACATAGCCAGCACAAAATTTCCAAATTTTCGGGAGAATGTGAGTACTTTTGAATTACTTTTCATTTGTTAGCTGAAAGGTTACTGATTAGTATGTCATTGTTCACCTTTAGATTGAAAAAAAGGTTTCTTTTGGACTAATATTTTTTTTTGTTGGTGTAGCCTGATAATGCCATCAGCATACGACTCATCGTGTTTGCATTCCCTATCATCCATTGTGCCGAACAGCACTAGATAATATTGGGTTTCTATCAGATTGTGAAGAATTAGGTCGACTGTGCAAGGATTTTTTTAAAAAATAAATTGTAATTTTTGGAGCTCATTTGCTATATTAAAAAATTCTACAAACAGTCTATTTAAATGAATTCTTTAGTGAAATTCAAGATTAATAAAATTACAAAAAAAATTACACAATCAAGTGCACTGCGTCGGAAGGCTCTATATAAAATTTTATAATTTTTTAAGCTCATTTACTATATCTAAAAATTCATACAAGCAATACATGTAAACAAACTCCCTAATTATGATTAGATTAGTGCTAATTATCCTTACTAATTGGTTGATGCATGATAGCCGTGCGTCAGCCCTCTGCCGCACGGTGGCTGTGCGGTCTTTGTGCTGCCACACAGTGGCCCAACGACAAAGGCCATGTGTTGCCTCTGGGACTGTCACATAGCTATTGTACATCATAAGTGACATTTTTATTAATTTAATGTGACGACTGCTGTTCTTATAAATACGGATTCAAAAAACATCAAACATACTAAAAACTCGACAGCAACGCCTTTGTTTAAAGAATGCTTCTGTGATACCAGTCCAGTCGAATTAAAGGAAAATGCAGCATATTCTTAAGCACACGAAGAGTAGAGTGCCTCGTAAAACGAAGGCATACAGGCAGGGCCGTCTTAGAGGGGAGGGCAGCAAGTGCGACGGCCGGGGGCCCATGCCACAGAGGGGCCCATGAGTATATGTATGTATATAGTACTTAGTATATGTATTTGGCATATTGAAATGAAAATTTAAAGGTCTATACACTTAGCACAAGTCCAGCAATCAATCAGGAATTAGCTTGTCGTCGCTTCCTATTCTGATATTCGGCTATTCTCGATCGCCGACCGATGATCGTTTCGCCTCCCTATCGCCCAGCCCAATCGCCAGACGCGGCGACGCCGCTCCGTGAAGCCACGACACGCCGATGCCGCTCGTCCGCATGCGACGAGGGATGGGCCCCACGCCCCCACGAGCGGACGGCGGACGGCTGGACAGGATCACCCATCACCGATCAGGTTTCTTAAAAAGCACTCAAGCATTATTTTTTATTTGAGGTAATCATAATAGTTATTTTACCGTTCTTTTAGTTTGTTTATTGTACTATCGTTATCTTTTATGAACTAAACATATGCTGTAAGTTAACTCTTATTAGTAGTACTATATACTTTATTAAAAAAATTAGATTGTTGGCCCCTTGCCATCTTACTTGCCTAAGGACCCTTGAAATTGTTGAGACGGCCCTGCATACAGGATCCATACAGTTTTCTTATTGACCAACAACGATGTTATTTTTAGAAAGAAACCCTGTGATTGATATTAATAAGAGAGATGTCTACACGAAGCTCTCAAGTACGTTGTTGCGGCCACTTAATCCTCTGACTAAAAAAATCAGCTATTTAGAGCCTGTTTGGAAGAGCTCCATCACTGAAAATGTAGATTTGGAGCAGCAGCTCTACCATGGAGCAGCTCCACCGTGGATCTGGGATCTCACCATGGAGTGTTTGGCTTGTACAGCAGCTCCAGATCTACGAAATTGAGGTTTTGGTGGGAATGGCCACTTTTGGTGGGATGAGGTGTGTAACCAGTGGCATTGGTGGGTAATTACCACCCAACTCCACGGTGGAGCACCCCTTGAGGAGCTTCATGAAATCCATGGATCTGACTCTCAGATCCAGGATTTTGGTGGATCCAGATTTCGCGGAGCTAGAGCGTTTGGGTAAAATTTCGTGGAGTTGAGCTGTTTTTCGTGGATCTGGAGTTGGTGGAGCTCTCCCAAACAGGCTCTTAACTCTAAGACGTAGCAAAACCAGATTACTTGTTTTCGGTTCTTCCTTTAAAAAAACAAAAACACGTTGTTTGTTCGGTCGTGCATAGAAATAGTTTCTGCAGTGATTTCGAATAGATTAGCATGCATGTTAATAAAATGCTGCTGATATTCCAATGCTGCCTCCTCGTCTCGTCTGATCTGACTAGCTAGCACCGGTCAGATCGACAGGGCACCCTTGTCGCGCCGTTTCGTCGGTGGATGGAATGGATCGGTCAATTCCGATGGTTGGATGCGCCAAATTCTCGGTGACCGCGATGGATGACCTACGCACAGACCAGTGGCGGACCCAGGATTTGAATCCAGGGTATGCCTAACTAAAAAATTATTATCCAATGTTGGTATAATCTAATACCACAAATGATCCTATTAACCATTTAGCATGGAAATGATCTTATATACCACAAATCCACAATCAACACGGCCAGAGCCAACATGCCTAGATAGCACCGCCAGTCAGCAAACTCTCAAGGCCAAAACCAGAGCACTAATGCCAAAATATCCCACTGCCAGTCAGCCCCAACACCACAGAGAAGCCAGCCACCGCGTGGAGCCGAAGGCCAGGGAGGTGAAGGATCAGCAAGCCGACGGGAGCAAGGCGGCCAGCGCCGGTGCCGCGCCGCCCTCGCGCCCTGGCGGAGGCGGAAGCGCCGAGGCGGAGGCGAAGACGCCGAGGCGGAGGCGGAGGGGCGAAGGGGAGCCGGCGGGGGAGGGGGAGCGGCGGGGGGAGGGGAGCGGCGGGGGAGGGGAGCCGGCGGGGGAGGGGGAGCGGCGGGGGGAGGGGAGCGGCGAGGGAGGGGGAGCGTGAAAGCATCTAGACCCCTAAAAAGGATTTTGGTAATTAATGAAATTAAGAGAATATGGAATATGGGACTAACGTGTTTTTATGAGTATGCGAAAGGATAGTCCACACACATGAGCGACAAGATGCAAGCCAAAGGACACGCGTGAAAATCAAATTGGCTCAAGACAAAGGTATGCTTAGAATAGGACCCCTTTTGAATTTTACCGGTCTTAGGTGAATGGTGGAAGACCGGATTATAGGATAAATGATCGTACCATCAAGGGGGATCTTGGCTAAGTAGCTTGAATACTTATCTCATGTGCCAAATGGTTTTGTCCTAAAACTTGCATCCATTAAAGAAATCTAGCTTTCAAAAGAAATCTTGCTCTGTCTGGAAAAGCGGTAGTACCGCAGTTTTGAACGTCGGAACTACCGGAAAGCGGTAGTTCCGCAACCAAAATGCGGTAGTACCGGCCAGCGGAAGATCCGGTTTTGGAGCGGACCGATATTTCCAGAGAGCACCCTTGGCTCATTCCAAAATCTTATGAGAACGGAAGTACCGGCCGTTTGAACGTCGGTACTACCGCTGCGAGCGGTAGTACCGCATCCTAAAGCGGTACTTCCGGACCTCGGAAGATCCGGAGGGAGAGCGGATCAACTTTTCCAGAGAGCACCCTCCGGATGAAGCCTGGATTTTTCTGGAGCGGAAGTACCGGCTATTTCAACGCCGGAACTACCGCTGCATGCGGTAGTTCCGCCACTCAGAGCGGTACTTCCGGAGTCCGGAAGATCCGACTTCAAAGCGGATGTATTTTTCCAGAGAGCGCCAAGTCTGGGACCCTTTGGAGTTTGGCTGAAGCGGTAGTACCGCGCCGACTTTGCGGAACTACCGGGTAGCGGTAGTACCGCAAATATCAACGGCGGTAGTACCGCGCCGCCGAATCCAACGGTCACTGCAGACGTCTGACATAGCCGTTCTGGCGCGAAGATTTGGTAGCGGTAGTACCGGTCTTTGGAGCGGTAGTTCCGCTCGACCAGAAAATTTTCTGGAAGCTGAGTCAAACGGCTAGTTTTGGTTGGTGGAGGCTATAAATACCCCCACCACTGCTCAAGGGCTAAGGTTAGAGACTCATTGCATATTTCTCAAGCCCAAGTGCATTCATTTCACCTCAATTCTTTCTTTGCACATCAAAGTGAGGTGGTTGAGCATTTAGTGCTAGATTTCCCTTGCAAATCCATTTGGCACTAGAGTTGCATTCAAGTGAACACCGGGATTTATTACTCTTAGTGCTTGCCGGCACTTGGACGATCCGGTGGAAGTTGCCTCGGTGATCTTCTCAAGAAGATTGTGAGAAGACCCGGCAAATTGTGAAGGTTGGAGCTCACCTACCCGGAGTGGGGAAGAGCTACACTAGTGATTGAGGTGCTTGGCTCAATTCGTGGAGCCGGTCCGATACGTCCGGGCTTACCTCAACATGGACTAGGGGAAACCGGCAAGTTTCCGAATACCACGGTAAAAACATCGGTTGTGTTCTTTGTCTCTTTAGCTCTTGTTCGTTTGCTTCATTGAGATCACTTATTTGTTTAGAGCTAAATTGTTGACTAGAATTGCATAGGATTAAATTGCTTTACATCATTGTCATTTAAATTGTGGAGAATTAATCAAGTAAACAAGAAAAGTTTAAAAACCTCCTATTCACCCCCCTCTAGTCGGTATCCTTGATCCTACAAGTGGTATCAGAGCTTGGTCTCTCACATTTAGACTTAACCGTCTGGAGAGAAAAGGATGGCTAGTGAGGGGATTGCGGTAGGAAAGGCACCTCTATTTGATGGCTCAAATTATGCATATTGGAAGATTAGAATGTCAATTTATTTAAAGGCCATGAGTCCTAACATTTGGAAAATCGTAAATGATGGTTACGTCATGCCACTTGATCCCGACAATCCGACGGAACAAGATGGGCGTAACACTCATTTAGATGCCCAAGCCATGAATGCTATCTTTGGAGCCTTAAACGCGGATGAATTCAATAGAGTGAGCAATCTTGAGACGGCTCACGCTATTTGGAATACCCTTTCGGAAATACACGAAGGGACATCCACGGTTAAGGAGGCAAAATTGCATCGGCTTAGGATTAAATATGAGACATTCATAATGTTGCCCCATGAGGACATCAATGAGATGTACACACGGCTCAACAACATTGTGAATGAGCTCAAAGGCCTTGGCACTAACCTCTCGGATCTTGATGTTGTGAGAAAGATGCTTAGGGCTCTACCGGAGAAGTACGAGATGTTGGTGACTCTCTTCCTCAACTCACCGGAATTGGCAAGAATGACGCCAACACAACTCTTGGGTAATCTAATTACCAATGAGTTGTACAAGAAGGACAAGGAGGAACTTTTGGAGCAATCCACCTCCAAAGGGAAGAAGATCACCGCCTTCAAGGCAAAGGCGGTGGCAAGTGAAGAGTCCGAAGATGAAGAAGAAGACTCCGAAGAAGAACTTGCCCTCCTTGTGAGAAGGATGAACAAGTTCATGAGAAGACGCTCAAATTGAGGAGGAGGCTATGATAAAGGAAAGAAGTGGCAATCATCCTCAAACAAAAACAAGTATAGCAACATCCGTTGCTATGAGTGTGACGAGAAGGGGCATATTGCCTCTCAATGTCCCACAAAGAAGGATGACAAGGAGAAGTCATCCAAGAAGAAAGGCTATCAAGGCAAGAAGAAGCTCTTCAAGAAGCTTCACAAAGACGGCAAAAATGAAGCCCACATTGGGGAGTGGGATTCCGATGCGGAATACTCCGACTCCGATTCTAGCGAGGATGAGTCTCCCAAGAAGAAGGGACTTGTTGGCATCGCCATCAAAGAAGCTCCATCGCTATTCTCCACCCCCACATGTCTTATGGCAAAAGGGGAGAAGGTAAAAATTCTAGATGACGATGAGCCTTCCTATGATGATTTAATGGACATGTTGGTAGAATTAAATGAATTTCTTGGAAAAGAAAAGTCAAAATTCAAGATTTTGAAGAAAGAACATATGTCTCTTCAAAAATCCTATGAGGAGCTAAAGGAAGCTCATGACTTACTTCTCCAAGAAAATCATAAGTCTAGCACTAGCATTGGAATCACTTGTGATATTATGAATGAAATGCCTAGTGTAGAAATCTCAAAGTCTAGCATATCTACTTGTTGTGATGATCTACTTGCCATGCCTTGCTCATCAAGTGTAGATTCTAGAAATGCCTTAAATCCTGTTCATAATGACTTGCTTACAAATGAAAACAAGAATTTGAAGGAACAAGTGCTAAAATTGAACAAAAGTCTAGAAAGAGCTTATAAGGGAAAGGAAACTCTTGATAAGTTGCTAAGTGATCAAAGATGCTCCTTTAACAAAGAGGGACTTGGATATGTTCCCCAAAAGGGTAAGAAGCCGGCATACAAGCCTCCAAGGTTTGTAAAAGAGAATGGCAAGTATTGCACAAAGTGCCGGTGTGTTGGACATGCTCAATATGATTGTTCTAAGAATAACATGAAATTCATTGGCCTATATGATTCTTGTTATATGCTTAAAAAATCTAAAAATGGAAAAATTATTGCTCATTTCATTGGTACCTCGATTTTGGGTGCAAAGAAGAAATCCATTTGGGTACCCAAAACCTTGGTCACTAACCTCCAAGGACCCAAACAAATTTGGGTACCTAAAAGAACTTGATCTTCTTTTGTAGGTGAACTACAAAACCGGTGGAAGGCATTGGGTGTTGGATAGCGGTTGCACTCAACACATGACCGGAGACCGGAAGATGTTCACCACATTTGAGAGTGGAAGCAATGACAAGATCACCTTTGGAGACAATAGCAAAGGAAAGGTATTGGGATTGGGTAAAATCGCTATCTCAAACGATCTTTCAATTTCAAATGTATCACTAGTTGAAACATTAAACTTCAATCTGCTATCCGTTGCTCAACTATGTGATCTAGGCCTAAAATGCTCATTCTCAAAAGAAAGTGTTGTAATCTCAAAAGATAACAATAATGAACTAGTCTTCAAAGGCTTTAGATTTGGGAATCTCTATTTGGTAGATTTTTCTTCAAATGAATCTTGTTTAAAAACTTGTTTAATTGCAAAAACTTCTTTGGGTTGGTTGTGGCATAGAAGGTTAGGTCATGTGGGTATGGTACAACTTAAAAAGCTTTTCAAACATGATCTAGTGATTGGCTTGAAAGATGTGAAGTTTGAGAAAAATCGACTTTGTAGTGCTTGTCAAGCCGGAAAACAAGTCGCTAGTTCTCACCCTTCCAAAAGTATCTTGTCAACCTCTAGGCCATTGGAGCTCTTACACATGGATTTGTTTGGGCCAACAACCTATAAGAGCATCGGAGGAAATAGCTATTGTTTAGTCATTGTGGATGATCACTCTAGATATACATGGGTCTTCTTCCTAAATGACAAAAGTGAAACCTCCGGAATTTTCAAAAGTTTTTCAAAAAGGGCCCAAAATGAATTTGATTTTAAAATAAAGAAAATTAGAAGTGACAATGGTTCCGAGTTCAAGAACACGAAAGTTGAAGATTTTTGTGATGAACTTGGAATAAAGCACGAACTTTCCACAACCTACACTCCGGAGCAAAATGGAGTTGTAGAAAGGAAAAATCGCACATTGATTGAAATGGCTAGGACAATGCTTGATGAATATAATACTTCCGACAAATTTTGGGCGGAAGCCATCAACACCGCTTGTCATGCCATAAATCGCCTTTATTTACATCGACTTTTGAAAAAGACTTCCTATGAGCTTCTAGTTGGAAGAAAACCGAACATCTCTTACTTTAGAGTATTTGGTTGCAAATGCTATATTCTAAGAAAGGGTGTTCGGCTCTCAAAATTTCAAAGTCGTTGTGATGAAGGCTTCCTTTTAGGGTATTCCTCAAATAGTAAAGCCTATAGGATCTTTAATAAAAATTCGGGATTAGTTGTAGAATCATGTGATGTACAATTTGATGAAACTAACGGCTCTCAAGAAGAGCAAGAAAACTTGGATGATGTAGGTGATGAAGGCTTGCGCAAAGCTATGGAAAATATGCAAATTGGAGACATCAAGCCAAAAGAAGATCCATCTTCACCAAGCTCATCAAGACAAGTAGTGCCACCCACATCGTCTACTTCAAGTGATATTCAAGTTGTTGAAGATGAACAAAAGGATCAACAACAAAATAACATCAAGATTCACAATGCAATAGCCAAGGATCATCCAATAGATCAAATATTGGGTGACGTGAGTAAGGGTGTTCAAACTCGCTCTAGAGTAGCTTCATTTTGTGAACATTACTCTTTTGTTTCTTCTCTTGAGCCTAAGCTTGTAGATGAAGCTCTAGATGATCCGGATTGGGTAAATGCCATGCACGAAGAATTGAATAACTTTGCGCAAAATGAAGTATGGACCTTGGTGGAAAGACCAGAAGAACATAATGTGATTGGCACCAAATGGGTCTTCCGGAACAAACAAGATGAAAACGGGGTTGTGGTAAGAAACAAAGCAAGGTTAGTAGCTCAAGGCTATACTCAAGTCGAAGGGTTAGATTATGATGAGACATTTGCACCCGTTGCTAGACTTGAGTCAATTAGAATCTTGCTTGCTTTTGCATCTAGCTTTGATATTAGATTATTTCAAATGGATGTTAAAAGTGCCTTCTTAAATGGAACAATCTCCGAACTTGTATTTGTTGAACAACCTCCGGGGTTCGAAGATCCTAAATGTCCTAATCATGTCTATAAACTTTCAAAGGCTTTGTATGGCTTAAAACAAGCTCCTAGAGCTTGGTATGAACGCCTTAGAAATTTCCTTGTCTCAAAAGGATTTAAAATTGGTAAGGTAGATACAACTCTATTCACAAAAATCATTGGTGATGATTTCTTTGTATGCCAAATTTATGTTGATGACATTATATTTGGCTCAACTAACCAAGATTTTTGCGAAGAATTTGGTAATATGATGTCTAGGGAGTTTGAGATGTCCATGATAGGAGAATTAAGCTATTTTCTTGGACTTCAAATCAAGCAACGCAAAGATGGGACATTCATAAGCCAAACAAAGTACATTAAAGATCTTTTCAAGAAGTTTGGCATGGAAGATGCAAAACCCATCAAAACACCAATGGCAACCAATGGGCATCTAGACCTCGACGAAGGAGGTAAGTCGGTAGATTTAAAACTCTATAGATCCATGATTGGTAGCTTGCTTTATCTTACCGCATCTAGACCCGATATCATGTTTAGTGTATGCATGTGTGCTCGCTTTCAAGTTTCACCAAAAGAGTGTCATTTAAAGGCCGTGAAGAGAATCTTGAGATATTTGAAACATTCCCCAAACATAGGACTTTGGTATCCTAAAGGTGCTAAATTCGATCTAATTGGATATTCAGATTTCGATTATGCGGGTTGCAAAGTGGATAGAAAAAGCACCTCGGGAAGTTGTCAATTTCTAGGTAGATCCTTAGTGTCTTGGTCCTCAAAGAAACAAAACTCCGTAGCACTCTCAACCGCTGAAGCCGAATATATTTCCGCCGGGAGTTGTTGTGCTCAATTATTATGGATGAGGCAAACATTGTTGGATTATGGAATGAACTTTGATAAAGTGCCTTTATTGTGTGACAATGAAAGTGCCGTAAAAATATCCAATAACCCAGTCCAACACTCAAGAACCAAGCATATAGATATACGCCACCACTTCTTGAGGGACCATGTTAGCAAGGGAGATATTTGCATTAGCCACATCCGGACCGAAGACCAATTAGCGGATATCTTCACCAAGCCTTTAGATGAAAACCATTTTTGTAAGCTTAGGAGTGAATTAAATGTCTTGGATTACTCGAATGTTGCATAAATTCATGGCAAATTTAAATGCATACTCTTAGAAGAAGCTTGAAAGGTTATTTGAAATTATGTCTCTATGCAAAGGACTTTGATTTATAAAGGTAAAATGCAAAAGTATTTGATTATATTATTTTGTTCTGTTTAATGCATAATGATCCTTAAAGACTTTAGTTGAATGCAAAATCTAGGGATCATTTGCATCTATAGTCCTAAAGTTCAAATTCTGCGAAGTCTCAGAAAATGCGGAACTACCGCTGCCTTCTGCGGTACTTCCGGGGAGCGGTACTTCCGGTCGAGGAAGCGGTACTACCGGACCTGCATTTAAGGGGGAGCAACCGCCCGAACCCCAGGGTTCCCTCTGTTGGCCCCCACCTTGGACCCTCTCTCCGGTAGTTCCTCTCCATTTCCGCCCGAGCCCGTACTCCTCTCCTTGTTCTCTCTCTCCCACCGAAAATCCTCCAAATCGCCTCTCAGACCTTCATATCTAGTGGCATTTTCTTCGATTCCTCAACGCAAATCAATTTCCCAGGGTTCAACTCCTTCGATTGCTAAGGTATTTCGGATCGAAACCTCTTTTGATCTTCATTTTCTTGAACCCTAGGTCATGCTTAGGTTAAATCGAAATATAGTTATTTTTGCCAAATATTTCTAGGGAAATTGAGCATATTTGGTGTTCAGGGGTATATACAAACCCATTCCGTGGATTCACTCCAATAAAACACCAAAGATTCATTCACATTTCCAAAAACCCTAGAATCAGCCAGAAAGCGGAACTACCGCTCGACGGTTGCGGTACTACCGCTGAGCGGTACTACCGGCCCAGAACGGCGGTACTACCGTTTTAACTGACATTTTGGCAAATTCAATTTATTTCTTTTTGAATCTAATTTGGCCATATTCCCTCTATCTCATAATCCATTCTTCTTGTGCCTAGATGCCTAGAACAAGAGCGGCTTCCAAAAAGTCCTATGTCTCAGGGAGTTCCTCAAGCCCTCGTGCTCTTCCATCCCCCGAGGTGACTCAAAAGGCAGCCCAGGACAGAGGAAAGAGGCCTGCGCCAGCCCCTGAGTCTGACTCTGGATCTGAAACAGAGTCTGAGCATCCTATTCCTCCAAGCTCTCCCATGGAATCATCTGAAGAAGATATAGCTGGAAGGGAGTGTCTTGAGATTGATCTGAAGAAGATCTCGCCTGATGAGTATGCTCGTCTGCGTCACACCAACCAGTATGCGTTTCCATCAAACTCAATCAATCCACAATTCCATACTAAGTTCCAGGAGAAGATATTTGATGAGATGTATGGACCAGATCGCCAGTTTGCAGATCATAAATATATTAACTGGGATCACATTGATGATATTGACAAGTATGATGGGACTTTCCGGTTATTCCAGACAGTCGGTCTCAATCAGCTCGTAGCACTAGGACGTGACTACAATGAGACCTTCATCCGGCAGTTTTATGCTACAGTGCATATCTCTCCCGACCTTCAGAACATGACTTGGATGACAGTATGTACCAGATATGAGGCCACCAAGCATGACTTTGAGGTTGTCTTAAGGGCAGAACTAAGTGCTTATGAGAAGGTTTATGACAAACCTGCTCTCAGTCTGGATGCCATATATCCCTACTATGACACTGCAGGAAAATTTACACTTGGCAAGAATGTTGGACTTCAACCCATTCCCAGCTTGATCAATCGCATCATCAATCATACCATTCTTCCAAAAGGTGGTAACTATGATGCCATTCGAGGACATGTCTGGAACATCATAGACTATATTATGAAGGGGCAGAAGTTCGATGTAGTGGATGTCATCATAAGGGAGATAGTTGCCTCCAAAAATGATCGCTACAAGCGCATTAACTATGCACCCTACATCATGGCCTTGATTGATTCTAAGTTTCTCTATCGTGGAGGTCGCGGTGGTGTGCATAAGCCATACAAGCCAAGATCGGAGCCTCCCATTCCCACTGTTTTTCGCGCTAGCCGGACGACAGCTTCAGGAGCAGGTTCATCAGCAGCAGCAGCAGGAGCAGCAGCTCAGTCACAGGAGCCTGGCCAGCCCACTCTCCAGCAGATCTATTCTACCATGGTTGAGGGCTTCTCTACTCTCAACTCTAGGATGGATAGGATGGATGAGCGTCTCGACACCATTGACAGCAATTTGACCTCGTTAGATGGTCGGGTTGCAGATCTTGAGCGCTCACCCTCGCCTCGTCGCTATGGTCGTCGCCGTAAAGCTGCTCATGATCCTCCGCAGCCCTCTCAGAATTGATCTTTTTTTTGGTACTTGATGCCAAAGGGGGAGAATATTTTGGGAGTTTACTTATGATATTTGGACCTATGGGACTATGTTTTTAATTATCTATGGATGGTTGTAATGAACTTATGTTTGGTGCTTGGATGTAATGAACCTTATGGTCATGAGTTGATGATATTACTTAGTTGTCTATCTCTCATTGAATAACTTTGTCTTGTGCATCTTGTATAAAATATCGTAATCTTTATCTATGCACATGTTTAGGGGGAGTCATATTCCCTCTTGGACTCTAAAATGAAAATTTTTTTAAAATAAATCTTATTGCATAAGAACTACACTCTCATTTAGAGTTCACATAGAATATACAATTTGTTGTCTAACAATTTGATATATTCAAATCTTTCATCTCTCAAAATTTGGGTTGTCATCAATTACCAAAAAGGGGGAGATTGAAAGCATCTAGACCCCTAAAAAGGATTTTGGTAATTAATGAAATTAAGAGAATATGGAATATGGGACTAACGTGTTTTTATGAGTATGCGAAAGGATAGTCCACACACATGAGCGACAAGATGCAAGCCAAAGGACACGCGTGAAAATCAAATTGGCTCAAGACAAAGGTATGCTTAGAATAGGACCCCTTTTGAATTTTACCGGTCTTAGGTGAATGGTGGAAGACCGGATTATAGGATAAATGATCGTACCATCAAGGGGGATCTTGGCTAAGTAGCTTGAATACTTATCTCATGTGCCAAATGGTTTTGTCCTAAAACTTGCATCCATTAAAGAAATCTAGCTTTCAAAAGAAATCTTGCTCTGTCTGGAAAAGCGGTAGTACCGCAGTTTTGAACGTCGGAACTACCGGAAAGCGGTAGTTCCGCAACCAAAATGCGGTAGTACCGGCCAGCGGAAGATCCGGTTTTGGAGCGGACCGATATTTCCAGAGAGCACCCTTGGCTCATTCCAAAATCTTATGAGAACGGAAGTACCGGCCGTTTGAACGTCGGTACTACCGCTGCGAGCGGTAGTACCGCATCCTAAAGCGGTACTTCCGGACCTCGGAAGATCCGGAGGGAGAGCGGATCAACTTTTCCAGAGAGCACCCTCCGGATGAAGCCTGGATTTTTCTGGAGCGGAAGTACCGGCTATTTCAACGCCGGAACTACCGCTGCATGCGGTAGTTCCGCCACTCAGAGCGGTACTTCCGGAGTCCGGAAGATCCGACTTCAAAGCGGATGTATTTTTCCAGAGAGCGCCAAGTCTGGGACCCTTTGGAGTTTGGCTGAAGCGGTAGTACCGCGCCGACTTTGCGGAACTACCGGGTAGCGGTAGTACCGCAAATATCAACGGCGGTAGTACCGCGCCGCCGAATCCAACGGTCACTGCAGACGTCTGACATAGCCGTTCTGGCGCGAAGATTTGGTAGCGGTAGTACCGGTCTTTGGAGCGGTAGTTCCGCTCGACCAGAAAATTTTCTGGAAGCTGAGTCAAACGGCTAGTTTTGGTTGGTGGAGGCTATAAATACCCCCACCACTGCTCAAGGGCTAAGGTTAGAGACTCATTGCATATTTCTCAAGCCCAAGTGCATTCATTTCACCTCAATTCTTTCTTTGCACATCAAAGTGAGGTGGTTGAGCATTTAGTGCTAGATTTCCCTTGCAAATCCATTTGGCACTAGAGTTGCATTCAAGTGAACACCGGGATTTATTACTCTTAGTGCTTGCCGGCACTTGGACGATCCGGTGGAAGTTGCCTCGGTGATCTTCTCAAGAAGATTGTGAGAAGACCCGGCAAATTGTGAAGGTTGGAGCTCACCTACCCGGAGTGGGGAAGAGCTACACTAGTGATCGAGGTGCTTGGCTCAATTCGTGGAGCCGGTCCGATACGTCCGGGCTTACCTCAACATGGACTAGGGGAAACCGGCAAGTTTCCGAATACCACGGTAAAAACATCGGTTGTGTTCTTTGTCTCTTTAGCTCTTGTTCGTTTGCTTCATTGAGATCACTTATTTGTTTAGAGCTAAATTGTTGACTAGAATTGCATAGGATTAAATTGCTTTACATCATTGTCATTTAAATTGTAGAGAATTAATCAAGTAAACAAGAAAAGTTTAAAAACCTCCTATTCACCCCCCCTCTAGTCGGTATCCTTGATCCTACAGAGCGGCGGGGGAGGGGAGCCGAGCGGCGGGGGGAGGGGGAGCGGCGGGGGAGGGGAGCCGGCGGGGGAGGGGGAGAGGCGGGGGAGAGGGAGCGGGGGAGGGGGAGGCGGAGCCGGCGGGGGAGGGGAGCCGGCGGGGGAGGGAGGGGAGCGGCGGGGGGAGGGGGAGCGGCGGGGGAGGGGAGCCGGCGGGGGAGGGGGAGAGGCGGGGGAGAGGGAGCGGGGGAGGGGGAGGGGGAGGCGGAGCCGGGGAGGGGGAGGGGGCGGCGGGGGAGGGGGGGCGAGGGGGTGGGGGCCGAGGGAGGGAGGCGCCGGAGGGGGAGGCGCCGGGGGAGGCCGAGGGAGGGAGGCGTCGGAGGGGGAGGCGTCGGGGGAGGCCGAGGGAGGGAGGGGGTGGGGGCGCCGAGGCGCCTGGCGGAGTGGCCGAGCGGGTAGTCCTGGGCCTATATGGACTACCCGCTGGGCCCGCCCCTGGCACAGACATGGGTTCCGCTGTTCCATGCTGTGTGTCGATGCTGGCTTCAGACAAAACATGTACGCGTGCACATCAGCGCGCGGCGACTTCAGCAACCACCACCATACCTTGGGTTACAGCAACTTACAACAGTGAGTGAAGAAATAATATCTACTATTATAAAAGTGTGAGTTGGTGGTCGGTCCATTCTTCCTTTTCGCTTCTCAGCCATCTGATTTGATCTGGATCATTCACCTCTCTCCTACTCCCTCTCTCTCTCAGGATACAACCGTCCACCTCCTCTACTTTTTTCATCTCCTCGTGCATTCTGGTCACCCTTCTCTCTCTGTCGCTTGCCGTCTAATGTTTGATGTGTGAAGTTGGTCAAGCAGTAAGTTCCGTCTTATTATTTTTATGACTCTATTATAATGCACGGATCTCTAATTAGTAATATTGACGTGCGAGTCAAGACTGATACTAACACGCATGTGTTTACTTGTCGCAGCACTGCTCAGCTGGACCGGACAGACTACTAGCTAGACTACACGCGGCAGTCGATACTCGATTTGTACTCTGTATTCTACCTGTATAATACGACATCCTGCTGCGTTGGCTGACCCGATCTATACGCGGACGGAACGGAGTGAGGAAACTGATATTTTAGTCCAACTGCTCGTAGGTGTGCAATGTCTATCCGAGTTGTGGTCTGGGAGTCGTTGGGTTTGTGACCGGAAGGAAAATTGCAGCTCAAATATACAAGTATTATACGAAAGTTTTTCTAATAATTTTCAAAAAAAAATTGCTGCAAGCAATCACCATTGGCCATGTTTTTATCTGCTTATGGCATAAATAAACGGGACGGCTTCTTCGATATCGTTTTGAAATGATTTATAGGATAGATTTTTTAAAATAATTTATTAATATAATCATTTATACTATGATTAAAAGTTATGAATCACAGCTATAAATTACCAGCCGTAGCTGAAAACATCTCTCCGTTTAGATGTGTGCGAGCAACCAAACAGGCCTGCCCATGGGTAACAAGTACCTGGGCTCAAACTATGGACAGTCCGTTTAGTTGGGCCAGGTGATCAATTGGTTAGTCCAAAAGTTGTCATATGGGCCATGTGAGGCACCTACTACCACGACGGCCCCAAGAAGATCCATCCCATCACTGGAAGAAGCGGTCCCACAGTCCAGGGAGATGGCCTTCCAACACGTGGGACCCACTCGCTGCTGCAGCATGCAGGCGGGAAAAATACTACGGTGTAACCATGACACCATTAGAGCAAGTATTATAAGAGGCTGTAAGCTGGCTGTATGCTGAGGTGGAGGAGAGAGAGGAGGAGAGAGAAGAGAGGTGGGCTGTAAGCTTACAGCCAGCTGAAGCACAAGAACTAAGAAACTTTGTGAGAGGAAGGGGTAGATCATACAGCCTTCAGCTGGCTGTAACTACTATATGAGTAGGCTGATAAGTGGGCTGTAAGTATCCATACAGCCAGCTGAAGGCTGTATTATAAGACTTGCTCTAAGAGCATCTCCAACATTATGAGCTAGTTACTAGCTCTAAGACAACTTCTTTAATAGTACTAACTTTTAGCACATAGCTCATAACATAAATGCCTCACATGACACTCTCATATAATCTTGGAATATGTGTATGAGACTAGCTCTTGATCAAGAGATAGTTTTTCTCTCTCTTCTATTAAAATATGAAATAATATGCTTAGAGCTAGCTCATAAATCACTATTGAAGATGCTCTAACCCGCAAATGAGGAAGCGATTAAAAATATTCTTTGTACAGTCTACAGTGTTGCTATAGTACCTTGTGCCATATGTCACATTCTGTTACACAAATAAAACTGTGTAACGGTTACACCATAGAATTTTTCCTGCAGGTGGGGCCGGGGCAGTCGCCGCGCGTCGCGGAAATGTCCAATTAATTGAGCGGTCTGATCCGTCGGTCGATCGTGTCGTAGGAATCGACTCTGGATGGACAAGAACGCGCACGCACGCAGCAGGAATTCGTTGGCCGCCGGCCGGAGACCGGACCTCGCGGAAGCAACTACACGGTCGCATGCACGTCACCTACCTGCGTACTACTGCGGTGGCACGCGCGGGACCACACTACCACCGCCCTTTGCTTAAATGGCCGGTAAAACTGGTACTACATACTAGTACGTACCAACGCGACGCAATGCATTTCCACGGCTACGCTAGGCTAGCTCTTTGATCGAGCAACTTGCAGGTAGCTTATGTTTTTTATTTCAACATAAATATTTATATAAGTGAATCAAATATTGATAAATCGTTTCAAAATATTTACCCTGATAAGCCATTTCGAACGGTGGTAAAAATGATATCCTGCTTGTTTATTTGAAAAAAAAGTCAAAAGTCATAACCTTAGGTCGAAAAGAACAAATACTATTTGAGTATCCCTGATTAGAGGATTTCTGCTTATTTATCTGACCAGCCGCTGTTCGGAGATTCTATGACCCGATAACTGGACTTCACTCCATGTAGCTGCCCGTGCGATGAAATAGAGCACATGAGTCTCTGTCCACAATAACCACACGATGATTCAGTCTTGCGTCTTTGACAACAACCGTCTCATAATTATTTCTACGATCTTCTCTCACTGACAAATAACAAATCGATAATTATTTGTCAGATCTCTTTCACTGACAGCAACTGCTTGCTCGGCCAGATGCGAGGAATCGATGAGGCACATGTTTGTGTGGACAACTGACACCTCTTCGGCGCTATTTAAGCCTTGCGAGAGAAGACGAAGATATAGAGGAAGAAATTAAGCAATAGACAACGGAGGCAAAGAATAAGCGAAGTTAGGGGTAATAGCATCCATTTGTAACTGCTCCGCGAGAACAGGTTGTAATCCCAATATAGTAATCAAGATAGTTGTAATTCTCCTCTTTAATCCTTCTATGAGGCTCGATTTTCCCTATAATTCATCAGATCGATGATTTGATTATCGACAGCCGAAGGTGTATGTGGGAAAAAATGTTAAGCCCCTCAAGGTTCTCACCAACATCACCATTCTTCCCTGTTTTCGTCAATATCGCCAATGTAATCATGGCAGGAACTTAGGATGAGGAGAATTGATTCGATTTGGCAGACTATGCTAGCCTCGACATGGACGCATGTATTCGCGCCATGGAACACGATGCCTCTTCATCATCGTTCTCCATCCCAGGATCATTAGTCCTTACGCCTAGCGAGGTCGATCGAATGGAAAAACACATGCCACCCCATCATCAACATCTCCTAGGGAGTCAGTTGTCCCAAGCTTGTTGAAGTGCCCAAGCACCATGACAAGTCTGGCACACTCAACCGAAAAATATGGCTCCGAGAACACGATGTCGCGATCCAATGGTTAGAATACTCGTAATTCGATCGTGGATGACCACTATTAGCCAACAGCTCCTACGCATTACGGGAGTCGGTCGACATTTAGTCATGATGTCGATGAAATTACCCCCAGCAGAAAGCCGAGCGAAGACAATACTACTCACCATCCGATCGATAATTCACCGAATTAGGTTGAGTCCACTACACAATCCCCCAGAAACTGTGGTTTCTAATTATTCTTCATCGTGGAAGCTCTTTGTTGAAGCGATGGAAAGCTCTCCCTCAGTTTTGACAGAAGCGACGCAATGCATTTCCACGGCTACGCTAGGCTAGCTCTTTGATCGAGCAACTTGCAGGTAGCTTATGTTTTTTATTTCAACATAAATATTTATATAAATGAATCGAATATTGATAAATCATTTCAAAATATTTATCCCGATAAGCCATTTCGAACGGTGGTAAAAATGATATCCTACTTGTTTATTTAAAAAAAAGTCAAAAGTCATAACCATAGGTCGAAAAGAACAATACTATTTGAGTATCCCTGATTAGAGGATTTCTGCTTATTTATCTGACCAGCCGCTGTTCGGAGATTCTATGACTCGATAACTGGACTTCACTCCTTGACCATAGCTTCTTAGCGAATACAAGGATCTATTGAGTTTTTATCTCCTCCTCTATGATTACATCCCTCGATGGTCTCAGAGCCATTGGAGGATTTCCAATTATCGTGGCTTCCGTTCCTTCAGTCAACGACCCTATCACATGAGGAATTGGAATGACCACTTCTTCCCTTGATACTTCTTTAGAAGAAGCACTCTAGAGGCCTGCAGCTGAGGTAGCAAACGCACTCCAAAATAAAAAGAAGGAAGTTAGAAATCCAAGACATAAAGAAATCAAAGGTACAATGATGTATTTTTCTAGTATTTACTTCATACCTGATCTTCTTTGTCTTTAATTTAAACCTCCCTGGAGCATAGTCCATGGCACTTGCATTCCTCTTCTTCTCGACCAATTTCACTAGTTCAAAACTGGTAGGGCTGATCAGACTCTTAGCACTTTCCGACTGGATGCACTCACTCGGAGTAACATCCTTAGTTGTTTCCGTCTTGGGGTGATCGGAGATTGTCTCTCTGACCACTTGAACCTCCTTGGAGGGTCAGGCTACCTCACCCACTAGAATACTTGCTTCCATTAGTACTAAAGAAGTCTTGGGGGTGGCCACCAGGTTCTAAACTTATTCGGTCCCGATCACCTCGGTGTTCATGACCAGTGGGCTCACTTTCACTAGCGGTCCTGTAGCATCAACCCCTCCGATCAACAACTCTAGCTCCACTTCCGTGGTCTTGTTACCAGCGATAAGCTTGTTGGTGGAAGTCTTCACCCAAGAAATATATTCTCAATGGTGTAATTTGTCTGCTCTTCGTACAAAAGTAGGAGTGGGCTGATAAAGAAAAGCTCTTAGAGTCGGGTAAAAACCTACCCCCGAGGGCATTTTTGCCTTCTCTTCAGGCGTTTGAGTGATCGAAGAGGCATGAGAAGATCTACGACTTCTTTATAGGTCATCATTTCTTGGGGGACGACGTGACTCCTTTTGCACCCACTTTCAACTTGGAGCCGTCTACTCTGATCATCGGCATATACCAAGAACATAATAACACACTAATCAGAAGATAGATATGTGTTATGGATATCGTCGATTACCTTGAGCCTCTCGATCCTATCCTCTAGAGAGGTAACCGCCAGGATGAGAGGAACTCCTTTTTGCTTGTATTCTCCTTCACATATAGCCCTCACCTTGTCCCTTATCTTGGAAGGGGATAAGGCTACAAAACCAAAAAGGAGAACTACAAGTCAAGAAAACACTATTTAATAAAGAAAATAGTCCATATAACATCCCAAACTTTGCTCAAAAGTTGTCTAGCAACCCAAACTATGAAATCGGACATTTGACCCTCTGAACTTTGTAATTCAGTTCGAATAACATCCAACCTAGTTTTGGATAGTGATGTTGTCCACATGGCATGATGAGTGAGCAATTTTATCACGTAGGATGATACGCTAGTCTAGTTTAGGTGAATGACAATCGGGGTTCATAGGGCCCTCTCTCCCAAATCAAAATAGAGAGCGAGGGAACAGGGCGGTGGCCATGGAAGCACAGCTAGGGGCTCGGTGGGAGAGAAGCCCCTGTGGACCCCATATGTCATTGACCCAACTTGGCTAGCGTGTCATTCTATGTGGCAAAACCACCAACTCACCATGCCACGTGGGCAATACCACCATGCGAAACCATGTGAGGGTGTTATTTGAACCGAATTACAAAATTCGAGCAGTCAAATGTCTGGCTTCATAGTTTTGGGTGTTGTGCGATCTTTCAAGCAAAGTTTGGAGTGGTATATAGACTTATTCCTTAAACAAAAGATTTTTAACTAGCCAAAATCCTTGATGCTCACCTTCCGAGGAGTCTCTGGTCGAATCTTTTGCATGGTCATGCCATAGCATGATATGATCGTGCAATTTCAATGGACTAAGTTGGCATGTGGTGAAATCTATCACTAGATGCCATGACATCAATCCCTTATCATTCAAATACATGATGGTGTCGACCAGTTGTTGTATCGTTCCTTCCTTCTTAGGAGAGGATCTCTACTCTAAGCTCTCCATAACAGTCCTTTCTGTGAACGATAGGCTGTCTTCTTTGCTCACTGTCATATAGAATCAAAGTTTCTTCCATAACGACTAGAAAAACTTTGAGTACATAAGAATGTACCCTTTCATCTTTTTAGCTCTTCCAGTCATCCGGTAGTAGTATCTGAAGAGCTCCAGGTTCGTTGGAATTCCCAAGTACACCTCACACAGATACACGAAGATGCTGAGTATGGCAATCGAATTGAGAACCAAATTCACCAATTTGATCCCATAAGACTCAAGTACCTCTTATAGGAAGGGGTGCACTGAGATCCTAAACCCACATTCTACGAATGCCCAGAACACATGTATCTTGCCGTCTCTGCCATTCAGAAAGTTCTCCACCATAGCCGACTTTCATAGGATCAAGACAGGGTGAAGGATTAATCTCGCATCCTCCAAGGCCTTCAATCTTTTCGATCATAGTTTGGACCTTGGCCATTCAATGATGAATCCAAACATTTTTGTTGCGGATAGCTTTGATCTAGTTGGGATCAAGGGAATTTGGGGAAGAAAGAACCTAGAACGAAGAAGGCTAGGGTAGAGAAAAGCAGAGAAAATATGAGAAATTCGAAAGGTTCTGAAAAGCGTGAAAATTGACCAGTACCGCTTTGCTTTATAAAGGCTTTCCCTACAACCAAAGTTGGTAGTTACGAGAACTGTGCCTAACAATATAAACCATTCTATTCAATTTCCCTTCCAGTTGGCTCTTCAACTTCAAGTGAAAAAAACTACTTTATCTTTCTTGACTATCGTCAAAGATACATCGTGACTTGTATTCCAATCAAAGGATTCTAAGTCATGAATTCATTTAAAGTTGGGGGTAACTGACGAAGATCGAATAATTCATTAAATGCAGCTTTAATACATAATTAAGGCTCTAAACTATTGTGGTTGTAGATCACTTGAAACAACACTGCCCAAGTACTCCTGGTCAGAGGATTACTATTTATTTACTTGACCAGCCACTACTTAGAGATTCTGTGACCCAATAATTGGGCTTAACTCTAAGTAGGCTCCTGTGAGGTGAAATAGAGCACGTGTGCCTCTGTCCCTAGTAACCGCACAATGTTTGAACCCTATGCCTTCGACAACAACCATCTCATGGTTATTCCTACGATGTTCTCCAACTAACTAACTAACCAATAGTTATTTGTTAGACCTCTCGCTGACAGCAATCGCTTGCTTAGCTAAACACGAGTACTACTACAAAATAGTCATGGGGAACCGTCTGTGTTGTAATTATCATACACAGTTTTACAAAACATGAATGACTATGTTACTAGTGACGGCTAGAACCATCTGTGGTATGGTATTCTCATAGACAGTTGTTGTTAATAACCGTTTATGATAGTTCACGGATAGTTATTAAAAAAATCGTCTATGATAATTGCAGACATCATAGACGGTTTTTAATTAAAAACCATATGTGATATTAGCACAGATGGTTATTTATACAAACCATCTGTGGTGTATTTCTTATATGCATGATGGCGCACGCTTCATCTCCTCGATGTGTCCCTTCATCTCATGCACTGAATTTATAAAAATGATCATCGGCCATGTACTGAAGATGAATCCCCACATCGCTAATACACACATATTTACTCTCAAGCACAAACAAATGGATTTGATGGCCTCTTCCTTGTCACTAACATTGATGCCCAACCTGGCCATCCTATACGAGCTCCTCGTCGGTCATACGCTGGCGGATGCTATGAAAGGACACTGTGCCAACAATGTCCTCCCTCGTATGTTCGAGGATTTGTCAAAGTAATTGAAGGTCACCTTCCGCCGTCTTGACATCCTCCTTCGCCGCGTTTTTCTATTCCTCTCCCACTTCTCACGAGCTAACCTCGCCATTGATGTGGTCCTCCACAATAAAGTTGTATGTCTCCAGGAAGCTTGCCGTCACTTGGAGTGCTTAATCGAGGCCGTGGGCGATCAAGTCAACCATGCCAAGACCCCTCAAGAAAGGGAAGAGAGACTATAGGCTCAATTCGACTTGATTGATCAGTTGCATGGCATTCGGGAGATACTCGAACGAGCGTGTTAGCGGGTGGACACATTTCGGGCTTCGTTCGCTGATGATCTTGAACCATCCAATGCCAACCACGTCGCCCATGAAGGTTTGAAGACGGAGATAGCACGCTACCTTCGCCACTAGAAAAACTTTAAAGCAGTTAGGTTTCTACTTTTTTAATCTTTTGTAAGAAGCAGCTGGCCACGCTGTTTAGCCATATGTAAATACAAGTAGTTGAATTTATATTTACTGTCTTCTATATATAAAAACAATTAAGTAAAACATACTTACTCCTGAGGTATTACTGAATTTACATTTATATATATGAGAATTAATTTAGAACTATCTGTGATGCATCTTATCACAGACGGTTCTAATTGTGAACCATCTTTGATGCATATTATCATAGACAGTTATCAACTAGAACCATCTATGATGTATATTATTACAGACGGTTCTAATTTAGAACTGTTTGAAATGTGTCCAACCTATTTATATTCAGACTCTAGGGTTTGTCTGTGCACACTACTTAGGCTTAATATATCTCTAACTCTCCCCCGAGCACGAGCCGTTGCATCCTCCCCGAGCACGCCACCTCCTCCCCTGAGCACACCGCCGCCTCCCCAATGCCCCTCCACCCCCGAGCACGCCGCCTCCTTGGTTACTACCAGAAGGCTTGGATAAGGCCGACGAGCTGATTCAGATGTGGAGCATGCTCCTCTTCCCCTCTTCTTCTTGGTCTGTAGGTGGAAGGCTCGAAGCGGCCTTTAAATCCAAATGGGAGAACTAAGGATCCGAGCGGAAGTCAAGACCTCACCACACGAACCTTGCCCTTACTGCCTTCTCGGTGGCTTGGATTGCCATCACCCAGTGAGATTTACTTTGTATTCTTGTATTACTATTGTGTATAAGTTTGTCGTGCTAGTTTGAAATCAGTTTATTATCTCTGATATTTGTGAATAATACTAGCACTGGAAGGACTTTGCATGATAGATTATTGGTATTGAGATTGCTCGATGAGGACAGATTGTCAAACTTGAGATCATTGTGACTATCTAGAAGTATTCTACTAGTTTATTGCTTTGTCAATTGCTAGTTATATACATTTGTTCAGTGTTGCTCACTGTTGTCCTGTTCTGAATATTACCAAAATTCTATTAATACTACAGTAGCATTTCTTAGTTACCTATTTTGGTTAGAACTGCAATTGTTTGTCATTATACTGATGTAATTTAGATCGATAAACTAGCAGAATTTAGAAGGGATAGTTCCTAATTACTGATCTATTGACAAGAGTATAGAAAGCCAAGATTTAACTCTTGAGCAACTTCTTAGCTGAGGGCAAAACAAAATATTAATTCTATGCATTATGCAGATTATTATTACCCACTTTTTTGTACAGTTCAGCATATTATCATGTTTAATCGACCTGAATACTTTATCTATGTTGAGAGATAATTGGTTTATCTATGTTTCTCACCCCTAAGGGTGCCTTTATCACCAAGGTAAGAATACCACTTATTAATGCTTTCTACCACTTTAGTTTCACGGTCCGCATGACAACCGTCTATGAGTTGATGATATTTGAAGTAGAAAAGAATTATATTCATTCCTTATTCTATAAGATATACTTGGTGTGTGCTGTATAAAATTATTTTTCTATTTCAGATATCACCAACCTCCACTAAGGAACCACATGTTACCATTACTAATCACTATCTTGGTTTTCCATATCTCCCCTATGCACCGGAAGCAGTACATATATATTTTATGGTAATACTAACATATGTAGCATTGCATACTCCACAATTTAAATGAGGTAAGACAAAGTTAGATACCATATCACACTTGGACTTCAAAGGATATAAATCAAATCACATACTGGATCATTGTGTGATTTACATCATGCCCTTTGAAGTCCAAGGATGATATGGGGAGCTATAGATAAAGTCAGATCTCATATTACACTTGGGCTTCAAAAGACATGAACCAATCACACACTGGATCAAGTATGATATGGGATCTGACTTTATCTCTAACTCATTTAAATTGCAGGGTGTGCAAGACCATATATGTTAATGTACGATGAAATACATATGTACTGCTTCCAATGAATGAGGAAGATATGAAAAACCAAAAATGATGATTAATAATATCACAAGCAGTTTTGCTTATTAGCCATCTGTGTTATGTAGATATCACATATGGTTATATTTAAAAACTGTCTGTGATACGTAAACATCACAAACGATGATTTTTAAAAATCATCTATGAACACATCACAAACAATTATTTTTAAAAACTGTCAGTGATAAGAACACATCAAAACTGTCTGTGATGATCACATGTCATTACTGACTAATAAATCAGACGGCTTATGAAACCATCTGTGATGACATTTTTGAACCATCTGTTATGACATTTTCTACATAGTGGAGGAAAATCCACAAGATGTCTGTTTGTGTGGACAACTAACACCTCTTTAGCACTATTTAAGTCTTACAGGAGAAAACAGGGATATAGAGGAAAAATCAAGTAATAGACAACAGGGCAAAGAATAAAGAAAGTTAGGACCAATAGCATCCCCTTTATAATCGCTCTATGATAGTAGAATGTAATCCTAATATAGCAATAAAGATATATCTTTTCTCCTTTTTAATCCCCCTATAAGGCTCAGTTCTCTCAATATTTTGTAAGAACGATGATTCGATGCCCAACACACGCATAACTCCAATGTCGAGTACTCACACCTGGGTACGTACACGTAGTTCATTGGATGCTGTCCTCAATCGGTACACAGTCAAGAGGTACACATACCCGGAAAGTTCGATCCTCGGCTGTTCGGTTAACGGTTCGATGTTCCCCTTGCGTTGAGCATTTTATGCTCAAAGATTGTAATGCTTCCTTGAGTAATCATCGAAATCTCTGTTTTCCCTTGCAAAAAAAAAAAGAATATGGAGTACTAAGATCTAACTCTCACACTTGAAGAAGCTAACACAACGAGATCGATTAGTGGCTGGGCTAGCTAGCTGTTCATGTAAAAAAGAAGCACAAAAGGCCACAAGGGTGGCTTGGTACGTACTACGTGTAGATCAATCCAGTGATTAATCGCACTGGAGTAGTACTTACTGCTAGTACAATTAATATACAGTGAAGGTCCCATCTCTCTATGATTAGAGGTGGCTAAATAGACCGGGACCATTGGGCCGGCCCATGGCATGCCAACTCAGATACGGCATGACCTATTTGACCATCGTGTCGGGTTGGCTAGCCATGAGTTAGCCAAACATGCTAGACTCGATATGTCTACAGCTTTGTGGCTTGGTTCTTACCCATATTGTGTTTCACAGTTAATCTGTGATGATTATACTATCTTTATTACGGAGTAATGAATTCCCTTTTCCCCGCAAAAAAAGGCCAAAGCAAATACTCCTACCTACGGCACTACAGGTTGTTCATTTAAAATAGCTGAGCTTATAAGAGAAAGATCGATATTTATTTTTTTTTTCATAAAAAAGATCGCTGAAGCACATTATAAATGGCAGTATGTAGTACTTCATGATATATATTTTTTACTCCCATATGTAATTACACCAATCTCTAATATACCATTTAAATAAATTTGAAATACTCCTTTACCACTTTAGGTATACTTGTATACTAATTATAAGATACTGTAATGTGAACCACACGAAAAATTGTAAGGGAGTCTATAATTTCTAGCATATTTTATAAATACCTTCATATATGCACATAAAAAAGAGTATGTCGAAAAAATATACATACCACCTCTAAAAAATGTTCATACCACCTAAATGATCTTAAATACTCGTATACTACACATACATACAGTATGTATGTATGTGTAGTGTGTATGTATGTATGTATGTATGTATACCAACAGCCGTCCGATTGCGCTTTACAATTCGTGAAAAATTAGTAGGCATTTCATCCATTAATTCAACCCGTTACGTATATACAGGTCAGTCCACGTTTGGATGGAAAAGAATACCTTCGTATGTTTTTAGTCTGGTTCTCCTATTGCATTTGTCACTCAGATATGCCATGCTACTGAAACTTGAAACGGGGTTCAGAAATGTATGTGATGTCCTTGTGGAGCACTGTGTACTGCAGATGAAATTTGAATGAGTAGGTGCAAAAGATTACCGTGTGTTCCTTGTCACCTGTCAGGTATTCAGTAGTGGTAACTAGTACAGTGAGAGCAAGAATCACAGTCGTACTTAACCGATTGCAGGAACCCACAGGTTGCGAAATCAAAATTCCTGTACTTTACCTGGCTTCCCTAGATCTCTACCTGCTGCCTGCGTTAATTTGTTTTCATCCTCCTGTACAGGGAACAACAGAATTCAATGGCCTCCATAAGAAGGTGTGGCTGTGAGTGTTATTATGACAGGTCATTCGTAATGGTAGACTAGTTCTTCCTCCAGTCCCACCTGTAAAAACAAAGGTAAAAGAATACAATGGCTACATGTCTGAAGGTTTTAATCTAAACTGTGCAGAGACTCTGTAGCTTGACAGTTTTCACTAATGCATGCTTGGTTGTTTTTGAGCAATACCTACACATATATAGTTTGGTATCAAATGTACTCCATAGTCCAAACCATGGGAAGGCAATGGTAAATTTAAGAGATGACAATCTACAAGTGTGTCTTCTGGTAGTACAATACAATCTAGATTTAACTGCTCGCAAGAAAGAAGTATGGAAGAAGATCAGAGATTCAGAGGACGGAGATGGTCATGTACCTGAATTCTGAACTAAATGCAGCGCGGTTGAGGGTTGGGAAGGGTCCCTCCCTACTGCTTGGACAGATTCAATTTTCTTTGGTTTTCGTCAGTAAAGTTCGTGAACCATATCCCGCGGTGACAGTTATATGATGAGTGGTCGAATAGTGTACGTCGATTAATGTGGTACCTGGTGTTTGGTTGGTCTATTGATGGTGCTGAGTTATTTAGTACTGAAGGAGTAGAAATCTTTGGGATGGATATGGAGTAACTCACAAGTTAATGGTACATTAAATATTGAACTAGTGTAAATGGTGAACTTTAGTATTGATACACTACGGCCCCGTTTGGCACAGCTCAGCTTCACTAGTGAAGCTGTTTTTTTTCGTTTCAGCTTCACGAGCAGCTTCACCGATGAAGCTAAATCTGTTTTGGAAAACTGTTTGGCAAAACAGCTTCACCAACAACTTCATGCATGGCTGAGAGAGGACAATTGTCTAAGATGCCCCTGTCTACCTGACTTGTTCTAACATTTGTAGTTGTATATTTGTATAATGTCATATGAATTAAAAAAATAATATATTTGAATGAGTATGAATTAAAACATTAAAAATAAAAATAATAAAAAAATTAAAATCATTAGGAAGCAATGTTAGTACCTTGTTTATGTTTCGTGAATGGGAGAGGTGAACGGGATGGACTAGTGGCAAATGCGTGTAATTTTGGTGAACTAGAGGGGCAATGGGTTCCTAGGACTGCGGGCCTGAGGGAGAGAGCTGTGAAAAGCTACTTTTTTCAGCTTCACCTCTCCCCATTCCTTTGTGAGAGCATAAAAAAAGGAGCTTCACCCATGAAGCTGTTTGCAAAAAAGGTGTTTGGCAAAAAATAGCTCACAACAGCTCATGAAGCTGTTGGTGAAGCTGTTGGTGAAGCTGTGCCAAACAGGGCCTACATACATGCTTGTGTGTGAGATGAAAACTATGAACAGAACAGATGACATTGTTATTTGTTAGTAGCTGATTTTTACAAAGGTGGTAAGCAGTAATACCACAAAACATAAATGGAGAAGAGGGTTTACGTAAGGTGACTAAACTGGGAGATCAAAAAATTTACATAAGAAACAAGAAGTGTAAGAAACATGTCATTTCCCAAACAACAGTATGGCAAGTTAAGTATAGCTAGCTTGCAAATTGATTGACCTTGTGCTTCGCTTGCTGCTGAGTGCAACATGCATCAATTCTTTTTTTGACAGCGTCATGGGTGCAGTTTCTTGGCTCTCAGCTCCATATTGTAAGCATTTTTTATTAAAGAGATGATTCTGAGGAACACAAAAGGCAGCTGCATGTGGGTTGTTGATGCAAACTACTCATCCAGATCTTATTACTGCTCACTGTCAAGGTTATAGCTACATACAGCTCATCTAAATCCAGGCATCATTGCATAGATGATAGATCCAACTGCCCTCATGAATAACATGTTCCAGTTACTGTAAAGCGTTAGCGTTGAGTAAGAACTATATGAAATGACATGGACACCTTGTCAATGTAAGTCACTTCAGACTTTTCTAAATTTCAGAAGTATTTACATACACCGAATTCGCTCCCAACACTGGAGTTACAGATGGCTCACACTTCAGAGAGTTCTCTACAGTCTACATACTTACGAATATTCAAGTATCTTCTTTCCTAATTAACCCCATGTTATTTCAGTAAGCAAGCGTTCTTAGCAAACGCATCCATATGCTTACTTGAGCTCATTGTTCTTTTGTCAAGGGGAAACTCCAGCTCCTGTTCATCCTAAAAAGAAGTTTGACTATTCTTTTGGATCAGTCCAACTACCTAACAGAGCTCATTCATGCGACTGACTGGTGAACTGAAGTGACGACGCAAATTAAAAGCTGCAAAGATCTAACGCACATCTCAAACGTCATCAGAATCAGAGCTCAACTCCGAGAAGAGTTAAACTGCAAGAAAGAATTACCGGAGAATTAAGACCCACGCGCAAGGACTGTGATGAATTAAGAACCAGCAGGCACCAACCATATAACGTACGGGCCATAAATACTAATTCCCTTGACGGCATGGGCAACAGGGCACTATAAAAGGCTGCAACGTCGCGAGGCTTCCAAGTGCAGAGCAGTTTAGACCATCACATCGCTACATAAGCAGGCCACTGACCACTTGTTATACCCATATTTGGGTCAGGCTAGCACTACTGCAACAGTAATGGCTTCTTCTTGGCTTGTGTTTCTCCCTGTGCTTTGCCTGGGAGTGCTCCAGGCGCTTCCGACTTCGCGTGCCGCCCGCGCCTTCTTCGTGTTCGGGGACTCTCTCGTCGACAATGGCAACAACAACTACCTCATCACCTCGGCCCGCGCCGACTCGCCGCCCTACGGCATCGACACCCCGGATCACCGCGCAACGGGGCGCTTCTGCAACGGCAAGAACGTGCCTGACATCATCAGTTAAGTTAATCTTGACTCTTGCACAGTCCATATACTCCACTGTGCAGCACATTAATTAACCGCTGAGCCGGCCGCATGCAGGCGAGCACCTGGGAGCTGAACAGGTGCTGCCGTACCTGAGCCCCAAGCTCGACGGCAAGAAGCTGCTCGTCGGTGCAAACTTCGCGTCGGCGGGCATCGGGATCCTAAACGACACGGGGATCCAATTCGTACGTCACTCGTCGATCTTAATTGCCGCCATGCACGCCTATGCAATGAACTCCCCTAACAACTAGGGAATGAACTAACCTTGTGCCTTTATTTACTTGTCGATGCACACGCGCGCAGGCCAACATCATCCATATCGCGAAGCAGCTTTCCTACTTCGAGCAGTACCAGAGCCGGCTGAGCTCGCTGGTCGGCGAGGACCAGGCGCGGCAGCTGGTGAACAGCGCGCTGGTGCTCATCACCCTCGGCGGCAACGACTTCGTGAACAACTACTACCTGGTGCCCTACTCCGTGCGCTCACGCGAGTTCTCGCTGCCCGACTACATCAAGTACATCCTCTCCGAGTACAAGAAGGTCCTCGCGGTACGTGCGTTCGGCATTCCTCTCCTGCATTTTCATTCAAGCCATGCAAATGCTTGCCTTTTTCGTTAATGGCGATGGCAATGGGTACGCGCATCTATGCATGCAGAGGATCCACGAGCTAGGCGGGCGGCGCGTGCTGGTGACGGGCGTGGGGCCGATCGGGTGCGTGCCGGCGGAGCTGGAGCTGCACAGCGTGGACGGGACGTGCGACCCGGAGCTGCAGCGCGCGGCGGAGGCGTACAACCCGCAGCTGGTGAAGATGCTGGGGGAGCTGAACGCGGAGGTGGGCCGCGACGTCTTCGTCGGCGTCAACACGCAGCGGATCCACAACGACTTCATCGAGGACCCCAAAGCGTACGGCTTCGAGACGGCCACCACGGCGTGCTGCGGCCAGGGCCGCTTCAACGGCCTGGGCATCTGCACCATGGTCTCCGCCCTCTGCCCCGACCGCGACGCCTACGTCTTCTGGGACGCCTTCCACCCCACCGAGCGGGCCAACCGCCTCATCGTCGAGCAGTTCATGTCGGGATCCATCGACTACATCACGCCCATGAACCTCAGCACCGTCCTCGCCCTCGACAAGTACCTCCACAACTGATGAGCGATCGATCGATGCACCCATCTGTTGTTTAATTAGCTCCATTATTATCAATTTGCCGTTGATTTGATCGACGCGTGCGTGCTTTTGCTAACCAAGTAATATGCGTGCTCGATCTCGAGGTTGTCATGCGTCAGTACGTGCGTGCGTATTCAGTAGCCCGTCCTACTAGTTTCAGGTACTACGTACTCATCAGCAGCTGTGGTGGTTGTCATAAGGTCATGTACGAGCGTGTTGTTGTGTATGTACGGGTGCGTGCACAGGCTTAATTTTTCAGAATTAATTCAGGCTCTGTGTTTTTTTCCCTCAAGTCATTTTAAATCGGCTAGAAGTGCTCTGCTAGCTTTTGGGTATCCTTAGTTAAATTGTGTAATTAAGTCGTTCTATGGTCAACAATAATATATATTCTTTGTGATGCAACACAAATATGTCGTCGAGATGCTCCCATATATGCAAGTGCTGATTAATATATATATATGCTTCAGCGTTTACAGTAGTTCCATTAGACGTTTTTGGACGGTACGTAGCAACATCTTTGCGTGGAAGCTTATCTATACAAATGGAAGAAATGAAGCAACCACGGGCTAATTGATGAAAACGTAGCGAAATTAATGAACACGTTCTCGCGTTGTGCCCCTGCACCTGCAGAGCCGGCAGACCAGAATTGTACTGCACCTGCTGCAGTGCTCCGTCCTTTTGGACGACAAGCTAGGAAAGATCGAGATTACTTCTACCTCGGTACGTATGTCACCGTGAACGTATTGATGTATTTTAATTAAGGGAACGTCGTCTGTGCATTTATCGAATCACCTTGAGTACACAGATCAGCCGTTTTTTACTGTTCTATAGAAATCCAACGGTCCAGATCTACTGCCCTCACTCCTATATACATCCCTAAACACCCCCAGCATGGCAACCCTAATACCGCTGCTACTCTCCGCAACCCTGATGCCACCAAGCACTCCACCACGGCACCACCCCACCGTCTGGCTGGCGAGGCCCTCCGGGGCCCCTTCCCCGTCACCACCACATCCTACGCCATCATTGCCTCCTCCTTGGCGTATCTTCACCTCCTGCCTTCGCTCTCCTTCCATGTCTCCAGATCTACCACCACCGCCTCTTGACCTCTCTCTTCCATGTCGCCCCCGCCGTCCACCACCCTCCTCCGAGTTTGCGGCCGAGGAGCCACTACCGCCTCCCCATGAAATCTATGATCAGAGTCTCGGTGTACCCCCGACCCTAAGGAAGCTCGCCGGAGCTAGACACAAAACATCAGAGCATGCCAGAGTTACAGCAGAAGGTGGCCAGAGCATGAATTTCAATGTAGATTGTGAGGTCATAAAATTGACTTATCCCCCCCCCCCCCAAAATCCATGCGACAGATGTTTAGCAATTTTGTTGAATTAATTATTTCCTTTGGATGCCAAAAATTAGCTAGGTTTTGTTAGATTACATAGTGTACTGTGTACCTTTGCCTCACAATGACGATGTAACGCCCCCGTTTCCAGGGGCGCGTACGGACACGGCACCTCGCAACTATTCACGCATGAACAGTTATGAAGTGTCGCGCAAGAGTATACCATCGCATGCTTACGACAAAAGTCCAGCATATATTTCACATACGGATTAACATCCATTTTTCAACAGCGGGGCGTGCAAGCCCAAAGTATAATTACATTACAGAAGCTCCAAGATCCGCTTGAGCGCGGCCAAGACCTAAAGCCACGGATCCTCGTCGAAGAAGCGACCTTCCGGGACTTCCTCAACGGGGAGGCAAACACCTTCGTCTTGATCCTCTAAAGAAGGGCAAAAGCAAGCCGTGAGCCAATCAACCGGCTCAGCAAGTCCCAAAGGGACCCTAACTTATTACATGCACGGAACATCAAAGGAAGGGAGTATACTTGGTTTATTAACTTTGAGTGGATGCAGTTTTATTTGCAAACCTTTTTAGAAGACGGACCCAAAACTACTCCTCAAGGACTCAGGGGTTTTTCAACAAGAGTTCATTAACCAACCTAAACAAGTTAAACATTTACAAAACTACTTAAGCTTTGCGGCTGGAATCACCCAAGTGACACAGCTCCAATAACCGGGAGCACGGCGTATTCGAATACCATTTATTTGACTCTGCAGAGTTTGCTCAGCTTTACCCACACGATTTCTTAACTCCCGCGTCCGGGTTAAGAAAGCCAGGTCGTTTCACTGCTCAACTCTTTATATAGGCTCTACCCGGTAGAATTCACTCGGGTCTGGCTCGCTCACACACACACACACAAAGAAAAAGAAAACGGTGCCGCTTCGAGTGAACTCTACCGTTGTTAGGCACCCGCAGCACGGCCTGCCTAACCTTTGTTACCCAAACACCTACTCCACAACACCTGTAGAGTTTCAATCGAGTTGAGCAGCTACTAAACCAGTGTTGACAAGTCAACTCCTGTGGTTGAGCGATCACCATGTCAATTGCTCAGCGTAAGGGTCTAGTCCTTATATTTTTTCCTTAGGGGTCCGCAACCCCTACCAGGTCCGCGACCTGCAACCTAGGGTAAGAGGCGGGCGAAAACCGTCTTGCGGCGCACCGCAGCCCCCCTTACCCTATCCTGCGCATGCCGACAATCTCCGCCCTAGGGCACGGTGTCCCATACCACCCTGCCCTAGAGCCGGGTTTTCCAAATTCTATTGGCCCGCAGCCACAACCTTATTAGTATAAGACTTTGCACGATAATAATATCCTACAATTATCTAGATTATCAGATAATTATCTCTAGGGTTACAAAGGCATGGCTACGAGTTTAACATGGCATTTATCGGTGGTAGGGTTAACTATATAACATGTCATTCTAAACATTTTATTTTATTTTGAACTAACATTTCAGAACTAGCTCAATGCAAATAGCGTAATAACATAATTAAATAACATGGGTTGCAACATGATCAAAGGATTTGGGACCTGCCGTTAGTCGGGACGATCTCAGCTTGCTCGAACGTAGCAACGCCTGGATCCTGCGACTGCACTTGAACTTCCAGAATCTCCGACACTAGCGCAAACACTGAAAATAACATAAATCCGGCTTGAGCCTAATCAAGCGAGGAAAAATAATCTATTAAAAAGGAGTAAAACGCATAAATCTCCAAATGAGGAATTTTAGGAATTTAACTGGAATGAAACTGGAGGAATGGAGGCCAAAAATGGGTTCAGGACATTATCTGGAGCAAAGTGGTGAAATTTGGGAATTTTTGGGATTTTCTGTGATTTTCTAGGATTTATTTGGATTTTCTGGCATTTTGGAAATCAATAAACCGAGGAAAATTGGTATGAACAGTAGTGGGCCGGCCCCATGGCTACAGTATGGCCCGGCCCGAGAGATGGCCCGCGCGGCCGGGCGGCCGGCGTGGCCCGCACGCGCGCGCGTGCGCGGAGACGGAGCAGGCCGAGGGGAGATTCGGCCCACGCAGCCGCGCCCACACGACCCGGATGCCTGACACGCGGCTCGGGTGAGGGCGGAGATCGAGCGGAGTGGATGGTTGGGATGCGACGGTGGGACGATCGGACGGAGGCGAAACAACGGGGACGATCGAAACGGTACGGGAGGATCGGGCGGCGGAGAGGGGATGACTTAAGTGGCATCAGACGGTGGGGGAGGGGACTCCATCCAGCGGCTGTGTTTAGATGGCACGGGAGGGAATGGACGGCGGAGAGGCGGCCACGTCTTCGTCTTCTACCTCCGGCTGTGCGCACGCGACCGAGAGGCAGAGGGGGCGGAGCTGTGGTGCTCCGGTGAGGGCGACGGACTCTGGCGGCCAGGGAGAGTGTCAACGGGTAGATCTCGACTTGGGGAACCCATTTCGGGTGGTTAGGATTTGCGGGGATCAACGGAGAGAGAGGGAGACAGAGGGGAGCATCTCGGATGATTTGCGGTGGAGAGGGTTGCCGGCGGCGAGAGGGGCCAATCGGCTACGGCTACACCATCTGGGGGTTCGGGGCTTACAATGGAGGTGGCGGTGGGAGCTGGGAGGCTGCGGTGCGAGCTGGCCACGGAGAGGGTGCGGCGGTCGGGGAGGGTCGTCGGTGCCAGAGCTCTGCGGTGATCCTCCTGGCCAAAAGAGAGCAGCACGAAGATTAACAGGGGTTGGTGATGCTCTCGGTGAATGCAATCGAGAAATGGAGCAGGGGAGAAGGAGATCTGCTTACGGGGCTTGCCGGCGCAGGGGATGACCGCGGCGGCGCTGCAGGCGATGCGGCGTCGATTGGCGGCTCAGGGAGACACTGGGGGGTGGTGGGAGGAGAACGGGAACAGTGGAGAAGCTCGGGGAGCAAAGGAGACCGGGGAGCAAGGGGAGCGGGTTTTATACCCGGAGCGGAGAGGGGCGGAGGCTTCGGGGCGAAGGCACGGGCGCGACTCCGGGGTCAACAGCAGGATGGGGAGCAGGTAGGGCGTCTCCTCCGCGGAATGGAGCAGTGACCGGGGTGACGCCGGCTTTGCAGAGGGAGTTATGGCGAGGCGACGGCACGGGAGCAGGTGAGGGGCAGCAGAGCGGGGCGCGTCCGCGCGCGAAGGAAGGAGGAGGCGGGGACTGCCAGGTGGGGCCGAGGCAGGAGCGGGGTGACGCGTGGCGTGGAGGTTCTGCCGGCTTCAGACCGGCTGACGACAGCGGGGAGGAATCCGGGGCGCAAGGCGGGGGCGAAACCGCGGGCGCGGTCGCGGAGAGGTGGGGCGGGGGCGAGCGCACGCGCGAGGGAGAAAGCGGGGAGGGGCGGAGGCGCCAGCGAGGGAGAGAGCGGGGAGGCGCCAGGAGAGGAGAGAGGCGGAAGGGGAAGGCGGCGCCAACAGAGGAGAGGCGCGAGCGCCGAGGAGGGGAGGAGGCGGAAATGGGCAGGGCGCCAAAGGAGAAGGGGAGGCGCACGGCCAGAAAGAGAAAACGGGTTCGGGGAGAACTTTCCCGAAAGGGAAAGTTTTCGAATTTCACTCAAAAATCCAGCAAAAAGCACAAAAATTTTTGGGGTTGAAATTTTAGGGTTTTTCAACCTACCCCCCTTAAAAGAATCTCGACCCCGAGATTAACTTGGTCCAGGGAGTAAGTTGGGGAAAATCTCACTGCAAGTCTGACTCTCGTTCCCCAAGTTGACTCATCCGCTGTGTGATTCTTCCACTGCACTCTGCAAAATCTGACGTTCTTGTTTCTGAGCTGCCTTTCTGATATTCCAAGTATTTGTAGTGGTTCTTCAGCATAAGTACAATCATCCTGTAATTCAATATCTGACAGTGGCACTTCATCTGTCGGCTGGCGTAGACACTTTCGAAGTTGAGACACGTGGAACACATTGTGAATCCTTGACAAGTTGGGTGGAAGCTGCACTTGATAAGCAACCTCTCCAACTCTTCCAATAATTTGAAATGGTCCCACATACCTTGGTGCCAATTTGCCCTTGACTTGAAACCTCTTGACTATCTTGAATGGGGTGACCTTGATATAGACAGAATCTCCCACTTCGAAGCTCAAATCTTTTCTGCGATTATCTGCATAGTTCTTCTGTCGGTCTTGTGCCATCTTCAGTCTGTCTCTGACAATCCTGACATGTGCTTCTGCATCTTGAGCAATCTGAGGACCCATAAGTTATCGTTCTCCTGTTCCTGACCAATTCAGTGGGGTTCTGCATTTTCTGCCATATAAAGTTTCAAATGGGGCCATCTGGATACTGGCTTGATAGCTATTGTTATATGGGAATTGAGCAAACGGGAGGCAAGTATTCCACGCTGTTCCATACACAATAGCACAAGCTCTTAGCATGACTCCCAAGATCTGGTTTGTTCTTTCTGTCTGTCCATCTTGTTTAAGGGTGATATACTGAGCTGAAATGCAAAGTCTTACACTGACTTCATGTAATTTTTCCAGAACTTGGATGTAAACTGTGCTCCTCTGTCTGAGATAATTTTCTTTGGGACTCCATGCAATGTCTCTATCCTTATCAAATATAGTTCAACAAGCTTGTCTTTCCCGTAAGTTTGCTTGAACGGAAGGAAATTAGCTACCTTGGTCGATCTATGAACAATGACCCAGATAACATCATATCCCTCACGAGTCTTGGGAAGTCCTGTAATGAAATCCATGCCGATACTATCCCGTTTCCATCCGGGAATTGGCAAAGGCTGTAATAGTCCCGATGGTTTTTGGTGGTCTATCTTGATCTGCTGGCAAACATCACATTTCGCTGCATACTCTGCCACTTCTTTCTTTATCTGGTTCCACCAGTACCTTTTTTTTAGTCTTTATACATCTTGATACCTCCTGGACGGATTGAGAATTGAGACGAATGAGCTTCAGACATGATTAACTCTCTTAACTCCTTGTCGGGTATGCAATAGCGACCACGGAAGGTAAGGGTGCCATGCTCGTCTCTCGCATACTCCGTTGAATCTTCTTCTTGAACTTTTCTTTTTCAGTTTTTGAATCTCTGCATCTTCATCTTAGGCTGCTTTAATCGGATCTGTCAGCAATGGTTGGAGTCCCAACGCTGCCATACTGCCTTGTTCAGTGATCACCCAATTTAGCCGTAGGATATCTCATTGTAACTCTGGTGGGTACTCTGTCGTGCTGACTTTGCTTGGACGAGTCTTTTGTCTAAGGGTATCGGCCACTACATTTGCTTTGCTCGGTTGATATTGGAGATCAATGTCATAGTCTTCATTCAACTCTAGCAATCTCCGCTGTCTCATATTCAACTCTGGCTGTGTGAACAAGTATTTCAAGTTCTTGTGCTCTGAGGACATCTCACAACGATTCCCTAGCAGGTAGTGCCGCCAAATTTTTTGAGTGCATGTACCACAGCTGCTAGTTCTAAATCGTGTGTGGGGTAATTCTCTTCATGTGGCTTCAGTTGTCTCGAAACATAGGCAACAACTTTTCCATCTTGCCTAAGCACACGTCCTAAACCTTGTTTTGAAGCATCGCAATAGGTTTGGAATTCTTTCTCGGGATTGGGCAAAATCAAAACTGCTGTCGTTGTCAATTTGGTCTTCAACAACTAAAAACTTTCTTCACAAACATCTGTCCAATTGTATGTTCTGTCTTTCTTCAGCAGTTGAGTAAGTGAACGGAAATCTTGGAGAATCCTTCTATGAATTGGCGATAATAGCCTGCCAATCCAAGAAAGCTCCTCACTTCTGTCACTGTCTTGGACTGTTTCCGTTCCATAACTGCGACCATCTTTTCTGGGTCAACCCTGACTCTATCTTCTGATATAATGTGACCCAAGAAAGCAACTTATTCCAGTCAAAAGCTGTATCTGTCGAACTTGGCATACAACTGGTGTTCTCTCAATCTGGTCAAAGCTATGTGCAAGTGCTCCTTGTGCTCTTCTTCATTCTTGGAGTAAATCAGAATATTGTCAATGAAGACAATCACAAATCGATCCAATTTGTCCCTATGCACCAGATTCATAAGGTTCATGAAATACGCTGGCGCATTAGTTAAACCCAAGGGAACGACCGTGAACTCATATAATCCATATCTGGTGATGAAAGCTGTCTTCTCTCGATCTTGCTCTCGGATCTTGAGCTGATGGTAACCCGAGCGCAAGTCGATCTTAGAGAATTCTTTGGTACCTTTGAGTTGATCAAACAAATCATCAATTTTTGGGCAAAGGGTACTTGTTTCTGGTGGTGACAACATTCAGTCCCTGTAATCTACACACATTCTTAGCTCTTCGTTCTTCTTCTTCACAAATAGGGCTGGGGCTGACCAAGGTGAAACACTTGGTCGAATGAATTCTTTTTCCAATAGTTCATCCAACTGCTTCTTCAGTTCTTTCAACTCACTTGCTGACATCCTGTACTGGTGCTTGGCAATTGGCTTGGTACCTGGAACCAACTCTATGGCGAGTTCCACTTGCCTGTCAGGGGGCCTTCCTGGCAATTCTTCCGGGGACACATCCGGATACTCCCGTACTACTGGTACTTGATCAACTGTAACCGCTAGCATGTTGATCATGCGCTTTCTCGCATCCTTCAATACTTCTCAGGGGTTTTTTTTTTGCTACCACTTTCTGACCTTCAGAGTTTACCAATGATACTGTTTTGATCTCACAATCTAACTTGCCTTTGTTCTTGGCTAGCCAGTTCATGCCCAAAATGGCATCTAGCCCTTGCATATCTGGCTGCAGCAAATCTGCTTTAACCTCTTCTGAAATGACTTCTTTTTTTTTTGGTACCTGTATATCATCCTTACATGTGTGGTGCGGATTCCTACTTAGATGAATTATGTTGCACCAAGGTTATATATTTACATCTGGGTCCATTAGGATAAATTTCATTGCAACTCGAACTTCTCATCCATTACACTTTACACAGATGATCTTCATACACATTCATAGTCTTGCCACAAGCCTTAGTTAAAATAATTTACATACAAGCTATTCAGTTCTTCCAACTAGCTTACAAAAGGATAACCAAAAGGACATTACTCCATTCCTTGTTCTTCATAGATCACTTTCTCTTGACTGTCTGCCGTGCTTTTCTTCCTCATGGCATTCCTCCGAATAGATCTGTTTCTTCCTCTGTTCTAGTCTTCTTAGGGTAAGATTCTTCTTCTTCTATCGGTGGCTGGCGTGATGTTGTGGCCTGCCTCTTTGCTTGCTGTCTAGCTTCTTCTTTGGGTAAGTACTTCAGTGGGCATTGGTCACGATAATGCCCATCCTGTTCGCAGTGAAAACAAGCCGTTTGTGCTGAAGGCGAAAACTTCTTTCGTTTCATAACTTTCACGTAACCTGATGTCTTTTCTTCTAATTGGAGAGCTCGATCAACTAGGCTTAATAGGCTTGAGAACTTCATGGACTGAAGGCGTTGTCTCATATTGGGTCGTAGGCCTTTCATAAAGCACTCCATCCTTTCGGCTTCAGTATCAATCTCTTCTTGAGCATACCGGGATAACTGATGGAATTGTTGTAAATATGCTGTGATGGAGTTTTCTCCTTGTTGAAGATCAAGGAAATCCTGATATTTTTCAGTGATAACTCTAGGAGAAATGAAGGCTTTACGGAATCTCTTCACAAAGTCTTCCCAGGTAATGTCTTCCTTATTTGGATGTATCCACTGGATAGCATTCCACCAAGTAATCACAGGATCTGACAGCTGATAGGTGGCAAAAAGGACTTTCTCCTTATTGGTACATCGTATAGTATTCATTCTTCTCTCAACATCTTGTACCCAGTTATCTGCATTCAGTGGTTCTGTTGCTGAGGGGAATTTAGGTGGTTGAGTTTGCAGGAATGCTGCAAACTTTAATGCAGTTGCGCTTGATGCTGACACTGACTCTTCGGGTGTCACCTTGACACTAGGTGATCTGGCTGCTATCTGCTCAAGCAACTGGGTCTGTTGATCTAGCATTCGCAGAATATTTTGCTCTCTCTGATAGCGATTTTGTTCCATCATCGCTATTATACTGGCAAGTGTGGCTTGATATGTGGCAGGTGCACCCTGCCTGTTGGTCTGATCCCTCTGCTCTGTCGGGTCCATCTGTCAATTGGGAACTTGGGATCAGTTTTGCAGCGGCTTTGGAGAATAAGAGTAGATAAGTAAGACATTGAATTTCAAGGTAAGTATAGGGCGAATAAGGTAAGGACAAGGGCGAAAGGGACAGGAGAAAACTTTGAACACAGGGGAATTACTGATAATTAAGCAAACAATATACAAGGATAAAGAACATAGATTTAAAATATGCAGGTGGTACACAAACCACTTAGGGTTCATGATTACACCTACTTTACATTACAAAGAAATACTACTACCACTCAGGGTCAGTCTAGTCTAGCGATTAACGGCTACTCCTCCAGCTGCCGAGAAGCGAAATTTTGAAGCTAGACAAGAGAAGCGGTAAACATTTTGCAAAGGCAAAACTTAAGCAGAAGTAAACTAAGATAGATAAGGTAGCAACAAGAGAGGGGAAAAGACAGCAATAATACTTATATTTTTCGTAAACCCTTTTTATGGCTTAAATTAAGTTTTGCGATAAAATTGCTTCCTAGTTTGCCTTAGGTCTCAACCTACGGTCAAGAGCCTGCTCTGATACCACTTCTTGTAACGCCCCCGTTTCCAGGGGCGCGTACGGACACGGCACCTCGCAACTATTCACGCATGAACAGTTATGAAGTGTCGCGCAAGAGTATACCATCGCATGCTTACGACAAAAGTCCAGCATATATTTCACATACGGATTAACATCCATTTTTCAACAGCGGGGCGTGCAAGCCCAAAGTATAATTACATTACAGAAGCTCCAAGATCCGCTTGAGCGCGGCCAAGACCTAAAGCCACGGATCCTCGTCGAAGAAGCGACCTTCCGGGACTTCCTCAACGGGGAGGCAAACACCTTCGTCTTGATCCTCTAAAGAAGGGCAAAAGCAAGCCGTGAGCCAATCAACCGGCTCAGCAAGTCCCAAAGGGACCCTAACTTATTACATGCACGGAACATCAAAGGAAGGGAGTATACTTGGTTTATTAACTTTGAGTGGATGCAGTTTTATTTGCAAACCTTTTTAGAAGACGGACCCAAAACTACTCCTCAAGGACTCAGGGGTTTTTCAACAAGAGTTCATTAACCAACCTAAACAAGTTAAACATTTACAAAACTACTTAAGCTTTGCGGCTGGAATCACCCAAGTGACACAGCTCCAATAACCGGGAGCACGGCGTATTCGAATACCATTTATTTGACTCTGCAGAGTTTGCTCAGCTTTACCCACACGATTTCTTAACTCCCGCGTCCGGGTTAAGAAAGCCAGGTCGTTTCACTGCTCAACTCTTTATATAGGCTCTACCCGGTAGAATTCACTCGGGTCTGGCTCGCTCACACACACACACACAAAGAAAAAGAAAACGGTGCCGCTTCGAGTGAACTCTACCGTTGTTAGGCACCCGCAGCACGGCCTGCCTAACCTTTGTTACCCAAACACCTACTCCACAACACCTGTAGAGTTTCAATCGAGTTGAGCAGCTACTAAACCAGTGTTGACAAGTCAACTCCTGTGGTTGAGCGATCACCATGTCAATTGCTCAGCGTAAGGGTCTAGTCCTTATATTTTTTCCTTAGGGGTCCGCAACCCCTACCAGGTCCGCGACCTGCAACCTAGGGTAAGAGGCGGGCGAAAACCGTCTTGCGGCGCACCGCAGCCCCCCTTACCCTATCCTGCGCATGCCGACAATCTCCGCCCTAGGGCACGGTGTCCCATACCACCCTGCCCTAGAGCCGGGTTTTCCAAATTCTATTGGCCCGCAGCCACAACCTTATTAGTATAAGACTTTGCACGATAATAATATCCTACAATTATCTAGATTATCAGATAATTATCTCTAGGGTTACAAAGGCATGGCTACGAGTTTAACATGGCATTTATCGGTGGTAGGGTTAACTATATAACATGTCATTCTAAACATTTTATTTTATTTTGAACTAACATTTCAGAACTAGCTCAATGCAAATAGCGTAATAACATAATTAAATAACATGGGTTGCAACATGATCAAAGGATTTGGGACCTGCCGTTAGTCGGGACGATCTCAGCTTGCTCGAACGTAGCAACGCCTGGATCCTGCGACTGCACTTGAACTTCCAGAATCTCCGACACTAGCGCAAACACTGAAAATAACATAAATCCGGCTTGAGCCTAATCAAGCGAGGAAAAATAATCTATTAAAAAGGAGTAAAACGCATAAATCTCCAAATGAGGAATTTTAGGAATTTAACTGGAATGAAACTGGAGGAATGGAGGCCAAAAATGGGTTCAGGACATTATCTGGAGCAAAGTGGTGAAATTTGGGAATTTTTGGGATTTTCTGTGATTTTCTAGGATTTATTTGGATTTTCTGGCATTTTGGAAATCAATAAACCGAGGAAAATTGGTATGAACAGTAGTGGGCCGGCCCCATGGCTACAGTATGGCCCGGCCCGAGAGATGGCCCGCGCGGCCGGGCGGCCGGCGTGGCCCGCACGCGCGCGCGTGCGCGGAGACGGAGCAGGCCGAGGGGAGATTCGGCCCACGCAGCCGCGCCCACACGACCCGGATGCCTGACACGCGGCTCGGGTGAGGGCGGAGATCGAGCGGAGTGGATGGTTGGGATGCGACGGTGGGACGATCGGACGGAGGCGAAACAACGGGGACGATCGAAACGGTACGGGAGGATCGGGCGGCGGAGAGGGGATGACTTAAGTGGCATCAGACGGTGGGGGAGGGGACTCCATCCAGCGGCTGTGTTTAGATGGCACGGGAGGGAATGGACGGCGGAGAGGCGGCCACGTCTTCGTCTTCTACCTCCGGCTGTGCGCGCGCGACCGAGAGGCAGAGGGGGCGGAGCTGTGGTGCTCCGGTGAGGGCGACGGACTCTGGCGGCCAGGGAGAGTGTCAACGGGTAGATCTCGACTTGGGGAACCCATTTCGGGTGGTTAGGATTTGCGGGGATCAACGGAGAGAGAGGGAGACAGAGGGGAGCATCTCGGATGATTTGCGGTGGAGAGGGTTGCCGGCGGCGAGAGGGGCCAATCGGCTACGGCTACACCATCTGGGGGTTCGGGGCTTACAATGGAGGTGGCGGTGGGAGCTGGGAGGCTGCGGTGCGAGCTGGCCACGGAGAGGGTGCGGCGGTCGGGGAGGGTCGTCGGTGCCAGAGCTCTGCGGTGATCCTGCTGGCCAAAAGAGAGCAGCACGAAGATTAACAGGGGTTGGTGATGCTCTCGGTGAATGCAATCGAGAAATGGAGCAGGGGAGAAGGAGATCTGCTTACGGGGCTTGCCGGCGCAGGGGATGACCGCGGCGGCGCTGCAGGCGATGCGGCGTCGATTGGCGGCTCAGGGAGACACTGGGGGGTGGTGGGAGGAGAACGGGAACAGTGGAGAAGCTCGGGGAGCAAAGGAGACCGGGGAGCAAGGGGAGCGGGTTTTATACCCGGAGCGGAGAGGGGCGGAGGCTTCGGGGCGAAGGCACGGGCGCGACTCCGGGGTCAACAGCAGGATGGGGAGCAGGTAGGGCGTCTCCTCCGCGGAATGGAGCAGTGACCGGGGTGACGCCGGCTTTGCAGAGGGAGTTATGGCGAGGCGACGGCACGGGAGCAGGTGAGGGGCAGCAGAGCGGGGCGCGTCCGCGCGCGAAGGAAGGAGGAGGCGGGGACTGCCAGGTGGGGCCGAGGCAGGAGCGGGGTGACGCGTGGCGTGGAGGTTCTGCCGGCTTCAGACCGGCTGACGACAGCGGGGAGGAATCCGGGGCGCAAGGCGGGGGCGAAACCGCGGGCGCGGTCGCGGAGAGGTGGGGCGGGGGCGAGCGCACGCGCGAGGGAGAAAGCGGGGAGGGGCGGAGGCGCCAGCGAGGGAGAGAGCGGGGAGGCGCCAGGAGAGGAGAGAGGCGGAAGGGGAAGGCGGCGCCAACAGAGGAGAGGCGCGAGCGCCGAGGAGGGGAGGAGGCGGAAATGGGCAGGGCGCCAAAGGAGAAGGGGAGGCGCACGGCCAGAAAGAGAAAACGGGTTCGGGGAGAACTTTCCCGAAAGGGAAAGTTTTCGAATTTCACTCAAAAATCCAGCAAAAAGCACAAAAATTTTTGGGGTTGAAATTTTAGGGTTTTTCAACCTACCCCCCTTAAAAGAATCTCGACCCCGAGATTAACTTGGTCCAGGGAGTAAGTTGGGGAAAATCTCACTGCAAGTCTGACTCTCGTTCCCCAAGTTGACTCATCCGCTGTGTGATTCTTCCACTGCACTCTGCAAAATCTGACGTTCTTGTTTCTGAGCTGCCTTTCTGATATTCCAAGTATTTGTAGTGGTTCTTCAGCATAAGTACAATCATCCTGTAATTCAATATCTGACAGTGGCACTTCATCTGTCGGCTGGCGTAGACACTTTCGAAGTTGAGACACGTGGAACACATTGTGAATCCTTGACAAGTTGGGTGGAAGCTGCACTTGATAAGCAACCTCTCCAACTCTTCCAATAATTTGAAATGGTCCCACATACCTTGGTGCCAATTTGCCCTTGACTTGAAACCTCTTGACTATCTTGAATGGGGTGACCTTGATATAGACAGAATCTCCCACTTCGAAGCTCAAATCTTTTCTGCGATTATCTGCATAGTTCTTCTGTCGGTCTTGTGCCATCTTCAGTCTGTCTCTGACAATCCTGACATGTGCTTCTGCATCTTGAGCAATCTGAGGACCCATAAGTTATCGTTCTCCTGTTCCTGACCAATTCAGTGGGGTTCTGCATTTTCTGCCATATAAAGTTTCAAATGGGGCCATCTGGATACTGGCTTGATAGCTATTGTTATATGGGAATTGAGCAAACGGGAGGCAAGTATTCCACGCTGTTCCATACACAATAGCACAAGCTCTTAGCATGACTCCCAAGATCTGGTTTGTTCTTTCTGTCTGTCCATCTTGTTTAAGGGTGATATACTGAGCTGAAATGCAAAGTCTTACACTGACTTCATGTAATTTTTCCAGAACTTGGATGTAAACTGTGCTCCTCTGTCTGAGATAATTTTCTTTGGGACTCCATGCAATGTCTCTATCCTTATCAAATATAGTTCAACAAGCTTGTCTTTCCCGTAAGTTTGCTTGAACGGAAGGAAATTAGCTACCTTGGTCGATCTATGAACAATGACCCAGATAACATCATATCCCTCACGAGTCTTGGGAAGTCCTGTAATGAAATCCATGCCGATACTATCCCGTTTCCATCCGGGAATTGGCAAAGGCTGTAATAGTCCCGATGGTTTTTGGTGGTCTATCTTGATCTGCTGGCAAACATCACATTTTGCTGCATACTCTGCCACTTCTTTCTTTATCTGGTTCCACCAGTACCTTTTTTTTAGTCTTTATACATCTTGATACCTCCTGGACGGATTGAGAATTGAGACGAATGAGCTTCAGACATGATTAACTCTCTTAACTCCTTGTCGGGTATGCAATAGCGACCACGGAAGGTAAGGGTGCCATGCTCGTCTCTCGCATACTCCGTTGAATCTTCTTCTTGAACTTTTCTTTTTCAGTTTTTGAATCTCTGCATCTTCATCTTAGGCTGCTTTAATCGGATCTGTCAGCAATGGTTGGAGTCCCAACGCTGCCATACTGCCTTGTTCAGTGATCACCCAATTTAGCCGTAGGATATCTCATTGTAACTCTGGTGGGTACTCTGTCGTGCTGACTTTGCTTGGACGAGTCTTTTGTCTAAGGGTATCGGCCACTACATTTGCTTTGCTCGGTTGATATTGGAGATCAATGTCATAGTCTTCATTCAACTCTAGCAATCTCCGCTGTCTCATATTCAACTCTGGCGGAGAGGGGCGGAGGCTTCGGGGCGAAGGCACGGGCGCGACTCCGGGGTCAACAGCAGGATGGGGAGCAGGTAGGGCGTCTCCTCCGCGGAATGGAGCAGTGACCGGGGTGACGCCGGCTTTGCAGAGGGAGTTATGGCGAGGCGACGGCACGGGAGCAGGTGAGGGGCAGCAGAGCGGGGCGCGTCCGCGCGCGAAGGAAGGAGGAGGCGGGGACTGCCAGGTGGGGCCGAGGCAGGAGCGGGGTGACGCGTGGCGTGGAGGTTCTGCCGGCTTCAGACCGGCTGACGACAGCGGGGAGGAATCCGGGGCGCAAGGCGGGGGCGAAACCGCGGGCGCGGTCGCGGAGAGGTGGGGCGGGGGCGAGCGCACGCGCGAGGGAGAAAGCGGGGAGGGGCGGAGGCGCCAGCGAGGGAGAGAGCGGGGAGGCGCCAGGAGAGGAGAGAGGCGGAAGGGGAAGGCGGCGCCAACAGAGGAGAGGCGCGAGCGCCGAGGAGGGGAGGAGGCGGAAATGGGCAAGGCGCCAAAGGAGAAGGGGAGGCGCACGGCCAGAAAGAGAAAACGGGTTCGGGGAGAACTTTCCCGAAAGGGAAAGTTTTCGAATTTCACTCAAAAATCCAGCAAAAAGCACAAAAATTTTTGGGGTTGAAATTTTAGGGTTTTTCAGACGACGATTAGCAAACCGTCCATCTCTGGACCATACACCCTGAATCGTTGTATACATCGTTATTACGTATGCTACGTGGTCACTTATTGGGAGGAGGCAATGACCGGTGGGGACGGTGGGGGCAGCTGGGCACGGGGGAGGGGAGACGAGCCAAGGGAGGGGAGCGGTAGGCAGCACCCGAGAGGGAGGGGAGGGGTGCCATGCACGACTAAGAGAGAGGGGAGTGGAGGGGTAAGCTTGGTTGTGCCTGACCGGGTACGAGACTGTTCATGTCATGTCGGATCGGCCCACCATGCCAAGGTGCTGGTCTAAGCACGACAAGACTGGTCAGGCCAGACCAATACAACCTATTTAGCCATGGGCCATGTCATGCCTAATCCATATCAACAGTATTGTGCTTCGGACCGAAACGATTGGTTTGACCCATTTGGACAGCTCTAGTGGCGAGGTAAAAGTTAACTAGTAAAAAACAAGTTTTTTAGCCGATTGATTTCCATACGGGAAATGATAGTGTATAGACGTCTCATAGGACGTCTTGCATCAAATGCATCTCCACTCCCCCACGCTGCTTTCACCATCCAGATTCCGGACTGCTCCCCACATCTTCTTCCCCAGTACCCCATCTTTTGATTCTCAAGAAGTCTGACCGTTGTTTCTCCTTCTAACGTCCAAAAATCCCGAGCTCTCCACCAGTAAGTTTTTTTTCCAAATCTTAGGGCGCCTTATATCTCCTCCATTTTTTTCTTGTTGTTGTAATTGTATTCAGTTGTTGCAGCATTTATTTTTCTTGTTGTGATGGTCTTTTCTATTACTAGAGTAAGAATCATTTTTGTTGCATAGATTCCTGGATTTTTGTTGTGTCAATGTTATCTTTTGTTGTATTAGGTATTTTCAAATGTTACAACTATCATTTTCAAATACTACAATGATGTAAGGTTCTAAATCTTTCGTTTAAGGATTTTGATCTTGTTTTAGCACTTTGCAAAGTTATATATTTTATTGTATACAGTGATTATACTTATTATATAAGTAATTTATTGATGTTACATCGAAACGTAGCATAGAAAGTCTCTTGTACGTCCGGAGCTAGCACTGTCCTTTCCATATATATGCATGTGTGGCTCTCGACCAGGGCCTATTTTTTCAGTTTTTAAAAATTGTTTTTTGGCTTTTTAAACAGGGTATTTTTTTAAAATAGGGTCTGCTAGTTAATTGTAATACATATTGTATCAACTTTATTTATATCGGTAAAAATCACATATGAGTTTCTGTTACTCTATAATCCCTTACATAAATAACTCAAAAATCACAAATCACAGTTAAAAATTACTAACCTCAGCTAAAAAGAATAGACCCAGTTTTTACCGGCCTGTCAAACGGACATGTACGCACAAGCTGAAGAATTCAATAGCCTCAAAATAAGGTATGTGGGTCATTGGATGTCGTAAGATGAGATCAATTCGTCACTGTGCTAGCCTGTGCACAGCAAAGGAGAGAGAAGAGTAAATTGATGGGACCGTACATGTCTGCTATTTCGATCTGTATACATTTTTACGATTATTTCCACTTGATTAGATTTAGAGCAATACAATGACTAGCAATAAACCGGATTGAGTTACAGAACAGAATAACATGCGAAGATTAGCAGACAATTATCTTTAGTGTGGTTATTTGTCTCTAACTGGGCATCTCCGGAACTTCTGCTGATGATTTTTGTTCCTGCATTAAGTAGGGAATTCCGCCCCTATAAGCCAGATCCAGCTCCATTGCTTCATACTGGAACGTTCCACCAAAGGAGGTGAGCATGGTCGGTGACAGCCTCAAGGATGATGTGAGCACTCTTCATCTCATTATAAAGTCACGACTACAAAGAATTATATAGTATGCTCTGTCTCATGGTTTCAACAGTTAATATGCACCAAACATCCATAATTTTAATATACATATTACTGCATCATTGCTTTATTTTGTTTAAAAATAATAACCAAGATATTACCCATGAGTCTGCACTGTAAGTTACATTATCTCTCCGACAGTCATGAACCAATATAAATTGTGATGTTGTTGCCTTGACTTCGATTTGTTGCAACTCGCAAATCGTACTCACTGGTACGCTGTTGCAGGCTAAATCAGCGCTCGTAAGATTTTTTTTAGGAAAAAAAATATATCAGGAGGCCCCCGTAAGAAGATGGCAGAATTTGCAACTTTTTTCCTCACATATCATGTGTTCATCTTGTTCGCACTTCGCACAGCTCAGCATGTAAATGGTGAAATTTCTGCTGCTGCTGCTGCTGCTGCTGGAGGCTAGCAGATGCAACTCCCGTGATGGCTCTAGGCAGCAAGCGGCAAACGAGAGCTCAGAAGCTCTCGAAGCTGCTTCTGCCTTGGACTACGATCGGCGGGCACTATTGATTTTCTTTTTTTCTTAAACATGCGAAAGCGAGATGATGGTTTCTGATCGAGAAAAATAAACACGAATCCGAAGAGGATCGGACCTCCTCATCTTTGCCTTTGTTCGATCGGGAACAGTAGACGTATAAACTTGACCTGCTTCGGCTGTGGAGTCGGAATCCTGGGATGTGATGTGCCTGTTAGCAATGATAATTTAATCCTGCGCACGTAAGCTAGTATTTTTAATTCAGCATGTATTCATTTCTAGGTGGTAACTGCCATCCGTTGTCATGCATACATGTAACAGCATGCATTCATTTCTAGGTGGTAACTCCTATCCGTTGCCATGCATACATGTAACAGCATGCATTACATTCATTTCTAGGAGTTCGTATTTCTTGTTTTGCATAATAAAAGGAAGAAGAAAATGCTGCAGTTTTAGTGTTCATGCAGCACCAAAACATCTGTGTGTTTTCCTGTGTATGCATTTCATTTGAAGCGTGAGCTAGAAAGTTAAGAGATTAGCAAGGGTGGCTGACAATTGGTATCAGAGCAAAATGTCGGCCTCCGCCTTTGCCGTAGGCCACTCCCGTACACCGCAGCGACACGGCCATGGACGCTTGCCGTCCCCACCGACGCGCCGCCCGCATCGACGTGATGGCGGCCAGCGTGAACTCGTTGTCCAGCGGGTCGTAAAGGAGAGTAGTGGCTCCTCCAACCCCACGCTCACACACTCAAATTACTCCGATTGGGCGGTGTTGATGCGAGTCAACCTGCAGGCTTAAGGCCTGTGGGACGATGTCGACACCGGTGATATGCCATACCAGGAAGATCGTCAGGCCTTTTCGGCGATCCTCAGGGCGGTGCCACCGGAAATGCTCCAGCCACTTGCCGAGAAGGACAACGCCAAAGAAACCTGGGACACCCTCAAGGCGATGAGGGTTGGGGCAGATCGAGTGCGTGAATCCAAGGCGCAAAATCCAGTCGATCCAAAATGGATCCTGGACACCGGCGCATCGAATCATATGACAGGCGCACGAAACGCATTCTCCGAACTCGACACCAGCGTGCGCGGTTCCGTCAAGTTCGGCGACGCCTCGCGAGTCCGCATCGAGGGGTGCAGCACTGTGCTCTTCGCCTGCAAGAACGATGATCACTGCGCACTCACCAGCGTCTACTACATCCTGCGCCTCCGCAGCAACATCGTCAGCCTCGGCCAGCTGGACGAATCTCACTGCAAGATGGAGATCGAGAATGGCGTCCTCACACTGCGCAACCCCCAATGCCTGCTGCTGTGCCGGGTTCGGCGGACTGCCGGACGTCTCTATGTGCTCAACGTTGACATCGCACAGCCTGTTTGCCTCGCGACAAGGGGTATGGAGGAGGCCTGGACATGGCATGCGCGTTTCGGCCACCTCAACTTCGACTCGCTTCGCATGCTCGCTCGGCGCGGGATGGCGCGAGGCCTGCCGGAGCTTGAGCGTATAAATCAGGTTTGCGACAGCTGCCTGATTGGCAAGCAAAAGCAAACACCGTTCCCCGCCACAGTGGCATACCGCGCATCGGAGCGCCTCGATCTCGTCCACGGCGATATATGCGGGCCCATCACGCTGGTAACCCATGGCAGCAAGAGGTACTTCCTGTTGTTGATCGATGATCTAACCCGCTACATGTGGCTCTTTCTGCTGGCGGTGAAAAGTGATGCTCCTGCAACCATCAAGCGCTTCAAGGCCGGCGTCGAGGTCGAGACCGGGCGCAAGCTGCGTGTACTTCGCACGGACCATGGAGGGGAATTCTCCTCCGTGGAATTTGGTCTGTACTGCGCCAACGAGGGTGTCTAGCGGCACCTCACGGCACCGTACTCCCCTCAGCAGAACGGCGTGGTCGAACGCCGCAACCAGACGGTCGTGGCCATGGCGCGCTGCATGATGAAGGCGAAGGATATGCCGGGGGAGTTCTGGGGCGAGGTGGTGCCGTCTTCATCTTGAACCATTCGCCGATGAAGAGTGTTTGCAACAAGACCCCGTATGAGGCATGGCACGATCGAACACCCATTGTGCATTACTTCAAGATGTTCGGGTGCATTGTTTACGTCAAGGACGTGCGACCGCACTTGAAGAAACTCGATGACTGAAGCAAGGCCATGGTGTTCCTTGGCTATGAACCGGGAGCCAAGGCATATCGCGCTTACGACCCGGCGTGTTTGTGTCACTTGCGACGTCGTGTTCGATGAAGCGGTGAAGTGGGATTGGGCGGCTTCAGGAGAGTCCGTTGCGGCCTCCTTGGGCGATTCATTCACCGTCCACTACGAGATAGTTTCCTCCTCTGTGCCATCCAGCATGGCGCCGGGAGGCCAGGCAGCAACACCGGAACACTTGGAGAAGGTGGCTCCCAACGACCCTGCTTCACCGCGCACTCCGGAACCCGCCATCGAGTTTATATCGCCCCCAACTGCTAAACCTGACGTCGACAACGATCACGGGGCACCGCGGCGCTACAGAAGCATGACCAACATCTTCACCACTTTGAAGCCGGTGGAGCTCGACTCCGACGAGCTTCATTTAATCGCCACTCGGGCACATCAGGTTTCATGAACTTCGCAAGAAGGCGGGCATCGTCGAGGTCATCACACGGCAGCAGGATTAGGGGAAGAATTGTTAGCAATGATCATTTAATCCTGCGCACGTTAGCTAGTATCTTTAATTCAGCATGTATTCATTTCTAGGTGGTAACTCACATCCGTTGCCATGCATACATGTAACAGCATGCATTCATTTCTAGGTGGTAACTCCCATCCGTTGGCATGCATACATGTAACAGCATGCATTACATTCATTTCTGGGAGTTAGTATTCCTTGTTTTGCATAATAAAAGGAAGAAGAAAATGCTGCAGTTTTAGTGTTCATACAGCACCAAAATATCTGTGTTTTTTTTGTGTGTATGCATTTTATTTGAAGCGTGAGCTAGAAAGTTAAGAGATTAGAAGGGTGGCTGACAGTGCCTGGCAGACAACAAGCAGAGCAGCATGAGCCTTTTTTGGTCGCCGGAATTCTACCGACTGCTACGGCGAAGTGCGCGAGAGACCGGAAGGCGATGGAGCAGCACGGCAACGCGACGTACCAGATGCCGCCGGACGAGGTCGATCGACTTCCTGAGGAGGGTGAGTCGGGCGTCGTCCTCAGGGACGATGAGGCCAAGCACCTCAGGGAGATCGACGAGCTCATCGCCGCCAAACTCGACAAGGCCAAGGAGATCGCCGCCGCGCAGCTAAGGAGCATGACGCCAACGGCTGCATCGAGGTCCCCGCCGCTTCAAGGCTACCTGGCTCAACGCCTACGGTGCAGGTGCAGCAGCCCAAGCCGACCGCCACCCGCCGCGCCCATCAACCAATCCATGATCCATCCATTAACTAGAACTCGTATCATACTAGTATCAGCTTAATTAGCACTCTGTTGTTATGCAGTTTAGATTCCAGGCTCCCAATCTTTATCAACTGTCTGCAAACTTGTTTTGGGAGGAAAACTAACTTGTTTTGTTGATTTGGCTGCATGTTCTTGGCCTTTTCTTTTCACAGCGGTAGCACAGCATGGTCCCCAAAACAAACAGGCTCTTTGCGGTTTCGCAACCAAAGTTCATCGCATGCTTGCTCGCTCCCCGAAAGGCAGAAAACCAAATAACTTTTCCAGTTTTGAGTAACACAGCAAGCAGACGTGGTCGTCTCGTCGTGGTCCTTGGTCAGAAGCTCGTAGCTCCATAGTAGAAAGTACAAAGCGAAAACCAAACACCATCCTGCAGCATGCCGCTCCTCCGAGACAAGCAGAACCGTTGAACGTAAAAGGGAACCAAAACAACTACTGGTACAGCCACAACAGCCTTTCGCTTTGCTCTAATCGCTTCAGAAGATGGCATGAACATCGATCCCAGTATTCAGTAACCAATACAGTACTGAACCAAAGAGAGAGAGAGAGAGAGAGAGAGAGAGAGAGAGAGAGAGAGAGAGAAAGGTATTCAGTGATCAGACAAGTAGATGCCACGAACATGGTCTTTCTTCAACTTCTCTGCAGAACATCGAGTTAACCAAACAGAAAAGCACTTGTTAAGAGTTTAGGCCCTGTTTGGAATGCGAGAATTTTTCCCGATTCCTGCGGGAATTGAACTGTTTCCTGTAAAATTCCTGCAAAATTCCTGTGAAATTCCTCTGTTCCAAACAGGCCCTTATACCAGGGACAATTCCTTCTTTCATTATTTTAAGCCTGCAGCCACATGGCAACAGAATGGGTACAAACAAAACAAAAGGAGTCTAGTCTGAACTCTAAAGAGAAGATCGTATTGTATAACTTATTAAGAAGGCAAAGCCACGCACACATGTGAGAGGCACCACCATCATGCCGTCTTTTAAGAACACAAATACTAATAATAAACACATTAAACATTTACTACAAAGACTGAGCCACATTGCGTCCTGACAGCCTCAACCCAGAATATAAAACAACAGGCAGTTTACTGATACATTAAACCTGATTCTTCATCAATTCATCATCACCACAAACATTACAGCATTACCGTCTACTTAAACTAGTCTTTGCACTACTGAAACTGAAAGTACATGAACAGCATCCTGGGCTGCTACTACAAGCCTACAACTATTACAAGATGCACCATAAAGCGGCATAGATTACCTAACAGCAGCATTAAACTAAGCAACAAACATCAGGCGCTCCTACAACAAACAACAAGTTTGTTTGTTCCTAGATTCCTTTGAAGCATCCCCTTCCCGCCAAAAGCACTAATCAAATCACAAGGTTAGCTACCTGTCTGAAGCTTCAGAAATCGCTAGGATCAGAGCAGGATGTCAGCCTTGGAAGGCAGCCTCCGGAAGAAGCTCATCACCGGCGACGGCATCCTGCTGCGGAATCTTGGCGGGCGCATTGCATACAGGCCCCAGAGCCCAACCAGCGCCTTCATCGGTATGGCATATGCAATGACTGCAGCAACGACACAGGCAATGGAGAAAAGCAATGTTGCCCTTGGGTCGCGCCAGCTGAGGAGGGCCTGCATGCGCTCACCCTGCGTTGCTATGTCGCCGACCACTGTCTGTACCCTCCCTGCCACGCTGCGGAGGCGGTCGTACCGGAAGCGCACAACATCCCCCCGGCTGGAAGGGAATGTGTCGAACTCCTCGTCAAGCTCATCCACGGTGGCTGCATCTGCATGAGACAGCTTCATCTCCATGTGAGGCGGGTGCCTCGGACGGACACGGTACCTCCATAACCCGGTGAACGCCATCGCCAGGAAGGCTGTTGGAAGAATCAGCTCCGGCATTGTGACAAACACCAGGAATGTGAATACAGCAAGGCATGAATGTACCGGCCGATTCCAAGAACGGGCAAGCTCAAACCACCTGCCAATGGTGATCGGACCGGAGAGCACAGTGACAAGGCGGAAGAAGTTGGCCTTGCTGCGCCGCATACTCCATAGATGTGAACGGTGGTCTAGCATGTACTCAACAACCTCCCTGCCGAGCGGTGGTTCAGCACGTCCAAGTCGGGCAGCAACAACATTCGTGGCCTGGAACCGAAGGCTCTCGACCTGGCGCACAAGCAGCGGCTCGACATAGTGCATCTTTGGAAGCAGTGGGCGTACGTAGGCGTGGAACATGTTGCCAGCATTGCCACAGCAGAAGCGCACAGCTAGGTGAAGCTCCCCCATCTTCTTGACCCCCGTTGGATGCAGCATGAGAAGTGGGTAGGCATGCGTATACACCCTGTCAGTCTCCAATGTCGAGAGCCGGATGCGAACTTTGCCGACGCAGTTGTCACGGACTGCCAGTGTGGTATTGCCGGACGCGGGCTTGTCGACATGGCAGTTGTCGAACACGCCGACGGTGATGACGGTGCAAGGGTCAAACACCTCCCATGTATATTGCTCGTTCCACCGGGGGCACACGGAGTCGACGACAGTGCGAGTGCGGATCCACTTCTGGCCATACTTGGCAACACAGTACGCATGCGTTGCCGCATCCCGGGCCTTCATTGGTATCAGCCCGGTGGCACCAAGCACCCCGAGCTCAAGCACCCCAACGTGCGGCTGCCATAGCTGTTTCCCGGTAGGCCGGAGGTCGCTGCTGTAAGCCGTAGCCTCATCCAGCACATGGTACCCTCCATCAAGACTCAGACGGAGATGCACGCGGCTCCCGTACCTATTCGTATTGCTGCCGGCAACAGTGCCACCGCCAGTGCCACGGTCCAGCCCAAACCACCGGGAAACGACGAGCTTCTCATCCCAGCGCCTCTCAATGGAGGAAACTGGAACGACAAGGCGGCCAAGCATGTCATCCCTTCCCGGGGACACATGGTCCTCCAGAGACAACACCAAGAACTCCTCAAATGGCTCAGCGACCACAAACATCAGGTCTTCATTCCAGAACGGGCTCGATGGCCCCCGGTTCGCCACCACCGGTGCCGGCCGCGTGCGCAGCATCTGATTCCCTACCTGCGCGCGCACAAAGAGCTCCGGGTACCGGCCGATCGCCATTGGCCCCTTGTCCATCGGAAGCAAGTCCTGCGCCTCAATGACGGATACACGAAGGTACCACAGCTTGGGGGCGACGTACACCTTGGACTTGATGGAGCCCAATGGGCCATAGCCGTGGACGCCGGCCGCCTTGGAGTGCCAGGCCTCCGCGAAGGCCTCGTCGGCCTGGGTGCCGAACCAGACGGCGACCATCACCTCCACGCCGCCGCGCTCGCCCTTGCGGTCCTCCATGCTGTACCACTGGGGGGCCAGCGTGCTGTCCGGCGGCGCGCGGCGCGGCACCTCGGAGAGGTCGAACCAGACGCGGCCGATGTGGTCGTCGCTGCCGCGCGCGCGCACGAAGACCTCGACGAACGAGGACTGGATGGTCTCCTTGGAGAAGGCGAACACCTGATCCCAGTGGTGCGCGGCGGCGGCCGGGGTCACGCCCCGGTAGTTCCCGAGCTTCACCTCCGCCACGGTCTCACCCACAGCCGCCGCGCCGCGCGCGCGCACCACGCGCACGTAGAGGTACTGCATCTGCTCGACGAGATCGTAGGTCGCGCTCGCCTTGTCGGCGGCCGCGCCGCCGCCGAGGCTGGGCCGCGTCTCCTTCAGAGCGAAGTCTCCCGGGCCGGAGAACATGGCTGGGACGGGGTAGGGGTCCGCGAGCATTACCGGCTTCATGACCGCCGGAGCGGGCGGCGGCAGGATGTCCATGGGTGCCTGTGGCTGAGGAGGCGGTGGCTGCATGGCCACCACCGGCTGCTGCTGCTGCTTCTTGGCCCCCGTGACTGGCGGCGCGGCCAGCACCTCCGGCCCAGTCACCACCGCTTTCGCCGGCTTCTCCGGCTTGGTCTTCACAACCACGTCCCCAGAGTTGGTGCGATAAATCTTCAATGTGATCTCCCCGCGGATGTGGGAGAAGAGGCTGCGCTTCTCGAGCGTGAAGAGCTGCGGCACGGCCTCCTCCCCGGGGGCCGGGACGCCAGCGGCCGGGACCCGCACCTTGCCAAGAAAGTTCCGCCCGTGCGGACCCCCGCCGCCCCCCGACGCGCCGCGGTCATTGTAGACCCCGACGTCGATGGCGCGGTAGGGCAGGTCGTCGGGGTCGGCGACGGCGAAGACGAGGCGCTCGTTCCAGACGGGGTTGAGGTCCTTGGGCCTAGCCCGCGTGCGGCGCTTCTGGTGCTCGAACTCAACCTCGACGTAGGCCGAGGAGGAGCCCTGGCCGTCCTTGGGCATGAGGTTGTGCGCCGCCACCACCTCCACCACCAGCTTCTCCGCCTTGGCCATCTCCCCGCGACTCGACGCCAGCTACTACCGATTTCAATTTTTTTTCTATCAAAGATTCAAACTTTTCAAAGATTTCAAACGGACCGCGACCAAGTGAAGAAGGGGTTCTTGCTCTTGGCTAGTGTGTATTGGTGGGGGTTTTGAGGAGGGAGGGGTTTATACGGAAGGCTGGGGTTGGGGTGAGGAGGAGGAGGAGGCAGGCGCGCGTGGAGGAATCTCCATCATCGCAATCGATGAGGTGAGGTCAGGGGAGGGGAGGAGGTGGGCTCTGCTCGCTGGCTGCTCAGCTCAAGGCGGTGGTGGTGGCTCTGCTCTGCCCCTGCCTCTTCTGCTCTGCTTTGCTTCGCTTTGGGTGGTTTTTGAGGCGAGGCGCGGGGAGTTTTGCCGTTTCGGTTTGGGTTGGGTACTGGAGCTGCCCTGCCCTGGCCTGGCGATTGCTGGGTAACATGGGTTCAGACCTGTCCAAACGGGCTCTTCGGCGTGGCACGATGCCGATAAGGATAGGATGCCATTCGATTAGACCCGACAAGACTAGGTCGAAGAAGTTATCATGCTACGTTAGTTAGGGACCTGATCAATTCGGTTTAAGCTTCTGACTTTCGACTTATTTTCACTATTCACAAATTTCATTTTTTCTGAATTTTTGATTTTTTTTAGCTTTTTTGTCAGTTCCTTTTCCCGTATTTGTTTGTATTATACGTAATAGGCTAACATATTTTTAATTTTTTTTAAATTTAATTATGCTAAATAAACCTCTGTCAGCTACAGTGTTTTTTCAGCCAGCTACAGTGCTTTCAGCCATAAGCCACAAAAAAACCCAATTGATCACCACCATATGTATCTGTTCTTCCACTTAGACACGAACACACTTGACCAAACGAGCCACTAATAATCTTTTGATTTTATTCGGTTGTAAGTAATTTTATTGCAAATCGCTAAGTAGTAAATAATTTTACTATCAGTTTAAGTAATGTTATTGTCAAGTTAACCATCTACGCTTAGAAAAGTATAGTAACCTTAACATAAATAATTTTATCAATAACCGCAAGTAATTTTACAATACTTTCACATAAAAGTTACTGAATGTGTTTATCAAGCCAGGCCACCATACCGAAGTGTTGGCTTATTTATTATCCATGTCATGTCATACTGTGTTTGAGCTAAGCCAACAGTATTGTGCCTTGACCGGCCCGTTTGGGCAGATCTGCTTGGGCTCGTCCACTACGGGCCTACGGCGTTTGGGTGGTCAACCGAACGGGGATGAGCTCACTACTCGATCCTCACAGGGCCCTACTGCTACTGTTTTGGTTTCCTCAACTGAGCAAATTAGCGGAATCTTCTTCAATGCAGTGAGCTGGAGCGAAGAAATTTGCTTGGATTGACATCCTTTGCAGTGAAAACGCCAAGGTGTTTGTAGGGGAGATCAATGCGGTGATAAATGCATGTTCCATGAATTACTCGAGCGGAAGATTGTGGGGTTACTCCGGTGAAGTTACTATTTGAGACTGTTATGATGTAAAATAGGAAGCAACGGCATAGATCAAACCAAATTCACCATAACTCAAAATACAAACTCTCAGCCGAAACTGCACAGCACCATATTGATCTGGTTGGACCCGTATCAGTAAGACAACTGACAGGAGCCGATCAAACCGGTATGTGCCACCGATCAAATCGCTGAGGGCATTCTACCGCCACCCAATTGGATGGTTAGACCGGCCTGATTGCCGATCGTTCTAAAAATTTGATAATTTGCAAATTTTGATTTTTCAACCTTCTCAAGTACCAAACTAAAATCACTGACAGAGGCCTCAAACAAGCCTCTAAACCAAAATTTGAGGGCTGAGGACAAAAACACAGGTCCAGCAGGGCCCCTATTCAGGCCCTCAAAAGTAAGAGCCTCCTCCAGGGTCCCAGGAATGAGGGCTTGATAGGTGAATTTGAAGGGCTCCTACTTTTGAGGGCCTGAGTAGAGGCCTTGCTGGACCTGTGTTTTTGTCCTCAGCCCTTAATTTTTGGTTTAGGAGCTTGTTTGAGGGCCCTGCTGAAGTTGCTCTCACCCACTTATCTCTCTCTCGTTCCTATATGCTTTGAAATCCTGTGATCCAACCAACCATTTTTTTTCCATTCCTATGTTTTTAAATCCCGTGGATTTTCACTTACGCTTTGTTCCATTTATATATATTTTTCTTTTTCTATTCATCTGAGTATTTGATTTCACCCATTGGCGCGAGAGCCGATGAATGCATGGGAGAGGCTGGAATTCCTCCGTGTCCCGTCCCGCCTGGTGTGGTGGAGATTGGATACTGAACACGCACCCCCGCCAAAAGAAGACTCGCCCGGTCCCGTCGTGCGGTGGCGCCGACGACGAGGCCGCACACAGCCGCGGCCGCGACACACGCTTTGCTCGCGATAGCCGTCAGTTTCCTTGCCGCTCGCAAAAATTTCGATGCCTAGTGCTGGGAGAAACGGAGCAGGGTAAGCAGAATTGAATTCGATAGCCACCTGCGCCATGGGCATTGCCATGCGTATGCGAGCGCGTGCTTGCTTGTTTGCTCCCAAGGCAGGCAACGCAGCACAGCAGACGGCCGCGTTTGCCGACGTGCAGCGCAATCCGGATACAGCCACTGAAAGTGGGTCCCGGTGCCCGCCGAAAACATGGCGCGGTATCCGGCTGTTCTCCATTGGTTTCCGTATGCTTCTGTTGCTGTTTTTTGGTAGTGGTCATCTCGGCTTAGCCTTATTTTTTTATATTATAGTGGTTATTAGTTTTTTAGTATAATTATGTTTTTAGAAAAAGCTATATCATTACAGGCAATGTAAAAGAAATAAAGATAAAAAAGCACTAAAAAATCAAAAATCAAAAATGACAAAAAGAAAGAAACCAATGTGCTGTGATCGTTTTGGCTTCAGTTTTTAGCTTCCGGCTTATTTTTTATTATTCATAAATTTCGTCATTTTCTGAACTTTTGGCTTTTTGCCGGTTTTTTCCGTATTTGTTTGTATTATACGTAATGGGCTAACATATTTTTATATATTTTTTTAATTTTTTTAAATTTAATTATGCTAAATAAGCCTCTGTCAGTTACAATATTTTTTCGGTCAGCTACAGTGCTTTTTAGCCATAAGGGCGTCTTCAACAGCTGGCTATTTAGTTAGCTAGATCTGATGTGGCAAGGAAAAAATAGGAGAGAGAATAGTCACTAGCGACGAGCAAATAGCTGATCTATTTCACGTAGTCCAAGAACATGAGAGAGGAGCATGTGGGTCCAACAGTATAAATAGTCTTTGCTTTTATCTCTCACCTCCACGTCAGCTGACTATATAGCTAGTACTAGCTATTACCATTGCGGACGCCCTAAGCCACCAAAAATAAGCCTAAATGATCACCACTAAGCTCATTAGAGCATGGCTCGTTTTGTTGTTGCTGCTGCTACTACTGCATGTATTTATTAGGAGCAGGATTTGCAGCGCACGATGCTCGCATTTAAACAAGTCCAAGGTTTTGCTACTGGTGCGTAGAAGAGGGCAATAAGTACAGTATACAATCAAATTTTCTAAAATTTGACATTTAATAGATTTCAAACTATGGTTTAACCCCTTTAGAATTATTCATATTAGCAATACAAAAATTATTTCATTAAATTTATTGTTAGAAGTACTTACATAATATTATAATTTTATTAATATATCTTAATGTAAAACTTAAAAAATAAGCCGTATCTGGAGTACGAAAGAAGAGAGAGTGTGTACTTAGTAATATACTAATACCAATCATGCGGAGGGCGTATTGTACTGGGGCCATTTATCATCTGCTGTGTGTAGCCCGCCGGTTTAGGTGTACTCTCGAGTAGGGTGCTCATTTAGTCTTTTGAAGTTTGAGTTTTTAGTTTTTTATTATTGTAGTAATTTTTTACTATATCTGTTAGTAATTTATAACGTAATTAAATTTAAAAAAATAAAAAAGTTATATAACATGTAAAGGAATAAGAAAAAATATAAAAAACCTCAAAAGAGCAAAAACTAAAAAATCGAAATTGAAAGGCTAGAAACTAAAAATTTAAGCCCCACTGGGCACCACCTTAGAGCAAGTACAATAGTATAGCCAACTAGTGGCTATAACACTTGTCCACTTCATCTATAGCCTTCAAAAAAATAGTTCATACAATAAGGTAGCTATTACAATAACTATTTGGCCCCACGTGTAAGAGAGTGAAATGCATATTTTTACGTGCTATAGCTAGCTATAATTTAGTAGTCAGCTTCCTTCTCTCTCTTCTTTTCTCTCTCTGCCACATAAGATTTTGTTGATATTATATTTGCTGCCTGCTGACTAAGCCTTATTGTACCTGCTCTTAGAGCAAGTACAATAGTATAGCCAACTAGTGGCTATAACACTTATCCATTTCATCTATAGCCTTCAAAAAATAGTTTATACAATAAGGTAACTATTACAATAACTATTTGGCCCCACGTGTAAGAGAGTGAAATGCATATTTTTACGTGCTATAGCTAGCTGTAATTTAGTAGCCAGCTTCCTTCTCTCTCTTCCTTTCTCTCTCTGCTAGTAAGATTTTGTTGATATTATATTTGCTATAGTCTGCTGACTAAGTCTTATTGTATCTGCTCTTAGTGTCGTGTTTTTTTGTTTAATCCACTGCCAGATTGGGATTAGTGGCGTATAGTATTTCATTTGTGTCGAGGGGCTCCTGGAGAAACACCACCAACGAACGTCTCTCCTCGGGAGCACGGATGTTTTGCGTGATCCTCGCCTATCGTCGCCCAGCCCCATGTACGTCGGCGTGCCTCGGCGCAGCTAGTTCGTGTGCATGACATGCGGACCCACGAACGGTGGGGCCAGCATGTAAGTCTTGAGTCTGGTGACGCTAGGAAGGACGGCGTGACAGCCCTTTTTGAGTTCGCTCAAAAGCGAGGGAGGCGCTACGGCTTGGATAGCGCCGAGATTCGTGCGAGCGTGGGCGGGTGTGGGGACCACGCAACGGTCAAGACCCAAGCGGTGGTCCCCTACCTCGTGAGCAGCGAGACGTGGCTCCCGCGATTTTTCTTTCCTCCTTTCCATTCCCTCCTTCCTCGGAGGAGAGCGGTGGTGGCTCTTCAGAAGAGAGAGAGAGGAGGGGTAAATGCGCCATTTGCCACCTGAGCGTGAGTTCAGAGTTCTGACGTCTGACTCGCTCGTCTGACGGGCTGACGGCCGGGCGATATTATTATTATTTATTTGTACCGGACCATATCCATACTGTACATGCGTTGTGTGTGGCGTATGATGGCCATCTTTGAAGCCATGCTAGCCTTTTGCCTCTTGGTCCAGAAATGCCCTCGGTTCTTCGCATGCTGGCTTGGTATTATCTTTTGCGTGTGCAGTGTGTGCGTGCGGATGGCGTGGAAAAGATGGGCGGTTCGGTCGGGTGGCGAGCTCTCGACTTACTTGACTGGTGCCGTGCGGGACAGAGGATGCATGCACGTAAGCGAGCTGTGCCTTTAGGGTGTGTTTGGTTGGTGAAATAGGGAGGAATAGGATGGGATGATTCCAGTTTTTTGGGTTGGGATGGAACGGGATGGTTCCGTCCATGTGTTTAGTTGGTAGTATGGGATGATTCCATTTTTTGTTTGGTTAGTGGGATGGAGAAGAATGGAACCGTTCCGTCTCTTGTTTGGTTGGTGGGATGGCCCTTCACTGGAGCTCCCTGGCCGCCGGCCGCGCCCGATCTCCCGCGCCGCCGCCGCCCACGTCGCCGACCTCGCGCGACGCCGACCGCCGCCCGATCTCCTGCGCTGCCGCCCGCGCCGGCCTCCCGCGCCCGACCACCCGCGACGCCGCCCGCCGCCGACCTCGCGCGACGCCGCCCGATCTCCTGCGCTACTGCCCGCGCCCGTCCTCCCGCGCCCGACCTCCCGCGATGCCGCCCGCCGCCGACCTCCCGCGACGCCGCCTGCCGCCCAGCCTCCGCGCCGCCGCTGGAGCGGGGAGGGGGAGAGAGAGGGGTGAGAGCACGAGAGGGATTTTTGTGGAATGGTATGATCCGGTATTTTTTGTGGAATGGTATGATCCGGAATTTTTGAGGAATATTCCTTTTGGAGGGACCATTTGCTTTTATTCCATTCTTCCCCATTCCACCAACCAAAACAGCTGCATGACCTCAAAATTGGAACGGGATCAGGGGCGAATCCATGGGGTAGGCTTCATCAGGCTGAAGCCTACCCTCCAATGGTTTGCCGAACCCCCACCCCCCGGGCTACTCCGGCGACCAGCGGACCAGCAGTAACTGCCTCACTGTCGACGATGCCGACGAAAGAACTGTCTGAGGAGAAGGCACAGCCAGGGGAGAAGAAACAAGGCCGAACCACCATACAGGCCCACCGGCCCACACATCCAGTACATGGTGCCCTGTTCAGCTTCATGCTCCCAAATTTCCCCCAAATCCAAACCCGAGCTCCAGTTCCCCCAAATCCCTAAATCCCCAAACCCCAATCAATTGCTCACCGCCCCACCAGTGCCGCGTGCCGACGCCGGTCGCCGGATCCGGAGGGGGCGCTGCCGGGGGAGGCGCCGAGGCTGGGAGCCGGGGAGGCGGGACGCGGCGGCGCAGGGCGGCAGAGGGGCGAACTCGCGTGCTGACGCCGGTCGCCGGATCCGGAGGGGGCTGCCGGGGGAGGCGCCAAGGCTGGGAGCCGGGGAGGCGCCGAGCCGGGGAGGCGGGAGGCAGGACGCGGCGGCGCAAGGCGGTAGAGGGGCGAATTGGCGAAGGATTGCGTCTTGGCTTCTTGCATGTTTTCGTCGCCGTCGTCGGTCGCGTGAGGTGAAGTACACGCAAGAAGCTTTGAGGCTTTGGAGCCTTGGCCCTTGTACATCGCCAAATTCGCAATCGACGCAAGGGCTTGGAGGCTTTGGAGCCTTGGCCCTTGGACTGCAATCGGTGCTGCCTGCTGGCTGCTGTTATTTGGTATTTTAGCTTGGAGTCTTAGCCCTTGGACGCTTGCCGTTTGCCGCTTGGTACTGGACTACAGACTGTTGCTTGCCTGCTTGGTACCGTACGGCCGAACTGAAGGGATTTGTATTTTGTAAGTCATGAAAAATCCTTCCAATGCATGAAAAATCGCAGAATGAATTTGCCTTGTGAAAGTCATGATTCAAGCTAGTGGTATGGTTCTTTTATTTTAAATGTTCAAGGTCATTTAAGTAATTAAATACAATTTGCTATTGTATCACTAATTTTTTTAATTTTGATGTATAGATTGTTACCTACCGGAACCATATTTACATGTTTTAGGGATTCACTTGCCATTAGCGAGGTACCTCCATTGTATCTCTCTTTTTACTTTGCTTTTATTCATGTATGAAACTATGAATTTTATTGTACAAGAATACAAAACTATGTTTCTTCCAAGCTAATTTAGTCAATCGAGATGTAAGGCCAATAATTTTAGGAAAAACTTATGATTTAGTAGAAGAATACATATTTTTTTAGCCCACCCTCACTTTTCGTTCTAGATTCGCCACTGAACGGGATCATTCCATCCCTGGGTCATCCTAGCATCCAAACACACCCTTACTAACTACATCCGTGCCAGGTATACCGTGTACAAGTGCGGCATGAATGTGTACGCACGCAGAAAATGAAAGCGGAAAACTCTCTAGAAACCAAAAAAAAAGATGAAGGCGTCGAGGCATCCTGCAGTAACTTCAGCTAAACGCTGGATACACTCAAGTTTTTTTTTTTTTGAGCTGAAGGAGTAAACAGATGGGTTTTTTTGGTCCTTTTGGCTTATGCTTTTCTAATTCTAGCTGTTCGTGGGAGATTATGAAGAAGGAGACAGTTGCGTACGATTTTGACCAGTACAGCTGAAGCCGGTTAGCACACTTTATCAAGGAAACAATGCCTATCTGTTTACAGATTATAGATGCACAAAGTCTACAATTCAAGCCACAAGCTCCCCAATTTCAAGGCATTGAAGCAACTTGTGTCAAATTTCACTGTCATTTGAGCTAATTTAAGAACATACAAATGACAAGGACAATGAAACCATTCAAATGATAAACATATCCTTTGCAATTTAATTCATGAGTACATCAATTCAACAGTGATATATGATGAAAATTGAAAATCAAGTCCCCTTTGTTCATCCATGCAAAGCTTAGCATCAAACATTGATATAAGAGACTGAATCATAGCAGTAGCTATCAAATTTGTTCACCCATCCTTCCTCCAATTATTTCCAAATACCAAAGAAAAAACACAGATCTCAAATGGAGTTTTGGATGAGGAATTACCTTGACGGTGGCGACGGCGTCTGGAATTGGCCAGTAGGCGGTGACGGTGATGCTGGGGACTGGCTAGAGGTGGCAAAGTTCGGACCTGGCAAGGAGGCGATGGTGGCAATGGTGCTTGACCAGAGGGAGGGGGAGGGACTTGGAAAGCGGCGGTGGTGCTCGACCGGAGGCGTTAGTGCTCAGGTATGGAGGGAGGCGAAGGAGAGGGCTAGGGTTAAGGGGGTCGATAGCGATTGGGGAGTTGGGAGGGGGATGTGAACGCCAGTGTTAGAGATATATGTATAGTTTGTTATTCCCCATTGTTATGAGGGGTTCTTTGCATATTTACCACCTGTACTTTGTGTATATATACCGGACCATTGGCCTCATATTGAATACAAGCGCTATTCATAACATGGTATCAGAGCCAAAACTAGGGTTTTGGCTTACCTAGGGTTCCGCGCGCCGTCGCCGACTCTGCACCACCGTCGCCGACTCCCGCGTGCCGCCTCTGCCTCCACTGTTGCCGTCGGCCGCCGTCGCCGACTCCCGCGTGCTGCCTCCGCCGCCGTCGCCGACTCCCGCGTGCCGCCTCCGCCGTTGCCGTCGGCCGCCTTCGTCGTCGTCTCCGCCCGAGGTCGCCGCTGAGAGGCGGGCCTCCGCCGCCTCCGCTCCGCCCGCTGGTGGCCGACGCCGCCTTCTCCAGGCCGCTACCGCCGCCTTCTCCGGGCCTCCCGTGCCGGGCCGCCGCCTCCCGCGCCGGGCCGCCGCCTCCCGCGCCGGGCCGCCGCCGCCCGCGCCGGGCCGCCGCCGCCTGCGCAGGGCCGCCTCCCACTCCTGTTCTAGGGTTTTTGCCCTGTTTCGGGGCTCGGTCGGCTCGGTCGGTTTGTAAACCGACTCGAAGAAAAAAAACGTCGTTCTAACCGCCGCGTCGTCCAGCGCCGCCTGTTAGACTTCGTTACCTTGGTCGCCGCGCCGTCCAGCGCCGCCTACCAATGGGCACCGTTTCCCTCCCTCGCTGCCCGGTGATTTTTGATGGTGTTAATTACACCGACTTCGTGTCTCACATGCGCATCCATATGCGTTGTCTTCGTCTCTGGGGCGTCCTCTCTGGCGATGTCACCTGCCCGCCTTGCCCTATTCCTCCGACGGAGCCTACGTCTGTTGCATTGCTCCCGACAGCCGATAAGACTGCTGCTAATGATGAAGCTGCCTCTGCCCACCAGGAGGCTCTGGATTCGTACAAGGATCGTCTCACCGTCTACACTCAGTGGTACGATGACGACGCTCGGGCTGCTGCTGTCTTCATCGCCAGTGTCCAACCTCAGTTTTCTTCTGAGGTTGTGGGACTCCCTTCGGCTTTGATGTGGACTCATCTTCGTCAGCGCTACGAGCCCTCTGGTGATGCCCTGTACCTGTCCGTGGTCCGCCAGGAGCACTCTCTTCAGCAGGGTGATGCTACTGTTGACGCTTTTTACGCTCAGAGTTCTGCTGTCTGGCGTCAGTTGGACTCACTTCGCACTGCTGGCTGTTGTACCTGTCCGTGTTGCCTGGATGTACGTGCTGACCTGGAGTTTCAGCGGGTTTACGAGTTCCTTACTCGCCTTCGTCCTGAGTTCGAGCAAAGGCGTGCCCAGCTCCTTGCACGCCACCCTCGTGTCACTCTCCTGGAGGCTCTTACCGAGATACGCGCGGAGGAGACTCGTCTGAGTGGTGCTGGTCTGATGCCACTCCCCTCTGTGCTCGCCGCTCGTCCGCCTGCTACACTGCCTCCTCCAGCGGCTACCACAGGTGGTGGTGGCCGTCCTCCGTCTGGAGATGGCCGTCCTCACTGTTCCTACTGCGACAAGGTCGGCCACATTGAGTCCCAGTGCTATAAGAAGAAGCGGCATCTTTCACGCCGTTCTTCTACTGGCACTAGTGCTTCTACGACGACGTCTGCATCGACTTCTTCAGCAGTTTCTCTCACCGAGCAGGAGATAGCCAGACTTCGACGCCTGCTTGCCGCTTCCGGTTCTCCCTCGACAGGTTTTGCAGGTTCTGCTACTGACTCTTCGGGCACTGAGAAACCACCCCCTACACAGTCAGGTACCTCCCCCGTGGATTCTTGATTCTGGAGCATCTTTTCACATGACTCCTGATCCTTCCACTCTGTCTTCTATTACACCTCTTGATTCTCCTGTCAGTGTTCTTACTGCTGATGGTACATCTCTTTCTGTCTCTGGTCGAGGATCTCTTAGCAACTCATCCTTTCATGTTTCTTCTGTTGCTCATGTTCCTCGCCTTACCATGCAGCTTCTTTCTGCTGGGTAGATTACTGACCTTGGTTATCGGGTCATTCTCGACTCTGACTCTTGTTGTGTTCAGGACCGCCACACGGGAGCTCTGGTTGGTTCTGGCCCTCGGCGCCGTGACTCACAGCGTCTCTGGGAGCTTGACTGGCTTCACCTTCCTTCCGCTGCCACCATCGCCGCCTGTTTCTCCGCTTCTGCCACTTCGTCTACCGGCTCTTTCCAGCAGTGGCATCACCGTCTTGGTCATCTGTGTGGATCTCGTCTGTCGTCCTTAGTTCGTCGTGGTCTTCTGGGGTCTGTCTCAGGAGACGTGTCTTTAGATTGTCAGGGCTGTAAGTTAGGTAAACAGAGATTACTTGGCTACGGTGGTTACTTGAGGATTTTGGTGTTTCTGTCACTACACCAACCCCTCTCTTGTCAGACAGTACAGGTGCTATCAGTATTGCTTGTGATCCTGTGAAGCATGAGCTCACCAAGCATATTGGTGTTGATGCTTCTTTCATGAGGTATTGTGTGCATGATCAGGTGATTACTCTTCAGTTGTGCCTTCGGAGCTTCAAATAGCGGATTTCTTCACGAAGGCCCAGACTCGAGCACAGCACAGCTTCTACCTCTCCAAACTCAGTGCTGTTGATCCACCATGAGTTTGAGGGGGGGTGTTAGAGATATATGTATAGTTGTTATTCCCCATTGTTATGAGGGGTTCTTTGCATATTTACCACCTGTACTTTGTGTATATTATACCGGCCCATTGGCCTCATATTGAATACAAGCGCTATTCATAACAGCCAGAACGAGAACTCACCTTGCAGAGGAGAGGAAGCCAGCGGATGCTTCGGTGCTCACCGTGGAGACGCTGACATTGCCAAGGAAGTCGACGAGTAAATGCCGGAGTCACCACCCAGTCGCGAGAGCTATTGCCTCCACCAAATGTTTCGGCCGAGGGGCTGAAGGGATATAACCAATGGCATTTACGGGTAATTTCACTCAACTTCCATGGGCTAGTTCATTTATAGGTATTGGCTCCCCATAAGAATCCACCTCAACCTAGCTTCTCCTGGTTAGTTTATTTGGAACCTACTACTCACGAGAAGCAGAATCAGTTAATTTTGATAATCTGGTATTTGACACAGCGTAGATTCAACAGAGAAGTTGAGAGGAGGAGCTCAACCAAACAGGTGTGTATATATATATATATATATATATATATATATGTGTGTATGTAATTATGTAAGTATATGTGTGAACACATATGTGCGTATGTATCTCTGTCTTCGCGGCCGCGCACTGCACCGCAGGCGCCTCCTGTGTCATTTGGCCTCTTCCTTTTACGTGCCCGTGTTACACTGCACGACTGAGCAGGCCAGCCAGCTCGATCGACCGGTAGAGTACTAGCAAGATAGCACTCCAGCTTTGCAGGGCTTCGCTTGTCGCCGTCAGGCTAGCTGATAGATACTGGCTAGTGGCAGTGGCAGGCAGCACCACGGCGAGCCGAGCTAGCTGCTGACCTTCCTCCCTGTCGCTGATGGCGACCGTCTTGGTGGATAGGGACCTCCGCGTGCGGCCGGCCGATGAAAAATTTAGCAGGCCGCCTTCGCCTGCCTCCGCCTGCATTCTCCATCCTCTCCTCGGCGCGAGAAAAGCGGACGATAGACGGCCCACACTGCTGCGTCCGGCCGATGAAAAATCTCGCAGGCCGCCTTCGTAAAGCCTTCCTCTAGCCCCACCCTGGGCTTGGCTTGGTCTATATATACTATTAGCAAACCAACCATTCTGTCGACGACCAATTGATAAGGCATGCTGGTTGTCATTTGCCACATCCTTGTTTCGCTTTGCCAAGCAGAGACGACCGAAAATCAAAGCGTATGGTTGTGTATCGTTTTCCGAGAGACCCAACATGTGAGAGCGAAGGCAAATGAGTTATGAGACAGTAAACCAGGCTACGCATCGCCGACCTCGACGGTGCCACTGAGTCCATGCTGCCAGGATGGTCAGAGGACGAGGGTCTGATGAGAGGTCACAGGTCAGAGGTAGCTGCTGGCCTGCTGCTGCTGCTGCTGCTGCTAAAGTCGTCGCTCGTCAGTATCATATCCGTGTACACCTTCTGCTCAGCACAAGCGCAATGGCAGGAGAAGGCGAGAAGCTTTTCCCACGGTGCGTCGTGTCGTGTGTGTTGTGGATAGAGGATCATCTACCTGCATGCGCATTTCACCTGTAATACCTGACGCTATCACACTAGGCAGGCAGCGGGCTTAGCCTCTTTCTTGCACGATTCGCATGTAACGTACCACCCCGACCCATACCCACCGTAGGATAAATTAGTTGTTGTTTTATAATCCCCTGCTAATTTTAGTAGCGATACTAATGTATTAGAGCAGGATTCGGATTATTTAAAATATTTATAGGCTAGTTGCAGGTTCTAAATTATTGCTGATGGCCTCGAAGAATTCCTATTTGTGGAGAGGGTATGATGATCCGAGTTCCTCTCCGACCCTCCAGCTTGTCCTATTCGACCCATCAAGCATAGTGGGGTAGAAGCAAAAAGAAAATAAATAAATAAATAATAAACCCTAATATAGATATGGATTTAAATGGGGACCTCTCTATGCGGCGTTATACTTGTATAGTCTGCTAAGTCGAACTAGTTCTCCTTGTCCCAAGTCCTTACCATGATTGCATGAGCGATGACAATATGGGAGCAGAGAAGGATGAGGTTTAATGTATGAAGAAAAACTTCAAGGATTCAATGCATTCTTCCCCACCAACAATGTTAGCTATCGATGATAGAGTCATCAATATTACAAAATAAAATGAGAAAGATGACTAAAAACCTTAGGAGAGAATAATGATGCTATTTATTACTATTAACTGTTACATGGTGCCTTTTAATAAAATGTGAGACTAGCCCTAATTATATTAAATTGAATGAGAATGAATTTTCTGATCGAATAGTCTAGGATTACTTTCAGACCTATGTCCTCGTCTTCTGTCTTTTCTCATCCAGCCTTAAATACCGTTGAAGGGACGTCGATTATCTGCCAGGGAAGACGTCTTTTGGAACTAGTGTGTCTGGTCAGGGAGGCAGTTATTGTTAGAGAGAGAACGCCTGGTCGTCGGTTATTGTCAGTGGGAAACGAACGTGGACAACAACCACATGGCAGTTGTAGAGACTAAGGGCGGAAAACATCGTTGTGTTTGGAATGGATAAAGCACGTATTCTATTTATCGTACGGAAGGAATATCCTTGAATCAGGTCCAGGTATCAGTTCATAGAAATCTCCGAACAATCATTCGGTCGGGCAATACGTACAACGTTTGTTCGACTAGGTTATTAGAGGTTTACGACCACATGGTCCCTTGAGTTTAATTAAATATTAAAACTGCATTTAGAAATTTATTCAATACTCATCAACACTATTATACATACCCTAAAGTAGCTGGCACCGTCCATAAATCATCTTGTTAGACGCTCATAATTATGGCTATATTTGTGTCTCGAAACCCTCATGCATTCCTCCTAGTTAGCCGACGCTAATTTCCCATTTGTTGCCCCTTGTTAGTCATTACTACTTGCGATTGGCCTAACTATCCTTGCCATCTTATTTCTTCCTTCTTTTCTCTCTCTTGCCACCCCTTAATAACATCTGAAGCCTCGCTTGGCTATCATTTGCCACATGTCATCACTACGGTCCAGGGTTCTGTCCTGGCATTTATGCATGACAAAACAGGAACCCTGTAACGACAAAAAACTCTAATGACGCATCCATAATTGCAACTCAAACTTTTCAAAAAAAATATAAACACGTCCCCTTGGTCCTTAGCGTGTGTTTGGTTTGGAGACGTGGTGGGATGGGATGGACCCATTCCTGATTTCTAGGATGGAACCAACCCAGTTCTTGTTTGGTTGCTGGGATGGGATCGACCCTGTTTTCTGTTTGGTTGATGGGATAAAAGGGGATGGAATGATCCCAGTCACCAGTTTGGATAGAGGGATGGGGATAGGACAGAAGGTGTGGTGACCTTTTGGTAAGGTTACATCTATGCTACTCATCTTTTGTCGCATGAATCAAACATTTGCTAGAATGAATGAAGCTCATCTCCGATGTTTTTTTGCATAATCAAATTATGTCGAATAAATGAACCTTTTTGCATAATCAAATATTTTTTGGCTTATCTCCAAAGCGTACATAATACATCAAATTCAAATCACACAATATAGCAAGTTCAAGGCTTGTGACATTAGACAGTACATAAGTTATAGCATTCTTAATATTAGACCACAGTACATAGTTATATGTGGTTCCACCAAAAGAAACGTCCTACTCCTCCAAGGCGTACATAATACATCGAATTCAAGCCACACAATATAGCAAATTCAAGGCTTGTGACATTAGACAGTACATAAGTTATAGCATTCCTAATATTAGACCACAGTGCCTAATATTAGACCACAGTGCATAGTTATATGTGGTTCCACCAAAAGAAATGTCCTACTCCTCCAAATCACCTTCACTGTCCTGGAAACCTCTCACTAATGAACATTGCAACCCAGTCTAGCTTGTGCTCGAACGGCAGGAGGTAGAAAGCTGTCGGACCCGGATTTTTCAATCCAAATCCACTGTGATTTTACTGCACTATTCCCTGGATCAGTAGATAGTGCTCACAGTTACAGTTCTGAATATCAAAGTACATATCATGCGGAAGCGTAAATATAATAGTAAACTTACTCATAGGCCGATTAGGCCGAACTCAATAAATTGCAGCAGCGGAAGAACGAAGCACACAGGTGGGACCTTCAGGACATGCCTACGGGCAGCCAACTGGAGGTTCGCGACCTAGCCCTTGACATCTTTATCTTCTCTGCCAGCTTGTCCAACCTTGCTGTTGAGGCCAGGTGATTTGATTCCTGATTCTGAATTTTGTCGCAAAAGCGAGAGTGAGCACTCCAACCCCGCGCTCAGCAAGCCAACACACAGAATGCAAATATATAATATGCATGGCTTGTCAATGGAACATCATAGGGCTATTTTGTTTGCCAATGAGTGCTTTTGAATACAATTACTTAAAATTTCCTATGACCTAGCAGGTTCGCAATCACATTTTTAAACCATTAGTTGAAATAATCCATGTAAACATGTTGGTATCACACCAACTAACCTTATGGCATCGCACCATAAGTTACCTCTTGGCATCGCACCAAGGGCGGCATATGACATCGCACCATATGCATCGTTGGCATCACACCAACTAACCTTATGGCATCGCACCATAAGTTGCCTCTTGGCATCGCACCAAGGGCGGCATATGACATCGCACCATATGCTTATCGTTGGCATCGCACCATAAGTTGCCTCTTGGCATCGCACCATATGCTCATGGTTGGCATCGCACCAACCATCCTTATGGCATCGCACCATAAGTTAACCCTCGGCATCGCACCAAGGGTTGCGTATGACATCGCACCATACGCTAAGTGTCGGCATCGCACCAACACTACATACAGCATCGCACCATATGTGACTTATGGCATCACACCATAAGTTTTTAATCAAGTTCATAATAGTTTGAAAGGTTTTCCTTGGGGCATTAGTGTCACCCCAAGTATCTAGCATTCCTAAGCATGCCATATAAATAAGGACTTAATTTGTGAAATCATAAGTTAATTATTACTATGGCGACAAGGTTCACATTTCCAAGATTGGCAAGGAGAATAATATACACAACAGCATCAACAGGATTTAACTAACTTGCTGAAATCAACATAACATATTTCATGAAATAATAGCATGCAAGTTGCTCATTTAAAAAGGAAATAGCTTTGAAATGCTGGGTTCAATATGATCAAAGTGTTGACTCGCCTGGCGCGGTTTACCGCGATCTTGAGCTCACACGAAGTTGTTTCATACGATGATCTTTAATTCCTGGTCTTCATCAATCTCGGTCTCGCTTGATCCATAGAATCTTCTGGACTTCAATTTCTAATTACGTGCTAAGCAACTGAATTCAAATAAAGGCAAATAGCTCAAAAGATCCAAATAAATCCAATTGAACTCAGTTTTAGCTTTATTATGAGTTAATGGGTGATTCAGATGATTTGAGGCAAGGTCTGTGGTAGGGTACGATGACTTAATCTTGTTATTAACAATTTCTTTTATCCTTTTTATATTTATCAAGGAAATTCCATGAGTTGGGTTAATCCTATACATTGATGTATTTTGTCGAGTGGTAACATTCAGGGCATATGATATCTATATATAAGTGATGTTTGCAAATTTTGTCTTACCGAGTTAATCTTATAGCCCATGTTTTTAGCATTCTGCGGTATGATATTTTATGTACCTCCATGTATCACTATGCTAAGTTTAATTTGAATTAGGGTCTATTTATACTGGCCCTAACTTGTTATATAAATTTATGTTCAGTACCATTATTCATTTAAACTAACATTAAGATTTAACTAGTGTCACTTTTATTATCTTGCCGCACATATACATATGTGTGTGTGTGTTTATATACATATTTACATAGAAAGTCTCTATATTCTAATTGTTATTTATTTATCTAACAAAATTATATTCCAATATTTGATAGTTAGCAAAACCTACCACTAGAATTTATTTAGTGGCAGCATTTCAAATATTGGGCATAAATCTAAAATTTAATCATGGGTGGTCTCCATTAGATTTGGATACTTAATCAAGATCATAATACCATTAGCAATATCCCTAATTAATACTAAATCTTTTAGATAATTATTCAAACCATATAATTAATCATACATGAGCTAATCCAAATTTAAGTCTTAATTAATCTCATTTTTTCTAGTTAAATTTTATTAGCTTCTCTAAACTTTTCTCAAATTTTCCTTGGTTTTTATTAATCAAAATGGATTACAAAAATGGAATAAAAATGTAAGGAAAAATGGTGCAGCCGAAGGATTCGAACTCGGACCTGAGGGGCTTGGAAGTTCTTATGTGCGGTCGGGTAGCCAAATGGGCCGAAGGCCTGGGCTGACACGAGATGCGCAGGAATTAAAAAGAACCGTGGTAGGGGGAGGGCAGAACAGAGAAGGCGGCTGTCACCCGGTGCTGGCGTTGCCGGCGGCGGACGGCGGTCGGGAAGGGGGCGATGGCCGGCAAAATGGGTCCCCGGGGCGGCGAGGAATCTAGTGGAGGAGTTTGCGCGGCCTGAGACGGCGCTAGGAAAGGCCAGCGGCGCTGAGAGCGGTCGGCGGCGGGATGATCTCTGGGCGGCGGCGCCGGAGTGAAGGGGGAGGGAAATAAGGTTGCGCATGAGTACCTGGAGGGCACAGGGGTGCTCGCCGAGTGGCTAGCCGAGCCGGAGCAGGCTTGGAGTAGGCCGGCGGCGGCGACCATGGTGCGGCGCGGGGAGGTTCATGTCGCCGGCGGTCTATAGCGACGAGGAGAGCGGGGCAGCGCCTAGGAGAGCTTTGCGGCGGCCCTGAGATGCTCCTGCTCCGAGGGATTTTGGGGAAACTCTTCGAGGAGGGAGCGGCACTGGAGGCGGCGGTTTTGGCCGGAATCGGAAGGGATGGCGGCGCGGCGGCCCTGGGTGCACGAAAATCCAATTAAGCCGGAAGGGAGGAAGAAGGGGAGTAGGGGCGCGGTGTGACGCGGCCGGATTGGCTGGGGTTTCGCCGGAGGGCCGGGACGACGTGGAGGCGCCGGCGGGCGCGCTTGGGCAGAAACGGGAGAAGAGACAGGGAGTGCGCGCGGGGAGCTTCTTATGGTCACAGGGGGCTGCGGAGACGGTGGGCGGTACGGGGAAGCTGTGGGCGACAGTCGGGGAAACGGTGGGCGGGAGCTGGCGCATGGCTGCCACGCGGAGAAAAGAAACTGAGCGCGGCAGAGAGGAGTGGCGCGGGCGCACTGGGAAGAAGAGAAGAAAGAGAGGGAGGGGCGGTCCGCGCACAGGGAGAAGGGATCGGGGAGGAGAAGAAATGGGCCGGGCCGGGGGTGGTGGCCGGCCGGCTGCATTTTTTTTCCTTTTTTTTATGTGTGCCCATGGATGTATATATGTATATAATTTCAGTTATTTGTTATCTTGCTGGCTCATTTAAATTTTGCACATTTTTATTTCCTATTGCTAAACTCTTTCTTGCACAATTTGTATATACACACATATATATGTATGTATATGTGTTTGTATTCTATTCATTCACTTTTTATTGCTATTTATGCCTTTGTTTTCAATATGAGATTTTATGTTTTAATTCAAGTGTCTCCCTTTCTTTTATGGATCATCTTTCCAGATTCGAATTTATAATCTTGTGTTTTCATTATTTGCACATTTTCTTTTATGGCATTACTAATATCCGCCTTTGTCTTTTATGAGTTCTTAAATTTTGAAACCTCCACCAAATTCAGGAAAACACCATAAAATCCAAATTCAAATAGAATATATTGCAAAAATAATTTAAAAGCTTCACATTTTCTAATTTTAAATTTTCAGGGTGTTACAAAAGCCTTTCCAATGTGAGGGTTAGCCACCAAATAAGCAAAGTAGAAATATATGTGGGTCTTATCAAACCCAGGAAGGCTTTTCAATTGGTCAAATAAGTCTGCAGGCAATTCATTTTCAGGTTTAGCGGCCATCTTTATAGCATTGGCAATGTTCTCACCTACACTTTTGAAAGCACTAATCAGCCCATCGTCTTCAATCTCAGCTATCCTGGCCCTCTTGTTGGTCTTGCTTGCAGAAGATGTTGCCCCATGATTATCCAGAATAGTACTCCCATCACTCACATCGTGTGCAGGAACATCATCAGTTTCAGTTCCTCCATCTTCAGTACCTAGAGCTGCACTTGAGTCCTTGGCAAAGTTTCCTGTAGCCATGCTGTTGCCAAATATTGTTTGCATCTCAGCATAGTGGTCTAGAGGCTTGTTCAGATACTCAGCATCTGCCTTGTGATCCTAGGATATGAAAAAAATAAATTTCAGCAAGCCCCAATTATGAGCAGACCAAGTATTGAAGTATACCTGCACATGGTTATTGTAGTGCTCAGCATCAAGTGTGATAATGAAGTTATCTTCATCCCAGCCAGCAGCACTCAGCTTCCTAAGTCTATTTATCTTTGCAAACTTCCTTGACCATGTTTTCAAATGGTCCTTGATTTGCTCACCAGTGCGCATAGTGCTGAACTTTTTATTGAGAGCCCTAGCACATGCATTGAGATGGACTTTCTTGAAGCCCTTTGATGTCTTAGCACCACCAGCCACCACATTGGCAAGGTGAGTCAGCATGAAAGCTGACTGAGCCGATGTCCATGTAGCATGGCCATTAGTGCCCCCAAGTCCTTCAACATGGTCATCCATTGTCTACCATGCCAACATAGAAAGTACACAAACAATTATGATTTTGTCAAACACTAATGATGCCTGGAATAATATTAACTTCAAGAAAGATGTTCATACAACTCAAATTCAGCAAGCAATAGGTCCTTACAACTCAAATTCCGCAAGCAATAGGTCCTTACAACTCAAATAAAGCAAGCAATAGGTCTTTACAACTCGAATTGAACAAATACAACTCATATTGAACAAATACACCTCAAATTCAGTTAACATTGTTGTTTTGACGGTCTGCCCACATCTGGTCTGCAATTTGTTGCCTAAAATTGACCATAGCTGCATGCTCACTTGCTTGACCAGTATACGTTGTAGAATGACTATAGTGTGGCCAATTAGAATCAGTAATAATAAAGTCATCGATCCCGTCTTGTATGACCCAATTGTGTATGATGCAACATGCAACAACAATGTCTACTTGAGTTCGGAAAGGGAAGAATGGAGTGGCATCATCAAGAATTTTGAATCTCCTTTTAAGTGATCCAAATGCACGCTCTATTGTGACACGAAGAGATGAATGTCTAAGATTGAACAACTCCTGCTCATTTTGCACTGGATTATTCCCCCATTCATTCAAGTGGTAGCGTACACCACGAAAAGGGGGTAAAAATCCCGGCTTGGCTCCATATCCAGCATCAACTAGGTAGAATTTGCCTAACATATGGTAAACAAGTTGGTCATGTTTCTACATTTCAACATTTTTATGGACAATTGAGGTAGTACTGAGGTAGTATTAATCTATTACCTTGTGGCACTCGAAGGCCATTCTCACGCTCTAGAGCATCTCTTAAAACTAGAGCATCATGTGCCGTCCCCTCCCAACCAGCCAAGATATAGGTGAACCGGAGATCAAAATCTACAACGGTCATTACATTTTGAGTCGCATAGGTCTTCCTACCACGAAAGGAGTGTTCTATTTCCTTAGGAACAGAGGCTCTTACATGTGTGCCATCAATAGCTCCAATACAATCCTATTATGTGTTCAATAAAATCATAAAAAGATTAGGGGTCAGATAAGATTATATTACTACAGAAACTACAAGGAAGTAGGGATGAGCCTCACACCTTAAAGTAAGGATCCCACCTTGGGTTCCCTGCTATTTTGCTTGGAGTGTCCAATGAAGGAGGCCTAATTAGTTCCTCTCGTAGCTCACCAATGGCACGAAGTAGTTTGTTAAAATAACGGCTAACCGTTTCTCCGGATCTATCAAAATTAGTTCCAACTAATCTATTCCTAAGGTTATGCCCCACTGTATTTAGAAACATAGCCACTTGTTGTTCAACACACATATGGATGGTATCTTCAAGCAAACCACGGTTCCTAAAAAGGTTACAAAACCGAAAGAACTTTGCTCTATTAAGTCTTAGCATGTTCATACAAGTTGTATCGTCTTTCCAAATTTTGGTGTCGAGGTACTCAAGTCTCATCCTGTCCCTTTCATCCATAGGTCCATATGTTATTCCTACTCTCCTTGCATCCCGTTTACGTTTTCTAGACTCAATAATCATGGCCATCATTGCTAAAACCATATATCCAGCAGCAGCAAAAATTAAAAGCTTTCTCCTTTTGTCTATCTACAATACATGAAGCAAACACAAAAAACATGTCTCCATATCATGATATTTGCCCACCTTGGTTGCAACAAGTTTAATAAAAAAACTAAGCATATGTCTTTATTTCAATCTCACAATCAATATCAATCACAAGCATAAAAAAACTGCACAATCAAGCAAGTTTACAGTGGAAATCTCAATCTCAATATCGATGTCTACTGCTCAATATCAATACTATTGCTCAATATCAATACTACTGCACAAAATCATCTCAATCTCAATATTGTTTACTGCACAAAATCATCTCAATCTCAATCTCAACATGTTTATACAATGCAGTCGAGACAGGGCAGTAGGGATCGGCGCTGCTGGAAGGAGAGTGGTAGGGTTTAGGGCGAGCGAACCCTAGCCGCGCCGCTTCGGGTGTGGGCGTGAGCCGTGAGTGATTGGAGGGGGCAGAGAGGGAGGGGATAGGGTTTCCATACCTTGCAAGGCAGCCGAGATCTCGCCGGCCTGGCTTATCCTTGACGTTGAGGGAGAGTGCCGAGGTTGAGGGAGACCGTCGCCGATGTGAAAGATCAAGGACGGATCAAGCCAAACCCGCGGCCGCAAGAATCCCTGGATCCAAAACCAAGAAAAGAAACCTGAATCGCACAAATCCAAACCCAAGAAGGCAGAAAATCACCTAATGTTGATGCGCACACGCCCTCCCAAGAACCAGCGGCGGCGCGCGCACTAGGAGAGAGCGGCGGCGGCGGCGGAGCGGCGGGATGGAAGAGGAGCTGTGTGTGGCAACTTTACCCGTCCGAGCCGGTGATGCGCCGCCGCCTGGCTTTCCCTTGAGACGAGCGGCCGTCGCTGGACCTTTGCGGGCGCGGAGGCCGACCGCTGGCCTGAGATCGAGAAGGGGACGGGAGTATTTCTCAGACGGGGAGGAGAACAGGAATGACCGGGGGGAGAAATGGGAGGAGCGGAGCCGCGAGGGGGTGACCGCACGGGGATTTTTACCCCACGCGCGAGGCACGTGACGCGTCGGGGGATGAGGGACGGCCCCCGTCCCACCGATTTCTTGGGCTGGCGCTGTCCCCCATTCTACTGTTTTGAAGCCATCCCATCCCATTTCATCCAAGTGACTCCGATCCAAACACTATGTTTTTGGTGATGGATCTGTCCCGTCCCCCATGATCCCAGGAACCAAACACACGCTTAGTGGCGGAGCCAACTCACGGGCAGGGCAGGCGGCTGCCCGCCATGGCAACCCCTTGATCCCTGTGGCCGCTGGAAGGGACAGACGTGGTGTCTGGCGAGCGAGACGAGTCGTGGGCTACCAAACCTTGGTTGCCTAGGCTCAAAGAATTCCGTGCGCTCGCCACTGGTCCATTATCGTCTATCACCCATTATCGTTAGTCCTTGGGTGATAGACGATGGACACTCCTAACTTTACCTATTAGGCACCAACCCCTCTTCTCCTATCTCTCCGTCCTTCCTCCCTAGACGCATCGCGTCTCCTCGTAGTAAGCAGCAGCAACCAACGACGGATCCATATGCAGCTTAAGAGTGCACAAGATACTAGGTCCACTTTGTTACCCTATCAAAACCCACGTATAGATTTCATTTAGGACTCTATTTATACTTTGAAATAGTTTTGCCCCGTCTCGCTCTGAGGATAAGATAGTGGTCACGGGCGCATCACGTCGCCCACTCTGCTCGCTCCCGTCTTGCGCACACATCTCTCCCACACTTTTCCTACCGCTTGTGTCATCGTTTTTAAAGTCATTTCTTTCATCCACTGCTATTTATTTTCAGCTAAAAGCTCTCGACGGTAGCCATTCCGAACGCATCTCAATTTATAGCTTATAACTTATTATTTTATGGCTTTCTCTGAATAAATAAATGAGATGGTTTCTTTGCCACCGTTTTGAAATGGTTTATTAGGATAAGACCTTTTGAAGCAGCTTATCGGCATTTGGTTTATTCACACAAACACTTGTGTTAGGGCCAAAAGCCATAAGTTGCGGTCGAAATGAACGAGCGCATGTGCGTGCACACACATATATACAAACATGGGTGTGCATACTATAGTTTAAACCCGATAAAGGATTGTTCGTATGGGCTGCAGCTAATGGCTTTAGGCTGAAGTTGATGATTTTTGATTGAAAAATAAATAGTAGTATTTGAAATAAGTGACTTTTAAAAAGAATGCGTGAGTGGTGGTGAAGTGAGGAGATGTGTGTGAGATACGAGCAAAAAAAAACTAAGATATATGATGTGTTTATAATGCCTGACTTATGTTTAGAACATGACAAAAACAAAAGATGCGAAGGAGCCACTTTAGAAACCGAAGTTTATATTAAGTCCAGATTTTTTAAAGCAGAAGTCAAAAACGAAAGCAGTCACTCTCGCTTTGCTTGTGCCCGGATTCGAAAGTAACCATCCATCTCTATCCATTAACCCCGCGATTAGCAAGCAGCTCATCAATAATTCCACTCCAAAATTAATCGATCCCCAGCCAGCCGCAGCAGAACAACCACCAAACCAAACCATACCAACGCGAGCAGCCTAGGATGCACACCAATTTATTGCCTTCCCCACACATCCCTCTCCCTATACTAGCCCATTAGCCTCGCCTCGTTCCCCATCCCCATCGCCGCCGCCCCGATCCGCCGCTTCCCCCAGAAGCTTCCAGATCCGCTGCTCGGGCAATGGTGTAGCGCCCGGGGGCGAGATGGGTGGCTGCGTCGGTGGCGGCCTCCTGCTCCTACTCCTGCTCCGCGCGGCCGACGCGCTTGATGGTATGCTTCCTTGCTTTCGCTTCTGCTGCTATTGCTGGGTTGGGCGGCGTTGGTGGCTTGCTTGCTTGCTCGACGGCTGTGCTTGTGCGCTTCGGGTTGGGTCCTCGGGGTGTGGGGATTGCGCTTCTGGTGCTGCATTTTGGCGGAAATCTTAGCTTGGTAGCCTCGCGGGGGATCTGGCAAGCTGCGATGTTGCTGTCACGGGCTCGGGTGCTTGGAATCGGGGTGCGATGCTGTCGTTTCGAGCGTGTGCTCGAGGTAGGGGGCGGTGTTTATTGTGGTGAGATGCGGAATTCTGCTGCCGGCGGCACGTTTTTTGGGGGAGATTTTAGATTGTGGCGTGATGGTTTTGCCTAGTGGAGGATCTACCACGGTGTCGGTGAGTTGGGCGTATGCGTCTGGAGACGCGCGTATGGTTTGGGATCCCACTTGCAAGTCTGCCTCGTGAGTATTTGGTGTGTGTCTTGTGTTGCGGCTGACACCCAGTCAGTATGCCCGGGAGCAGGAGATGTATTTGCCCTGGCATTGTCTTCTCTAGGGTGTTCATGCTCGAAGCAGATGTGTACTGCTAGTTTCTTATGCTAAAGACCCAGGGTGCATGGGATTGATGGATGCAAAGGTTGCTATGAAGTGCTACTTGTTTAAGGAGGCAGTGATAACTAGTTTGAGCTTCTTTTTTCATGCATGGCTGCTGTAGTCCATTAGACTTTTTTTTAAAAAAAATCGGATACTCCACTAGACCTTGGAAATGACCTGTTGGCTGTCGCACTATGTTGCTCCTTCAAGGAAGTTTAGTTTGCATTCGTAGCACATGAAAACAGCGGGGACGAGACATCTGGCTGGCATAACCAGCTAAGAGAGTTGCATAAAATCTTAAAGTAGAACAGCGCTTAAGAAGTTCAAATCCAGCCTGTATTAGGTCCCAAGTACATTGCCCCTGAGCCTGCATGAAGTAACCATGTGAATGTACATATATTGTTAGTCAAATGATTGGTAGAAAATTTTCTCCCAACATCTTTTGCATCCCTCCCCCCCTAAATGTAAACCTAATCCGTTGATTCTCCAGCAACCATACCGCATATTCGAGCACCGCATTCATCAAACTCCCCTGAAACAAGAGTGTTTGGGCCTCGGATTTCCCCGGCATTTTCTCCGAGGGCATTGCCTCCGCGATCTCCTGGTAAGTAACTGTGACAACCTCAGTGCTAATAGGTCCAGCTTTAAATTTTCCCCATCTGCTCTTTAATATCTGTTTATTATTACAGGCATTGCTGTTCGCCCTCATTCTCACAAGCACCATGGAGAATCACATCATGCCCCTTCGCCATCCTCATCTCTCCCTCCCCAAGGTTTGCAACTTACATTTGCAATTTTATGCTTTAATCTTGTCATGCATCCTTGTATTACTTCACCAAATCCTTGACATTGTTCATCCTTCTGTAGCCTATTCTTTTTAATGGTGCTGCTATAGAGATTTGGACTACTTTCAGAACTAAATATAAGCTTGTGTGTTTTCTTGTATTTTTTATTGAATAGTTCCTTGTATCTTCAGCTGTTCCTTGTACCTTCAGCAGGTTGCTCTAGCGTTTGCACTGAGCCAATGACTACAACACCGATTGGTTCCCCCTGTGGTTGTGTGCTGCCTCTTAGTGTTATTGTTGATCTTGACATAGCTCCGTATTTACTGTTCATGCGCATAGCAGAATTAGAAGTTGAAGTTGCAGCTGGGACATTTCTTAAACAAAGCCAGGTGAAGATTATGGCTGCAATTGCAAGTATCCGGGATGACCAGAAGACAAGGGTGACCATTTATTTGGTGCCACTAAGAGAACAGTTTGATAGCTATACTGCCTCCCTAATATCTGATAGGTTCTGGAATAAGAAGGTTCAGATAAATTCATCTGTTTTTGGAAAATATGAAGTTATAAATATTACCTATCCAGGTAAAAGCCTGTACATGGAATATTTGCTTCTTAGACTATTTAGTTGAATTCTTGTTTCACTTATGCAATGTTGTCACTGCAGGGCTGCAATCTGCGCCACCATCTATGCCCGAGTCATCTCATGGATTGGGTCCTACAGGATCCGGAGAAGATCCTATAACCGCAAACGTGCACCATCGGAAGAACAAGAAATTAGATAGTTGGATCATCGTGGTAGTTTCAGGGTCTTCTCTCACACTTATTGTGGCATGCATTGGGCTCATTATTTTAGTAGTAAAATGGACAAAACATAAACAGCTTCATGAGGGTGTGAGCCCTGCACTTACCCCGGCAGTTAACAAAAGATACGGTATGGTAATGGGGAAAATTTTGTTGTCGCTAGTCTGTTAGTATGCTGTTTATTACTATTATTACTTGCTGCTGTTTGTGTATGCTTCATCACGTTTCTCTCGTTTAAACCTGCTTGGCAATGTTGGAAACATTTCTGTTTGAATGTTCTTCCTTATTGCGCATATAAATGATATTTTAAGTATTTCCATGCCGGATCAATTTACTACTATGCTCATTACAAAAACTGTTGTTTCTTATTTCTGATTTTCCATGGTCTCCAAGCTACAAATGTGATCATTATTATTTTTACAATATACCAGTAAAAAAGATATAATATATGATACTATGTCAGTACTTTTGACAACAAATCTATTAATATCATTTTCATGCGGCCAATCTAGATTTCTGTGGTTAAACTTGAAAAACTTTGATTGCCTGTGTACCACAGACCACTTTGTAATGGATGGCGTATCGTTCCCTGTTTCAGTGTGGTTGGGCAAAACAGAAATTGAAACTCTAAACTGTTGGATAGTATTTTCCACATCAAGCACTTAGGGATTGGAAATCAGAGTTACACTTTGTGCAAGTCTGCAAGAGCATGGCCAAAGTGCACAATTGGGCACTTAAATCGTTTTATTATGCCTCTAAAGGCCTGAATCCCTAATTTGGTAGAAAATATGCTAGTCTAGAGTTGTCATCATTAACTGCTCATATGCTATGTGCTGCATGTACGTCCACATGGAAAGAATTATTTAGTGATTTCACTTGGTATTTGTGCCGGCTAAATTTTTAAAACTCTGACCATCAATACGATTACGAATATCTAGATTGAGCGCAAGAAAAGGGCATAGTCATAATCATCAAAAGCGGTGTTACTGGGACTCGCATGTCCAAAATTTTTTCGGCGTGTCGACATGCATCCGCGCGTCTGACACGGCAGGATGCGTCTCCGACACGGTGTGATGCGGCTTGGCACAGCGGTTGGCCAGGCGGCACCGAGGCGGTGGAACCATTGGAATGCACGACATCGGCGGAGGTGAATGCACCGAGAAGCGCGGCGTTGGTGGAGGCGAATAATCCATCGAGAAGCATGGTCGGCGGAGGAGCAGAGGCTTGGCTGAGCACCGGGCGGAGCACAGGCCGGAATCGGGAGAGATGGGAGGAAGGAGGGACCGAGGGAGGCACATGCGTGCGGCGGAGAAGGCGGAGGACTGGAGGAGAGGATAAGGGGGAGAGAGAGGAGAAAGGAGTATGCACGTTGTGTGGTCAGAACGGAGAGAAGAGATAAGAGGGGAGAGAGAGAGGGGGCAAATGGGCTGGTGGGCCGGCCACATGCATAAATGGGCCGAATTGTTTTTTTATTTCCATCATTTTTATGATAAAATATATTTATATTAGGTGAATCCCAGAATCTTTTTTTCTAAAGTTTGCCAAATCGGACATCCGAATCTGAGTTGGACTCTGACATCCGTGTCCGAGTCCTGGTAACACTGATCAAAAGTACTTTCATAATGTCATAAATTTACAAATCTTTCTAGTTTCTACTTTCATAATGTCATAAATTTACAAACCTTTCTTAGTGTGTAACAATAAAACCCAGTCAAAAAGGGCATTCCTTTTGGATTGGTGGTACTATTAGCTTGACTTTGAAGTACTAGTTTCATTCTCTTTTACTTGTCATTTTGGACATTGACACGGTATCCAATACAAACCTTTGATTGTTGCCTTTTCTAATTATATGTTAGCAAAATTTATTAAAAATTTTAATTACTTATGTCATTTCCATGTAACACTTTTATGTATATTAGTGAGTTTTTAAAATTTCACTCCATGCGTCCTAGGATGATATTGGGTCTGTTCTTTGTGTTGCGGCTTATGGCTTTTGGCTGAAAATTTTGAATCTTGGCTGTTCGTGACAATATTACGGAGAGAGAAATACTCGTATATTTTGGCTGGTACAGATGATGAGCTTTCATATATATTATAATTAACTTGTAGACCCATCTTGAAAAAATACTCCGTTTAAAAGCTACGTACTGTAGCAAAAAGTCAAAAGCTAGTTTCAAAAGCCGGATAGAACACGCCCGATATCTATTTGAGAATGGACTATATAGAAGCTGCTTGTACTAGATATTGCGAAACAGAGTCTTCCCAGACCCTCTCCTATGTTTATGTGCCTTTTGCTTCACTTAAACATGGTCCTTTTTGCTTAGACACCAATAGAGCTCCGCGGAGTTCCAACCTTTCCAGTACACTAAATTGTCACTACTTAAATACTGCAGTTATGCTAACAACTTAATGCGTGATACAGGTGGCAGATCAACTTTGTCAACTAGCATGGTGAGCTCTGCATCGGCGTCAATGCTGTCAACAGTGGCTACTTGCACAACATCAGTAAAGGCATTTTCGCTAGCCCAGCTTGAAAAGGCCACCGATGGTTTCAATTCAAAAAGAGTTTTGGGTGAAGGTGGGTTTGGACGTGTCTATCACGGGACCATAGGTGATGGAAACGAGATAGCTGTTAAATTGCTTACAAGAGAGGACAGGAGTGGCGACCGTGAGTTCATTGCGGAGGTGGAAATGCTCAGCCGACTACACCATCGCAATCTTGTCAAACTGGTTGGCATTTGCATCGAACGGACCAAAAGGTGTCTTGTTTACGAGCTTATGCGCAATGGAAGTGTGGAATCCCATCTTCATGGTATGTTTGAAATATTAGTTACTGTAAGCTATGTTTGATAGTTATTGAAGCCATGCCAACAAATTCATATACATATATAGTGGATGGCAACAAAAAATTGAAAGATTTAACTGTGTTTCTCCTGATAAAATAACTAGATGTGGTTGGTCCGATGATTTCTTTTGTCCAAGCATGGACTGGCAGGATCAGCTGCCATTTTAATTAAAGGACTTCGAAATCTGTAATGATTTGGCTCAAGGGAAATGCATGGATGGACAGGGTCAACTGCCCTTCCAATCTAACAGCTGAAATTCCTCCAATGATGTGGCTCAAGGAAAGCACTGCACTGTGCTTTACAAGAAATAAACATATCCATACATACCTCTACCACATTTGAGCCTAGGTTTATGATGTTGTGCACTCAGCATGATTATTTGGGTTAATCTGAGTCTTTTTGGTGCCTAGGTGCTGACAAGGCTAAGGGCATGCTGAACTGGGATGTTAGGATGAAAATTGCTCTGGGTGCTGCTAGAGGCCTAGCATACCTTCATGAAGATTCGAATCCTCATGTTATACATCGCGACTTCAAGGCCAGCAATATATTGTTGGAGGAAGATTTCACTCCAAAGGTTACTGATTTTGGTTTAGCAAGGGAGGCAACCAATGGAATTCATCCCATTTCTACTAGGGTAATGGGTACTTTTGGGTAAGAAACACTTTGCTTATGTCTGTCCACTATGATGATGTCAATAACCATGATTTAAATACTAAATAAGAGTGAAATCATGATCGGATGGCTTTTGGTTCTCTTTGTGATTTATACTGATTTACCTTCCAGATGCTTTCCTCGATGTTGCAATTGGAAAAAAATAGTCTGCATAATTTCACTGATTAGTTCCTAGTATGGTTGTTAATACCATTTAATGTCAAACAATAATAACGCTTTGTGGAGTTCTTGACAAACCACACTTTTCAAGGCTAGACGAATTTGCGGTATCATAAATATGCTCCACTGTAGCTTGCTTTTACTTGATTCCATTTTAATTATCCTCTGTGATCACACAGGTACGTTGCTCCAGAATATGCCATGACAGGGCACCTTCTTGTCAAGAGTGACGTCTACAGTTATGGGGTTGTCTTGCTGGAGCTTTTATCAGGAAGGAAGCCTGTATGCATGTCTGATACCAAGGATCCTGAGAACCTTGTGACTTGGGCTCGTCCTCTGCTATGCCATAAGGAGGGCTTGGAGAGGTTGATTGACCCTTCCCTGAACGGCAATTTCAACTTTGACAATGTAGCTAAAGTGGCATCCATCGCTTCCATGTGTGTTCACAACGATCCGTCACAGAGGCCATTCATGGGTGAAGTCGTGCAGGCACTGAAGCTTATTTACAATGACACGATGAGGCTTGCGATGATTCTTACAGCCACAGGGATTCATCATGTGACCCAGATGATGAGTACCAAGGAGGCCTGGCCCTTGACAGTGGTAGTGGTAGCTGGTGGAATAATGGGGCTTCTGGCTGGTGGAATAATGGGGCTTCTGGGTGTTCAGACTACCGGAATTCCTCACCATTTATGACCATGGAGTACAGTTCTGGCCGAATAGAAAGTCGTGAGCGTGACCCTCGCTCAGCTGTGTCAATGGGCGCTCAAGTACCATCACCAGCCCTGCAGAATAGA